>OX388209.1:19692809-20337595 GCA_947578815.1 Epinotia ramella
ATCCATAGATATTAAAACAGTTATCGATGCGAAACGTCAATTCAGTATGTTTTTTAATATAAACCGCACGACATTTGATCAAGAGTGACATGAGAATAGGGACATCATTCGTTTGTCTATGATTTAAAAAAACATTCGTCTTGACGTAGGATCAAATTGCCGCCATTACTTTTGTCATTTCTTTGTTGGTTTTTGCTGCTACGAAAGTAGAATTGTGAAAAGTTGTTTGTAATTCACATTTTAGGTGAAAATATGAGTAGTAGTGACTCCGAGAACGATATGCACACTCCGCCGGATATCGTAAATGCAGCCACGATTGCAACAAAGATATTTTACAGGTAGCACTATAGTAGCAATGCAGGTCATTTTCCTACGGCTTCTGAACCGATCTTAGAGTACTTATGATATGTGTGTAGATAAAGTAGTGTATGCAACTGTACATAATTTAGCCTTAAAACACTCGTGTGATCCTATTATGAAGTATCAGTTGCATAAACTACTATTATGCAATTGTTGTATAAGTAGGGTCTTAAAACGCGAGTGTCGTGAGTTGCGATGCGGGCCTTGGCGAGCATCGCAATTAAAGATCCCACGAGCGTTTTAAGACCAAGTTATACACCGTTGCCTACAATATTTTTTCTACGACTAATTTTAAATAAATAGCATTTGACTTTTCAGGCAGTAAGTTTTCCGTTAGTTCTATTACTATACTCACGCAATTTCTTCAGCGGTGCAGTAATTTTCTTCTTCGTCCATTTTTAAAGAAACGTACTACACATTTTTCTTCACTTCACAAACACGAATAAAATCTTAATAAGTTATTAATAACGAATTATTATCATATTTCGTCTTTTAATTTTGAACTGGAACTTTGGTGGGAAGTTAGAAATATGACACATTGACACCTCTTGTTTATGGTCTGGACTTACCATCCGAACCAAACTGAATCCGGATCCGAACCGAATCGGATCGGTTTATATTTATAAACACTTAATACCAATAATTGGTATTATTTATAAATTAAACATGGTCATTTATTTTTATTTTAGTAAATAATTTATGTTCTACAAATGTTTGATAGTAAATAAAAACTTTTTATTTCGGCAAATTTGCTTATGAAGTTGGTACCTACCACTGCAATATAGCGGCCGATTAAAAAAAAGTTAGATGATTTGACATCGTGGTAAACAGTGCTTTTACGAAAAATGTATGAACCATAAAAGTACGCTAAACAGTGCGTTTATGGGCCATAGAGCATAGAGTTTTTCGACGACTTATTATCGGTGTCATTGTATTTGAGCTAAAGCCTTTATAAATGACAGATAACGGTACAGGAGTAGAAAAAATAGTTAATAGACCTAGAACCTAATTTTCGAACGCGTTTTCGGTGTATTCAAATATTTCAAATGGCACGTGAACGTATTTTGAGATTGCAACAATCAATCAATTAAATAGGTGTATGAAATTAATGCGTAGGGCATGAATGATGAAATTATTTCATACACCTATCACCGAGGGTTCCGTACTTAATTATAAATGTAGAGTTTTCCGTTTTTTTCGTGTACTTGTAGTATAAGACCATATTACTTGCCAAATTTCATAGTTCTAAGGAAAGAAAGTACCATATAAATTTTGATTCCCTTGAGTGTCGAAATATACGTTTTTTGCGGCAGTTTGATTTTTTCACAGCTTCAAGGGACTGTACTTCTGAGTAGGTATATGATAGTTATATAATGTCAGACGTACAACAAAGTGATCCTATAAGGGTTCCGTACCCAAAGGGTAAAACGGGACCCTATTACTAAGACTCCGCTGTCCGCCCGTCTGTCTGTCTGTCCGTCTGTCACCAGGCTGTATCTCATAAACCGTGGCTAGTTAGACAGTTGTAATTTTCACAGATGATGTATTTCTGTTGCCTCTTTAACAACAAATACTAAAAAACAGAATAAAATAAATATTTAAGGGGGCTCCTATACAACAAACGTGATTTTTTCGCCGTTTTTATAGATAATGGTACGGAACCCTTCGTGCGCGAGTCCGACTCCCACTTGGCCGGTTTTTTTCCTTTTCAAGGTACGGAACCCTAAAAAGGCTCTCAAGGCATTGCATTGTACCGAGGATGCTGGCGGCATTTCCTTGTTGAATTGCAATGCTGTTGCGTTGTGCACTTGCGCGGGAAAGCCGCCAACTATTTAGATGTTGATTATTATGTATTTATGTATATTATACCTAAATATTATACCGGCTCCTTTCACACATATGGAGGCCACTCGTCTTCCAAACTCATAAGTACAACATAAGTCATTCGAGTACTAGAGCTATCTAATACATTTGTGCCAAATGAACGAAACTGTGTCACTTGGCAACCACTAACTATGGCAGCTTTAATTATCACTATAGTAGTATCTTATCTGTGTGAAACGCACGACTGTTGCCTCGCCGGGAGTCAAGGGCAGATATTTTGTATGTTAATACTGCAGGACGTAGCTATGTATTTGCACGTAATATAGATATGGATGGATAGATTACTTTTTCTGTACCTACTTACATCTACTTATTCCTATATTAATTTTGTATTAAGCAGTTAGGCTGCTAACGAAATTATATATTTTTTTAAATAAAGGAAAAATTTAATGCTCCGAGCCGGATTCGAACCGGCGACCACGGGCACTCATGGCCCGTCGCTACTAACCAACTGAGCTATCGGAACAATCCGGTTCGGCCACCAAATCTTTCAATCAGTTCCTTCCTACAACGCCTTAGGGAGGCGTGTAGCGACATCTACCAGAAGACTTAGGCTTCTTAACGGCACCAACGTCTTAAATTATATTGAGAAATCGTCAGTAACGATGAGTCACCCCATACTAAATTAATTTTGTATTAAGCAGTTACGCTGCTAACGAAATTATAAATTTTTTTAAATAAAGGAAAAATCGAAAAATTTAATGCTCCGCGAGCCGGATTTGAACCGGCGAACACGGGCATTCATGGCCCGTCGCTACTCCGCGGCCACCAAATCCTATATTGTAGATAGGTATAGACAGAAAAAGTCGGCTTAATAGTTGCACCATTAACTCAGGAACCGCTGGACCAATTTTTATGTTTGTTTCTTTGGATTTGTCTCCGCTCCCGATAGCAGAATAACTATTACAACATGGGAAATTAAACGAAAAAAATATATATTAACAAATTCATTTTCTCATACATTTTTTATGGATATATAATACGAAGTTCGCAGGATCTACTAAGCGGGTAGGTACAGGTACCTACTTATACTAATGTAACAATCTATTATGAATATTATAAAGTGGAAACGTCTGCGAGATTGTACATTCGTAAGTCTGTATGTAGGGGGTAATCTCCGGTAGGTACCTACTATTTATCTGATTTCAAGTAATATTTTCTGGGTATAGAATGGACTTTCTATTTGGAGATAGGATATCTTTTATCCCGTGAATATGCTTGAGTTCTTTATAATAGGTTCGTGGGCGGTGCAGCGCGGACACAGCTACTCTTAATAAACTTATATTTTGCGACAATCTCACACAAATAGACCCGGTCGCAAACTAAGCAAAACTAGTATTGTAGCTATGAGTTACAATAATGTCTTGTTTATTAGCCAGGTATACTTTGTAGCGGCCTTACACATGCATAAATAAAGGGGGGGGGGGGGGGGGGGGGGTTATTTCACCGACAAACGTTTCACCGAATGCATGCTTTCACAGAATTTTCGTTTTATCGAATTTCTGTTACTCAGAAACCGTTAATTTTTTAACCCCCGACGCAAAGAGAGGGGTGTTATAAGTTTAACGTGTCTGTCTGTGTATCTGTGTGGTATCGTAGCTCCCAAACGGATGGACCGATTTGAATGCGATTTTTTTTGTGTCATAGATAATTTTATCCCGAATATTCTTAGCTATGTTTAATGAAAATCTGTTCAGATATTGGACTTTGAAATGAAAATGTCGGGGGTTTTTCAACTTTTCCAAGTTGTTGAGTTTTTATTAGGTACTTAGGTACCTACAGCTAAAAGGTCAGTCTGTAGAACCCATTAGGTAAGGTTTGTTTTATCACAGTACTGAAAAGTTTACTGATTCTGAAAAATATGGTTTTCGATGAAATGAAAATTCTGCGAAACATTCGATGGAACAATTCTGTAGAACAACAACCAGTAAAGGGAAATATACATGGTGCAACAACTTGCATGCGAGGGTTTGATTGAATTCGTCGTATGTCGGTAGCCCGCAGCCCCGCAATGTAATGAAAATCGCATTCGAATTTTCGCACCATATTTAAATGGCACTTTATAAAAAGACTTGGAGGAACGATACAGTTGACTACAAAAAATTGCATCCGCTTTTTCACCTTCAGATTAGTGACATCCCAGAGATAGCTCAGCTGAGTCATACAGCTTGAGGTAAACAAAAGTCAATCGAAAAATCATTAGTTAAGGGATTCCATGCGTAAAGAAAATGATTTGATTGCATGAAGTCATATCAAGAGGAGTGGCTAGACGGCGCCCGTTTGTGCGGATTAAGAGGCTGACAAGACCTACTTTGGTGAAATTGATGTTATTTAAGCAGTTTTTTAAGAAAAACTATTTGTTCTACCACATCAAATAAAATATATGTTAATATTCACCATATTTCAAAGACCGTGGACGGGCTCGATACATAATTGGACGAAATCGGCTCGATAGAAAATAATTGCAGATTGGTCTTAAAATCACATTAAACGGTTCTGTCTTTATTTTTTTGACGTATGGGTCTGCAATTAAAAACATGAAGTCAACATATTCATACCTAAACCGCCAACGAGTCATATTTCACAAATAATCCACCCTTTTTTTTATTTCAATATTTATGTAATATTATCTTCAAAAACCGGGCCGCCCAGTAACACTCGCTCTCGTTTACTCCGATACAAATAGACAGTGTGCGCGCTATCCTAAATCCTCAAGGGCATTTTGGTGTTGACAGCGTCTTAAGAGTCCAACCAAAAATTAGGCTTTGTAGCCCTTAAATTTAGCATTTTCCAACAAGAAGAAACGCGAACCTCAATCTCTGTATTAGAATGTACATAGATCATGTCATGACATCAGAAACAATTTTCATATGATGCACCTAAATGAATGCCAAGACATACTTGATACCCATTTGTCGATATTCATTTGTTTCGAATAATCCTCATTTGAATTTCAAAACGCGCGATTGACCGTTTTACTTTACATAGATACGCCGAAATACTTTCGTAAGGTCGTATCTCAGTTTAGCTTTATCTTCCACTTTGAACTGTCATGTCAAGGGGCAAGGTCGAATTTTCATTCTATAATTGAGCATAAGCCGTGGTTGTGGAAGTAACTCATCGATTTACATAATATTGGACTGGATTTCGTGAGCGTGGGTATAACATTGTTTTACATAATTTATGAGCTATATGTGATTTGATAGCGTATTGATCGCTAACAAACATGACAGTGATGGGTTGTGACTTTTTTGCGTTACTAAATCATAAATGGGATTTTATTGGTACCTAGTGTAGGTACTTAAGGGGCTCCCATACGCCAATGGCCTTCGATCTGAATGACTTAGTTTTCTAATGTTTTTTGTAGCTTAGTATATTAACAACAACGACTTTAAGCAATATAGTATCCCATATTTACTTCAAAGTTCATAGTTTTCGAGATATTTGGCATTTTGTTGAACAATTTTAGGCCAAAAAACTGGTTTTCTGGCCATAACTTTTGTGTTAATTGCTTTAAAATAAAAACCCTCGAACGGTTTTTAGAGATGGCACAGACGAACCTAATTATGTAGATTTCGTACATGTTCACTTCAATAGAGATACGAAATAAGTGTTTTTTTAGACAATGTTTTAAAAAATCATACAAAATTAAGTATTCATTTGTTTCAAAATCCGGTGCACCAAAATAGAGATAAAGGATTAAAGTACCGATAGCCGTTTGATTTATTATTCTATCTGTAGTGCAAAAGTAGGAGATACGATTCAAAACTTGTCAAAATCGATGAAAACCTCGGGTAGCCCCTTAAAGCTGACTTAGTAACTTATTGAAATTTTGAATTCATTCAATCTATACTATAATATTATAAAGAGGAAAAGTCTGTAAGATGTAAATGTAAATGATGTTTTGGGTAACCTCCGGAACGTTTAATCCGATTTCAAAAACTATTTCACCGGCGTGTGGATATTCTGAATGATTAGAAGCTATATTATGTATCGCAGGTTTGCCTGTGTTCATTGCAATACGCTAGCGAAGCCGCTCGGGCAGCTAGATTAATAATCTCTCTCATTTTGTATGTAGCCCCTTAATTTAATAAAACTCCTACGCGCATTAGGTAATAAGCAGTTATTTTTAAAATAGATTTATATTATTTCTCGTCGTGACAGCGAACTGACAACTGACTTAACTATTTAGGACTTAGATTCAAGGTCGGTCTCGCTGAGTCTCAAGCTATTTCAATACACAGCCAGTATTGAACATGTTTAGTCTCATCAGGTATAGTTAAGATGATATAAGCTGTCCGTTTAGCACTTGAAAGCTTATTTTGTGAACAATGGGCTGTTTCCTATTGTATAAGCCCACCGCAAATCCTCCGACCAGATAAAATTAAGCAAGTAACAGTAAAACTCATACAAATTAGCTACCATCTCCTCTAAGTCATAAGGCTGAAATTGCTATAGCTTAACTCATTAAGAAAGTCATCAAGTCAAGTTAAGCCCGTTGAGTTTGGGCTCGTTAGAATCGTTGTTGTTAGTTGTAGTATACAGGATGTTAACGGGGTCATGATCCGGAATGACAAAAAGCGAATAAGATGATCATACTGAACAACCTTTCCCATGGGACCAACCACGAAATCGCAAAAAAAAACCAGGTATTCCATACATTAACTCTCAATTAAATCGCAGTTAACTCACAGTTAACTCTTAATTGGCTCTTTTTTTTTGCGATTTCGTGGTTGGTCCCATGGGAAAGGTTGTTCAGTATGATCATCTTATTCGCTTTTTGTCATTCCGGATCATGACCCCGTTAACACCCTGTATAAAAGCTTGTTCATAAAAATATTTTTTTGACACAAACTTATTCATTAAATGCTGTTGACTGTAATATCGCAAGTGTGCAGTTACAAACTGGATAATATACAGTCAGCATCATATAGTTTGTAGCATCCAAAGCTCCAAATAATTCGCCATACATCGTTATTACCTTATTACCATAGACATAAAAATGTATTACGAACTCTTTGGCGCTTTGGATGTTACAGACTATATAACGGTGAGGTGCATGGGGATTGCATAATACAGAGGGTCTAAATAATAAAGCGCTAACACACATGCTATGTGTGTAAAGTTGTAAACCTGGTTTTGCGAGTAGCGCCATCTCTGGGAAAATCGCTAAACTCTAAGGGAAAGTGCGCGGAAAGCGTGTGTCTGCTGAAACCGTCGCTGAAATTACCCCGAGTGAGCCCTTCAGGCGTCGATGCTTTTATCATTCCGCATATGCTCTCTAGATGGCGCTATTGTTCAACACTAGCAAACTTGATAAATAACTAGTGCCTCTGTGAGCTGTAGAACTCGTGTGCCATGTTTTTTTTTAACTATTGTACCTGCTCAAAAAATTTCACGTGAATCGGTTGAGAAATACGACCTGCAGAAGAGAACAGGCGATTAGCGGGACTGCGGGACATCGGACACCTGACATACGAACGATTTTCAGTTCAAGCTGAAGCATAGTAGGGTCATTTCGCTGGTAACGCGACCACCTTCGGTTAGCGAACACCTGAAGGAGAAGGTTTTTTCTATTGAAGATAACATCAATTCTACACACCCTATTGAGACAATTACTTGTACATGCATTTTTTTGTTGTTTTAGAATAGAAATCTACTAAAAAACCGAGAAAATATCCTTTCAGTTCACCGACTCAGCTTAAGTGGTCGCCCACCGGCACATGAAATTAGGTGGTCGCTAACCGGCGAAATGACCCTAATTCGTTCGGTTCGCTCGCTCGTTCAATTATGCAATTTAGGTACACAGCCAGAGTATAGGTATGTAAATAAACATTAAGTGTAATAGTTGTTTTTGACATCTCTGCAGGTACCAGCTACTCTCCAGTCGACTTCAAACAGATGCTCCTTTGTTACAAACTAAAAAACATATACATCTTTAACGTCGACTGTACAAAAGAGTACCGAGAAAAAGGCAAACCCAGCGTAAGTATTTAAGGGTATTAAAGTGAGTATTGAGGGCTAATGTCATAGTTGGGATCGGGCGAAAATGGAAATGGATACTGTTCGATTTTGAGGGCTTTCAAAAATGAACGAAGAAAAAAGATTTTGGTAATTGATTAAATAATATCACTTATTAGAAGCAGTAACAAAGTTAAATTTGAAAATAGCCTATTTTTTATATTGGTTAAAAAATTGCTGTTCTAATGATATTTCGACACTCGGGGTTACAACTTATAAAAGTTGTAACCCCGACATTTTTATTTGAAAGTTGAATATATCAAAACCGGTTGAACCGATTTTTTTGAAACGTCTGTACAGTCGACTACAAAGATAAGTATGTTTTTTAATGTTACAAAGTTATGTATCTTATTACCATGGTAGTAAAGTCTATGTATACATATTTTTGTAACATCGTATGGATACATCTCTTTGTAGTCGACTGTACCACCTAGGCTTTGAGCGAAAAAAACGCATTGAAATCGGTCCGTTCGTTTAGGAGCTACGATCCCACAGACATATACACGTACACACAGATACAGACACAGAGACACGTCAAACTTATAACATCCTGTTTTGCGTGTGGGGTTAATAATAATAATTTATTTATTTATTCACACAACACACACACAATTTGTTAGTAGTTTTGTTAATCCTATGTTATCCTATGTTAGTAAATATATGTAGCTAAAGATATAGTATTTTTAATTAAGTGTTGCATTATTGAGCACTCACTCCTAATGGCTACAGTTTCGGGACGCTGTTTGAGCTGCCACGTATTCTGGCTAAACGTGATGCCATCTTTTTTCGCAACACAGCCACAAAGCTGTCCACTCGCGCTTCAGCGAACATGGTGGACGCCACAGATATAGATATACATAGATCACGCAAATGCATGTATTTCGCGTGTCAGAATTTGGACTCCGAGTTGGCACTCCGACTTACATTCCGCGCGCGTCTGTTGTGGTAGCCGGTTATCCGTGAATATTAAGAAAATACCTTATTGCAGAATCGATTTTCCGCGGACAACGGGGAATTCAGATCACTAATTCGCCCGTGTGACGTCAAAGTAGGTAGAAAAAAGTGGCACGGTCGGTTTTCATACAGATTGAGGTGTTTAAGTTATCTAGTGTACCTATATATCTGTGGTGGACGCGCTGCAGAACCGTGGCAACCCCAACAGCGCGCTGAAGGCGTTGTTGTACTGGACCCGCAGAGAGCTAAGCGACCGCTGCGCTGCGAACAATTTGCCCACAGGGCACCAGAGTCTAATAAGCACCAGCAAGCAAGCAGAGTCGAGAGTGTAATGTATCTAAAACATAAACTATTCACTTTTCGGTAAGAAGACCCGTTTTGACATCAACCCATTTTTAAACCGATTTTCACAATGTACGCACATCATAAACGAAGTAACATTATCGAGCGAGCGAGACAACATAGTGAGGCACATCATAAACGAAGTAACATTATCGAGCGAGCGAGACAACATGTGAGGCACATCATAAACGAAGTAACATTATCGAGCGAGCGAGACAACATTGTGAGGCACATCATAAACGAAGTAACATTATCGAGCGAGCGAGACAACATGTGAGGCACATCATAAACGAAGTAACATTATCGAGCGAGCGAGACAACATTGTGAGGCACATCATAAACGAAGTAACATTATCGAGCGAGCGAGACAACATGTGAGGCACATCATAAACGAAGTAACATTATCGAGCGAGCGAGACAACATTGTGAGGCACATCATAAACGAAGTAACATTATCGAGCGAGCGAGACAACATGTGAGGCACATCATAAACGAAGTAACATTATCGAGCGAGCGAGACAACATTGTGAGGCACATCATAAACGAAGTAACATTATCGAGCGAGCAAGACAACATGTGAGGCACATCATAAACGAAGTAACATTATCGAGCGAGCGAGACAACATTGTGAGGCACATCATAAACGAAGTAACATTATCGAGCGAGCGAGACAACATATGAGGCACATCATAAACAAAGTAACATTATCGAGCGAGCGGACAACATTGTGAGGCACATCATAAACGAAGTAACATTATCGAGCGAGCGAGACAACATTGTGAGGCACATCATAAACGAAGTAACATTATCGAGCGAGCGAGACAACATTGTGAGGCACATTATAAACGAAGTAACATTATCGAGCGAGCGAGACAACATTGTGAGGCACATCATAAACGAAGTAACATTATCGAGCGAGCGAGACAACATGTGAGGCACATCATAAACGAAGTAACATTATCGAGCGAGCGAGACAACATTGTGAGGCACATCATAAACGAAGTAACATTATCGAGCGAGCGAGACAACATGTGAGGCACATCATAAACGAAGTAACATTATCGAGCGAGCGAGACAACATCGTGAGGGTTACGTTCGCCTTAAATCGGAGTTTGACCACGGGCCAAGTATTTACGAGATCCTACAGTTGTCCCACAAGCAACAGGTCCGCGCCTGTCTAGTTCTAAAGGAAATAAACATCGTAACACGTGGTTTTTTTTTTTATATATTCGGCAGCGTATTCAGATTCCTAAAAGGCATCTGGTTTTCTTTGTTTAAATTGAAGTTTTTGTTTTTGTCTACATTAAAGTTATTAATTTTGTTTACATTGCTTGTGTATGACATTTATAAAGTATATTTATGTGATCTTATTTGTTTGATGTTTCCAATAATGTAGTTACGTCTAAAACTTGTCTAAGATTAAATGAGCAATGCTTTATGTATAAAATACCTTTTCTTACACGTAGAAATATGTATTTTAGTGAAGGTTTACTTTACCTTAGATTTTCAGCTACTTTTGGCATAAATCATTATCACATAAACATCTTTTACCAAATGAGGACGCTGTCATACTTGTATACGAACTTAAAACATTACTCCAAAATAAGATTACTTAATAATATAAATACTTATATACTAAATTCTCCTTCACTGTAGCACAGCACAAGTAGACACTAGCATAAAGGAGCTTTATTGCATATAAAGCTTATCGGAAGCTTCGGACGTGTGCCGTCCCGCCCGTCATTGTGTACCCAGCTTTACAGACTATTACAAACTTATTTATGCGCGTGGCAAAACGTAGAACTATTCGCACTTCCCACTAATTGTTTGAATATGTACTACAGTGGCGCCCGTTTTACTCGAATACTCATTTAAGTTTGTGTTCCAAGTAAGATAATCATGACGTGGGACGACGGATGTAGTTTACTGAAATGTTCAGGTGCGGTACCAAAATATCTTGTGTTTATTTTGTTTAACAGTATGGACCGATAACGCTGAAGTAAAATGAAGATTATGGATATGGAATCCATAATGAAGCAGGAGACATACTCGTACCTATACCTACCTACATAAAGTAGATATAATATGTTCATAAATAAATAAATAATAAATAAACCGTTAACCTAGAAAGCTGATTTTTTCATAATAGCTGTGACAATAGGTATATAGTTTATATGACGTAAATACCCTAACTAATAAGGGATTTTTGATAATTCCACCCTCAAGGGGGTAAAAAGGGGGTTGAAAGTTTGTATGGGGATGGACTAAAATTGTAAGTGAGAGACTTGAAACTTTGTTTATGGACTCCTTATTACAATACAAGAAAAGCAATTTTAGGGTTTTGGAAAAACCCACCCCCAAGCGGGCTAAATAGGGGTGCAAAATTTGTATGCGGAAAACTCTTTTTTTGAGCTACAAAACTTTATGAAAAGGTTCCTTATCCCGGAAATCATCTCCTAAGGGGGTGAAATGGGGGGCGAAAATTTGTATGTTTGTTGTCTTGTGATAGCCGTGATGATTCCCCAAGTATAAGCTCGCGCGATATTGATCAATATGTAACGATATTGATACGCCTTTGATGTCATCATCATCATCATCATATCAGCCGAAAGACGTCCACTGCTGTACAGTCAGCGTCATATAGTTAGTAGCAGCCATGGTAGCCAAATATTTCGGTACACGTTTTTATTACTGTACGAATAAGGGTGTGTTTCGAAATATTTGGCTTCTCTGGCTGCTACTAACTATATGACGCTCACTGTACATAGGCCTCCCCCGAAGAGTGCCAAAGTGACCGGTCCTGCGCCACCCGCATCCAGCGGACTCCAGCAACCTTTACCAGGTCATCAGTCCACCTTGCGGGGCGCCTCTCGGTACGTGGTCGCCACTCGAGAACCTTTCCGCCCCAACGGCCATCGGTTCTACGTGCTATGTGCCCCGCCCACTGCCACTGAAGTTTAGCGATTCGTAGGGCTATATCGGTTACCTTCGTTCTGCTGAGGATAGCCTCATTTCTGATGCGATCACGCAGAGAAACTCCCAACATAGCCCTCTCCATAGCCCTTTGGGTGACTTTGAGCCTTCTTATGAGGCTCATAGTACGCGACCACGTTTTAGTCATCACTGGCAAAACACACTGGTCAAAGACTTTCGTCTTGAGACCTTTGATGTCAGTTGCAGATAATGATGGTCATAGGTACCTAATAAATCGATGGGAAGGGTGTTCAGTAAATACTAAATCTATAGTAAGAAGTTAACAACATAGTATATGTAGTTGTTTATTAGGCACATTTTTTATGGAATATAAATACTCTGGTTGGTACAGCAGGTTAATTCCGTAACTTATCGGACGCGCGTTAAGATATATTATCATTTTCACCTTCAATAATTAACAACTTAGAAAAATTGAAAAACCCCCGGCAAAGCCGATTTTTACTATGGGACATATTTTTCGTCAAACTTACTCGTAGTGTAGAACTTTTCATAAAAAAGCCCAAAAATCCAAGCGGCGCAGGGGATTAATACCACTCCATGAGTCCCATCGCATAGAACACCAAAGCCTATCATCATCCTCCAAGCGTTTTTCCGGTTGCTCCGTAGATATGCCCTAAAGATTTCAGATTGTCAGGCCAATATCACTGTTATAACAGAGCAAATTCAGACCTTAAATATGATAGACTGAAGATTGCTTTTATTGATTTATTTATTTGAGTCAGGCAATAATTTACAAATATATGGCCCATATTTACAAATACTTTACATACTATCATACGTAACAACACGTCAGTGCTTTGATAGCGGATGTCATAACCCTTAATATACCCCATAAGCTTCTTGGCGCTGCAGGCACGACGATACACGACACCTTTAGCCGTTCTAGGCATTCAAAAGGGTTAAACTCGATGGCATTATCATCGAGTTTAATAAGCCTTTGATTGATTGCTATCAGGGATACAGCAAACTAATAACAGGAACATTTGAGTTACGGCCCTTAATAACTAGTTAGTTTCGGCGTGTATTTACGTTGTCTACGCTATCGAACTTAAGTAATTTTGGTAACTAGTTCCTTCTTTAAGTTATATATTACATGTCTATTTAATACTAGCTGCCCAGCCCGGCTTCGCACGGATTATCCGTTTTCCCGTAGGAATGAAGCATTTTCCCCGGGTAAAAAGTAGCCTATGTTCATCAGGGATAATGTCGGCTTTAAGGGTAAAATAATTTTTCAAACTGTTTGTAACTTTTGTGTACTAGAAAATTTAAATAACAGAAGAACGTTGCTTAGTATGTCTGTCTTGTATAAAACCATGAACAATCTAATTGATTCGCCTCAAATTGTTGATAAGTTCACTTTAAGCGTCCCGACTAAAATACCTCGCATGCCTCGCGCCTTATTTCACGTTCCTTTTTGTAAAACCAACTTTGGCAAGCACTCACCTCACCTGTACCACGCCTGTCGCGTGCTTACAATGATCTCGTTACAGAACAGGAAGACATCGATATTTTTTGTGATTCTCATAACAGCTTCAAATGCAAAATCAGGGATCTGTTGTTGAACCTTGAACCACTAGTTAGTATGAGTGATTTAGTTTTAAGCCTAGATAGCCTAGATTTAGTGCATTAACGCAAAATTGTAACGCATGTCGTGGTTGCCTATTATTAGGGTCACAATTAGACATATATAAGTACTTGATGTTTCCACATAAAATGTAACATTGTGAACTCCGTTGGCAATCCTTAAATAAATAAATAAATAAATAAATAAATCCGTGCAGTAGTTTCGGAGCCTATTCAATACAAACACACAAACAAACAAATCTTTCCTCTTTATAATATTATTAGTGTAGAAGTGTAGACAAGCTGCCCATGTGACTATGTCCGTGTTTTACACAGAACACAAGGAAATCCGCTGGATAAAATAGTATGTGTCCTATCCGAATGTCCATTTTATATACTGGTGAATGAATTTGTGAAAGCGGATAATGAGTTCGGAAGATTAGCCCTCACGAACAAACTTACAAAATAACTGTCTCACAAACCTAGATACTCACAAACTAATTTTAGTATAGAATTATTTACGAAGATACAAGTTACGATAACACCGGTTAGTGTCCAACGGAAGTTACGGTTTCGGCCAGTTTCGGCCCAAAAATGATGTTTCGGCCAGAGGTTCGGTTTCGGCCGCGCCGAAACTTAAAATATCGTACTTTCGGGGCGCGTTCTGATCTGCTAATGTCGGGTGCGCTCGGCACGGCTGGCAATATGGCGTCACTCGCGTAACTCCGCCGGCCATTGAATCAGTGATCTTTGCTCGTGTAGTGACGATTGTATTTGTTCCCCGAATAGTGGTAAGTAATTAAATCAAGTATTCTTTTTTGTTTTAGTTATGAATTCATCATTAAATAGTTAAAAGGGAACTTGCATTAAGATTATATTGGAAAATCAACTGTGTACTGTGTATCGTCAAAGGTCGTGTAACTCCTGAACATAAACTGCGTGAAAAAGGCTACCAAGTAGAGATCCTTGTTGGAGAGTTATCAATTGTAGTCAAAAAAGTATCATTTACTGATTTATTGAATTCAATGAAAATGAAATTATATTATTTCTGTGTCATTCAAATCAACTAGTATTCTTAACGCCTGTTTGCATATTTTACAAGATTAACGGATATATTGGTAATTTATATAATAAGTGCGGAAGTTTGCTTATTTCATTAAATTACTTTAGAATTCGTCTTAGTTGCGTGTACTCGTATGTAATATACTCGTAGGTAATATATAATTATATTATTATCTTATCAATCTTATCATATTTTATTAATAAACTTGTTTTATTTTATACCATCTACAATTAACAAGTCGCTGCCTCAGTATTACAATTCATGTAACATTAAAAAAAAATCACTTTTTAGGGTACTTAGTTAAATTTTGACCCAGTGTCACTATAACAATGTTAAAATTTCAATTCGATAAAAGTTGAACTTAGAACCTGTAACATTAGGCCGGCGAGATTGTTCATTAATCAAATATCGGGAAAGAACGGATCACTGTCATTTTTATTCAACGTTTTAATCACGTTTATAAAAGGTTCGGTTTCGGTTTCGGCCAAAACTATAATCAAACCGAACCTTCGGTTTCGGTTTCGGCAAAAAAACATGTTTCGGTCGGACACTAACACCTTAAATAGGCACCTCACATTGGTCAAACGCTCCAAGAATTTAAGCTTGTAAAAGCTCGCAGCTTATATTTTTTCAACGAACACGCACAAAAAGCATTATCGTTGTGCTTACGTTATTCCAAAGCCAAGTGCTCCCCGAAATTGTCTATTCTGGACCTCATTCCCCAGGGTGTTGTTCCCATTCATGTTTCACCGGATCATTAGGTAAATCGCTGGAGCGATCGCGACGTAGCTACGACCTTGGAACATTCACAATCCAAAACTTGATTGAGGTTAGCCAGTGTTATGCCTGCTGTTCACATTGGGCCAACGTTGGCGCGTGAGCAGAATGCAGCTATGCGTTAGAGGAAGAGGGCTTTATTTCGTTCTCATTAGTTTGCAAAGCTGCATCCTGCTCACGCTCCAACGTTGGCCCAATGTGTACAGCCGGCATAAGTCGGAACCACACCGCTGCTCAAATTACGCTGACCGCACCGCACCGTTTGCCTATCTCGTTCTACCTACCTTCCCTCAATTGGTCATAGGTTAGCTGGAAGAGATCCCTTAAGGGATAAGTTCGCCTATGTACTTTGATCTATTGTGTGACATGTATATTCTTTAACCTGTTATTGTGTACAATAAAGTGCTTACATACATACATTAACGCAGCATTTTTTTTTTTACTTTGGGTATAGATGCGTTTACGCATCTCGCCCTATATAAGGGGAGGCAGGACGGCTATGACGGACTAACCGAAACTGGACTACCGTCTAAAACGACATTTGGCTCCGCGTTGTAAAGGAGGGCGTCGCAGGATCGCTCTTGGCATCAACGTACGTCCCGGCGGGCAGCACAGTAGCAGGCCGCAGACATTTCGAGGCGTCAGCTAAGCGAGCGCCTCCAGTCCTGTGGAACCTTTGTTTACAGGGCTCCCGACTCCCTGCATAATCCACTACGGCGGAGGCAACAGATGCGCATAGCACCTGGCTCAGCCTCCATTCCGTCGTCGGCGAAGCGGATCCGCGAGAGGATCGTTTTCGCGAGCCCGCCCCGCAGCCCCAGCCATTACGTCGTCATAGAAGGAGGCCATAGCTCATGGGATAGCAGGCCTGATACGGACCAATAAAGCCGAATTCATATTTGTCTGACGTGACAACAGAACTATTTTACGTCACGTTCATAACGGTGACATTCATGTGCATCTGATGAGCTCTAACGTGACAGATTAATTAGTTTGAGCCGTGTAGTAGTTGTTAGGAACCGGTTGCAAATGACACAGGTTACGGAGAATTAATTTGCGCGACCGATCCGGCCGTGGAATGAGCCCTGCCGAGGTTATACCAAGAGATAGCATAGCATGGGATTCTTCAAAAAATCCATCAGTGTATTTACAGATGTAAGTGCCGGCACCCTTGGAGCTGCCATAGACGATAGCCGCTTGTGCTAGTTTGCCACCGACGTGATATAAAATAAATCTTGGGGTCAAGATATACAGGATGAGTGGTGAGACGTACCGGGTCTGGTTGTGAATAGCATAGCTCAAGGACGTGCCCAATAACTAACGTAAGGATCCCTATTATTCAGTATTGAAAGCCTGTGTCTGGAACTTAGTGGATTAGGTTTAGGGAGGATAAAAACTCTATTCACTGTCGACCTTTCAGTAACTTAGCAACACTTAGTGAGTTAGTACTTTTATAAATTCATCATCATCATCATCATTACCATTACAGCCGAAAGACGTCCACTGCTGGACATAGGCCTCCTCCAAAGTGCCACAATGCCTGGTCTTGCGCCACCCGCATACAGCGGACTACCGAAACCGCGACCTTTACCATGTCACCAGTCCACCTTGTGGCGGTCTACCCACGCTGCGCCTTCCGGTGGTCGCAACTCGAGAACCTTTCCGCCCCAACGGCCATCGGTTCTACGTGCAATGTGCTTTTATAAATTATTTGTTAATATTTCTAGGGTTCAGTTATACCAACCTAAACTTCGTATCATTGTTAAGCATTGTTAGCTGTTAGTTAAAAAAAGGTTTGTTAAGTTGAATAAAGGCCAACGTCGTAAAGATTTATTTTAAACCTTTTTTAACTTATTTGCCCAAGCACACGAAGGTCCCTTTTCTCTAACACAAATACTTTACTCACTTTTTTTTTTCTCAGCAAACGGCAACCGACGACAGCATGAGCGACGACGTGTTCGAGGAGCCGACGCTGCGTGCGCCCGCGCAGCGCGGGACTCCATCCCCCACAGGCTACCGGGACTATCAGCCCGCTGAAACTCCGCTCAAGACTATCAACGATGATGACGTGCCTATACACAAGGTGAGTGGTGATTGCAGATATACACTCTGAGAGCCCGGCACCCTTCCCTTGTTTGAAAAGTTACGAGATAATACTGCAGGTATACTTTATAAGTATAAGTAGCACATTACGCTACTCAATATCGTGCACAAGAGCGTCTAAAAGGGACGCTGACAATGCGGAGCTAGCGTCGTACTGGCTAAAAAAACCTGTACTTACAACGTGCAGCAAAATGAAGTATTTAGTCTCTAAGCTCATTAAAATTAGGAATAAAAACAATACGCTCGATAACCACTCAAAATCAGTATGCTATGTAGGTATATTCGTGGCTGGCGTCTCCCGGTAAGTATAGCAATACTTGCGTTGGGAAGCTCCACTCTTCGTCTCATCATCATCATCATCATATCAGCCGAAAGACGTCCACTGCTGGACATAGGCCTCCTCCAAAGAGTGCCACAATGACCACCACCCGCAGCCAGCGGGCTCCCGCGACCTTTACCAGGTCATCAGTCCACCTTGTGGGGGGCCTACCCACGCTGCGCCTTCCGGTACGTGGTCGCCACTCGAGAACCTTTCCGCCCCAACTGCCATCGGTTCTAAGTGCAATGTGCCCCGCCCACTGCCAGTTCTGGTGCGAATAGCCTCATTTCAGATGCGATCGCGCAGAGAAATTCCCAACATAGCCCTCTCCATTGCCCTTTGGGTGACTTTGAGCCTTCTTATGGGGCCCATAGTAAGCGACCACGTTTCCGTGCCATACGTCATCACTGGCAACATACACAGGTCAAAGACTCTCGTCTTGAGACACTGCGGAATATTGGACGAAAAGATGTGCCGTCTTGACTCTTCGTCTACATGGTTATAATATAGTTTAGTAGATACAATTTAATTTAGTACAAAACTTTAATTTATTTATTTTTATTTATTTTAGTGCATGCACGTGTGTGTGTGTGTATAATTGTGTTGGGAGGCTGCGCCCTTCGTCTACATGGTTATAAGGATACAATTTAATTGAGTACTAAAACTTTAATTTATTTATTTTCATTTATTTTAGTGCATGCACGTGTGTGTGTATATACTTGTGTTGGGAGGCTGCGCCCTTCGTCTACATGGTTATAATATAGTTAAGTAGGATACAATTTCATTGAGTACTAAAACTTTAATTTATTTATTTTCTTTATTTTAGTGCATGCACGTGTGTGTGTGTGTATATTTGTGTAGGGAGGCTCCGCTCTTCGTCTACAAGGTTATAATATAGTTTAGTAGATACAATTTAATTTAGTACAAAACTTTAATTTATTTATTTTCATTTACTTTAGTGCATGCACGTGTGTGTGTGTGTATATTTGTGTAGGGAGGCTCCGCTCTTCGTCTACAAGGTTATAATATAGTTTAGTAGATACAATTTAATTTAGTACAAAACTTTAATTTATTTATTTTCATTTACTTTAGTGCATGCACGTGTGTGTGTGTGTGTGTATATTTGTGTAGGGAGGCTCCGCTCTTCGTCTACAAGGTTATAATATAGTTTAGTAGATACAATTTAATTTAGTACAAAACTTTAATTTATTTATTTTCATTTACTTTAGTGCATGCACGTGTGTGTGTGTGTGTGTGTGTGTGTGTGTACTTGTGGTCGGAGGCTCCGCTCTTCGTCTACATGGTTATAATATAGTTTAGTAGATACAATTTCATTTAGTACAAAACTTTAATTTATTTATTTGCATTTACTTTAGTGCACGCACGTGCGTGTGTGTGTACATAAATACATAAAGTTTATAAATACGACAAACAACATAAGCATTCTTGCATATTTTGTTATCTAGCTTTTCGTTGTAACTTGACGAAATACCCGGGGTCAATGTCCAGCAATATACTCGTACGAAATCCATGTCTACACAGAGAGTAGAGTTCATAAAAAGTCTAGACTTAATATTATTATAACAATATTCGTATATCATTTTGGTCCTTGACATTATCCGTACAAATAGTACAAAACATGAGTCTCTTTTATTTAATTTTTGTAACCCAATTTTTCACATCACCTTATTCCAATTTCCAACTTTTACTTATTTGTAACGCTTCTATATCGCATTGCAAAAGTTTAATAATCTAACCTGCGTATTTTTTTCAAGATTTTATTGTACTGTTTTGTCGGCGTGATTGATTTATATACTTATGCCGAATTACAGTTTTCTAGTTGTAATGGTTACTGAGCTAAGCCGAAGACGGACAGACAGACAGACAGACAGACGGGCGACGGAAACTATAGGGGTTCCTTGTTGACTACGGAACCCTAAAAACGTGTGAAAAGTGTTGTGAGATAAGTTTCAAAGAAGTTCAATTATGTATTTTGTATTCGAAATACATTATTTTGAATACTGTATTTTGTATCTCAAATACCTGTCACCAAAGTAGTTTGTATTTCAAATACATTTTTACATGTATTTTGTAATTTGTATTTCAAATACAATGAAGCCAGTATTTTGCCCAACCCTGGCAGCGTGTGCTGTCCGCCGCGCTCGGCCGTTTGGACCCGGCTATATACGGTAAGTAACGTTTATTCGTGGTTTCAATATTTTGTATCTGTGTCAAACAGTTTATTAAAAAAATCATGCCGTCAAATTGAAAAATGAACAATCTTTTCGCTGTGGAATTTATTATTGATAGGTATTAGGTACCACTCGAACAATTTTCCCTCACTTCGCTCGGGAAAATAACCATCTCGTGGTAATATGGCTTACTTAGCCCCTTGTCATACAATCTACTATTGTGAAAGTCCAGGAACAGAGAAAAAATATTTAATGTGGTCGATTTTTTATAAAACTGTTATTGTAACTGGAATCTTTTACCCTGGCCGGTAGAGTAGCTATTTGAATGTACTTTGATGCAATTCGCCCAATTCAAATAATCTCAAGTAGGTTTGGCCGAATCGCTAAACTTAAGTGGCAGTGGGCGGGGCACATAGCACGTAGAACCGATGGCCGTTGGGGCGGAAAGGTTATCGAGTGGTGACCACGTATCGGAAGGCGCGGCGCGGGTAGGCCCCCCCACAAGGTGGACTGATGACCTGGTCAATTTAAAGTTGCGGGAGTCCGCTGGATGCGGGTGGCGCAGGACCGGTCACTTTGGCACTCTTTGGGGGAGGCTTATAGGTTTGTATCATTATATACTTCTTAAACATGATATAGGTACGTAAGTCTTACATAGTAACAAAGCCAATTAAAGGAACTCACAGACACACAACCAATAGACGATGACATTAATGAACATTTGTTTTTTATTTTGTGCAATATTGTGCTGGAGAGAAGAAGAGCATAAAGCTAGACAGACACAAGACCTTGAGGGGTGAAATTTATTCCTCGTAAAAAGCGCAATCATTTATAAATCAAAGCCATAGATTTACCTAACTTTCGTAAGTGCTTGTTACTAGGCCTAATTGAATAAAGATTATTTTGAGTTTGACTTTGACTAAACTTATAATACCTATTTTAGATTTAGGTTTGGTATCGGCTGTTTCAGACTTACCCATATATATCCCGCCGTTTTTAGGGTTCCGGACCAATAAGGTAAAAACGGAACCCTTATGGTGCGACTCTGTCTGTCTGTCACAAAGTTAAATATCTCAGGAATTACTAATACTATCCATTTGAAATTTGGAATAGTTTTAAAGAAAGTTAATCCACGTGTATGGAACATGAACAATTTTAATATATATTTTTATTATCTATCTAAAATTACGGATAAGAGGGGGGGAAAAAATTCAAAGTTTAGTTACTAGGTCAAGTGGGGTATCATGTGAAAGGGCTTGAGTTGGACATTTTAAAACAGTTTTTTTTATCTACATTGGTAAAATTTTGATCTATGAAGGAAAATGTAAAAAAAAATACCTTTCCCCCCCCCCCCTTTATCTCCGAAGTTATACAAGCGAAAAATTTTAAATAATTACTTGTGATTAAGATAAACATAAATATTACTGGAAAAGTATAACTTGTTCTGTATCTGTATCTAGCGTATTTTTTGTTTTATTTTCAAAAATCAGTTCCTTAGTTAAATTTGCAATTTAATCAACTTTATAAGTTTTTTTTTGTTTTGAAATTCCTATAAGACTATAATAGAAGAACTCTCTTTCAAATAAAAAAATAATATTCGAGATCGGTTCACGTGATAAACAATATTCGCTAAAACACCAACATACATACTAAGCTGATTGCCCTTGCACGTTAGTACCAAATGGGGCCGATAGATGGCGCTGAGCCCATTCCTACTTGGCGCTGTTAAGATTTTTCTATGAATGGGGTTGAGACGGGTTATATTTCAATAGCAGGTCAAAAAAAAAAATCGCGATTCAATTGTCTTGGTAGTTCGATGGTCTTTATTGAATTCTGTTGTGTTGGGTTAAAATAAGTAATTTAATTTAATAAATATTGGGACATTTTACTTTACCTTAAGTTAATTGATAGTTTGTACGGAACCATCGGTGCACGACTCAGTCAGACTCGCACTTGACCGGTTTTTTTTTTAAAAGGATCCGGAATTATTATTACCGCGCTTTCCACTGCCATTGTCGTTTATCGTGCTTTGAGCAGTGATGTGCTCGACTTGTGTAAGGTAAATCGAGTTCATAAATTTCCATTCCCAAGGGTTCAAATATATGAGGAACCTTATGCCCTTAACAATAGAGTCGTGTTCACATATTTTTGGTCACTCTGTCCATGCACATTGTGTGGTTTTTTTTTTTACTGTACTATCGGCTGCAATAATGCATGGACACCTTACGGCTCAGTTTCGCTTGCATCGTTTGACGTCTGCTGCTCACATAGTTGCACGTGGTGCGCAATAATTAAACTAGATGGCGTTGTTGGCGCTACTATTTAGACATACCGCAGAAAATAAGCACATTACTAGGCACATTAAATACCTATAAATTGACACCTGTTTGTTATCACCAGAAATATTCTCATATTAGTATAACTATTAACAAGGCTGGTAAATGCTAATTTATAATAGCTGTATTTAAGTGCGATACCACTGGTATTTGAATGCTATATTTCCACCATTACCTATAATGTTGAGATAGCTCAATGGATTAAGACATGTTCTCTAGGCTCAGCGGCCTAGAACTGTCGAGGTTCGAATCCCAGGTAATGGGAGGTTTATGTTTTTGTATCTTTTTATATTTGTTCTATTCCTATAGATGAAAGTGCTTTATATACAAATATTAGTCATAAAGAAAATTATATATTCATAACTTAAATAATTAAAACAGCATTTTATGTTTCAATATGTTTATTTTGTTCACTACAGTTCTGTTAAAGCAATTTTATAATACTACATAATAATAGTTACCTAGCAACTTTGTAACATTTTTATTGAGGTAATAGCTTAAGTTTCATTTCCATAATTGGAAAAAGATTGAAGCTTCACCCCAATAAATATAATAATTTTTTTTTTTTTTTTTTTTTTTTTTTTTTTTTTTTTTTTTTTTTATAAATAAATATTAGGGGACAATCTTACACAAATCGACCTAGTCCCATAGTAAGCTCAATTAGGCTTGTGTTACGGGTACTAGACGATATTGACAATATTAACTTACAACCGGGTTATCTAACATTCAAATCAGCAGAACGCATTAAGGTGTTAATTGCCATAGTATATCTATACCTATATGTGAGTGTTCAAACCATGAATTATTGTGTTATTGATTTGAAAATAATCATAATAATTTTATTTGGTCTTTCACCGTTACTTACACTTGTTTGATCTTATGAAATATCACATTTTAAATAGTAAAGGAATATAAAAAAGAAAGCAAACGGCATATTAATACCTATTACCTACTGAAACAATATATATATTTTTAATTTATTTAGGATAACCCGGTTTATAGAATATATAAATCTTAACGTAATCCGTACTCTTTGACCGACAGCATCTGCACTTTTTCTATATTAGGAACTACGCGACCATTATGACGGCGCGTATTATTATAACACTATAAACTTAAATGGCCCTGTTGACTGGATTTAATTCACTTCACTTTTTCACTCTTCACTTCAGACAGCCATATCATAGGCCAAATTACAACCTTGTTTTCTGGCCTTCCGTTAGCAGCAACACTGTTAACAGAAGTTTTTGTTAATAGTATTAGTGAATTAGCCACTTTCTAACATGTTATCGAGGTTATATGTAGCTTAAGTTTCATTTCCGAAAATCGGAAAAAGATTGAAGCTTTACCCCAATAAAAATAAAACCTATTGACAATTTTATTAATAATTTCAGACCGGGTTATGATAACATATATATCAGGCGAACGCATTCTGGTGTTAGCCAAATCTATAAGTAAGCTTTTAAGTAAGTAAATAAACCCGCCATTTGTGTTAATGACATTTAAAATAATAATAAAATACGGGACAATCTTACAGTTCACTAAGGCTTTTATTATTGATACTAGACGACCATATATTTCATAGATTATAATGGTAGGATTCCACGGTTATCTATGTCACTCGATCTCGTTAATTAACATGATTATGTTGTTTAATAATAATTTTCCTTAACTTAACACATCTATTACTAATAGGGTTAAAAAAGCATGATGAAAACAATATCCTACTCATATGTTACTTTTGTCACTTGTTTATATATAACCCGGTCTGTCTTTCTTCAAACCTTACATGTTCACAGTTAGGTATACCACCAGATTCCATGTTAGGCACTACGTGATCACTGAACGTGAACTTATATTGTCCTTTTGAATAGATTTAAACACTTCTCACTTCTCGTCACTAAACATGACATTTAGTCCAGTGTCCAAATTGTATCAAATTGCTGTTTTATGTGCTTCTCTGTAAGCAAGGGTTTAACAGCATGCCCATGATAGTATAAACCCTCCTCTTTATGGAGACACCTCGAACAGTCCACACTTGTGTGCAATAAATCAACGAAATGCCTTGTCGATTCAAAATCATTTTCTTTGTAGTCCATTACCATGGCTGGTGGCCGTTCTTTGTCGGTGTAGCAGAGACGTTTCCTTTTGCTCAACCTTTTTTTAGCTGCAACAATATTATACGTAAATAAATCATCAGAAAAATGTATGATAGTTAAGTAGTAGTTACTTATAGTAGATAATTATATCACAAACATGTAAAAATAACGACTTACGTTTAGATCAGTTTCTGTAGCTTCTTTATATATCGCAAATATTTGCGACCTTTTAACTAGATCAATATTACATAGAAAACTAGTTTTAATATTCATGATATCCAAAAAAAATATGAATAACACAGCTGAAGTAGGTCTACGAACGAACATGTAACATCTTTGTGATAAAAACGAATAAGTATGGTAGTTTTGAATCATTCGTCTACCCTCATCGATTATTATACTAATCATAGTCGTAATGGATTAATATCTGAGCAGCAAAATAAACTTATGATGAATTTCGACTGCCTAGTCAATTGAACCGATGGTCGAGTGGCTAACGAGGCAAGTAACGGTCGACCTAGCTTTAGAGTCGCGGGTTCAAATCCCGCACCCAACGAAAAAAATGTTGGGAAAGAAGTGTTTTTGGAATTGTTTGGATATTCACTAGTAGTGAATCGGAAACATCGCAAGAAAAATAAATGCACAAAGGTAGCACATAAATAGAAAGCACATTCCAAATTGCGTCATAATACCGCCATTATCGATCGATAATGCGTTGGCAAGATTACTTGACAGTATAATATAGGAAAAATAATAACCCAAGAAAAATATAATTATATCCAAGATGAGGAATTAGTTTTTGTTTCCATCTGTGTTAACAGCGCCATCTAGTGAAACTATGCCGATCCTCTGAGGTTTACATTTACATCTATAATGATATTACACGTCGTGCACATAGATGGCGTTAGCAAGCGCGTCAAGGGAAACAGTTTGCGACTTGACCATGCATTTATGCTGTCTAGTGTACATGTAATCTACAATTTTATCCGACTAAAAGGGAAAGCCATAAGTTAGCCACGTCATAGCAGTCTATGTATGTTTCTGTTTCATACTCGTATATATTTATTGCAAAACCATGGTTACATAAGGTGGTAGAAATCTTAAGTGCTAAGTACAGTAGCGGTCAAAAGTTTAAGTTCACTCTGTAATTTCGGTTAAATGAAGCTATAACACAATGTACTAATAAAAGTATTAAATAATCTTCTATTACATACAAAAAGAAAGGTAATTCTCTAATTTAAAACCACAATTAAATAAAAAAATATCAGTTTTTGCCAACTTTAGACTCTTCAAAATATCCGCCTTTTGCTTTCAATGCTGCCGTACACACTTTCGGCATTCGCGTAATTAGTTTTTGCAGTGTTGATGTCGAAATTTTATTCCAACAAATGTGTAGGTATTCCCAAAGCTGTTCTTTATTAGTTGGCCGCATTTTTCTCACACTCCTGTCCAATTCATCCCATAACAACTCAATCGGATTGAGGTCGGACGATTGAGGAGGCCAATCCATATATTTTAATTCTTTTTGTTTTTCTTTGGATGAAATGTAGTTTTTGTACAACTTCGAAGTATGCTTGGGATCGTTGTCTTGTTGGAAAACAAAACCTCTGCCTACAATCCATTTTCCAGATGGAAAAGCGTGACGTTGCAAAATGTTATTTCTTATCCATTATGCCATTGACTCTCACGAGATCACCAACTTTATCACCCGCAAAGCATCCCCAGACCATAACTGATTCTCCACCGTGCTTCACTGTTGGCATCACGCATTGCTTTATTATTCGTTCGCCTACTTGTCGTCGAACATATTGACGACGTCTCCCTCCAAAAATTTCAAACTTCGATTAGTCAGAAAATAAAACTTTAGACCACTGTTCAGACGTCCAGTTTTTATGTTTCTGGGCCCATTTCAACCTCTTAACTTTATTCTGACTACGTAACAAGGGTTTTTTGGCAGCAATACGACCTTTTAGACCATAGTTTCGCAGACGCCGTTGCACTGTCGAAACCGATACTCGCTGTTCTCGGGTGGCGTTGAGTTCTTCGCAAATTTCTGGAGCAGTTAGAGTACGTTGGCGTTTGCTCTGCACGTAAATAAGTTGGTCTTCGCTTTTAGACGTGACTTTTGGCCTACCTGATCGAGATCGACTGCAATTAAGACCGGTTTCTTGTTTTCGTTTCAAAGTACTCACGACAGCGGTTTGAGAAACCTTCATTTTTTCAGCGATTTTCCGCGTCGTGTAGCCCTCATTTGACAGAACTACAATAACAGCACGAGTTTCGACACTCAAATCGGCTTTGCGACCCATTTTAAATGATTTTTAACTTCACGAAATCTCATAGGAAATACGGAACAAAAATATTAAATGGATCAAATTTTCAGAATAACATAAAACGATTCCTCCAAGAGGTATTTTTATTGTTATTTGGTAGTCGTGGAAACAATTAAACGTTTGAAATTCAAAACATATTCTATATTTGAACATAATTTAATATGATAACCTTATTTCGCAGAGTGAACTTAAACTTTTGACCGGTACTGTACATGGGAACCATGTAAGGGCGCTGCAATTTGTTATGGTTAAACCAGCCCTAACGCTCGTACGAAACGTTACGTACTCCTAAAATGATTCTCCTTTGTGGATGCACTCGCTATGCTTTGTTTGTACACCGGCCATGCTCTTTTTTCTGTTTTCGAGTGGCTGTTTATCTGCCAGTTGCATACGTCTGGTACTGGGTTACTGAAAACATAAAAAGGTTTTATATCGGCGTTCGGGCACGGTTTTCTTTGAATCATTTATTCGTTGCGATTTTCGTTGTAGAAAATCAACATGAAACATAGATGATATTATATGACTTAAAGTAAATTACTATAGTTTACACAATTGAGTACCTGGGACGACCGACTGGTCGCCGCCCGGTTGGGCGACCCAGGTACCGCTGGGAGGACAGTGTGCAGGCAGATCTGCGACATCTTCAAGTCGGCAACTGGCAAGAAGTTGCGCACGATCGGGACAGATGGCGTGCTCTCGTTTCGGAGGCCAAGACCATCTTTGGGTCACTGAGCCAAATTAGTTAGTTAGTTACACAATTGAGTATCGATCAGCACGAACTGTTAACAAATTGTTTTGCTGTTTGTCAAGTCTTGTAAGCAATAAATATAACCTCTCATTTTTTTATGTAAGTCTATTGATTTATTAATCTAACTACAAAATTAAATTTAAAAGAAAAGCCCTACGGAACTGTTTTATACAGTTTGTCTGCAGGAAGGCTTTATAATGTAGCTTATAGAATACTTAAACATTTTTTGGAGCTTTTTTCATGCTTTGCGCAGATATTTTCCAAATATTTTTTAGTCTTATACATCTCTAATAATTATTTTCGTTTGATTTCCTAGAACAGAATAGGTCTGTCTAGAAAAAAAATGAGTAAATAGCTTTTTGTTGTTCATGGAAGCTTGTTTTCACAGACAATACTCCTGGGCGACAGTGGCGTCGGCAAAACGTCGCTGCTGGTCCAGTTTGAAACAGGCAAGTTCCAAGCGGGGAACTTCTCTGCAACAGTCGGGATCGGCTTCACGGTAAGTTACACCTTTACCGCAACGCTACATTTGCTACATTGTAGCAGGTATTTTCAGTCACCGAAGTAGCGAAGTTTGTGGAAAAGAAGCAACAAGTCCGTCAGAGCGAGTACGAGCAAATACGCTGCCGTTTCGGTAACTGAGGCTGATACGGTGTAGCAAATGATAATATTTTGACGTAAAAATATAAAATATTACGCAAGTACCATTCATTGCATGCTATCATACCAATTTAAAAGCATTCACAGCAAAAACATCGTGTGGAGTTTGGTAAGATGATAACAGCGGTTATTTTCGGTAAGACTTTTTAATCATTAAGAGCGTTTTTACATTCACCCTTTTTATTCATTAGTATAAATTTGGCAGTAGCTATGTTGCGTCCTGTTCTATAAAGTAAATAAAAAATAAAAGCTCAGTGCGGCAAAATTTTATAAGCAGAAGGGTCTGCTATTTAAGTAATAATTTTCAATCAAAGTTAAATTATTCAAACGCAATTTGAACCCTGTACTCCTGTTCCGTGCACTGCTCTTTACAACTGTTATGGGAATGAGAAATAAGTGATTGAAAAAAAATAAACTAAGTGTCGTTACCATGGCTAAAGAGAGTTGAGAAGCAGCGAGTAATTTCGTAAGTTTTCTTTATCGGTAATGTAAGAATAATTTATTTTATTTTTGTCGACCACCGTATTGGCAAGAACAGAGCACGGAATACAAAGGACCCGGGTTCAAATCCCGCTTTGATTGATTATAAAAGCTCATAATTATGTTTCTTGCGTACACCTAGTTACAACTTGTAAGCGAATATACCATAGTCCATATAAGATTAGAAAAACCGTGCGTTAATTAACAGTCCTGCGATTTCAAGGAAAAACATAGGTACATCAGTAATAAACGATATGATACAGAGAGAAAGAATATTTTCAAAGTCAAAGTCAAAGTATTTATTTGCTAAACATAGGTTATATAGATGTTATAAAATGCAGCTTGGTATAACTATGTCTTACCCGAAGGTGTAACAAAATATAGAACGTTTAGGCTTAGGCTTAAATTCATATGATGCCACAGTTGTCATGCATCGTGCTTTTCCTAATACATAAATTATTTATTAATAACACAATTAGTGCGAATTTTAACAATCATCTTTTCTATATGCATCAATTGAGTAATATGTCTTTTCCACTAGAAGACAAACAGTTTAGTATGTAATGGAAAAATAAACCATCTTCGTCTGTAGCCCCCGACAGGACTCGAACCTGCGATCTCTCCTACGCTAGAGTGCTTTGACCACTAATAGCTACGAGTACGCGGACAGTGACTGAAGTCGCGTATCTTTCAACTATATTCCCGCTACGAATAGCGACCTCTCTGTATTCTCTTGATGTTATACGTCAGTATGGTTATGTTTGAAGCATGTATTGATAGAAATCAGTTAAACTACATAAACGAAGAAACGTAGACAAAGTCCTGTAAAATCCTAATGTTATATGGAATGAGGTACTTTAGTTTTTGAGTAAGATATCGGGCTGGTAAGAACTCCTGCTGTGCTGACATGGCGGTCTAAGCGGTTGCTCGTGTTTGGTGAGACTTCAGTCACGCCGTACTGAGCGTACTGAATATATATTTTATTGGACTAAAGGCGTGATTACACTCATTATTCAGTAATTTGTGAAATGGCGCTATAGATATAATTAATTCACTGTTTATTTCGGAAAAAAACAATCGCAACACAGAGAATATAATCATCATCATCATCATATCAGCCGAAAGACGTCCACTGCTGGACATAGGCCTCCCCCAAAGAGTACCAAAGTGACCGGGTCTTGCGCCACCCGCATCCAGCAGACTCCAGCAACCTTTACAAGGTCATCAATCCACCTTGTGGGGGCCTACCCACCCGCGCCTTCTGGTACGTAGTCGCTACTCGAGAACCTTTCCGCCCCAACGGCCATCGGCACACATAGCACGTAGAAAAGTGCTATGTGCCCCGCCCACTACCACTTAAGAGGAAACACAAAGGCCGAGACAAATGACAAATAGGTATTTGTAAAATGTATTGCTGTCGCGCAGTGCCTGATCAAGCGAGCGCAAGCGCGAAAGAGACAACTGCAGCTTGGACCGAAAATACCTATTAAAAGTAAATGAAATCAACGTTTAGTAGTCCCCAGATTTCTTCTCCAAAACTTGACCTATTTAACTATTTTTTTTATTAATAATTAAAAAAAGGCTTTGGCCGTGTCTCTATGTTTTCCTTTTTTTTAATAATCTAGTCAAAATTGTTTTCTGGATGTTTTAACACAGCGGAAAATCTGGTATTTTTTTAGGTTTTTGAAAGTTAATATATCTTTTAAGAATAAATTTATGAAAAAAAGGAAATGATAGGAACATGTCAATAGTAGCCATAGATTTATGGTAAAAAAAATATTGCTCTACTGCCATTATCCAGGGAGAAAACAGGAGACTACGTTTGTATGGAAAAACGGCCTTTGTTTTTCCTCTTAAATTTAGTGATTCGGAGGGCTATATCGGTTACCTTGGTTCTGCTGCGGATAGCCTCATTTCTGATGCGATCACGCAGAGAAACTCCCAACATAGCCCTCTCCATCTTATGAGGCCCATAGTAAGCGACCACGTTTCAGTGCCATATAGTCATCACTGGCATCACACACTGGTCAAAAACTCTCGTCTTGAGACACAACGGAATATTGGGCGAAAAGATGTGCCGTACCTACGTAGCTTCCCGAACGCTGCCCAGCTGAGTCAGATTCGACGATTGACCTCTTTCTCGAAGTTGGACCTACCAAACTGGATAGAGAGAAATAATGCTCTAATAATATTGGTTAAGATTTTTAAAGAGCCTTAACCGGGAATCGGAATTGTTGTACATTTATGGTTTACCTAGACGACGCAAGGAAGTTATGAAAAGAAAATCATTTCCATTATTATTATTATTTTACTCCGTCCGCGTGGAGCTTATTTATATCGTAATAGCTCCATACAAACTTTCAGCCCTAATTTCAACCTCTTAGACTCTTAGACATATAAGAAACAACAGTCATTCTCCTAGTTTTTACCTACTTGTATCTACGCCAAAAGAGCCCAGGATACGAATTGCCATGTAATCCCAAGATTTGGCGTAGGCACTAGTTTTACAAAAGCTTCTTCTTCTTTATCTGCCATGCCCTACCGGGCGTCGGTGACCACCTTTGCAAAGTCTTCCCTATTCTTGGCCAGTCTTGCGAGCGTGGCCGCGTCCTTGATATCCGTCCATTTTCAGGTGTTATCGAGCCAGTTCATCTTCCTTCTTCCCCTGCCTCTTTTTTCCTCTATTTTTCCTTCTACTATGATTTTCAGTAGGTCGTACTTTTCATGTTTGTGTATCTATGCCAAAATAGGCAATCTTTCTCCGCTTAACTGTGGCTAGTACTTTCTTTTTCTTCTTCATTATTTTTAAGATGTCTATACGTTTGTTCAAATGGAAAATACTCCATCGACAAGAGGATAACTCTTAAATTAATGATGATGATGATACGTTTGTTAAGTTAGCAGTACAAGATACTTTCAGCAAACGCCTGTAAAGCCACATTTCGAATGCCTCTTTTTTGTTTTCCATTGGGTTATTCAGCGTCCATGTCTTAACCATAATTGAGAATAGATGTATCAGCATTTTACCAGTCTCCATTTTAGTTTCAGGTTAATGTCTTTATTGGTATACAATCTCTGCAATTTTATAAAAGCGCTACGGGCTATTTCGATTCTTATTCTAATTTCTTGCTCTGGATCCCAGTTTTCATTCAACCAGCAACCCAGGTAGTAAGTAGAAAAAGGAAGTACTATTTGCTGGCCATCAATTAGTAGACTGTTTGTTGGAAATGTTGATTTACTAATTACCATCAGCTTAGTCTTATCAATGTTCATTTGAAGGTTGTAGTGTTTTACTTTATTACTTAAGAGATCCAGTAACTGTTTTAGTTCTTCCGTGCTTTATTACTTTATTAGCTAGTATTACAGTGTCGTCCGCGTATCATATGTTGTTGATGTATCTACCGTTACACTTAATGTCCATCTCAACACCGTCCAATGCTTCTACAAATATGCGTTCTGAGTAAAGGTTAAAAAAACTTTGCGATAATATGCAGCATTACAAAAGCTACTCCCGTATTTTAGTAAATTTTTTAATAAAACTCTCAGGTTTCCTAATCCATAAGCCGAGCCGACAAGAGATAATTATGAAAGTACTGTAACTCTCCGAGTATCGACAGCCGCGTTTGGGTAAATTAAAAAGTTCAGGCTTCGAAAAGGCGAAAAACTACCAAGTTCCCGGGATTGAGGCGTAAATGTTCGTTAAAAAAAATTAAAAATATTTCCTCCTACCTCAAGAAAGAAATTTCAGAACAAGTTATGTACTTTCTTATTTTTTAACTTTGATTGACTTTTATTAGATGAGAGAAGTATAATTTAGTTTATTTAGAGACAGGTTTTTACCTGTAACTTCTTATTATTAAAATAATATTAAGACAACGCAGTCTTACTACCCTCAAGGCTCAAATATTCAATATCCTGAGTATCCGAATTTTAATCGATACTATCAGTAATTGAATCTGAAGGAGAGGGCAAAAACGATTATTCGCGATACAAAGTACCCAAAATGGAACACAAAGCTTCGTTTAACTTTGTATAGCCATTGTATTTTGCTGGAATTTAATTCCTGTACAATCAGACTAAACCACGATGCAGAAAACCTCCTTTATTACGGCGATAGTACCAACGAACCAAGCGAACGGCTCGCCTGATAAGGGAACACCGTTGCCAGAGAAGTCACATACATATATTATCGACCTTTTAGGGATTTGTAGATTTTATGTGTTGACAGAGATACAAACTTAGTCCATCAATCTCATCACAACGCATTCAAGGCTTCTAGCGACCTTAATTCACCACCAGTGGCCACTGGCTGATCAGCCATTTGACTAGTGTTACCAGGAACACACCCCATTTAAAACACTCACAATCACTGCTAATGTTTCTGCTAGGCGATGTAAACATGTTAAGATCACTTTCTTAAGATCTTTGATTATTCAGGTAACCATTTAAAAATGTAATCATCCTGTTTTCATTCGAACGATGAATCTCAAAGGGATTGCGTTTCATGTAATCTCGAGTACTTGGTTGCATCATTTCTACGCATATTAATACAGATATTTGAACTAAATTATAAATAATCAAGTATGTAGGTAAAGCTAAATGATACGAAGGTAAATACGATCAAAACCTCAATTCGAATTGGATTGGAATACCTAACTAACGCCCGCTTTACTAAACCAGAATTTACATTGAATAAATAATTATCTACGAGTAACATACTCGAATACTGCAGGGGTGATGGAGGTGTTCCACCGACGAGGTATAGGTGAGGTAGAGCGAGATATGTCATACCGTTGGCGACAAAACTGTCATTGTTTTCGCCAATTGTATCCTATTCACTTGGTTACGTTTACGTCGTAGGCCACGGTAACCGCTTACCATCAGACAGGTCGTACGCTTGTTTCAGACGTGGTATATAAAAAAAATGGTTGTTTATTTATGTTCAAATTTGTCCCATGCTACTTGTGGATAGTGATGTATCAAATTATGAGAACAAATTATAAATTACAAGAATAATCAAAATCATAAAAAGATTAGAAAATATATGTTTTTCTTTATCGTTCACGAGTCAATTAAAAGCCAACAACAGGAATTTGCGTTTCAATAAAAAAAATGGATGACTATTAGTTATTACGTAGTAATAAAGGACAAAAACACCAAATCCCTTTTTTTTGCTATACCTACGCTATGCTTTTTTGTATATAAATAAATAAATAATAATAAGTATATAACTTAGTATGGGCACCACCGTTGTGTTATGACAATTAGCTGTCATTTAGTATTGGCCGTTCTCAGAGTCCTCGGCCAAAGTCTATCCTATGTTTTTATTTAAATCTCTAATTGCAATTGCAAGCTTTTCGGTGAAGGAAAACATCGTGAGGAAACCGGTCTAATTCCAATAAGGTCTAGTTTTCCCTCTGGGTTGGAAGTTCAGATGGCAGTCGATTTCGTAAAACTAGTGCCTGTGCCAAATCTTGGGATTACGTGGCAAAGCGGACCCCGGGCTCGTTAAGGGCGCAACCGGGAATAACGCTAGGAGGCTGACGATGATGATCTCTAATTGCAATTGGTCAAAATCTACACTAATATTATAAAGAGGAAAGATTTGATTGTTTGTTTGTGTTGAATAGGCTCCGAAACTACTGGACGGATTTGAAAAATTATTTTACCATTAGAAGCCGACATTATCCCTGATGAACATAGGCTACTTTTTACCACGGGAAAATGCTTCATTCCTACGGGAAAACGGTTAATCCGTGCGAAGCCGGGCCGGGCAGCTAGTATAGGATACAATTCTATTTCGATTCCATCCTCTCCTTGCCTCGCTAGTATATAAGAGGTCCTTCATAGCGGCTTAAAAATGAGCCAGAGAAAAACACTATACAGGGTGCAATCTTTTACGTGATACAAAATAGCAAAATGTGAATCTATCCATGATTCTGAGCAACTTTTATTATGGGACCAACTTTGTGTTATGCCAAAAAAAACACACCTGTTCATACATTCTTGTCAGTCTAAAATGAGCAGAGTTAATGAAATAGTTGGATTTTTTTGGCATAACACAAAGTTGGTCCCATAATAAAAGTTGCTCAGAATCATGGATAGATTCACATTTTGCTATTTTGTATCACGTAAAAGATTGCACCCTGTATAAATAAATGCGCACTTAACTTTCTCTCAATAGCAATAGGGTATCCATTTGTTCTTATAAATTATTCCGTTTCAAGTATTCTTTAAATTTAATGATACAAATGTATACATGTACTACCAACTTGGTTTATTCGAAAACACACATAACATGTCTAGGTGAACGTTACATGTTTAGTTGTTTGATCTGTCTTATTTCCCCTTTGTGATAAAAATAATAATGTATGGCTCTTTTAAATAAATCCAATTCTGTAGGTACAGTCAGCATCAAAAGTAACTGCGCAATCGAAGACTTTTGACGTCTTCGTTTGCGCAGTTACTTTTGATCCTGACTGTACCACATTGTAACGCAATAGTTATTTACGATACAAGTGCCGAAAATAGGAAATTCGCAACGAGTGGTGATAAATTAAAACACGACTGAAGGGAGTGTTTTAAATCGATACGAGTTGCGAATTACCTATTCGCACGTGTACCTATCGTATAACGTTTTACTGTACATATGGCTCTTTCAAGTTTCGACATATGCACGGAAAGTGCTCTTTCCGTACTAGTGCGGGAAAGTAGCACCATATGTACTGTAATAGTTATTTACAATACAAGTGCCGAAAATAGGAAATTCGCAACGAGTGGTGATAAATTAAAACACGACCGTAGGGAGTGTTTTAAATCGACACGAGTTGCGAATTACTTATTCGCACGTGTATCGTACAACGCTTTACTGTACATATGGCTCTTTAAAGTTTCGACATATGCACGAAAAGTGCCCTTTTCCGCACTAGTGCGGGAAAGTAGCACCATATGTACTGTAAAATGATTTTTCACCTCAGCATATTTTGCTGCGTAAAAACAGTGTGCAAAATGTGATTTTGCTCACTCCGTGAGACAAAGTAGCTTTTTAATTTTGATGCGGAGCACTGACATTTCGTCGTATGGGGTCTATTACAAGTTCAGAATATTTGAACTCTATTAGCTCTGTCCCTTTCATTCCATTACGAAAAAAGAAAATGGCAGAAATAGGTCGATCCATAGTTCGACCATCGAATTTCAAAGTAGACCCCCAAAAAGCGCAAAACAAGTAACACGTTCGAAAACGACCAAATGAACGAGTTTAAATTACCAAAATAATTATACAAAGAAATTTACGATTGAAGAATATTTAAATAAAAGATCTCATAATAAACTCCGTTTTTTATAATAAATAGGTAAACATGAATTTTATAACGCTAGCTAATTAATAATTCTAGTTTCAACAATCTAAAATTCTATGAACGTATACCACAGATGCAGTTTCCTAACGCAAGCGCGGGGCCCCGCCCCTTTTAAAAAATTGCGCGCTGGTAATTTGTTTCAGATTTTATTAGGTATATTATTCTTCATTCTTGCGTTATTGATATTGGTTTTAAATATAAAACTACTAGGATAAATCAATTCTCTATCTAACTAGGAAATATAGTGAAGTAAGTGACGTGACGAATGCTTTAACAACAGTACGCCTAGTTTTTGGTGTGCACGCGAGATACACGTAATATGCTTGACCTTGTGATAATGAAAAATATTTCAAAAACATCTCAAAGATATTAGTAAAATATGTGAACTTTAACAATAATACGGTTAGTTATTAGTGATGTGTAGGCTTAGGACATTTGGTAGCATACCGTGGTTCTAAAATCCATGGAGTCGCCGAATGTGAAATTTTCGAAGTGAACTTCAAAGTATGAAGTTATATTAAAGGCTTAGGACTTTTTGAAACATATCATGCTTCTATATTCTATGGAATTTTTAGTTGTAAAATAATATATAATAAAGAAAAAAGGACATTTAATAAAAATAGTATAATGTAATATATTAATTAACAATGCATTTTATAACGGTGATATAAAAATTTAAACTAGAAAATATAACGTTAATTTCAACAGACGAAACGTGATCGGTTGAAACGTCGCTAAGCTTTACTCAACAAATCAAACTTAAACTGAAGCTTCCAGGGGCTATAACAAAATTAATTAATGAAACATTTTTAGGTCAACTCTATTAGTTCTTTATAAGCAATAATTCTACATATTTGAGAAAGTACTGGCTGTTGGAATAAGTGTGTCATAATCCTCATCAAATATTACTTCATTTCCGTCATTGAAATGGTAATAGGAATGTATAGTTATGATTTGCTCTATATTTTCCGGGGTTAAACGAGTTCTACAATTATCAAACACCCTTTTGTGTGTCGAGAACGATCGTTCCACGTCCACTGAAGTTAACGTTGTGTTCTCGAGGAATTGAGGTATTTCTTCATCATGGTGCTCTGTGACCAAATTTCGGATATTGTCGAAGTCAGGGTTCCGATCTAACACTTTTTCTAGTTTGTCTAGGACACTAACTGAAGCACACCATTGTAAAACAATATAAGTGTCAAGTTCGTTTTTAAAATTACGCTAATTAATAAATGGAAATAGCCTTTTTACGTGACAGTATGTATAAATCTTTATAGTTGCACCACACTCACACACCACACACCACACCCACACATCACACACACCACACACACTTCACACACACACACACACACACACACACACACACACACACACACACTTCGTCACATCATACTTTTTGACTTTGACTTTGACTTCGAAATTTTTACACATGGCGACTCCAAAGATTTTAGAACCACGGTATGCTACGAAAAGTCCTAAGCCTAGCTGATGTGTTATAGTATCCGCAAAACTAAGTGGCGAGTCAGGCAATAAACGTCAGTACTATTGTTGCACGGCCCTCTTCATAAGGCAGTGCAGGTACGAAAGAGATAGCATGATCCAATGATTTATGACCTGAATCGCCACTTAGTTTTGCGGATACTATAGTGTCACGCGACACTCGTATAGATACTGAAATATCCGTTGGTTTCTCGCGCCTTGTCGCGCCTTTCTATAGTGTTGTGACTATCCGCACGGCTGGCGCTGAGGATTTAAAACAAGCAGTAACGAACGCCTAATTAAGTTTTCTTCCTGAATAATCTTGAGACTAATAGGTAGGTGATATATTTTTAAATGTGAATATGTTCTCACTGCTGAGGTGAAAAGATGTATGTGTTACTCGAGAGCAAAGTATTTGGATCTCGTGCTTTTGAGTCCTTCGCTGCGCTCAAGATTCAAACTTTGATTCACTCGCTACGCTCGTGATTCAATTTTAGAATCTTTCGCTTTCTCAGGACTCAAAATCAGCACTCGCAGCAAAAACAGACTTTACTCTCTTGTTGCACAAATAACTATTTCAATTCTAATTCTGCAATACAGAATTGAGTACTTACAATTTCGGCAATTGTGTGTTTAACCTACAAGAAAAGTGCCTCTCTTACCCTTTTGGACAATAAGCTACTGTGAAAAATCTGATTTTCTTTTCACAGTCGTCGATTAATTTCTACAAGCTACGGTAGCCTAGTGGTTCGAATCCCGGCTCGTACCAATGAGATTTTCCGAACATACGAGTATATACCTACGGATTTACCTTTAGCTTTTCGTTGAAAGAAAACCTCGTGAGGAAACCCCAATGAGGTCTAATCCCAATAAGGTCCAGTTTTCCCTCTGGGTTGGAAGGTCAGATGGCAGTCGCTTTCGTAAAACTAGTGTTTATGCCAAATCTTGGGATAAGATAAGATGTCAAAGCGAACCCCGGGCTCCTTTGGAGTACAACCGGGAATAACGCTATGAGGATGTAAACAGTTACCGATTAATACGGGTGTAGACTCGAAAATTATTATTACTTCAAAAGAAAGAAGGAAAAAAAATATGCCTAGTGACGAAAATCCCATTCAGATATCTCAAAGAATTACAAAGCTACAACCGTTTTAATATTGCTTGTTAAAGAGAGAAAACGCAAACGGTGTGTGACGTCACATTACAGGATGCTGCCGGGAGGCCGCGTCGACGGCGGCGCCCGAACACGATGCGGCGCGGCACGTTGCCGTCTTCTGTGACGTCACATTCTTCCAGCGTCATCGTTTCATATGAAGTTGCGTTTTGCGAAAAAGGGACAGAAAAAATTTTGGACACGTATAACTTCGTGATTTTTTAACCTTTTGCGTTGGTTTTTTCTCCATTTGATTACATTTTTAATCCTTTTTCGAGAAAATATGACATTATTGATGACTCCAGCAACCTTTACCAGGTCATCAGTCCACCTTGCGGGGGGCCTACCCACGCCGCGCCTTCCGGTACGTGGTCGCCACTCGAGAACCTTTCCGCCCCAACGGCCATCGGTTCTACGTGCTATGTGCCCCGCCCACTGCCACTTAAGTTTAGCGATTCGGAGGGCTATATCTGTTACCTTGGTTCTACTGCGGATAGCCTCATTTCTGATGCGATCGCGCAGAGAAACTCCCAACATAGCCCTCTCCATAGCCCTTTGGGTGACTTTGAGCCTTCTTATGAGGCCCATAGTAAGCGACCACGTTTCAGTACCATATGTCATCACTGGCAACACACACTGGTCAAAGACTCTCGTCTTGAGACACTGCGGAATATTGGACGAAAAGATGTGCCGTAGCTTCCCGAACGCTGCCCAGCCGAGTCGGATTCGAGCAGAGTTGGGTTATGAATGGGGAGAGAAGGGATGAGAGGGGGGTGAGATGGGATTTTAATGCTACTGCTACCTAAATAATGTATTCCAACTTAAAATGGAGCTATAGTAATATTCATAATTAAAAAAAACGATCCAACAGACTTCCAAAATCACCTTTGTATGAAAACCCATCTCACCCCAACTACGAGTTTTGTCCCTACCCGCCCCGTTTTACGGTACTATAATACGAACAGTAAGAATAAAAACTAGTACAATGGGGAGAAGTACGCATCCAAGTGTATTCAACGATCTAGGCGACGACAACTCGCGTTGAAAACCCCATAAATCTTGACGTATTAAACTATCCACGCTGAAAATTCCATATTGTAATTATTCATCAATAAGCGTAGTTCTAAAACAATTTGACATTGACACGGTAACATTGGATCCGTATCGAGGCGGGGAGGGCGATCTGGGACCTCGGCTCCTGAAGTCAGTTGGCGGCAGGACTCCTCTTAGAGCGCTCGGGATCGCCGTATCGCTGTTCGAATTTCGAAGCGCGCGATTGTTTAACGAACAATATTTGAATATCGAAAGTGATTGTGTCTGCTTTGACAGTGAGTTTAGAGTGGATTTGGTTCTTAAATTTTGAATTTGATAAAAATAGTACGTTTTTAAATGCTCACCGATTGTTGTATTTTCAATTGTATAAATTGAGAGAAAGGGTTGTGATTACATTGTTATATGAATAACAATGAAGCGAACGGTTAAATTATTAGATTAGTTGAGGATGGAATTTTAATTTACCAAACTTTTAATTACCAATTTGTAGGTATTTACGAGAGAAGCGCCGAATTTTCGGTAATTATTCTGTATTCGGCAAATTCGGCATAGGTACTTTTGTATATTCGCATCAACAAGTACCAATTTTTTATTCGTGCTATGAACTTTTGAGTTATCATGAAAACCTAGGTAACCTGAATTTCAATCACATTTTGTCCATCACAAACTTTTCATTTCACAAAGAGCGACTGCACAAAGAGCTGTCTAGCTTTTCCGTTCTGTATTGCACGAAACTCAGTTAGTTAATTAATTCAGATATTTCTTTTATAGTGATTTTTAGCAATTTTTATATCGAAATATTCAACATTATTATCAAAATGACGCCTGGTGGTGGTGACGCGTGACCGGAAGGCTGGATCATATCTGGCACAGCGGAAATAAGTAAAAATGATGTTATTTTTATCATAATCATTTTAATATAAAAGTAAATATATTTTCGAATAAATAAACAACGTAGTGTGTAAAAATATAAACCTAATAAAAATCGGAATAACGCAATAACCTAGGTATACTGGCTATTTATGCATCCAAAGTAACTTTTAATGGGTTTCAAACAGCAATGGGCCGCAACATTGTAAAAGTTTGTTTGATCTCTCATTCAATTCTCATTAAAGCCTGAACCAGGAGTTGGCTGAAACAAAAGTTATGGAGAGAAACTCGGCTTGACAAAGATGAATAATAATTATTAGTTAATTTCCTTGTTGCTGAGACTTTTATTAAATTTGTAACTTTTGTAAGTTACAGTCTGACGACAGTCGACACCTTTATCTTGGAAAATCGGAAAGTGATAGCAAGAATCCTTATGGACTTTTAATGTACAGTTTAAGTTCATAAATTATCTGTAGGTACTGTTACCACGGATATAAAAATATCAGGAGCTCAGTTACATGTGCTACTGACGATAATAGTCAAAACAAGATGAAAACATATTACATTTATAGTAGACATTTGCCAGCCTCGGCGCGGTAAGCAACTGGTGGTTTTCAGAACAGGTAAGGATGGAACCTGCCTCATTATTTAATTGTTCTCATGTACTACACACAGCAGTGGGACACTGCAGGCTCCCAATAACAACGCCCCACGCATGCCTTCCAAAGGTCTGGGACCCCATGGTCCCGAGATACTGATATGTGGGACAAATTTAGGGAAAGTTGTACACTCGACTTCTTTTTTAATTTTGATAAAATCGTGTTTTTTCTACTCAGAATCGAGAGCACTTTCAAGCCTTATAGTAGAAAAAAACTGTCCTAGATGTTACATATAATTTTCGGTTTTCAGTTCCGTTGCCACTATAGATACTAGCTTAGTATGGAAACGGCAACGGAATCGAATAAAAAATCTTGGGACACTTTCTTTCTCGTATAACATTCGAAAGTGCTCTCGATTCTGAGTAGAAAAAACCCGATCATATCAACATTAAAAAAAAGTTCAGTGTACAACTGTCCGTAAAATGGCCCGACTACTTTATTCGTAACTTTTTGTTTTAAATCGAAACTCATGAAGATCTTGTTTGAAAAAGCTGTGATCTTATGCTTTATGCTGTAGGTTTCATAACAATTAAACAATTCATAAGTATAGGTAAAAACTTAAGTAGCAGTTAGTTAGAAACGGTCGAATAGGCATTTATTTTGTTTGTGGTACACATTTTAGAGAGTATATTAATGTCTACGGACGTCACAACTACGTACAAGACAAAATGGTTTTTGTTAAGTTTTTTACCTCTACTACCGACGTTGTCAAGAGGGTTTACTTATTCGATCAAATATACACGTTTCCAATGGTTTTGCCCTTGGGTGTATCTTTTTAGGGTTCCGTACCAAAAAGGTTAAAAGGAACCCTTACGGGGCGACTCTGTCCGTCTGTCTGTCACGACGTTAAATATCTCGGGAACTACTTACGCTGTCAATTTGAAATTTGGAGTAATTGTAAACGAGATTAACGGGCGTGCATGGAAAATGAAAATTTTAAACATATAATTTCTGGACCTAGTTTGTAAATTAATCATCCGTGTACGTAAGTTATTATTTTTCTCGTTACTATTAGATTATTCTGAAAGTACCTTCTTTCAAATGAAATAAAAAAAATATTATAAATGAATATATAAATCACGTCATGATTAATAATTATCTCTTCAAAAGCAACATACATACCGAGTTCCTTGGTCGCTCAAATTAACAACAAAATGCACCGTAAATGACGTTGTACTACGGTATAAATTTCTGCTATGTGTTGTTAAGATTTTACCAGAATTAATGGTTAAAAGTTTGTTCGAAACCATCGGTGCACGAGTCAAACTCGCACATGGCCGCTTTTTTAATAAGTACTTCATGTTTATATCAAACAGGAAAAAGTACCTAATGCATGGATATTGAAAGGAGACGGCAAATTAGATTCGCTTTGAGAGAAAGTAATTTTCCGGATTTTCTGTGGCGTGTAAATAATGTGGAGTCTACAGAGAGTAAGTATATGTTCCTAGCCATTAACGTTGAATGTATTTGTTCAGAAGTTGGTGGAGGAGACTACCATTTATAACTGCACGAAGAAATAATTGGGTCCTGCAAGTATACCTAGGCAAACTAGTAGGAAAGCTCGATATCTGAAAAATGTATGCTTGCTCTATAGTTCACATCCGAGTCCGGTTCAAGTTTCAACTTGTTTGTGATAGTTTTCTGCATTCGTGAAAAGCTGAAGAGCAGACACGGAAACAAACACACGTACACATTCACATATAAAACGCAAGAACTATGACAAATATGACGTAACTATATCTATGTCTAGAGTAAGACCATCCAAAGATACCAAAAAATAAGACAGGCGCATTTCTTCTTTGAATTCAAATCGAATTCTACTTGATATCCGTAATAACTCATAAGTATAAATACATATTAGGGGACAGACTTACGTAAATCGAACTAGCCCTTTATTAACCTTAATAAAGCTTGTGTTATGGGTACTAGACGACGATATATGTAATAGATAAAAATACATAGAAAACATCCAAGACTTAGAAACAAGTATTCATGTTCATCACACAAATATTTGCCTTTACCAGGATTTGAACCCAGGCCCGTCAGCTTCGTAGGCAGGGTCACTACCCACTTGGTTAAACCGGTATAATATATCCTATATTAATATAAAGGTGAAATGGTTAGCCCGACATATAAACTCTTGTGATAATGTCACTATCATGCTGATTCTGAAAGACAGACATGTAACATCAATATGTACCAATATACATATTATAGTGTGCATCTGGAGCATCAGTAATATTTCACGCCAATACTGCTCACATCTACACAACATGCGATTTTCAGATTCAATTTGTCCCCCATTTGCAAGCGTGTTATCACTTCTGCATGCGAAAATAGCTCTTAAAGCCAACAAAGCGTATAGGGCCCGACATGTAAATCGGATAATAGAGTCGCCACTGGCGTAATACGTGGCTCGCTGCGGCAATATCCATTAGAGGAAGTAAATCCGTTTGAAATCTACAAGGAATGGTCTTTCCATTTTCACTTCCTAGGTTATAAATAGCATATGCATGGATGCGTGTTTCAGCATCAAAAATATATGTACCGGTGAAAATTACATGGAATACTATAGAATATAATACTTTATTGTTCACTGTGTACTAAGATATATGGTATGTAGGGAAAAGGTATCAACAGTTACTCTGTATGGCATACAATATCATTATTATTAAACCTACAACACATCTACGTTGTTATTATTATTTTGTGTTGTTACCCTATGCACCACCATTCATTTAGATCCTAGAAGACCCTTTCAAATAGCCAGTTTTGTACCCTACACTTTCAAACATCATTATACCATTGGGAAATTCATTAAATTAAAGACACATATGTTTAGATTTTTGCACTTCATTCCATTGTAATACGGAGAATACCGTATCCATACCTTTGACGCCGACTGTGTGAACTATTCTAGAAATGCTCTAATGTTTATTTTAGAGATTCTCGGGAAAATCTCCTTTAGTTATTTTAAGTCTAACATTCAAGAAAGATGAAAGAATTTTCACTCTCAGATTAACTTAAGTTTGTACTCCAAGAATAAACATATAATTGATTATTCACTTCACAAGCTAGAGGGTCGGCAAACACGACTACCAAAGTTCGACAAGCGTCTGTCTGTTTAATTGACGTCTGAATCCAATGACCTATGTTTTACCATCATTAATTTGTAACTAGCTACTCGCACGACTCTGCCCGCGTACTGCTAAGAATGCAGATAAACTGGCGGGATAAAAAATTGCCTTTGTTCATCCAAAAAGTCTAATCTACACAGGTGAAAGTTTTTGAAGTGAAAACTTCTTTAGCGGCGCTGAGCACTCTTTGGGATGGGGAAAAATTGTTAAATACGCGACAGAGTTTTGTGACGTCAGATGTGAAGGAGGTCACTTTTCGCTCCTAGCCGATTCGACTTCATTCAAAACTGAACGCTATTCGTAAGAGTATAAAGCCGTTAAGCACTTTTTGCAATAGCATATTCTGCAAATAAATTTGTAATAATACCAACGCATCCTTCACCGTTTTGCTATTGAGAACATTCGAATAGTTCGAATTTGGGCGTTATTCCTAAAGAGATAAAGCTTAGAAAAATATTTACCAGCGGCAAAAACAAATTGAAATTTTGGTCGCCACCGTGCACCGCCATCTGCTGTTCTTGCAAATTCGAATAGTTCGAATTTAGACGTTATTCCTAAAGAGATAAAGCTTTGAAAAATATTTGGCAATGGCAAAAACAAATTCGTCGCACCCAACGCGCCCGCGGGCCGTCCGCCTAAATAATTGATAATTGTTTATAAATTTGCGTCAAATTCATTTTTAGGGTGACACCGTAAGATGTCACGTGACCTGATCGAAAAACTGTTACAATGTAATTGAGTTTTCACTTCTGCCGGCACTCCCGGAATGCAACCCGGTCTTTTTTTTTATCAGCTAAGTGGTTCTGGAGATTACATACATACAAATTACAACGCTATAATCTCCTCTCCTGCAGGCAAATAAAATATGTGGAGGGTAATCTCCGGAACCACATCCGATTTCAAAAATTCATTCAACCGTGTATAGATTGGACTTCTTGTGTGAACATAACGTTATATCCTGCCTTGATTCTTTGCAAAACTAACCGTGCAGTAATAATAAATATGTAGTTTCGTAATACACCCTATTTAGCATAAACGACAACGTTGTTTCAGACCACACATAACCGCTGTTTGGACCAAGACCGTTCGATTGAAAGTCAATTTGTTCCCGCTCAACACTTCCAAACTTTACGACAACCAATCAACAACCTATAACAAAACAACGGTTTACCATTGAATTGCCGACAAACATTTAATCGAATATTATTTCAAAGACAACGTTTCAAGTATTTTCATTTCATCGACAAGTCATTGCGTCGAAGACTCGATACTAGGTAATTTGAATCGAGGTCTTTTAATTGGTAGTTGACTTATTTCAATAACATTCATGTCATGGCTTTTCATTTCGGGTTCTTTTCAATTATAATTTTTTTACATGTAATAATTATTCCGCATAAAATTATTTTGGATCTGGATCTGAATCCCTAACGTTTTTTAACCTAATTTTGCCTTGCAGCGAGTCGACGCCGCCCCGCTGCGCGGGGCGTCTATTTCTGGTCTGAGGGACACAAGTGAACCCTAACCTAACCGACTTAAAACAGAGTTCGCTTATGACAAGCCATTTTTGTCCGCCCTGATATTTTTATGTAATAAACGATTTACACCAATGATTCTTAGTTTTATTATGCATAAATATTATACATACTTGTATGTCACACAATTAACTTTTTAAATGTGCAGTAGGATATATAAAATTGTATTAAAGTAATACGTCGAAGAAATGAATTGCAATGTTTTGTAGTTGTACCAATTAAGATAATTTGAAACAAATCAGCGATTAAGTAATATTCGTTGAATAGTATTTCTACGTAGTAAGATAAATTGAAATAAATAGTAGTTGAAATGAAATAACGCCAAACAATATTACTAGACTGATGTTTCGATGAATCGTTGTCGATGAAATAATATTCGATGAAAAGGTTGTCGACAAAACAAGGGTACACCCAAAACAACAACAGCGGGGAATTCACAAAACAATATAGCGCCCTACGCTAACAAATGTTATTCTGACCTTAATTTAATACCACGACGGTGGTAACTTATAAACTCCAGAGTATATAGGCAAGCTCGTCGTCGAGCCTTCGGTGCAATTTTTTTTCTTTCCATTACGTGAGTTTTTCATACATTTTGTCGTCAAACACTTAAGAAAAACTTTATTTTTTAAGTAAAACCTGGAAGAATAACTGGGTAGCTTAACAATTAGCCGTTTAATTAATTGCTCTTGTTACAGGCCCCACCCTGTATATTATGGGTGTCATGTTATATGGGTACCGTCAGTCTGGGCATAGAACAATAAACTTTTTTGAATTGCGCTGTACTCTGTATTGAAAGCGCTCCGCAATATTCAGAAGCGGGTTGGCTAGAATCTAACAGACGAGACGCTTCAATTTGAATTTGACTAAATGGCTGTGAAATTGGGCTGGTTTCAATTACGCTTAATCACGTTTTCCTTAAAGCTATTGAGCAACTACAAAATATTAAGCCTTACAATTATACGGCTTTGGTACTTTATTCGGTGTTCTATTTTCCTCTTATCTATACTGATACTAGCTGTTGCCCGCGACTTCGTCTGCGTAGAACTTGTAATCTTCTTAAAATATATATTTCTATTAAATTATGTAAGGCGCAAGCTTAATTATCGCTGTCCCAAACACACTTCTACCATCTTAAGGGATGATTTCCGAGATACAAACTCCTATATCCTTCAAAGGGTCTCAAATGATCTGTACGGAAAATTTCATCTAAATCCGTTCAGGGGGCTAGCACTAATGACGCCGCGCCGCGACGCGAGTGGAGAAAGAACTTTCTAATTTAAAGGTGTGAGTGAGACAGGACACGCTTAGTCGCACGCGAAGCGACTTGTCAGCAAGTTGTGTTAGACGTACAGGGATTAAGCCTAAAAGGTAACAGTGCGATGAGTTCGTTAGTTTAAATTGCTAAATCAAAATTGAAAACTCCGTTATTACAAACATAAATATCTTCATAATCATCAACAGACGTTTCTCTTTCTGAAACATATTTGTTTTGTCTACTAAGCTAGATTATTGGAAATTTTCGCCGAAATCGGTCCAGTAGTTTTATTTACGTTTGTCCGGGCTACCCGTATAGTTTCGAAAGCAAAATTATCTTATGCTCCATTTAACTGAGAGAATACATTATTTTCACTAACCAAAATAAACTTTTTATTTAACAAAATAATCCGCAGGTTTAATCAAACATTACCTTCTTCGGTTCTGGGAGAATCGCAGTTCTAACCTAACCTGACCTACATTTCTGGTAGCTTCGATTCTGTAAGGGTCGTGGTTTTAACTTTACCTATCGTACTTTATTGGTAAGTTGGATTACCTATTTTGACTAATAAATGGCTTACCATATAGTATAACCGAAGAATTCCCTTACTTCATAAATTACTTGTTCCTCGTACATACTTCCAACCCCTTTTAACCTCCCTAGAGGAGGAATTTTAAAAAACGCTGTAATTTATCCGAAGTTACAGTTTCGTTACTTTAAAATTCTCTCGTTCCCCGTACAAACTTCCAACTCATTTTAGCCCCTTTAGGGGATGAGTATCTTTTAGCCCCTTTATGGAATCAATTTCAAACAGTCTAAAACAGAAGTTACAAATCTCTTACCTTAAAAATGTCTTGCTCTCCATTCAAACTTTGAACCCTCTTAAGGGATGAATTAAAAAAAAACACTGTAATGTTTTCTAATTTTTAAACAAAGAGTAAACCCGAAGTTACAAATTTCTTACTTCAAAAAAGTCTTGCTCTCTATACAACCTTCAAACCCCCTTTTAACCCTCTTAGGGGATGAATAAAATGAACGCTGAAATCGTTTTCTAATCTTTAAACAAACAGTCCAAAATGTAATTAAAAAATATCTTACTTTAAAAATATCTTGCTCTCCGTATAAACTTTGAACCCCCTATAAACCCCGTTGGGGGATGAATTTCAAAACACGTTGAAATTTAAATTTTAGTTTTAAACAAACCATCTAAAATCGAAGTAACAAATGTTTGAATTTCAAAATTGTCTTGATCTATTCGAACCCCCTTTAAACACTCTTAGGGGATGAATGAAAAAACAACGCTGAAATCTGTTTTGTAGTCTTTTAATAAACAGTCTAAGACCAAAGTTAAAAAATCTCTTAGTTTAAAAAATACTTTTCCCTCCATACAAACTTTGAAACCCCTTTAACCCCTATAAGGCATGAATTAAAAAAAAACTCTGACTTCAGTTTTTTAGCCTTTTAACATATATGCTAAGACTGACATTACAAAATTCTTACTAGATTTCCTTGTTCTCCATATAAACCCGTAATCCCGTTTTAACTTTTAACCCCCTTAGAGGTGGAATTTTTTCAAAACGCTGAGTGTTTTTTATTCTAATAAGTAATCTTTCTACAACGTTTCAAGTCTCTAGCTCAGAAAAAGTGTTTCTCATCCTAATCCTGCATACCTGTTTAACCCCCTTAGGGAAGGAATTTTCTAAAACGCTGAAAGAACTTACTGTTTTTGTATTCTAATAAGTAATATTTTTACAACGTTTCAAATCTCTACCTCGAAAAAAGTGTTTCCCATACAAACCTTACACCCCTGGGAGGAGGAATTTTCTAAAACGCTGAAAGTACTTTTTTTGTATGCTAATAAGTAACCTTTCGACAAAGTTTCAAGTTTCTAGCTCAAAAAATAATGTTTCCCCCATACAAATATTGCACCCCTATTTAACCCCTTTAGAGGTGGAATTTTCTAAAACGCTGAAAGTACTTTTTTTTGTATCTTAATAAGTAATCTTCCTACAAAGTTTCAAGTCTCTAGTTCAAAAAATAATGTTTCCCTCATACAAACATTGCACCCCTATTTAATCCCTTTAGGGGTGGAATTTTCTAAAACGCTAAAATTACTTTTTTTGTATTTTACTAAGTAATCTTCCTACAAAGTTTCAAGTCTCTAGTTCAAAAAATAATGTTTCCCCCATACAAACATTGCACCCCTATCTAGTCCCTTTAGGGGTGGAATTTTCTAAAACGCTGAAATTACTTTTTTTGTATCTTACTAAGTAATTTTCCTACAAAGTTTCTTGTCTCTAGTTCAAAAAATAATGTTTCCCCCATACAAACATTGCACCCCTATTTAACTCCCTTAGGGATGGAATTTCCAAAAATCCCGTCTTATCCCTTGCCTACGTTATAAAAGGAAGTTCTGGTGTTTCAAGTCTCTAGTCCCAGTAGTTTTGGCTGTGCGGTGATGAATCAGTGAGGAAGTCTTCTTCTTTTTATATATATAGATTATAAGCTAAGTTCTGCCCGCAACTCCGTCCGCGTGGAACTCGTTTATATCATGGTTAGCTCCATACAAACTTTGATCCCCCAATTCACCCCCTCAGGGGATGATTTCCTCGGTATGGCAGTTTGTATAAACGAACGATATTAAACGAGTTCAACGCGGACGAAGTCGCGTGCAAAAGCTAGAACACATATAAAAAGGTAAGCTTGTTTTGTTTCAAAGAGTCTACGCCACGCACATATTTTATGTATAAAAACCCTTCACCTGCGTATCTCGCGCACCGAGGCAGGGAGAGATACAGTTAGGTATGTAGAAATCGAAATAGTTCGTCGATAACAGGAATCGAGTCTCGAAGATTCCCATTTACTTTACACCCTTAATACACACACTAAGTAATCCATTACAGATTCCGAGCATTTTATTCGTATTTTATGACGAAATGACGTCATAAGACGTAGTGATCTCTATTCCTATGTTATTTATGACGCATTTATTGCGTCTGCGGCTGTCTGAATGCTTAATGTCGGATTATGAGGAATTGAGTCTTAAAGCGTTATAGTTAAAGGCGACAATTGATTGAATGCATTTGCGGCTGACTAAACATAATGTGAGTTACAAAAAGGTCACGTTGCGTTATGGGAAATTACATAAATGGGATTTGAATTTGAATGACTATTATGACGGATTATTTAACTTATGTGTTTTTGTGGTTGAATGGAAAGTGGGAAGAATTTTGAGATAACGGGCCATATTACCTGTATGTATATTATGTATAATGTATAGCGCGATAGTATGTTAGCAGGTTACGTACTTAAATTATATCTATATTTCATAAGAAAACTAGTGGATCTCTGTGAGCTGTACAACACGCAAACCTGTCTTTTTAGATTTTTTTCCTATTCATTTCGAAAAGTTGAATCGACATAAGAACTCTATAATGATTTTATAATGAATGATCGAACCTGCTCACAAAATTTCACGAGTATTGATTGAAATATGCGACCTGTTTTTTTTTTTATACAACGTCGGTGGCAAACAAGCGTACGGACCGCCTGACGGTAAGCGGACACCGCAGCCTATAGACGCATGCCACTCCAAAGGAGTAACATGGGCGTTGCCGACCCTTGATATGTTTGAGGATTCGCCGACAGCTGAAGGAACAAATTTCCGCCCTGTAGTACCTCCCTGTGTATACCTGTAGGAAAACAACCAAACATCTGGACATCTTGACATACGATTTTTTTTGACCCATGCTGAAACGGATAACTTCATTCGCTTCGTTAACTCGTTCAATAAAATAAAGCATAATAATAAGTGTTATTTTTTTCCCAATGAAAATTCTTTTGAGACCCTGAGTTCCACAGCTACTTTGTACTCCTAATAAACTGGATGGATACCATGTATTTGAGGTTTTATATGTTTTTACCGTACTATGCATAGTAATAAAAAAAAAACATTAAAATGATATTTAATCCATATTTTTATTGCCATTTTCAGTTACCTGTATTTCCATAAGTCGATAGAAGCTGTATGTAGTAATACGCCTCGGAAATCTGCGCCGTCCTGAGAGTAGCACTTATCAGACATCTGTGATTTCGTCTTTGTCCACGTTTCATACTGGTATATTCCTCCTAAAGTAGGCGCGCAAAATGGCCCCACAGAATGGGTGCTATTGCCCTTATGCGGGGTTGGGGGCGGGGTGTCAAAACGATGCCAGGCAGCCGTTTAGTTCGAACTAGGGATGCCGCGGATGCGGATTTTGGGGTCAACACTAAAAAACGCAACTAAGCAACGTCCATTTTATGATATGACGCGATCATCAAACACGTTGAGACGAAATTACAATCGTAGCGAACAAATCAAAAACGCTTTTGCTCTTGGTCACAGAAACGAAATAGTTATTTACGATACAAGTGCCGAAAATAGGAAATCCGCAACGAGTGGTGATAAATTAAAACACGACCGAAAGGAGTGTTTTAAATCTATACACGAGTTGCGAATTACCTATTCGGACGTGTACCGTACAAGGTTTTACTGTACATATGGCTGTTTAGAGTTTCGACATATGCACGGAAAGTGGGCTTTCCGCACTAGTACACGACATATGCCTGATGTTCGCTGGCAGGGATGTAGTCGACATGGTAGCCAAAGTGCAGGATGATTTTGAGAACATTACCAAGTGGGCGCATGATAATGGAATAATATTGAATATCAGCAAAACTAAATGTATGAGAATCTATTCACCGTATAATAAAAAAGCAAAACAAATAGCATCAAACGACATTAGCATCACAGGACATACTTATGAATGCCTGCACGGGAATAAAAATAATTGCACATGTAGTAAAATAGAATTAGTCGAAAGCTTCAGATACTTAGGATTATTAATTGATAAACAGTTTAATTGGAAATTGCATATTAATCAAGTATGTAATAGATTAAGATCTGTATTGGGTCAATTTTATCACTTAAGCAGAATAGTCAATAAGCGCACCCTGCACGTTGTCTACCATGCACTTGCTGACTCAGTGTTGAGTTATGGACTCAGCTGCTATGGACGTACCTTCAAAACATATTTGGATCAAATAAAGCAAGTGCAAATTAGGTTAATGAAATATTTAGTTGGAAGAAACACGAGGAATAGGTATAAACACCAGTATGATTCACTGTTCTCAATTTGTAAAATTCTCCCAGTGCATTGTAAAGTTACTTACTTAAATGTAATTAATACGTATTACACAGATGACTCTAAAGTACAAAAGAAAAATAATCGTATGACACGATCCTCTAAAATACTACAATTAAAACAACCTGTAACCAAAAATTATTATGGACGAAGAACTCAACACCGTTCCGCATTGATTTTGGCGAATGCGGATGCGGATGCCGATGTTAAAATTTGTGCGGAAATTCCGCAGTCGCGGATGCGGATGTCTGCAACATCCCTGGTTCGAACATGCGCATACCGGGTTTTAGGCACGTTTTTGGGTAGACATTTGTAAGGAGCTCGCATTCATTTGCCTTTTGTTTTTTATGATACTCGTTAGGTACTCGTATTAACCGTGAACTTACGACTGTTCCTAGCGGTCTGTGAATGTGAAGATAGTTCATTTCATTTGGGAATAATTTAAGCTAGCTAGTTTAAGAAAACCGTTAGTTTCTGTGTAGCGGATATATTATTATAATCATTTAAAGAATTACCTAGAGACATACTCTAACAAAATATCAGACATCAAAAATACTATAGTAACTTAATTGCCTCCTGAAAAGTCGGAATAAAATTATGATGTTAATTTACATTTTATAGAGCAAATGTTTTCATTCAAGATGAAACATGTAAAGAAAGATGATGAATGCTTCATTTAAATCTATAAACTTCCGGGTAGAAAGTTTATTGGATTCTTAAATAAAGCATCTTAGAATAACATTTTAAAACGAATTAGACAAAAAAACGCTATTACAAATAAATTTGTTTCAAAATCGTATTTTTCCTGGAGTAAACTCGGTGTTACTTAATATGAAAGCAACTATAACTTGCACAAATTATATTGGGTTGTCTTCTTCTGAGAGCGCCAGGCTAGAACGATAGTGCCTTCTCGTACTTGCGACTGTCGTTTTCAAACAATGCTCAATAGAAAGCCACTTTAATATTTCCAATACTAGGTACCAGTTAGTATGAAAATACATATAAGGTATGTTGGGGTAAGAACGGATCGGGTCAAGACCGGTTAATTCAATTTTCTACTAAACTAGAAGAGATTTTCGATTGCTGGCAACCCACCTGCCTACGCCATCTTGTTGCGCCTCACACCTCAGTCAGCAGCGTGGCGTTAAAGCGACAGGTTGTGTGCGGCAGCGAGAAAAATCAAAACAGCGTTTTTTGACGAGTGATGAAATCCGAACTTACGTGGCTACCTATCTCGACAACCACGTAAGTTTGACCTGTTTTTGTGTTATTTTGCATGCATGCATTTGTGCATATGATTGTTATTATAATACTATTATTGTTATAATACTTGTATACTTGTTTTAGTTATGTAAGCTAGAACTACGTATAACGGCTAGATTAGGTTGTACGATTTAATCCGATCTTCGTCTTGCGGGTCAAGATCGTACTAAATTCAACCGGTGTTGACCCGTTCGTGAGTGTATGGAAAACAGCAGCGGTTCTCAAAGTTAATTTAATGCTACAAGCCAGTTTTTTTTTATATGCGTTTAATTAAAGGATATAGATTGAATTTATGCGTATCAATAATAACTTCTTTGTGTCAATGTGTGTGTTTTTTTGTTCTTTTTGTTTTATTTTTTATTTCATATTTGCATAGTAGGCAATGTATGCCAAGAAAGGCTGTGTAATTAACCAGTTGTGATTTTTAAGGTATTCTGATATTGTTTTTGCATCAGACTGTTACGTCAATTTGATAATGTAAGTTACTTTAAGTACTTATTGAAAAGTGAAAAAGTAGTAACATTCAACACTTATTTCTAATAAAAGTTTGAGAAACGTGGATTTACTTTTATTTTGCCATGGGAAAGATCGGACGTGGTGGACCTTTTTTTAAATATTTCTCGCTTGTTTTTCAAGTATTTAAAAACATTCTGAGCTGGTCGTTTTGACAGTAAAAGAACGGATATTTATTTTTATGAACCATACGCGTAACTGCACAGAGTTCCTTTTGAACATAGTCCGTTGTTACCCCGTTTACGTCCGATGTTTCACGTTAAAAAAAATATACAATTACTAACTTTAGATATATATTCAATAAATACTACTACTACTGCTACATACTACCGTTGCATATATGAGATAATTAAAAATATGTGTTGAAAATATATATCATACTTATTTATAACAAACGATAACAATTCAAGGAATCGTTAGACAAGTTAGTCAAAAAAAATAAACCCAACCTGTTTTTTTTTGACTTTTTTTTGACTAACTTACTTACTTACCAACAACATACCTTACTAGCCAGAAAATAACGTTTCCTGTTGTAATTTGTAGAAAATGTACCAGGACTTCCAATAAAGTGAGAAAATAATGTTCAGAGTATACTTGTAATTATAACATTGTTCGTTGCTTAAGGTACTGCGGGAAAATTAAAAGTTTTATTCACCAAAAGAACATAAAGAACACCGGCAAAGACTTTGTACTTAGACCACCATTTTAATTATGAGCGCAGGTTTTACATAAGGTAAACTTCAGGGATGTTTCGTTACAAGCTCGAAATTAAAGTTGCTTTACCTACCAGCAATATTCTGGTGAAACCTAAATTATGCATTTTTACTTTAATCGCTCGGGAGAAATGCCAAAAATACTTTGGTTTTCAATCAACTTCCAAAGAGGACGTTCCTCGATTCAACTAATTGGTTTTAAATAATGTCTGTTTTAAACATGGACATGACATTTGCGGAACGATTGTGTACGGTCTCGAACCGCACAAAGCGACAAACGCGTACTCATCATTTCATAATTCATACATTACGTAAACCGCGGTCCGCGCCAGTGCATATCCGACCGCCGCGGAGTGCATTCTATTCAGTTTTATAATAAATCAGTATTTCGGTAATCATTGCAGTTTCAATTAATCAAGGTGTACACACCTACCCCGTACATCTTTTTGGTCCTTCGAACCTCCGAAGGTGGGACTTACACCGCGTACAAGTGAAATAACAGCACTCCTGTGACACGTGGACGCGGTCAAGTAAGTGAACCAGGATACTTCGGTGAGTCAGCAATTTACTATCACTGCTTACATCTAAGCTATCAACATGGAAGATATCATAGCAAATCAGAATCAACTGGTCTTAGCGATGGAGCAACTCCTTAGCAATTTCAAAAAGGATGGAGCTGATCGCAAGACCCCAACACATATCAAAAAACGCTTGAGCACCTTAGAAGCGTATTGGCAAGATTTTCAATGCAATCATATCAAATTGTGCGATTACGAAGATACATCGCACGAGTATTTCATTCACGATTACCAGCGTACATCGGAGTTGTATCAAAATGCGCGAACATATATCATGAATCAGTTGTCACTTGTCACTCCGACAACCGCTCAGGTACATCAAGGGAATTATCAGCAACAGCAACAGGTAGCCCCAGAGCGTACTGGGACCGTGCCCCAGACACCTCAACAATCTTCAACAGTCAGGAATCCTCTCGACAGAGGCACAAGCAGTAAATTAGAAGAGATGTTGAGGAAACAAAACAGCAATTTCAAAGCATTTGAGAGAACCATAAATATCATCAACCTTGAAACTGTCTCTGAAAAGTGGGAATTCGAGGATATATTGAAATCAGTACAATCACGTTGGTATGTCATAGATAGTCTTCATTGGGAAATAGACAGCGAGCTATTCGAACCTAACGAAGAGTATGAACAAGCATTTAGCAAGTATGAACAACGTTATCACGATATCAAAAAATGTATCAACAGCAAAATGTGGTCACAGTTGAGTCGCGAAAAGGCAATACCTCAAATGGACATCCCAATTTTCAGCGGAAATTATCATCACTGGGTGTCCTTCAAGGATTTGTTTGTCGAGGCTATTCATTCCAACAGATCATTGTCAAAGGCGCATAAAATGCAATTTCTTAAAAGCAAGCTTAAGGGAGAAGCCGAAAAATTAATTCAGCATTTAAATATCACTTCCGAAAATTATGAAGTTGCATGGGACATTCTGAACCATCGTTTCAACAATACTAAGTTGATATTTAATTCTCATCTTAGTATTCTCATGAATTTACCAACATTACAGCAACAAACTGCAATAGGTATCAAAAGGATGCATGATGTCACGAATGAGTGTCTTAATGCAATTAAGTCACTCGGAGTTCAAACAGACTCTTGGGATCCACTAATCGTTTACATTATCACTAACAAGCTGGACACAGACACGCATAACGACTACGTGGAATCCCTGAAAAGCCCGAAAGATTTGCCTTCGCTACAGGAGCTGCTTCAATTTCTTGAGAGCAAGTTTACTTCCCTGGAATCATCAAAACGCAGACCAGAAACGGAGAAAAAGCATTATACCCAGGAAACAACACACAGTAATGTGAAAAAATCACATTATTATAAAGCATTTACAAGTCGTCAAAATCATTCACCAAGTCATTTCGCAACTCCAGACACGTGCAAAAACACTCTACAAGGTTGCCCGGTCTGCAAAAAAGATCATGGAATATTTCATTGCAACATATTTCTTGAATTACAGCCTAACATGAAACAGCAAACCATTACGAAATTATCATTATGCAGAAATTGTCTTTATAACCACAATGGAAAAGAATGCCGCTCGTTGAAAAAATGCCGCGTATGCAACGAGGATCATAATACATTATTGCACGACGTGTTCGGTAAAATATCAAAGCCGTCTAACGGTGACACTAAAATGCCGCAATTACAACATAAAAATTATGTATTACAAAAAGAAGCAGGCGAAGTTTTGTTAGCAACAGCAATGATAAGAGTACAGGCAGCAGACGGTACTTTTCAAATGATGCGAGCTTTGATAGATCAAGGCAGCCAAACTTGCCTAATCAGCGAAAATGCAGCCCAAATTTTGGGCCTACAAAGAAAGCGATGCAAAGGTGTTATCTTTGGAGTAGGAGCGAAAGAAAGTAACTGCAAGGGACTAGCATCAGTAACAATTAGATCCATTCACAATGATTATACATTTGAAACCGACGTGTTTATAATGAAACAACTGATCAATCAACTACCGAACAGGTCCTTTGAAAAACCATCTTGGCCTTTCATAGAAAACATTCAATTAGCAGACCCTGAGTTTTATGTGAGCCGTCGCGTAGATCTGTTACTCGGGGCAGATATATACTCACGTATAATTTTAAGCGGTATTATAAGAGAAAATAATACTTCACCGATTGCGCAACAAACAAGGATTGGTTGGATTTTATGTGGAAATGCCAATGCCACGGAGTCCTTCCAATGCAACGTTATCATGGTCGATGACCTCGACCTTCAAAGATTCTGGATTATCGAGGACATTTCCGACAACAATAATTTGAGCACTGAAGATCATCATTGCTTGGAGTTTTATAAATCAACGACAGAGAGACAATCAAATGGAACCTATGTAGTGCGCTTACCGCTACATCCGGACATAGACGAAAAGCTGGGTCAATCAAAACCAAAGGCAATTGCCCAAATTCATCAATTGGAGAGAAAGTTCCACAAACAACCAAACGTTGCAGAGGGCTATAGAGCATTCATAGACGAATATATCAATTTAGGACACATGCACCGAACAAACAGCAAAATAACGCCAGGTTACTACATGGGTCACCACTGTATCCAACGCCTGGAGTCCACCACGACGTCCTTGAGGGTAGTCTTCAATGGCTCGGGCCTCACATCAACAGGGGTCAGTTTGAATGACCTCATGTACAGAGGTCCTAACTTACAACAGGATCTCGTATCATTAGTTCTCAAATGGAGAACATATCAATACTCCATGACTGCTGACATAGAAAAGATGTTTAGGCAGATTTTGGTACATCAAGATGATCAAATATATCAAAAAATTGTTTGGAGGCCAACAGCTGATGAACAATTACAAGATTACGCGCTATCAACCGTCACTTATGGAACGAAAAGTGCTCCCTTTTTGGCCATGATGACACTTAAGCAACTGGCTGAAGATGAACGACACAAGTTCCCTACAGCAGCAAAAACAAAGATAGTGCCAACCAAACAATCAAATCCGGAGGTCTCATTGCCTCGCCTGGAGCTGTGTGGAGCATACCTGCTATCAAAATTAATGGTCAAGGTGAAGTCCAGCCTCCAAGATCACAACATTGAAGTTTTCGGATGGAGTGATTCAACCGCAGTATTAGGCTGGCTTCACGGTGAACCTAGCCGCTGGAAGCCATTCGTCGCCAACAGAGTGCAGACAATCACAGAAACAATGCCGCCCGCCTGTTGGCACTATATCAAAACAAAGCAAAATCCAGCTGACTGTGCGAGCCGTGGCTTGTCAGTAGAGCAATTACAACAACACTCGCTGTGGTGGAATGGGCCATCTATGTTATCAACTTTCGAAAAACAACAATATCAAGAAAAATCAGTCTTTAAAACGGACCTAGAAACAAGAAAAATCATACAATCAAATGTAGCAACTAGAACCGAGCCGTTGAAAGACGATATCATTCAACAATTGATAAACAAACACAGCGCATTCTCAAAGGCATATAGAGTACTAGCGTGGATACTCCGCGCAATATCACGGGATCGACGGAAGCTGCCTTACTTGACAGCTGAAGAATTACGGTCAGCAAAATTACAAATTGTTAAACACATACAATATCAAGAGTACTCGGACGATATAATCAAAATAAGAGAACGTGGCTGCGTAAAATCAAATAGCAACATCTTGAGTTTAAATCCATATCTGGATGAAGGAGGTTTGTTACGAGTCAAGGGCAGACTGCGAAACGCATCAATTAGCAATGATATGAAGTATCCCCTGATCATTCCCCGTAGCGGTCCCTTAACTCACCTGCTGATCGATCAAGCACATCAAAAAACATTTCACGGAACAGCACGTACAACAACGTCTAGACTTAGAGCACAGTACTGGATTGTGGGTGGCAACCGCTCAGTAAAAAACAGACTCCAACGCTGTGTCATATGCAAAAGACACAAAGCAACTAAGCTTTATCAGTTGATGGGTGATTTACCAGAATCAAGGACGAATCCAACAAGGCCGTATTTTCATACAGGCGTTGACTACACAGGTTACGTTGACGTCAAATCAAGCAAAGGTCGAGGAGTCAAATCAACAAAGGGATACGTGGCAGTTTTCGTGCGCATGGTAACTAAAGCTGTGCACCTCGAATTAGTGTCCGATCTAACGGCATCAGCGTTCCTCGCCGCTCTGCGAAGATTCTCTGCAAGAAGAGGAGCCCCGGCTCACTTGTACAGTGACCAGGGTACTAACTTCATAGGAGCGAATACAAAACTGCAAAACGAAGATTTGGACTTGAAATCAATATGTACCAAAGAATTCTTCGCCGAAACAAGCGAGATGGGAATCACTTGGCATTTTAATGCTCCCTCTTGGCCAAACGCCGGAGGACTATGGGAAGCCGCCGTAAAAAGCCTGAAGCATCATCTGCGTAGAGTGGTCGGTGATCAAAAACTGACATTTGAAGAATACACCACGTTGCTGGCGCAGATTGAAGCATGCCTCAACACTCGGCCGCTCTGCGCCATAAGTGAAGATCCTGACGACATAAATTACCTAACTCCATCTCACTTTTTGGCAAGCGGCCCAACATTGACTATCATTGTGACAGAGCGAGATGAAAGAACCAGGTGGCAGATGACTCAGAAAATATTCCATGACCTATGGAAAAGATGGCGTGTAGAATATTTGAGCCAATTATCAGCAAGGAGCAAATGGCGCACGACTCGTCCAAATATCAAATTAGATGACATCGTTATCATTAACGATGCAAATCTACCAGCAGGCAAATGGAGCTTAGGACGGGTAGTAGATCTACACCCCGGGAAGGACGGACTCGTTAGAGTCGTAAGCTTAAAAACAAAAAACGGCATTATCAGACGGCCAGTTGTAAAGCTAACAATCCTACCCACCGATAATCAGCATGAAACAACGCAACAGGAGCAAAACAATGGAAGTCCGACAAAAAATAACAAGTCGAAGAAAAGCAAAACAATAAAAACCACATGTATCAATTTCATGACAACTATTTTCTTGTTATTTATGTTAGTCGCCACATCAGTAGCACACAATGCCTACAACATAACAGCGCTACAGAGTAACAATGGCCTTTATTTTGACAAGACATCAAGCATGCGTCTAGTACAAGACAATTGGAAACTAGTAATGTATTACAATCTGGAACCCTACGGGCAAGCAAAAAAAGTACTTAAAAATTACTATGACCATTTAGAAAATATGTGTCCAAAAATAGCACAGAGATCCCATTGTGACATCATATTACTACAACTACAACACGGATTCGTGGAATTAGAACACTACGACCGAATGCTACAACATCAGCAGTTTCACGAGCGCGCGCGCACGCGTCGCGGCCTCATTGACGGAGTTGGATACATCGCCAACTCATTATTTGGCGTATTAGACGAACGTTTCGCCGAGCAGTACCAGAAGGACATAACATTGATAAGATCCAACCAAAAACACTTAGCACACTTCTGGAAAAATCAAACATCAATTGTAGAAGCTGAAAATAACCTTCTGAAAAGAATTGAGGGCTCGATTGAGAAGCAACACAAAATATTCAATCAGCATATAATTAATTTAGAGAAGTCGGCAAATACTCTTAACAACGAAGTCCAAACCATCGAAGTTATGAATGAATTCACATTATCAAGCATCATCGCAAACAACATTCTTATGAATTTAAAATCGATACAAAACAGTCTTATTGACACCATCACCAGCGCTCAGCACTTCAATATTCATCTTTTGACGCCGACACAGCTCCGAGATGAATTAAGCGTTATATCAGGCCAGTTATCAAAAGACTTATCATTATCAGTGGACAACGTTCAAACAGATTTGTCCAAAATATATCAATTACTCAAGGTAAAAGCTCGTATGACTACCAAGTACTTTATCTTCGAAGTTCAAATTCCACTAATCAACAGAGACAGTTACGATATTTACAAGTTATTAGCAATTTCACGCCAAGAGGGAAACTCAATGGTCAACATTATACCCATAGCAAGTTATCTTGCTATGGACATCAAGAAAGATACCTACATGACTCTCTCAGAAAACGAATTAAACAGATGCATTAATATCGACGCAAACACAAAGGTATGCGACTATCAGAAGCCAGTGTATCAGAGGGAATCAGATAACGACCTTTGTGTCAAAGATCAACGTGAAAATAAATGTAAAACTACATACAGTACGTGCCAACATAACTGGGCGGAGCTGATTCATGTAAACACATTCATGCTCACCTGTTGCGGTCAGTGCACCCTGAGAATGATATGTGCGCATCAAATAGCTACAGAGAAATTAAGCGGAGTCAGCATGATAGCGATGGGAAACGATTGCGTCATCAAGGGCGAATCATTTACTATTACGTCTCACTCGCAACATACAAATGAAATCTACACGCAGCCGGAGATAGTGGCAATAGAGATTCCCCCAGTCAATTATCTCATCAACTTATCAATACCTACCAGTAAAATTGAGGTATCAAACTTTAATGAATCGTTTATGGCGATATCAAAACAAATCAATCAAGCCAAGGAGACGTCAGAGAACCTTGACGAAGACGATCAGATTTCATTCCATGATGTCCATCATTATGCAGCCATCTACATTATAGCGGCAGGAGGACTCGCGTGTGCTGCGTACGCGTTTCTGCATGCGCGCCGCGCCGCGGCTCGCCGCCGCCGTCGTCGGGCGCTGTCGCCGGCACCCGCGCCAGAAGTTAGTGTTAGTGATCAATGTGATAGTGTAAAAGCAGAGCAAAGTGAAGTTCAGTGTTCTAGTAAAAAACTAAAGCCCGGTAAAAGTGCAAGTGTGTACTCAGTTAACACAGCATCCTCCCCAATATTTACTAGAGGTAGTTTTAACAAAATTAATCACGAATAAGATGTCGGTATCATCTTTGTATAATCATTTTAGTAATAAGCAAAATTGTTTATCATCTTGTATCATCAAAATCAAAAAAAAACCATAATCAATCTAATCATTTCATCAACTCTTTCTCGCGTCCGGGAGCATGTACGGTCTCGAACCGCACAAAGCGACAAACGCGTACTCATCATTTCATAATTCATACATTACGTAAACCGCGGTCCGCGCCAGTGCATATCCGACCGCCGCGGAGTGCATTCTATTCAGTTTTATAATAAATCAGTATTTCGGTAATCATTGCAGTTTCAATTAATCAAGGTGTACACACCTACCCCGTACAGATTGCAATGTATATTTTGTAATAGAGGCCATCGTTAGTTTTGACCAGAAAGGATTTCGAATGGTCCCTTTCTGGTCAAAACTAATGAATAGATCCTCATAAATGGGGTCATACAGATTGAGTAAAACAAAAGTTGTCTTTCCTGTATTCAATAGAGAGCTTTCGTGATTATAAAAAAAAATGCATGAAATTATATAAGTGGGTACTTCGTATATGCGGATTAAGAGTCCAACTTAACTTTGGCAATGTCCGCAGAACAGACGGATGCGAACCTAAATCTTTGTATGACCTATTTAATTTACTTTTCATTTCAATAAGTCATGCATTAGTAAAGGGTCCTCTCAAATAGAAATCGTCCCAAAGAAAAATTTGATTGCCACACTTTTTAATCCCGGACGCAAAAATATATATCTGTGTGTCTGTATGTGGCATCGTGGCTCCTAAGCGAATGGACCGATTTGAATGCATTTTTGAAGTGAAAACTTCTTTAGGGGCGCTGAGCACTTTTTGGGATGGGGAAAAATTGTTAAACACGCGACTGAGTTTTGTGACGTCAGATGTGAAGGAGGTCACTTTTTGCTGCTAGCCGATTCGACTTCATTCAAAACTGAACGCTATTCGTAAGAGTATAAAGCCGATAAACACTTTTTGCAATAGCATATTCTGCAAATAAATTTGTAATAATACCAACAAGTCCTTCACCGTTTTGCTATTGAGAAAATTCGAATAGTTCGAATTTGGGCGTTATTCTTAAAGAGATAAAGCTTAGAAAAATATTTATCAATGGCAAAAACATATTGATATTTTGGTCGCCACCGTGCACCGCCATCTGCTGTTCTTACAAATTCGAATAGTTCGAATTTAGACGTTATTCCTAAAGAGATAAAGCTTTGAAAAATATTTGGCAATAGCAAAAACAGATTAGTATTGTGTTTGCCGCCGCCCGTCGGCGCGCCGGACCCCGGCACCGTTGCGCCGCGGCGGCGCGTTGGGCCCGTCGCACCCAACGCGCCCGCGGGCCGTCCGCCTAAATAATTGATAATTGTTTATACATTTGCGTCAAATTCATTTTTAGGGTCACCGTAAGATGTCACGTGACCTGATTGAAAAACTGTTACAATGTTATTGAGTTTTCACTTCTGCCGGCACTCCCGTAGTGCAACCCGGTCTTTTTTTTTGACCGAAAGCTGACATGATCGAGATGGTTAATAGCTACGTTTCAATAAAATCAGTTCAAGTTTGGAGATATTGAACTTTAAAATGAAAATGTCTGAGGTCTCCAACTTTTTAAGCTGTTTAATTATTAAACTTAGCAATAGTTTATTTCAAGGGCTCAAACTTATTAAAATATTCATACCATACACCACTCAAAAACGGCTGACGCACGAGTACGCACGCACTTATATATCAGAGGCTCTAGTATAAGTTTTACCTAAACAAAACGTTACGATCGCGTTCGCGTTTAGCTGTCAAATCCCATACAAAATGAGGGTAAAACGCAAACGCGATCATAAAGTTTTGTTTCGGTAAAACCTATACTAGAGCCTCTGACCTTTATCAGGTCCCACACTGATCCCAAATCTATTGGAAGGATTATTATTTAAGGGGCTTGAAATAACGACGTGGACCCAATTTGAGGCTCCCAAATACCGAAGAAGACAAATGTATCCTTCACTTTTGGATACCTCCAAATTTCCACTTAAGAGGCTGACAAGACCTAATTTGGTGAAATTGATGTTATTTAAGCAGTTTTTTAAGAAAAACTATTTGTTCTAGCACATCAAATAAAATATATGTTAATATTCACCATATTTCAAAGACCGTGGACGAGCTCGATACAAAATTGGACGAAATCGGCTCGATAGAATATAATTGCAAAGATTGGTCTTAAAATTACATTAAACGGTTCTATGTCTTTATTTTTTTCACGTATGGGTCTGCAATTAAAAACATGAAGTCAACATATTCATACCTAAACCGCTAGTGAGCCATATTTCACAAATAATCCACCCTTTTTTTTATTTCATTATTTATGGAATATTATCTTCAAAAACCGGGCCGCCATTAGTAACATTCGCTCTCGTTTACTCCGATGCAAATAGACATTGTGCGCGCTATCCAAAATCCTCAAGGGCATTTTGGTGTTGACAGCGTCATTATGTGTATAAATACTTCCTTTAGTGTCACCTTCGAGGTGATTTTATGAAAAGACATTTAGAGCTAATTTTTTTAGGGTCAAGGAGCGTTTTATGTCCCTAAACTTTCCAAATTAAAAACAATTCGGTCACGGTGCATAGAACATGAAAAACTTTAATATAACAATGTATATATCTTAAAATTGTGTTTGTACGTTCATCGTTTAAAGTAGGTAGTTACATATTTTCTCTCCGTAATAAAAAATTACAGTGTCCCACTAGTATTAGACCTAGTCCAGTCTTAAATTAAGCCGTGATTAAGTTGCCGTTTAATCAATGAAGAAAATGATTGCGGCGAAGCAAATTCCAAGTCTGCAAGAGTTGGTGAAGACAATCAAACTTTCGCTGTAGCTCATTACCTACGCTGGCCAATGGTGGGAAAAAGAAAATTGCTCACGAATTCATTAACGGTTATTATTTTGCTTTGGGTAGTTTAATCCCTGAGACTCTGACCAGCCTCATAAAAGAGAGAAAGTCATACAAAATGCGGCAGATAAGAAATAACTCGCATTGCATAGCGGCATTTCATAGGTAAAACTGTTGCCATATAAAGAAAATGGAAAAAATGGTTGTGACATCACTCGCTGGCCATCAGAGCCTAAAGCTGTCAATTTATTATAATAGGGATGCGGACTAAGATTTTTTTTCGATGCCTTTCGAACCAGTTTTTGGAGAGGAACAAATGTTTGTATGGGAGCAACTACAATTAAAGAACATAAATACCCAAAAATTTGAGACAAAGATTGACGTCGCTGGCGGCAGCGGAAAACGCTTCATACTGATGACGTACCCACGTATGACGTCACTTGTACAAAGTCGTTGTATCGTTGTATGGAAAATCCGGTAAATTGTTGTTTCGGTCGCGAAATACTGCGTTTAAGTACATAGTTCTCATACAATTTTGTTTCTATAAAAGCGTAAGAATTCTATTGGCAGCTTTAAATTTACTCTTGGACAATAAAAAAAATGCATCATTTTTCTATATAGTATCAAGGTTCATATCTTTTTATGATTTTAATTACATTTTATAATTTATACTTTATTACGATAATTTGATGGTTTGGATCCATTTAGCATCACTACGTTATGGATTTGAACATGAGGCCGCATGCCTATTTTAGTTATTTATTGAGTCGAAAAAACAGATATTTCATTCCCATTGTCACGCCAGTGAAATGAAGACACAATGGCAAAATGATATTGTTAATAAAGTCTAAGTTAAACATTCTATCATTTTTCTCTGTATTGTCGTCAACCGTCACATCTTTTCTTTATTTCCCTTGGGTCGAACCAAGAACCGGTTTGGCTGAAAAATGCTAGTAAACATTTCATTTTTAGGATTCTGTAATTCCGCACGTCAAGACGTTCCTATTTCCTTCCGTCTGTCAATGAGAAAGTTGTTCGGAAATAACGTGATGTTGAAACTGCACTTTACATCTCAGTTAATATCTACATAGCTCAATTTTTACGGACTAAGTGGTAAAAAAGAGTCCACGAAGATTATTTGATTACCATATTATACTCGTATGCATATAGCGGTAAACCCCGAAATTCAGTAAAAAAACTGCAAATGGTGTTAAAAGCATGAAAATCGGAACGATTGCTCTTTAAGCCATAAGAATCAATTTCACCCGTAGCACAGGGAAAAAAAGTAAAGGAGAGGAAAAAATATTTTTTTGTTCTGAAACCTTTCGTGTGTGGTAAATACTGGTAATCTTATGAAAGGGCTTAGATACTCGTACTAAGCCGATTCTAAAAATACATCACATCATTATATTTCAGTCACTTTTAAATTTAAATTAATATCATTTTCAAAACATACCAAGTTTGGGCTCCTCCAGATATGATACGTTTGTAAATATTTTCAAAATTACTTTCTTGGGGTTGGACATGAGGCTAAGACATATGTCTGGCTGATGTCGTACGGTTCGCACATTTGGGGAAACTCAACGGATGCCAACAGAGTGCTACTATTGCAGAAACGTGCCGTACGTGCGATGATTGGGGCAAAATCGAGGACTTCGTGTAGAGGCTACTTCCCAATGCACGGTATTATGACGCACTACTCACTTTATGTATTCGAAATTATAATGTTCGTAAGGAACAATCCTTCTTCTTTCGTTACCGTAAATGCGTTTGGCATAACAGTCCGCCGCACTGGGCGTTTGAGAACAGTTCCCCGTCGCATGGCACTTGCAGGCAAGAACCCGCGTGTCATTGGGCTGGGCCTACCTACTACGAGCGACTGCCCGCTGATCTTAGACATGAACCATCTAACGAAGCAATTAGACGCCGCCTTAAATACCTTTTATTGGACAATCCATTATACTCAGTTAAAGAGTATATGAGTCTTGACTTGACATGTTAAATTAATATTATTACTTATTGAAATTTGTTTGAATATGATTTGTCATTAAATGTATTGTGTCACGTATTTTCTGATGCACTAAATATTGTAAAGAATGACGATATATATATTTGTATTCTTTTGCTTTTGGTTTGTTTTTTCTATTTCCTTGTTATAGTGTTCCTACATTTGTTGACATTGTCTTAATATTATATTTCAATTAAACGATATGATACAGAGAGAAAGAATATAATAGAAAAATAAACCATCTTCGTCTGTAGCCCCCCACAGGATTCGAACCTGCGACCTTTCTATTAACGCTAGACTGCTCTACCAACTGAGCTACGAGGACAGTGACGGAAGTTGTCAGTGCGCAGTGCGGAGGGCAGTGCGGAAATTATCGGGGTAACTTCCTCGTTAAAAATAACACGAAACAAAAAAAAAATATTTAATTAAATCATTTGTTTCGTTATAAAGGTATATTATATCTTAATTATTCTCTGTTTTTGACGATCGTGATACAAATTCTTATTTTTTTGTCATGTATGTAAATCTGTAATGTATTTTTTTATCATGAAATAAATAATCTAATCTAATCTAATCTAATCATATAATTTTAGGTATATTTTACAAATAATTATTCAACCGTATCATATCTGAAGGAGCCCAAACTTGGTATGTTTTGAAAATGATTTGAATTTTAATTTAAAACAAGTGACTGAAATATAATGATGTGATATATTTTTTAAATCGGCTTAGTAAGCCCCTTCCATTAGATATAAATAAAGAATAAATAAATAAATATTAGGGGACAATCTTACACAAATCGACCTATTCCCATAGTAAGCTCATAAAGGCTTGTGTTATGGGTACTAGACGACGATATATATAATACCTATATAATACTTAAATACATAGAAAACTTCCATGACTCAGAAACAATTATTCATGCTCATCACACAAATATTTGCCCTTACCGGGATTCGAACCCAGGACCTTCAGCTTCGTAGGCAGCGTCACTACCCATACCCACTAGGCTAACCGGTCGTCAGAGATATCACACACGATATTTCAGGACATTTTTTTTCTATACTTGCAAAGAAAAGATGACGTCGTAACTCCTCTCCTTTTTTGTTTTTGTTTTCTCGTGCTATGGGTCAAATGGATTCGTATGGCCTGAAGGTCAATCGTTCCGATTTTCATGCTTTTAACACCATTTGCAGTTTTTTTTTGCGTACCTTTATGTGTAGAATACTTTCTTCATCTTTATGTATAGAATAGCTAAAATATGTTGAAGCAAGATGTTTTCCGAGTGTTTACGAGAATGCGTTGATTGTTAATGTAAGAATAATATTTTTTACTGTTGCCGACAATGCCGACTATGTTAGGTTTTACGCTCAGTGGAAAATATTAATTTTCTGAAATCAGGTCATTACGGTAGGATATATACAGTACTAGCGACCCGCCCCGGCTTCGCACGTATACTATATTATACATATAAACCTTCCTCTTGAATCACTCTATCTATTTAAAAAAACCGCATCAAAATCCGTTGCGTAGTTTTAAAGATCTAAGCATACATAGGGCCAGACAGCGGCAAGCAACTTTGTTTTATACTATGTAGTGATGATACATTAGTGCATATGTTAGGAATAAAATGTATTGTTTCACTGTAACATTATTTACGTATAACGAGATAACTACTATTTATCTAGACCTGAAATTGTGTATACGGACTCCTTATTAAAATACAAGAAAAGTCATAGTTTTAATCACGGAAATCAGTCCCTAAGGGGGTCAAATGGGGGGGGGGGGGGGTGAAAGTTTATATGGGGCTACGATAAAAAGGAGTTCCATGCGGACGGATTATAAATACGAAAGTGTGTCTGTATGTCAGTAACCTCTTCACGCTTAAACGCCTTAACCGATTGAGATGAAGTTTGGTGTGGAGATAGTCTGAATCCCGGAAGGACAAAGTATAGTTTTTACCTCAGAAATCATTCCCTATAGGGGTCAAATGGGGCGCGAAAGTTTATAAACAAGTTCCACGCTGACGGAGTAGCAGGCAGAAGCTAGTGAAAATGTAATTTTAGTAAAAGTGGTATCTTTGACCTAATATCCTAGTGACTGCGCCAATTTGCATGCATTTTTTTTCTCAAATTTACGCCTCCTACTATTTTTGTTACTGACTGATATGATTTCCTTCAATAAAGCTTGTTTACAAGCAGACCTCATGGTTGTTGTATAATTTCGTTTTAAAAGCAGAGGCGTGTGGATAGATACTACGTAGCGAACGTATTTTCTATTGGCAATTTCGGAAATAATTATGCTTTTACATTTTAAAGTGAAAAACTCAGCGTCTCGTTTAATTATGTTTACCCCTTTTAACAAACTTCACAGAAAATTAATCCAGTCTATTTTGTGCGATGAAATTGGTTTTGGGCAAAAATTCAATTTCCGTTGAAAAAAACTACTTTCAGCTACAAACCCGAGGCTGTGGTTGTCATTCCAGGCCCTCTACTGGAGTTTTCTAAGCAGTCAATTTTGGTAAAAATAATAATGATGGTTAGACCGATTTTTTCTTTCTCGACGTAGTTGCTACGAAGAAGCTGACAGCCCCGGAATTGACTCCTTGTAACAGAATTTTTGTTTGATTAGCATGAATATTTGGAGTGCGTTGCACCAACCCCACTTTACAAACACTTTTTAAACGTTAAATATGGCGCCGGCAGTTGTCATCGCATTGAAAATGTTAAGTTTTCCCGAACAATAATTCATAATTCATTTATTGCATAGTTTCCACGTGGTACAAATAGGTGTTACATTAGGGTAGGCTCACACATGAACCCTGTTAGGGCACACCGATTTCTTAAAATTAAAGCTACTACTAGGCGAATTAAAGCTACTACTACACACACATGCATTAAATTAAATTAACCGCATTCTGGCACTTATGTTCGAGGCATGAAATTAGAAGCTTAATTTATCATTTTATTATGCTATTGAAATTATTGTTATTAATATTTTTATTAATACTTGTAAGACTGCTGATTACATTAATTCAAATTTATTTTATTTATTAATGTTTCCACAGTAGTATTACTAGATGTCAATTATGTAATTAATAATAAATTATGTAATTAATTATAAATTATGTAATTCATAATAAATCATTATACATTATAATTTATTATAATTTACCTATTTATTTATTACCTATTACATTATTATTATTAAATTAAATTAAATAAAAATATTATTATTTCATTTCATTTCATTTATTTCATTTAATTTATTCAATATTGCATTGTCATGTACTGTAATAAGGTGTTACAATACAATCATTGGCCAGTTTATGACACCCTGTAGGGGCACACAATAATACGGTTCTATTCTATTAATGCTAGTCTATACTACTCAGTCTATCTATAGTCAGATTGTAACTTAAGATTAGCGACGATTAATCCAACCGCCTATAAGCTTGAATGTTTGCGTGTTCGTGTTAAGATTATAATGATCGAAAAGTTGATTAAAAATTACTCTGCCAGAAATCAATTCAACACAACAAAACTTCATGAGTGTATTTATGTATCCTTTTATGCGTTGCCAGTCGAGAGGGACGGCATATGTTATTCAACGCTGATTATCTTATACATAAAATATTGTGAGATTTCCCAGATGGTAATGCTGGTAAGCGCCAGATAGATACAGGTAGAACAGAAGTAGTTCGTATTTACGAACGGGCTGTAATACTCTATTCAACAAAACCTACTAATTTAAAAGTTTGGATGTTTGTTAGGTAGTAAATCCATGTGTAAACATCTGAACGAATTAAGAGGACACACAGCTTTAATGACCTAGATATTAGGTATAGGACGTAAAAAATCCGCTAAGGGCAAGAATTAAGAGTAGGTAAGTTGCGGGTAATTAGCTGTGGTAATATAAAATAATCTAAATCCGTCACCAAGATTGGTTTTCCTACATTATATACATATTTATAAAGATTTTTTTTCTTATCTTGTGTCTGCATTGAGACACAAACAATTACATTCATGTTTGATACATACTCCATCTGTTTAGACGTAGTTAGTACCTACGTGCCAAACATGGGTAGGTACTCGGATGTACATCCGAAGTCAGCATGATTGTTTCGGTTACAGTACCCTTAATTATTGTTAATTGTCTTGGAACGAAGTTCAAAATTTGGCCAATGGAAGCGTAAATTTGGTTGCATTTCGATTCTTAATTAGACATGGCGAAATAACTTTTTATTTTAAATAAACCCATTATGACTTGTTTTTTTTTCATTTAATCAGCCAACCATCCTTTGTTGAACGCGGTGAATTGGGTGCCAAACGGCACCGCTAGGCTGTAATAGGTTAACACAGGTATTAATTGATTTTGATTGATTTGTCACGATTATTTGGAACATTCGTTTCAACAACACCCTGACACAGTTTTTTAGGGTTCCGTAGCCAAATGGCAAAAAACGGAACCCTTATAGATTCGTCATGTCTGTCTGTCCGTCCGTATGTCACAGGCATTTTACTCGAAAACTATAAGGTGAATTTAATAAAATTTTGAGGATAGGTGTATTTTGTTAGCCGCTACATAGTTTTGTAATTAAATTACATAAAAAAATTTTTTTTAGGGGTGCACTCCATACATAAAACTGAAAGCCTAAATTTTTTTTGTTCATTGCAAGCCCACGAGTGGCACATCAATCGATAGGCCTTTCAAAATAAATATAAGGCAGCATTTTTTTTTGATTAAGTGCCTATAGTCGGAGATAATCGGCCCGAAAGTCACTAAAATTGTGTCCCCCCCCTCTAAGTTTTGAACCGTGTATTTTAAAAATATGAAAAAAATCATGGACATGGGCTTATTCAATTCTTTCAGCAAAAATTGTTTTTAACAAGATCGGTTCAAAGGTTGTCGAGATATTTCTAAAAAACTGCCTTCCTCAAAGAAAAGGACGTAAGTGCCGTAAGATTTCAGTAACGATACGACCTTTTTAATAGGCATGGAACCCTTCATTGTGCGTGGTCCGACACGCACTTGGCCGCTTTTTTTTAATCATGCAGGTCGATCACGTAACGCATTCTACGCACGATAGGTAGATTTAAAAGTGGATATGGAAAATAGACAGTTAAACTGTCCTAACGCCCATTGGAAACGTTACGTGGTTACCCCTTTGGTAACTAGATTAATTACCAGTAGTCGTTGAATGGACTAGTAGCGTCTGAGCTCGGGATGCACTTTGTTGCAGAAGCTACCACGGATATTGCCACGCCCATACTCATCAGTGAAGTACAGTTTATGCAACCAGTTTCATTATAAAGTTGGATTAAATCGGGAATGTAGCGAGCCTTTTATGTAGCTGTAGTTTAAGTAGAACGCACAAAATATGCACACAGGAATGAATACACATTAATCCATACTAATATTATAAATGCAAAAGTGTGTCTGTCTGTCTGTCTGTCTGTCTGTCTGTCTGTTACCTCTTCACGCTGAAACCGCTGAACCGATTGCGATGAAATTTGGTATGGAGATAGTTTGAGTCCCGGGGAAGGACATAGGATAGTTTTTATCCCCGAAATCATCCCTTAAGGGGGTGAAATGGGGGGTGAAAGTTTGTATCGAGCTGCGATATAAACGAGTTCCACGCGGACGGAGTCGCGGGCAGAAGCTAGTGTTAAAATATAATTTACTGTTTATAAAAATCATCTTTTCAAACGGTCCACTCTTGTCCATATAGCTCTCTTCATCGGACTCTATCTGAGGCTGCCTCGCCTCCTTGATTTCCTTATCTTTAATAATACGTAAATAAGAACTTTACAAATATTAATAACAACCACACACGCACCTACGTGCGCACGCACACACGCAAGCATGCACGAGTGCAGTGTGTCTAAGTTCAATAGTTTTAGTTCTGTTGACAGTTTTATAAAAAAAAAGACCGGGTCGCACTCCGGGAGTGCCGGCAGAAGTGAAAACTCAAAAACGTTGTAACAGTTTTTCGATCTGGTCACGTGACATCTTACGGTGTCACCCTAAAAATGAATTTGACGCTAATTTATAAACAACTAGCTTCTGCCCGCGACTCCGTCCGCGTGGAACTCGTTTATATCGCAGCTTCATACACACTTTCACCCCCCATTTCACCCCTTTAGGGGATGATTTCCGAGATAAAAACTATCCTATGTCCTTCCCCAGGACTCAAACTATCTGTATACCAAATGTTGTCCAAATCGGTTCAGCGGCTTAAGCGTGAAGACGTAACAGACAGACAGACAGACAGACAGACACACTTTCGCATTTATAATATTAAGTATGGAAGTATGGATTATCAATTACTTAGGCGGACGGGCCCGTCGGCGCGCCGACGGGCGGCGGCAAACACGATACCAATTTGTTTTTGCCATTGCCAAATATTTTTCAAAACTTTATCTCTTTAGGAATTAACGTCTAAATTCGAACTATTCGAATTTGCAAGATCAGCACAACAGCAGGCGGCGGTGGCGACCAAGATATCAATTTGTTTTTGCCGTTGGTAAATATTTTTCTAAGCTCTTTAAGAATAACGCCCAAATTCGAACTATTCGAATTTTCTCAATAGCAAAACGGTGAAGGATGAGTTGGTATTATTACAAATTTATTTGCAGAATATGCTATTGCAAAAAGTGTTTAACGGCTTTATACTCTTACGAATAGCGTTCAGTTTTGTATGAAGTCGAATCGGCTAGCAGCAAAAAGTGACCTCCTTCACATCTGACGTCACAAAACTCTGTCGCGTATTTAACAATTTTTCCCCGTCCCAAAAAGTGCTCAGCGCCGCTAAAGAAGTTTTCACTTCAAAAAAAAAATAATTTTATTTTTTTTACTAATTATCATCACTTACCTAATTCATTTAAAATTATCTATCACAGCATCAATGTAAAGGTATGATGTAGGTACACTAACCATCAGGCCAAAGTTACCAAGTAGGACAAAAAGCCTTTATGGCTTTGGTGATCAAGACACATTCACTGCCAAGAACGCGGTAGGTACGCTCGTAGCCGATCGTTTTCCCCGTATGTAGCGGAAAGGACTTTGCTGGAAATGTATGGGCACCTGGTGCCTTTTTTTTTTGATAGCACACTAACGCCACCTTGTTAGATGTGTAGAGTACTTCCATACAAAACAATAGTTACTATAGCAGCTCAGCTCTAAAGTACTTACATCCGTCTTGAGTTACGCGTCCTAATCTATATTAGTATTCGACCATTAAAAGTAACTCATATTCTCAGTTTTCATATAAGTAGATACTATTATAGACTCAAGACGGATGTACTTTAGAGCTGGGTTGCCATAGTAACTATTGTTTGTATGAAAGTACTCTACACATCTAGCAAGGTGTAGGGTTTGCAATTCGAATATTCGAATATTCGAGAATTCGAATTATTCGCCACAAATATTATTCGAATTCGGCAACATTCATTATTCGAATAAAACGAATATTACGAATAGTGCTTATTTATTTCTGAAATTATTTACCTTCGCGAATATCTTAAATAAAATGCTGGAAATACCCTCCACATTAACAATTCCGTGGAAATAGATTTAAATATTTTAAAAAAGCTTTAATCTAAGACATATAACATATTATTTTCTACTCTTGCCAAAATCAAACTATAATAAGCGGTTATTAGGAAAGGCCTCAACAGAACTTACAGAACCATTATTTCGTGAAAGTTTGATAAGGCAGCTACATACTGTTTTGTCTTATACCTGCATATTTATTTAAAGTATATTTATGTAAACAAAGTAATATTTCATTAATTAATTTTATTTTAGAATCAGATTAAAGATACCATTTTGACATTTGCTTACTGGCAGCTTCACCAGAGGCTCTAGTATAAGTTTTACCGAAACAAAACGTTACGACCGCGTATGCGTTTAGCTGTCAAATCCCATACAAACTGAGGCTAAAACGCAAACGCGATCGTAAAGTTTTGTTTCGGTAAAACTTATACTAGAGCCTCAGATAGAACCATTAGGTACCATAAGATTCAGTTATGGTGAGTCTGTTTACTAATACTAAACCCATCATGAAAATTGTTGTCTTTGTACGTATTCATATACGTAATACGTTATGCTAACAGTTTTTATTACACATGGAAAAAGTTTGTTTATTACTGATTAAATTTTACTGTTACTTGTAATGCACAAAGTAATATTATATTTTAACTGTGCTGTGATTTATCTCAAAAGTTTAATTATTATAATGCAAAGTAATACTGGCAAATTTTAAGAAAATACCACAAAAGTTCTATATTTTTAAATTTTACCAGGCAGATATTTTACAATTAGATAACATGTAAAATTAGTTTTTTTTGTTAGTTAGGTATATAGTTTAGTAAGTACCTGTTGATTTTTTATAAAAAAATAATTTTGTTGCTCGCGATTCTCGCGAAAAAGTTGATATTCATATCATTACACAACCTACACAATTACACATGCACGGAAAAGTGCTCATTATTGATTTGTTTTTATTGTAACTTAAATAAAGAAGGTAAAATTGTATTTTAACAGCTGTGATTAATTTAGTAATCATTATTTTAGAAGTTTAACTGTTGTCATCGACCATAAATGTTGATATTTGTGAATTGTAACAACAATTACACAACTTGAATAATTATTTTCTTTTATTTTCAAAAATATTCGTTTTATTCGAAATATTCGAATATTCGAATATTGGAAATCGAAGTATTCGTATTATTCGAATACTGAAATTGGACGAATATTGCAAACCCTAGCAAGGTGGCTTTAGTGTGCCATCAAAAAAAAGGCACCAATTTTGAGCAAAGCCCTTTACTACCGCGTAGGTGCCCGCGAGGAGGGTTCCTGGCAGTGAGAGTGTTCACGTCATCTCCCGATATTATAGACTCTTTTTCGGCTGCACAAACAAAAGATTGGTACTTACTGTTAGTTATTTCGCCGATACACGTGTTGCTTTCCAAATCTGCGAGGAAAGTAATGGTGATACTCGTATCTCTTTGTAATAAATATTTATGTGCGAGGGATAGATACACATCTTACACAGACAAAAATAAGACGTATTTGGAAAGGCTATGTAAATAGTAAGATCAAATTACGCTTGTATTAGGTGGGTAACTAGGTGAGAAATATAAATACCTACTTATATACGTAGGAAAACACCCAAGACTAATGATGTAATATAAAAAAGAGGTAGATAGGTTATAATTAAGCGCTCCAAAAGTGGCACACTAAAACTCAGCCAATTGTATGACCTTGCCTCAGTGTCGCGTCGTCAATGGACACGTATAAACGTGGCTCAGCTGTCAGATTTGGTGGCCATTTTTAAACACCGAATTTCATATAGACAACGTATCTTACTCTTTTTTATTATATTACATAAGACCCAGAAATAAATATTCATGCTCACGCGGAACAGGATTTTTAATAAATATTCTTCCTGACATATAACGCTTCAGAATTATGTAGTCCTCGGCATTGACCTATTTTGGTCCAGTGTTGTGCCAACAATCGACTGCAGTTTAATTAGGACAGGTTAACCGTGGTTCAGTGAGCGGGAACAAATAAGTTCCGCTATTGGAAATCGATGGTCGCTATTCGATAGGCCAATATTGGAGTTTATTAAACAAGGTAATGAGCCTCGAGTTTCGAGCCATTTTGGAATAATTAGTATGTATCAGTTGATACGTCCGTGAATAGTCTAATATTGTGTATCGTATCATGAGATTATATTAGGGCCTGTTTACACATTTATTAGTGATTAGTCCATGGGAAAGCTTCTCGCACTTATTTTCAGCAAATGTATGAACTCGCACTAATCACTATCAATGTGTAAACAACCCACTACTCGTGGCATGTAACACTCCAATATCTCTGATATATTTGATAGGTTACCTGTGTTTTCTTATTTGCCCGAGGCTGCTTCAAAGTATTTTCATTATTTCACAGGCATTCTTAGTCTACAATAACATTTTTAATACCGTTTTTTTCTGTTCCGTTGATATGATAGATTACTCTTCAGTTGCAATTGTTGCAACGACGGGGCATTATTAGTTTTCTCTTTGAGACCTAGGGATCTATTTCATTAAAAGTATTGAAATCGACTTCGTTTTTGTTTCGACCACTCTCTTACGCGTGTCTATCCTATCTTGCACCAGAAAACGCTCGGAACAAATATCAAACCAATTCCGATTTAATACGTTGACTCCAATGGAGTCATAGCCAGTTCTCTTTTCACGAGCGAACTGAAACCATATTGGATTCTGTTTATTATTTTAAGGCTTCTGTTTACTCATTTCAACTAGCAATGGTTATTCTAGACTTATTGAAAACGAATCAGTGAATAACTTGCTTTAACTTTAACTTACTCCTCAAAAACGGGAGTAAAGCAATAAACAGAATATATGTGTTTGATTGATGTTTATGCCCGAATTGACTAACCTAGATTCTAGGTTAGGTTAGGTTAATTCTAGGTCCTAGAATAAGGACGCCCTAATCTAAGATTAAATATCACATCAGCACTAAGTGTCGTAAACTTTACGCCATAACGCCACATGCATTTAGTTTTTCATACCCAACGAATAAAGTTATCATCAAATAACTTGGTTTACGTATGAAGTAGTAGTAATAGTACGAGTTATAGCTTCGTACACACCTTTGCTACATAATTATGAAGGGCCATTTCTCCAAAAATATTTAGTTTTTTTAGGGTTCCGTAGTGAACAAGGAACCCTTATAAAGTTCCGTCCGTCCGGCCGTCCGTCTTCGGCTTAGCTCAGTAACCATTACTACTAGAAAACTGTAATTCGTCAACAAAACAGTAGAATAAATTATTGTATTTTTTTTTGTGGGGTGCGAGATGTTGGGCTTTAAAGCCCTAATTTTTATTCGAGTCATGTCCTGACCACTAAATGGCTATTACTGGAGATGTGAAAAAAATCGTGGCAGTAATTAATTTAAAAGGAAAAATATCTCGTCTAAGTTGGCATCGTAAATGACCTTCCATCCGCCATCTCAACCGGGTTGCCAGGTGCTGTTCGCGTACGATATAGTCCAGTCAATGAACTGACAACTCGTATGGAAAAAAAGTCAAATTTGGAAATAATTTATAATAGCTTATTTTAAATGTGTAACGGATATATTATCAATTAAATAGTTACCCAGCGACAAAATCCGACAAAATTTTAGACATCAAAAAAACTATAAACTAACTAGCTTCTGAAAAGTCAGAAAAAATATTAATAAATATTTTTGTCTTTATTTTGGTTCATTTACATTTGCTCTATAATATTCAAGATAAATCGTACAAAAAAAGACAATGCATGCTTCATTAAAATCTACATAATTACTTCCGCGTGGAAAGTTTGTCGGATTCTTGAATTAATCATCTTAGAATAACATTTTAAAATGAAATCAACAAAAAAAACGCTATTATAAATTAATGTTTTTCAAAACCGTATTTTGCCTGGAGTAATACCACAGTCATAGTCAACTGCCTGCACCTACAAGCTTTTCTGTCCAGCCCTGTGGTTGACTGATAGAGAATGCCGCCATTTGTACTTCTTATCTGTGCAATAAAGTTTAAATAAATATATAGTCAGCGCGCGAACGTATGAACAGCTTAGTGAAAAAATACACGACACATGCGGGCAGTTGCAACACTGGTTCACGACAAACGGTTTGTTGCTGAATTTAACAAAATCAAATCTAATGATTTTTGCAGGTTGGCATGTTGCACTTCCACCGTCTATAGTCAACGTCCCAATGCCACTATGCAGCGACTGTAGGTTCCTTGGTTTTATTTTAGACTCGAACCTAAACTGGAAGTGCCATGTCGACAAACTGTGTGATAAGCTGAGTAGTGCCGTCTTCGTGTTGCGGAAATTGAAACCCCTCATATCGAAAGCTTCATTAAAATCGGTTTATTTTGCACTGTTTCATTCGCGAATGTCGTACGGTGCCCTCATGTGGGGCAATTCAAGAGATGCCAATCGAGTTCTTATACTACAGAAGCGCGCCTTACGTACAATGGCTGGAGTCAAAACAAGACACTCATGTAGGGGTGTCTTCATTGAACCCCGTATTATGACGCACTACTCAATGTATTTGTACGAAGTTTTAATGTTTGTTAGAAGTAACTTGTCGACATTCACGAAAGTCGAAGTTTCTAATAAAGTGATTCGCTCAACGGGGCGCCTAAGAACGGTCGCACGTCGCATGGCACTGGCAGGCAAAACCCGCGTGTCATTGGCCCGACATTTTACGAGCGCCTGCCCTGCCCCAAGCACTAAAAGAAGAAACTTGTAACGAGATATTTAAGAGACAAATAAGAAACTTTTTATTGGAAAATCCTTTATATTCAATAGATGTGTATTATGACATCACTAATTAGATGTATTACTTATATTAAATTGTATCTTTATTGACATCAGAATTGTATACTCAATTTGAATTGTTTAGGTATTCTTAGATCAATGACGACCCGCATACGGTGATTTTTGTTGACATGTAGGTACCTATGTCAATCATTCATTACGTTTAAAATATTTGTTATTATAATTTTAATTTAATTATTTGTTATTGTTTTAAAATGTAATGTAATTTGAAATGTAAAATAACTGACAATCTCAATATATTTATATTCCTAAAATTTATTCAGTGTAATAGTTTTAAGTGAAATTGTATATTGTGAGATTAAAAAAAATATATAATCATATCATATCATAACTAGTTACCGAGTAATAGTCGCCCAACCTAGAATGTACTTACTTATAAACGCCAACTTTCGTACAAATTCGGCTGACGCAAAAACTGCACCTTTTAGTTGCAGCGCGCGTGTCGATGTAACTAGACAGACAGGCAACGCGCACGCACGTCGCCCGACACGCACTTGGCCGATTTTTTTTTACCTAAACAACAGACTGTAGCCTAGTGGTGGCGCGTGGAAATTTTCGATTGGCAACTCGGAATAAAAAAAGTTTTAAGTTACACCCCGGTGCTGATGCCAAGAGCGCATTGAGTTGTGAGAGAGCGCGGATCAGCGGCGAGTTCCTGCGTGAATAAAGAGTTATGAAAGAGTTTAGAGTTTATAACCAATGGCTTGCCTAAAAAGATTTTTTTTTCAAGCCTTGAATGAGTGCTTCGCTGCTGTAGCCACAATCCTCAATTACTAGAAACAATTTGCTGATTAATTATAAACTTGTTAACTAGTTGGCATTCAGTCATAGATATTTGCCGCAACTAACTCTAGTTAGGAACTTGTTAATTGGCTGGAGTATTCTCCAACTCTGAGATGCTGGGTTAATACCTAACCTAACTTCATAAAGGGTTGCTAGAGATGTCTATGTACGTGTGGAGTATTGCTTTTTTATATAATTTAACGCAAAGTTGCGGAACTGTCTCTAAGTACATTTTATAATCATTCATTTAAAATCCCGTTTAAATTACACCCAAACTATGCAACGTCTATATAGATATACCTGCTCGTAGTGGCGTTGTTGCTCATGGCTATGTTTTTGGCCAAAAGAGATTTTTACTGAGCTATGTATTTTACAAATTATGACAATAATTGGATGCTGATCCTTGTTAATATTTGAGTTTTGTTTTGAAATAAGGAATCAAAAATAGAAACACCGAGGTAATCACCGAGGTTTGCAACAGGGCAGCCATAACCCATGTCAGTTCAAGCTAACTCAAACAACATCAAACATTCTTCCAGACATCTAAATGTCAATAAAAAACAAATTTGACAGCTAATGACAAGTTTACTATTTAATGACCGCCGCGGCCAGACCGCGCCAGTGTGTTGCAGGCTTAAATCGGCTAGTATAAAATTGTACAAAGATATCAATTTACTTTCATCGCAGCACAACTGTCCCGCTTTAGAAGTATCTATCCATTCAAAACTGAACTGAACTACATTGATCGCAAACTTCTTTGAACTTCCGTCAAGACTCCCGTGTAAATTGGAATAGTCGGTGAAATTCTCGCGCTGGTATCTCTTATTGCCACTCCGTTAAAGGTTAATATGGCTGCACTTGAATGGGAAGGCTTGGTGCAAGTTAGGAGCGAATAGCGAATTAGTAAGAACGTTTTGTTTTGTGGGCGATGCCCGTGATGTAATACGTATTGGGTGCGTTAATGTTATTATTGCATATTATGTTGGTTTTAAATTTCGCTTTATGCATACATTTTGATGACTTGAGCATCTATTGAAATATACAGGGAGGAACATTTCCTTGGACTAAGCTGAAAGGACAGTGTTATATAAGTGACGTACAAACGATCTATTATAAATGTTAAGCTGGATTTAAAAGAAAAAAAAAAACATAAAAATCGAAATATTTTATCTTAGTGACAACCCTAATACTATACATAGTTATTATTTTCATTTGAAATTGACACATGTCACAAGTCACAAGAATCTTGCTGACTTCATTGAATCTGCTGGATAGGGTTGAAACATACAGTTTTTTTCACCAAAGTTTAACAAGTTGTATCTCGGTAACCGTTAGAAATATTAATATGGTTACTAGGTGAGAAGTAAAGCACTAAACCTGATCTATATCCCATTTGCTTAAAAGTCCATCGATCTGTTCCACCCAGTATATATGCAATTGGGTGGAGGCAGAGTTGAAGTCAATTTAGGTTCGAATATATCCATATCGCTTCATTTCATCACATTCAAAAAACAAAAGTAACTTCCTCTGGTCAGTGGTTAAGGGCATACACGTATAATAGTTATTTAATAGTTTTAACTCGTGTCGATTTAAAACACTCCCTTCGGTCGTGTTTTAATTTATCACCACTCGTTGCGAATTTCCTATTCGCACGTGTATCGTACAACGTTTTACTGTACATATGGCTCTTTTAAGTTTCGACATATGCATGAAAAGTGCTCTTTTCCGCACTAGTGCGGGAAAGTAGCACCATATGTACTGTAAAGACATATAAAACGTTTTCATCGGTTTTATCGGTGAGATACGAATATTGAAAAGGAGAGGAGGAATAATGCGGCATACGAGTCAAATAAAAATAAAAAAAAATAAAAATAAAAAAAGTTTATTGCCACAATTGAGTTTTACAAAAATATATATAATCAATAATTATTAGGCTTTACAATCCTTAGCGTCGACGATGTTTAAAGGAAAGACGCCAATCCAAATCTCTGTATAACCCTTATGTAAAATCGCAAGGTCACACTTGAGCAGAAATAAGTAGTTACCCAAGTACTCGTTTTAAGAGTCCGCAGTAAGCTCGATTCTCCATACAAACGTAGTTACGCTCTCATTTTAAAACTACGTGTCGGATTGTAACGAAAGTGTGCATATACAATGACATGAGGTATATCTATGTTTGTAATTAGTTTAAGTAGCTTCAGATACCATAGTTTTTCATACAAAATTTGTTTTTGCTAGATTTTGTTTGTTTTATAAACTGGAACCATATAAACTAATTACAGACATAGATATACCTTATGTCATTGTATATGCAAAGTTTCGTCACAATCCAACACGAAGTTTTAAAATGAGAGCGTACCTACGTTTGTATGGGAAGGTGAAATTCGGCCGAGCTTACTGCGGACTCTTAAATTCGAGCAAAAAAAATATCTATTTCAATTAAAATTGTTACGTAGAAGTAATTTTTAGCGAATAGTATAAACATTTAGCTGAACCGCAGTCTGATGAATTGTAAAGAAGATAACCCGCCCCGTGGGTACTTAAGTTTGGGAGATCTAAATGTCATATTTTCTTTGATGAAATAACATTTAATTTGTTCCAGCGCTCTTTCGTAAAATGACGCATTATTTATTTATTTATCGTATGGCAAATCAGTGTATTACGCAATAACCCCAAAGGTAAAGTTGTCACAAGCGTACACGTATATGCTATGACAATATAATTACGTATAACTTGAACCATTTCGCAATCCGTTTGCACTTTGCACGTGCAAAACGTCCCGGAGCGAGAGATCAATGCAAAGCTATCTTTTATTGCTACTGCGTTAGGGCACACACGGTTGTGATACGAAGCGCCGGTCCAAGTCAAATGAGTACATCGGTTAAGGCGTGTTAACACCTTCGTCTTCGATTTAACTTTAACGTTTAATCTAAGATCCTTATAAAATTTAGTTGCGTGTAGAAAATGTTATTGCAATTGTCATTTGACGTTAAAAACGAATTACAGTGAGTTTAGGATATAGAATTACTGCCGTCTACTCTTAGTACTTAACCATTAAGCGCTTTGTCTTGACTAGACTATTGTTGCACGTGAACTGCAGGTCGATCACGTAACGCATTGTACGTATGTTAGGCAGCTAAATGTCAATTTTTATATGGAAAAATGACGGTTAAACTGTCCTAACGCGCGTTCAAAACGTTACGTGATTGTGATTACCCCTCAGGTTAGCAAGTGTCGAATTAAGTACTGACATTTATGACCGTATTCGTAAACATTCTATACTTACTAGCCTTTTTTAATGAAAAGGCGTTAAAATTCGTTCAAAAATCAGTCACTTTGACATTTGTGTCAGTGAGAAAGGGTAAAACCACATTTTATTTAGCATAGACATTTTAGGTTTTATGAATAACGGGGTTAGTGTTTAACCGCCATTATGTTTATACTTACACTCCTAATAAAAGCACCTCCACTTCGATTCTCGAACATTGAGTTGCGAGCTCTCGTCGAAACCAAATTATTTCTGTTCCGATTGAAAGCTGACAAAGCGAAAGAGTCCACCAATTCCCCTTACATTTTACCATTTCATTATTTTACTCGATCTTTTGCGCGTGTTTATCAATTGTCAACTCCGTTTTCAATTTCTTTTAGATCAAAAAAGAAATAAATTCCTTTGAGATGATTTTCGGGAAAAGTATGAAATGAATATAATTTATTCGTCACAAACATGTTTGTATGTATATACTTACATAAAACTTTAGAATGACTTAAAAACTATGTTATAAGCTCAGCAGATCCCGCCTCAGCATAATGCTGGGTCCCGAGCCAGCGCTGGTCTTCCGGCGAGACCATCCTCAAAGTATGTTGAACTCCCTACAGGCTAGTCTACTATAGTATCCGCAAAACCAAGTGACGAGTCAGGTCATAAATCATTGGATCATGCTATCTCTTTCACACCTGCACTGCCTTATGGAGCGGGCCGTGCAACAATAGTACTGACTTTTATTCCCTGACTATGCTATATTTTAATCCAGGATATAAACTGTCTTCGTGTAAGTTTTCATCCAAATCGGTTGAGCCGTTTAAGCGTAACAAACATCCAAACCTCAAAACTTTCGCATAAATACACTACTACTAAATACTCATATTATAGACAGTACCTACAAAGTTAATGGTACCTATATCTACATATTATTATTTATTCTGAATTCTGAAAGCAAACATGTGATTGTGATGTATTGAAATTATTAGAGAGCATTTAATGGAGTTCTTTGTACAGTCATATTTTTTTTCCAGAATGCGCTGGTGAATATCGGATAATGAATATTTTTATTCTGATCAGACAGACGAGTTACCGGGGTTTATTTTAATATAACAACCCAGCTTTAAGTAAAATGACAATAAAAACAATTTCCAACCCGATCTCGAAGAGAAAATGCTACAGGAAGTAGGTAGCTCAGAGTAAAATTAATTAAAATTCGAGTAATATTTTTAGATTTATTTTTCGGTATGAATTTGAAACACTTTTGATGTTTGTCGTTAATTGATTACTTTGTTTTGATTTTATTGATTGAGTTATTTTTATGTAGGTAGGACTGCTTGACATATTATCAATGGGTGTGTAACATTTTCGATTCGCCATTTGCATAAATCGAATTACATAATTTTGAAATGCAGAAATGATTATTTAGTTTAAAAACAAAATGAATAAGAACAAATTGCATAATTTCAGTAATAATAATAATTCAGTTGCATAATAATGTCAGTTCAGTGTCAGTTGCATTACAGGCAATCAGTATAATGATCACTTTGTATACTACTATTTAATGCTCATAACATTCTTTCTCCAATAAAACCAAGTTCATAATGTTCAAAGAATATAAAAGTATACCATCGTCATCTTTCAGCCTATACACGCCCCACTTTTTATGATTATAGAACATTCTGTAATTTAATTATTATGGATTATGTTTATTATGAGTTTTAAAAGTAGTTGAATGTAATTCTGGAAAATGTTTGTATTAAAATTGAACGGCACCCATTATCAATTTACCACAAATGTACGCATAATTTTTAATATTGTTACCATAATTTAATTAAATGTAAAAGTGGTCTCATAAAGGGAAACGGAACGGTCGGAAATAAACGCTCGGTGATAATTAAAAAACAAATCGAGCAGAAATATAAAATACATCACGCCGAGTTTTTCATATTACGCTGCGAATAAGTCTCGCCTTTTGTTATACGACTTTAATTTAATACGTTTTCGTATGACGTTAGTACTCGTAGCTATAGCATTTATTTGACAAACATTTGACCTAATTTATGGTAACGCATCGCGTGCGGCGGCGCGACATGAGTGCTAACACTGCAAGTTAGCACCTATTTCATAAACTTGACAACTGTCACCTAACAATTACAATACGCTGTACATTGCCGAGTCTACAAGTATACCTAAATCGGCGAACGAAACCACAGAAGTCTAAGTAGCGCCGCAAAATGGCCCCACAGAATGGGTGCCAGTGCCATTACGCGGGTTGGGGGATCAAAACGATACTTTTAGGCATAGAGAACTAAACGGCAGTTCGAAGGAGGAAGTGGAAATTTGTAAGGAGCTCGCATTATATGGTTTTTTCGTTCGTTGACCTAAATATATTATGTATTATATTCGGTGGCACCATCGACCGGCGGTCATCAAACTCCCGCCGCATCCCGCTGCGGCATACGGAGCGACGGTTCGCAAAGTTGTCGCCAGTAGGTACCTCAGTTTGTAGGTATATAAATTCCGCACGGTAATTCACACCAGGGATGTGCAGACATGATCTATTTTCAACATCTGCATCCGCCTCCGAATCCGCAAAAATGTATGCGGAGTTTTTGCGGATAGGGGCCAACACCGCGCGTGACACGCGCGTGTTCAGTGTTTTCGTCATTAGTCAATAAGAATCTTCATTTCGTTTCTGTTATCTGACGATTAGCCGTATTCGCTATTAGTGATGCGTTAGGTTTGCAATGATTGTAAATCAGTCGCAACGAGTCCTGCGTGACCCTAAAGACGTTGCGTATTTATTTTGAGTGTTTGTTTTTGAGTGTTTTGCCTCAAAATAAGCATCCGCGGATGTGAGCCTCGGATGTCTAAAAACTTTAAAAAGTCGCATCCGCGGCATCCCTGCATCACACTGCACCGCACCTCTGTTTTTATAATTCATTGCGTGCGATCCCAACTAACCACAGGGCGTTGCGCGTCTCGACCCCGCAATGAACAGATAAAACGCCTGCCGCTGCCGCCGCCGCGCGTGTCCGTGGCCAGCGGCGCTACCACGAACTTCGAAAGTCGAAGTTCGGGTATTTCCGTCTCTATCGCACTCCCATAATCGAGTGACAGAGATGCATGTATTACGAACTTCGACTTTCGGAGTTCGTGGTAGCGCCGCAGGCCGTTAGAGCGGTTACACGCGGCGACTTTATGCAGCGATACAAACGCGCGTTTCACGAACGCCCGACTGTCGCGCGACATTAGGCATAGATAATCTGTCAAAATCACCTGTATCGATACTGTATCGCGTTTAGTAGCGCTGCAAAAAGTCGCCATGTATGTATAAGTACTTGAGATTATTTGAGTTGGCCGAATTGCATCAAAGGAGTCCATTAAAAAGCAACCCTGCCGTCCTAGGTATAAGATTCCAATTCCTATGACACTTTTATAAAAAGTTAGCCACATAAACTCAACCGATGTTTGCTGCATAATTCCAAAGTTCCCAGGCTCCTCCCATTCAATACAAAAACGTTACACGTTCTGATATCCACGTGTATACGCATATTCATACTGTATTGTTTACTATAAAATCGATTAAATTATCGATTAAAGCTTCATTAGCTTCCCTTTGTCATGAACAATTAATCGCCTTACGCGTGCCTCGTATGTCGTTACCGCGAACTAATTACTTCGTCAAGGTAATACTATTTACTTAATAGTTACAGTTTACCTAATTATTGTGGACTACCTATCTTACACAAATCGACCTAGTCCCAAACTAATTAAAGCTTTTACTTTGGGTACTAGACGACGATATACTTTGTCGAGGTGAGCTAATTACACATTACGACCGAAGTCACGATGAATGTACGAGGGCTGCCTTTTAAGTTCTGTCGTTTGCAACCCTCCCGTGATTGCATAAAAAAGAACTAGTGTCACGTTAAAATATTTGAATTTAGAATTCGAAAACAAAAGAATGACTCGAAATCGGCCCAACCGTTTTAGTACAGCGTTCGTTCAAAGTTGACAAGTCAGTTGTGAAAATGGAAATTTCGAAGGAAAATTTACGTGCGATAATTTTTTACAACTTCAAAAGGGGCTTAACGCGACTTCAGTGCTTCGAAGAGTTGACTACGGTTTTCAATGATAAAGCACCATGCCTTCGGACTGTGGAACGCTGGTATTTAGAATTTCAGCGTGGTTGCTCTAGTCTTGGTGATAGACATCGTGAAGGTCGACCAAAAACAGCCGTAACCCAGGAGAACATTGATGCTGTACGGCAACTGATCATCGAAGATCGCCATGCGACATACCGTGAGATAGAAGCTTCCTTAAGTATTTCAGGGACCAGTGTTCACAGTATTTTGCATGATCACTTAGGCGTAAAAAAGTTGATCTCACGCTGGATACCACATTTACTCAGTGAAGACCAAAAAACGGCTCGCGTTCGATGGTGTCGCAAAACCCTGCGGCAATTCAACCGAGGAAACTCGAAACATGTTTACGACATTATCAGTGGTGACGAATCTTGGATATATGCCTACGATCCCGATTCTAAACAGCAGTCGACTGTTTGGGTGTTCCAAGATGAGCCAAAACCGACCAAAGTAATACGCTCACGGAGCACTTCGAAAAAAATGGTCGCCACGTTTGTGGCGAAAAGTGGCCACGTTGCCACCATCGTGCTCGAGGATCGTAAAACGGTTAATGCTGACTGGTATACCACTGTCTGTTTACCAGAAGTCATCGGCGAGTTTCGAAAAAATAACCCAAGACGTCGTATAAGACTGTACCACGATAATGCGAGCTCGCACACCGCCCGGCAAACTATTGCGTTTTTAAAAGAGCAAAACGTCGAAATTCTGGAACACCCGCCGTACAGTCCAGACTTAAGCCCTAACGATTTTTTTACTTTTCCAAAAATCAAGCAACGACTTCGTGGTCAACGGTACCAGACGCCTGAAGAAGCGGTTGAGGCATACAAAACGGCCATTTTGGAGACCCCGACTTCGGACTGGAATAAGTGTTTCGAAAACTGGTTCGATCGAATGAAAAAGTGTATTACATATCACGGTGATTACTTTGAAAAACAATAAATACCATTTAACACTTAAATTGTCTTTAGTTTTTCCAAACGACACAACTTAAAAGGCAGCCCTCGTAAAAGAGGGCGCTGCATGAAACTTCTCCTCTCCGACATATAGATAAATCACAGATATAGATCACGCAAATGTACTTCGCGTGTCAGAATTCGGACTCCGAGTTGGCACTCCGACTTACATTCCGCGCGCGTCTGTTATGGTAGCCGGTTGTCCATGAATATTAAGAAAATACCTTAGTGCAGAATCAATTTTCCGCGGACAACGGGGAATTCAGATCACTAATTCGCCCGTGTGACGTCAAAGTAGGTAGAAAAAACTGACACGGTCGGTTTTCATACAGATTGAGGTGTTTAAGTTATCTAGTGTATATATCTGTGAGATAAATGAATACTTAAGAGGAAACACAAGGGCCGTTTTTCCATGCAAACGTAGTCCCCTGTTTTCTCCCTGGATAATGGCAGTAGAGAATTAAAAATTTCTCCATAAATCTATGGCTACTATTGACATGTTCCTATATTATCCTTTTTTCATAAATTTATTCTTAAATAACAGAGATTTATACCTTCAAAAACCTAAGAAAAATGCCAGATTTTCCGCTGTGTTCAAATATCCAGAAAACAATTTTGACTAGATTATTTAAAAAAAAGGAACACGGCCATTGATTTTTTATAAAAAAAATAGTTAAATCGGTCAAGTTTTGGAGAAGAAATCAGGGGACTACGAAACGTTGATTTTATGTACTTTTAATAGGTATTTTCGGTCCAAGCTGCAGTTGTCTCTATCGCGCTCTGCGGGGGGAGGCTTGAGGTTGGCGCGACCGACACCTTTTTTTACACCTTGTACAAATACCTATTTCTCAATTATTTTGACCTTAGTGTTTCCTCTTAAATATCTACCTACATAGAAAACATCCATGACTCAGGAGCTCATCACCCAAATAAATGCCCTTACCGGGATTCAAACCCAGGACCTCTTTCTTCGTAGACAGGGTCACTAACAGCTAGGCTAAAGCGTACCAGTATATTATTATGTATTTTTGTTATACATAGGTTGACTATTATAGAGTCCCCGTGTAAGAGACGCGTGTATATTTTCCGCGCTCGAGAAAAAGAGACGCAAAGCTTTTTAGGAACGGTATTTTGGACAAATGTCGATAAATATGTTAAGTACAGTTTGATTCATATTTGCTTCAATTGATGTTTAATATCAGGTTAACTTTATTACATCGCTAATAATGGACTAACTGAGTTATTGGCTAAGGTTAATACAGGAAAAGAAGGACTGAGCAACGCTGTGTTGTTTTTTTTTATCGTGAATAAGGTAAGCAAACTTTGTTTTCGCTTCAGACAAGCAACAACGGTACATTGTTGTAGAGGCTGGAAAATAGGTAATAAATGGACGAGTGGGTCCGAGGTCTTTTGGGGTGTATAGATGTCATGATTTGTCAGCCCCAATTAATCAGCTGACTAATTGCTATCGTCTGGAGGCATGTTGCGTTGCTGATTCAACTGTCAAACGAGTTGTACTGAGAAATGAGTCGGATTCTTACATCTGTACGCTACACCCAATTATGACTTCGACATGTTGTACTGACAAATTGGGGTAAAATCACATAATCTGTATACCCCATTAGCCGAAGGCGAGGCGCACCCTGGCGCGGTCGCGCGGGGGGCCCTTCGATTTTTCGAATCGCTGATCCAGCAGCTGACATAGCATGGTTGCGCTTTTATCACGTGATATAATAAGTGATATAAGTACTTATCGTTTTGGATAAGAATATATTCGTCACTGTTGCACTCGCATACTTGGCAGATCGTGAAGGACGTCTTATCGACAGCGAAAAGTGATAAAATTACAACCAGGCTACGCCCGCTGGACTACAAAAACATTGTTTGACTGTTTAAATTCATAGAAGGCTGTTAATCTTTTGCCACATTTCCGAGCATTAGTCAAAATAGTTATATACCAAAATGAATTAGGTACTTTTAGTTCCTAGTTATCTGCTTCCGAAGTGTAGGTACCAGCGAATACTCAGTGGAATAAGCGGTTGAATGCAACTGTTTATGTTCTGTCTAATTTTCCTTTTGTTGAAGCGGTCGGGAAATTCTCATTTTCTAGGAAAACTGCCGGAAGCATATATGGAAATGTTATCCTAATAACGGGCGAACTTACTGTTAATACATATCTAATATTATTCAACTAGCAATGTTGCATAATTTAACTCCTTATATTAATGCTATTGATTGTCAGCATTAAGTCGTCTCACAAACTCACAACAGCAATACGCGCTGATCGAAATCCTTAAAAAGAAAGGTATTTGTTTTTTTTCATAATGTGGTACAGTCAAGTGCAAAAATATGGATCGATTTAATCCTGCCATAAATATGTTCCGAAATGTGAGCCTGCTGACATAAGAGCGACGGGACATATTTATGAGTAAGTTGTATGCACCCATATTTTTACACTTGATTGTATACACTGTCTGACTTTTCACTTGCCACACAGTAATGTAATAAACTAATGGAATTGATCAATAAACCTAATTGTATCTAAAATGCCGTTAAAATTCGTTTGTCTATTTGTCACTTTGACATTAGCGTTCGTAAGAAAGGGACGAAACACATTTTATTTATCAGAGGCATTTTAAGTTTTATGAATAAGAGGGTAAATTTACAGCTAATATAACGTCATGTGACAACTTGTATGGAAAAAATAACAATTTTGGAAATAATTTATAATAGCTTATTTTTTATGTATAACGGATATATTATCAATTAAATAGTTACCCAGCGACAGAATCCGACAAAATTTCAGACATCGAAAAAATGATAAGTTAACTGGCTTCTAAAAAGTCAGTAAAAATATTAATAAATGTTTTTGTCTTTATTTTGGTTCATTTACATTTGCTCTATAATATTCAAGATAAATCGTACAAAAAAAGATAATGCATGCTTCATTTAAATCTACATAATTACTTCCGGGTGGAAAATTTGTTGGATTCTTGACTAAATCATCTTAGAAAAACATTTTCAAATGAAATCAACAAAAAAACGCTATTATAGGTAAATTAATGTTTCTCAAAACCGTATTTTGCCTGGCATGGGTATATAAGTCAATCACGCCGACAAAATAGTACAAAAAAATCTTGAAAAAACTTTTTTTTTAGGTTACCTCCCCTACACCTAAACTAGAGGTGTAATTTTTTTTTTCGTTAAACCCATGGTGTAGGGTATCGTTGGATAGCTCGTTCAAAAATATTATGGGTTTTCTACAACCATTTTTTAAATCAGTGATCATTTTTGTTTGAGTCATGTTTCCCCCCCCCCCCCCCCCCCCCGCCCCCCCTGCCGGCTAAATGGCTACTACTGGGGATGTGTAAAAAATCGTGGTAGTAGTACATATATTATAATGAATTTAAAAGGAAAACTATCACGGACAGGTAGCCATAAGTAGTTACCGACTAATAGTCGACCAACTTAATGTGTACTTGAAAAGGCCAATTTTCGTACAAATTCGGCCGACGCAACCGCACCACACGTCGATGCAACTAAGACAGACAGGCAACTACGGATCGCTACACTGCGCGTGGCCCGACACGCACTTGGCCGGTTTTTATATACTAGGCTCCCGCGCATCACGAAGAACTCAAGCCGTTTTAAATACTGGTATTTTTTTTCACGCTTGGACGCTTAGTTTCCTGAATATATATTTGCAAAAGGCAAGCGATACACACATAGGTACACGCAGTACACGAAACGCCGCGGGGCCCGGCTAAATCGAATTACGTATATCAAAGGTACACATGACGTATTTGATTCCATATTCCTCGAATTTCGGTTTTATTTGGTTATGGAGTGTGTTACAGGTCGAACACATGGGTTGATGCAAAGCGGCTTACGATGAAACTCTGCTGCCAACCTCTCTCTCCGCAAGGAAAAGGTCTATCTGATTAAAGTATAGGTACATTCGTTGCATACCTAAACGTGTTCTGATACTTAGGTAAAGGCAACTACACACCTTGCAATTTGTCACAAGAACCGACAGAGACGAAGCTATGGATGGAAGTTGGAATGACATATTCATTTATTCTAAATATAGCTGCGTCTCTGTCAGTTGTTGTGTCGAATTGCAACGTATCGAGTATGTTTAATTAAAGCTTAACTCGCATGCGAAGCGTGCGAAGGTAGGTGAATTTGGAGTTTGATGCAACGTTCCGTTTCCGTTTTACCAGAAAAAAATATTACTGCTCTGCTGCATATAAATAGGTATTTGAGGCGTGTTATTTCAAGTGGTGATACGAGACACTAAGTAATAGATGTACCTATGTAACCTATTCAAGAAGACAGTGATCCGACCTGATCTGGGGGCACGGGAGTGCCCCCGCCAAGACGAGCCAAGCGAAGCGCAAGGGCACTACCTACCTTTTCTCGAAGCGCTTCGTCGTATTTTTGAACCTTCTTAACTTGGGTCCGGATTATACCAGATAAACAAAATTATCGGGATATGATGTCAGTGGTTGACTTATTAAAACTATAAAGTTTCAATTGCATAGCTCTTATACTTTAGATTTTATTGATATCTAAAATACCCCGATTTCGTCACTGACTCACTGATGATCATCAATATTCTTAACGTTCTTCCTGAAGTCCTAGAAAGCTGAAATTTGGTATGTAAGCTAGTAATCGTATACAAACAACGAAAAAATCTTAAAACTAGAAACTTTTACCCCCCAACCCCTTAAACTAGGAGGTGAAAGTTTGTATGAGACTTCCGCAAATTTTGATGCTAGGGGTCTGAACATTCCCATTCACTCCTTTAGAAATTACCTTACAAAAAGGAATGAGATCCCACTAAAAACATTACATGTAAAGTGATGCCAAGACTCCGTAGCTCATACAGCTTTCAGCGTGAAAAAGATATCAGATCGCGACTAACGCCAAGCTCACTATCAGCCACGCTCTACAAATTCTATATCTTGGCTAAAAAGTATAGACCCGTTGCTTATTAATATCATCATAAATTCATTCGGCGCGAGAGTCTATGCGGCGACCGGGATGTGCCCAACAGAGCTATACTTTTTAGCCAAGATATAGAATTTGTAGAGCGTGGCTGAAAGTGAGCTTGGTTTGGCGTTAGTCGCGATCTGATATCTTTTTCACGCTGAAAGCTGTATGAGCTACGGAGTCTTGGCATCACTTTACATGTAATGTTTTTAGTGGGATTATTATTATTCGTAGATTTAAGATTACGATGCATAGCCGAAAAGTATTTGGCCAAAGGTCAAAAGGTCTATTGCGCTTTCGTGGACTTGGAAAAGGCTTATGATAGAGTGATGAGGAATGAACTATGGTCGGTGTTGCGCACGTATGGAGTAGACAGCCGCCTCGTTCAAGCACTGAAATCTTTATATAAGGATTCCCGTGCTTGCGTGAGAATAAACGGGTCATATACTGACTGGTTTAACATCGAAAAGGGTGTTAGACAGGAATGTGTAGCGTCTCCGTGGCTGTTTAATCTATTCATGGACAGCTGTCTGCAGGATCTAAACGGTGATGAATGTGGTTTGAGAATGGAAGGGTTACGCGTCAAATGTCTACTATATGCTGACGACCTTGTATTACTTGCATCGTCCGCTGAAGAGTTACTATTGATGATAACGAAGATTAATGATTTTTTTGAATGGAAAGCGATGAAGATGAATGTAAGTAAGACGAAAGTTATGGTATTTGAAAAAGATGAAATTATGACAGACTGTGAAATAATGATTGGTGAAGAAAGACTGGAACAAGTAAAAGAGTTTGTGTATTTGGGGACGTTATTTACTGGAGACGGAAAGCATGAGAAAGATATTGAAAGGAGAGTCAATGCAGGGAACCGAGTGAATGGGGCACTAAACGCCTTTATGGGCAGCCAGAAAATATCACAAAAAGCACGCGTGGCTGTGCATAGAGGAGTGTTGGTACCGACACTTATGTATGTTAGTGAAAGTTGGGTGTGGCAGAAAAGACATCAAAGTCGAGTGAATGCAGTAGAAATGAGAGCGTTGAGAAGTATGTGTGGAGTGAAATTGAGTGATAGAGTCAGAAACAGTGTTATAAGAGATAAGTGTGGAATGGATGGAGATATAGTCACAAAAATTGAGAAGGGTATGTTAAGGTGGTTTGGGCATGTAGAGAGGATGGATGAAAGAAGATTAACGAAGAGATTGTATACAAAAATAGTGGGAGGGCAAGTTGGAAGGGGAAGACTTAGGCGAACTTTCTCCGATCAAATTGGAGAAATCTTACTAAAAGGCCAGGTCAAAAGTACCCTAAACCGACGAGCATGTATGAGAAATGTTATGAAAGTGAGTGAAGCGAAAGTGGTTTGTCAGGATCGTAGCAAATGGAGATCCGTGATCTCTGCCTACCCCTCTGGGAAAGAGGCGTGATTATATGTATGTATGTATGTAGATTTAACTAAATATACTTAAAAAATAAATTTTACTTTTAAACTGTTTATTTTCAGAAAATTATATATCTTTGCATCGTGAATCGATAATAGACCATATTTATTTAGGTTTGCCAACAGGTATAATAAGAAACATTTATTTAAAAACAAAATATAAGATTAGATAGCTTGAGTATTCATCCAATTACAGACAAACACGGCATGCATATCAAAGCTAATGCTTACATAATATACTCAATTGAATTAGTACAAGGTCATGCTGCGTGTGGGGTGCAGACTGTATGTTGAGGTTCATTTAAGTAAAACACTTATTTATACTTTTGACTTTGTGAAGAGTAGAGCGCGCATCGAGGTGTGCGCGTCGTCGCAGTGAGCAGCAGAGAGAGTTGGTCGGTTTTTTTTTTTTTTTTGAACCTGACTGTGGCTATAATAGGACGGACCCAATATAGCGGTCGAATTGCATGGTTGGAGGGTAGCCTGGGGAAAATCCAGGGGGAGCCTCCGGCACGACCACGCGGGAAAGTTTGTACACTGGAATACTCTACGAGTTTGCGCTCCAGTGAGATTGGTTGAACGGTATCAACCGAATCTGGGGTGTGAGTGGTGTCGAACTACTGGGAGTTTTATCGCTGGTTCGCTAAAACCTAGCCTAGCTGAGAAGAGTCCAGCAAGAAACTCAGCTAGGCCCGACCTGGGTCGGACTGACTCTACCCGGTATGCGGCGGTACCGGGACGAATAGGGGCTGTATGTGTCTGTGTTGTCGTGAATTCGCGGTGGACGTCCCCGCCGGCGGGAACGCCGAAGTGTACGCGATGGGATGGACGCCGAAAGCGCAGCGTTCCATCTTTCGATGGACGCTGTGATTTCGTCGTCCGGGTCCGTGAGTGTGTGCCTAGGACGCCGGACCGTGCGGCCCCTAATCAGTGAGCGCCGAGTAACGACTGAGGGGGGAGGGATGGGAGCGTAATCAGCAGCCTTCCTAACTAACGGATTCCTATGGTGGGGAGCGTTGTCAAAATAACGTCTGGCAGCCTGCTTAAAGAAACCATACATGGTGCTAATCCCCATGTCGTGGTGCAGGCTGAGGTTCGATTGGTACCACGGGGCACCAGTCGCCCTACGGAGGAAACGATTCTGAATGACCTGAAGCGGTTTGAGCGATGACATAGGCACGTGAGCAAATACTACACTTGCATATGTCATGATTGGACGAATACAAGTCTTGTAGAGTGTCAGCTTATTTCTAAGTGACATTTTACTAAACTTGTTGATCATCGGCCCAAGCCTTCCTAGAACGAACAACGCGCGGTTGCGTACCCTACGGATGTGGCTACGGAAGGTCAGTTTCCTGTCGAGGGTCACTCCAAGATATTTGGCCTCATTGACCCAGGGGATGGGTCGGTCAAACATCTGGATCGGGGCCGCCCGCCTTTCTGTGCTAATGCAGTCAGACGGGTGGAAGACTATTGCAGTGCTTTTTTCCGGGTTGACTTCGATACGCCAAAGATTAAACCAACGGCCTAGGTCGGTGGTTGCCTCTTGGAGGTATCGCCGGATAGTAGCGTACTTACAATGGGTCGTAAAGAGCGCGGTGTCGTCCGCAAACAACCCCAGATGCACCTTAGGGTGCCTGGGAATGTCGTTCGTAAACAACGAGTAGAGAGTGGGTGAGAGCACGGAGCCTTGCGGGAGAGTTGGTCGGCTCGCGACCGCGGCCTTTATATTATCGCTCGGGTGCTCGACTGGTGAGAGTGTAGGCGCGAGCCAGTGGAGTGTATCTTTATTTAATCCAAATAACATTTATAACATTCGTAATCAATTTGTTATCCTACATCACATTCTTATACTTAATTATACATGACTAAACTATATGCAACATTATTATTATTACGATAAAATCTTATACTTAATTATACATGACTAAGCTATATGCGACAATTATTACGATAAAATCTTATACTTAATTATACATGACTAAGCTATATGCGACAATTATTACGATAAAATCTTATACTTAATTATACATGACTAAGCTATATGCGACAATTATTACGATAAAATCTTATACTTAATTATACATGACTAAGCTATATGCGACAATTATTACGATAAAATCTTATACTTAATTATACATGACTAAGCTATATGCGACAATTATTACGATAAAATCTTATACTTAATTATACATGACTAAGCTATATGCGACAATTATTACGATAAAATCTTATACTTAATTATACATGACTAAGCTATATGCGACACTGCGTTTAGAGTAACAAGTAACTAAACGTCGGCAGCTTCTAAAATTCATTTCTGAGTCTTCGTGAGAAAATCTCTACAAAATAAATGACATTACTATTTTTAAACGAAGTAACAACGTGTCAAGAGTATTATTCTTTAGTGTTATTCTTTTAGAAGAATAACTATGAAAATGTACATTTTTACACAATGTACACTGATTATGATTGATATTTAGTAGACTAATAATACGCTAAGATCGAATTGAAATTGAATTCAAAATGGATTACTTTTACTAACGCAGAGTATAACAAAATTTTAAAAAGGCTATATTGTATCAATTTACGCGCGCGCGCACTTATTATAAGAACTTTGCTTTTAACTCTAAAAAGGCTGGTTTTAAAGGTTTTTAAGCATATTTTATCCCTTGCCCCACGTAGCCCACTTATTCTGCAATTAGCTTATCAAACAGCTTCCATTTCGAGCGATGTTTAAATAGGTTGATGGAGTTTATTTTATAAACCTTTTAGATCAAAGGGGAATTTAATTAAGCGTTAATGTGTGGTGAGAAATCTGGTTGTAACATTGTAATTAGCGAACAAATTGGATAAAATAAGTAATTAAATGTAAAGTTCAATAATATCTCGGTGAGTTGAAACGAGGTCATTATAATTTTAATGTAACATTTGGCGTTTTTTGGACACTACTAAACGAGAGTTTATCGCGTAATCAGTTGTAATTTGTCGATATTTCCAGAATAGACTCGTGACTAAGATTAGTGCATTTATGCCATCGTACCCTGTGTAAGGCCATGGCAGGGCGTGCAGCGTCCATACGAAACAAATCCAATTTATATGGACGCTCGACGCCCCGCTCTGAGCGGACGCCCGTCCACTCAGGCCTCACACTAACTCTATCGTGCTGCTAAAGGGATGGAAATATTCTACATTTCCACTCAACGATACTCACAAAAAAAATTGCAGGTTGGTAATCTTCCTACAGGGTGAAACCTAAGTCGTAAACAGAAATAATGGTTTCTATCGCAGTATTTTAAGGCAAATTCATTGCATTAACTCTAGAAGCAATCAGTTAAACTTAATTGATAATCATTTTAAATAGCAAAAACACCAACCTAATGGTCACCCTATTGTTTAACGTAGCAATTAGGGTGACCATGAGACTCAATAACTATAAAACATATTTTTTTACTAACGTATTAGCAAACAACGTTTACATATTTTTGCCTGTTGTCACGTTCACATATTTAAACTAAAGTTAAACAGTAAGAAACATATTTCTGTTCACCATGTAGGATTCACCCTTTATATTCATACTTACTCATAGGTATATTTGGTATTAATCATGCACTGTCAAATAAAAGATATACAATGAAATTACATGCCGCGGTAATAACATAAATAGAAATGAGTGGTACAGGAAACAAATAGAAAATATGAGCTGAATTAATCATGTCAGATAAAAATAAAACTATGATTTGACAACGACGTATAACAAACAACAACAACAACATATTCTATATTAATCTAGTGAGAAAGGGTTCGAGTCCCATACTTTTGTACCCTTTCCTGGAGCCACAGTGTTTTTCCGAATACGGAATCATATGAAGTTGCAAGAGGTTGCACATGAAGCAGTTAGGGTTACATAATGCATTCAATATCTGCTTCTTCCGCCAGTGAAGTACCAAACTTTGGGTTGGGGACTGCAATGGTACAGGGATTCCGGATGCATGTAATCTAAAACTTATTCTAGTGCTTTTGCATAAACCACCCATGTTCTGGAATAAATCATGTCAATTCAATACTTACTTATCCAACATAGGTATAGGTTAGGTACTACTATAGCTACACGAGTCAAATTTTGTAAGTAAACTGTTACACACGATTTCAAGTGTCAGCGTCACATGATGTAATTCAATTATTAAACTTATATATTTAATGAAATGTAATACCACGTGTCAAGGTATTTTTTGAATAAATATTTTATAAGTATTATAATAATCTTGCAGTAATATTCGTTTTCCGGTAGGCAGTTTTTCACGTGTCCTTCAACGCACAATGTTTTCCGCAATGGTATGGAATATCCTGGTACAGACATGTTGATTACAAAAACGACGGGAGTCGGAAGAGATACGTCCCAAAATAAATCTTTGTATACTTACCTCCAAATAAGAATTGGTAAGATCATAAAGGAAAAATACTTTAAACAAATTAAAGAACTCGAGACAGAATTTTGCGTCGCCGTGTTTGAGATATTGATTGAATACCAACTTTTTCCAGTTTGGTGTTTTAAAATACTTACAATTGGGAAGAAGAAGGCTTGATATTTTTATTTCACGTAACACATAACAATTAATCTGTAATAGTTGCCCCATCATATATATAAGTTCAGCAGGTCGGTCACGTAACGCATTATACGTACGTTAGGTAGATCTCAATGTCAAATTTTATATGAAAAAATGACAGTTAATATTTTTAAAGATCATTGAAGTTAGACAGGTTCTTAAACCGATGTATACATACATAATAGAAATGATATCTCTGTACCTGTCTCAATATTTATATTTCATTATCTTTCTCGGTTTTCTATGCTGTTATTTTATTTTCTAGTTTTAGTTTTAATTTAGTTTTCTTATTATTCTCAGTGGTTAGTCTATGTTTATAATTTTTATTTAATATGTTTTGTGTGTTTTAACCAATAATCTTATTTGTAATAAAGTATTTTTGCCTTGTTTATTAAATGTATTGTATTTTATTTTATTCAATTGTGAACTGAACAACGCTATTTATAACTTGCACTATGTGGGTCGTATATGTACGGGATGGGATACTTAACGTCATTTGACATTGATATAACCCTGTCATGATGTGCTTGTCATATATACGTTTTTTCCAGTCAATTTTCGATAGCACTAATCAGTGCTAAGTCATACGAAGATGTGACAGCCACGTTATGTCATGGTTATGTCATTGTTCAATCTCCTAAATCGTTTGAAACTGACAACCCATCATATAGTTGCGCAAGCTAGCTCGCACGTAAACCGAGTGATGCCGCTGGTGTTTAGATTTCTGCCCGACACGAGTAGTTTTGTAGAAGCCGTGCATAATCTCTTTCACGGGCCTTGATGCACTGGGGTCTTATTGGCGACGCGCTAATGCGGCTCACCCCGCCGGTCACCAGTCACGAAACTAGACCTCTATCTACGTTTAGTTACTACGCATTGCCGAGTCAAGATTTATTTGTGGGGAAGCGTTGAGGTGAGCCTAAAACAAGTTACAGAATAGGGATGCTGGCATCGACGGGAGACGTACGAATTGCGAGGTATGCCAGGCTGATAGTCTTTGAGCACTTTACGAAATACAGGGTCTTAATTCTTGCATTTGGTTTGAAAATATGAATATTTATTTTGCAATGTGTTTTCTCCCATTTGCAATTAGAAGTTATTTAACTGTTATACAAAAAAACTTACTTCAATCAGATAAAATATGATGCTGAAACTATGTACGCAATTAACCCTCGGACTCGAGACATTGTTTGTCTTATCGCCTTAGGTGAGTGATGTAGTTATTCCCCTCCAGTGAAATTCATTTCACCTCGTAAATGCACTTTCCAAATCAAGAGGCAATCAATCCCACTTCCAATAAAACACATGGGAGCAAAGTAAACAATCCATTGCTTTCCTAAAATAGCTGTGCCCAGTGGTCCGAGCGAGCTCCCCGTGGGCACGGCACCGTTAACGCGCGCTGTTACATATAGCTGTAACCTTATTAACTCCTACTTTCCTAGTATTTTTTACCGTTAATATGAAGGAAAACCGGTCTAATCCTAGGGGATATAATAGGTCAGATGACAGTCGCTTTCGTAAAACTAGTGTCTATGCCAAATCTTGGGATTTGGTGCCAAAGCGGACCCCGGGCTCCTTTAGGGCACCACCGGGAATAACGCTAGGAGGGTCATTCTTGAGAATTGCATTATTCATCTCATTCCCTTGGCATTTTTTATTTTAAGAAATTTCTACAGTAAAATCCAATTAAATATTTAATAATAAACATATATATAAATCGAATAGGCATCATTTTGGGTCAATTAGGTACGGAAATATACCAATTCAAAGTTTAGCTGCCAGGGGAATGAGAAAAATGGCAGGGGAATGATAAAAGTACAAGGGAATGAGAAAAATGAGAGGGGAATGATACAAATTCAAGGGAATAATAAAACTGACAAGGGAATAATAATCTTTGGTTGTTAATTAAATAAATTGTTGAATAAATGAGTCGACCATTATGTTATGCGTTATATGATAAAATATTATAATTTTCAATAAAAACTTCAGAATACTATCATTAGTATCATTACCCTGTTCAGAAAATCGGGGGAATGAGAGCCAGGGGAATAAGACAAAGTATGTTTCTTGTCGATTATGCCGAAACTGTAATTAATATATGAGTCAATTTTAAATCAGCACATGCAATCAATTATGTGTTATTCTCTACACTAAACATTGTATGCTAATTGCAGAAAATTGATTTTATGTGAAAATACAGGGTAATGCAGTCATAGTGAACCAAAGTCAGGGGAATGATATACCTTCATTGCTCAGAGCTCCAGCGACGAGACGAGTCCTCTCTCCGCGGCATTGGTAGCGCTACTGACAAGGGTCAGGCACGGCAGAGATTACGCGTCACAAAACGTTGCAGTAGGGATGTGCGCGTTGTTTAGTCAGGCGTCAGGGGAATGATAGCTTAGTTTTGGACAAACCTTTGATATATATTCCTATAACAACTACGATAAATAGGGGAATCATATTTTTATTTTTAAATCATTAACTTATATTCTAACGATTTAAATCGATACAATATTTGATTTCAGTCCATAACTAGTTCTTTTCAGAGTAGATTGTTCACATGGCTGATAGACGCGCCAGGGGAATGATGTTTTAGGTGTTTGACATTTTTTTATGGCTAATTCTATTTACCTTACACAAAAAATATATCGTGCCCCAGTTAGATTAAGTGTTGAACTACATAAAAAATAATTGTAAGGTCAATTATTTTATTTTTTCGGGTACTTTGTCCCTCTGGACGCTGAAAATTGACCCTCTCAAGAATCACCCAGGAGAATGATGACCGTTTAACATGACCACGAGTTTGCGAGAGTAGGCGTACGACTAGTGTTTTACAAAAATACTAGGCAATTTTTGTATGAAAACGAACGTCAAAATTGGAATACACAATTTAATTAAATTATGTAGATGAAGAAAATATTGGAACCTATACACTCATCCGGATTCAACCGAGGAGGATTATGTATTTAATAAACGTTTCATAAAGGTAAATTTTCGAAAAAGTGCTAACTTCAAACCTTTCAGCCTTGGTGATGATGACGATAAATTAAAATAACGATACTGTAATCTTTATACTTACATAAAAGGAATGCTGTTTCAAAACAATATATGTAATTATCGTTATTACGGACCAACGCGTAAATGAAGGAACAAAGCGCGACCACCACCCAAGCGGTAAATAAACAAAAACGTACAACCTACATTGGACGTTCAAACTCGAGATACATTTTAGGAGTTTTTATATTAATTCAAACTGATAGTACATAGGTATAAAATGTTGAAATTATATTTTGGGATAAATTATAATACTTGCATAAAAAATAATAAAGAAACCTACTCATAATATAATATGCGATTGTTAAGTTAATCGACATCTTTTGGTCTCTTTTTTAGGGTTCCATACTCAACAAGGAACTTCAAGTTTCGCCATGTCCGTCCGTCCGTCTGCGCCTTAGCTCAGTACCCTATAAGTGAAGCCGACAAAACAGTAGAATAAAATCAATAAAAAAAAATTTTTTACGTTGCCTCCCAAGTGGGAATGTAATTTATTTTCCCGTTTACCCATAGTGTGGAGTATCGTTGTTGTATAACTTGTTCAAAAATATTATGGGTTTCTTAAAATCATTTTACAAATCAGTCATTCATTTGCGAGATATTGGGCTTTATAGCCCTAATGTTTGTTCGAGTCATGTTGGCCCCCCTTAAACTATCACAGCTAAGAAGGCATAAGTAACTAGTTACCGAGTAATAGACGACTGTACTTGGAAAGGCGACCTTTAGTACAAATTCGGCCTACAACGACACCATTTAGTTGGCGCGCGCGTGTCGATGTAACAAAGGCAGACAGGCAACTACGGAACCCTACACTGCGCGTGGCCCGACACGCACTTGGCCGTTTTTATTTATTTATATATTAAAAAAATATAAATTTATAGTTAATATTAATATATTAAACTATTTGATATCAATCCAGTAAACTCTATTCTACACGCAGGTGAAGGAATTTTTGAAATCGGACTATCGGTTCCGAACATCACATACAAACTTACACAGCTATAGGTAATCTGGCAGAGTGGTACCTACGTTATATTTATATTTTGTAGGTTGAAATTTCATTGACATGAACTTTGAAATAATTTTGTCGACATGAAAGGAAAATCTTGGTCAATTTATCAAACAGGTTAAAAGCATTATGTTGCCTCATTTTACAACCAATTAGCGCTTTTGAGTCGGTGACCAAGGCCACTTCCGCGTTTGGAGGGGCGGTAAAATAATCGCTATTTTGTACTTTACGGAATAGTAGAACACTTCCGCACTACGAAGCCGCAATTACACTTTATACATTTAGTTTGCAGGTATTAAGTAAGGTAGGGTTCATCAACTCATGTTTTGGTTAAAACTGTGGAAAAAGTACATTTTTAAACAGCCTGACAGACATCTTTTTAGTACCGGGTGTCTCAATAACAGTGCACTAAAATAACCCTTTGATTAGGTATTATAGGGTAATTAATAGTGCACTCTTATTGAGACACCCGTTAGTTAAAACCAAGCCGTTTGTGACGTACCATACTAATATTATAAATGCGAAAGTGGACAGAAAGACGTCCCGCTTAAACCACTGTATACAGATAGTTTGATCCGGGGAAAGACATAGGATACCTTTTATTCCGGAAATCATACCCGAAGAGGGTGAAATGGGAAGTCAAAATTTGTATGGAGCTACGATATAAACAAGTGCCATGCGGACGGAGTCGCGGGCAGAAGCTAGTAAGCTTCGAATTTCCAGGATCAATAATCCCAAATACAAACCGAAACGTAAACCTTTCTTTGATGTGTACAATTCCAGCCTACCTCCTTTGAGCGAGGGATAGCTATTAGCCCTTTCGGCCCAAATAGGATTAATTACACGATATCAAATCAAGCTACCCTTTGGCTGTTCTGAACACCTTTAAATCCATTTGGTTCTATAACACTAACAGCCAATGTTATAAACGATCATATAGCTTAGTTACTACGTAGTAGAATAATATATGGCAGGCCTACGTGTTGTACTAATGTTGATAGTTCTCCATGAATTGACAGCCGTCGGCGCCGCTTAGGCGCACGTCTACAGATTCATCTCATGTTTACATTTTTTGTCTATTCAGTACTTCATACAATATTTTAAAAAATACTAAAGACTAGCTAGCTAGTATAAATTAAAAGCTTTTTATAAAGATCCGAAGAAATGGATGACAGAAATCCCGGAAATAAATATATAGCCGCCGGAAGATCAGCGCCGGCTCTTGAGTCGGCATTATGCTGAGGCGGGACCTTTTCGTGACACTAGCAGATATATGTTTTAGTTTTAGTTTTATTTTTTAATTTTCGTCGTATTTCATCCTATACATGTATGTATTTGCTTATGTGTCATACATAAATAAATGTTTTTTATTTATTTCTTATTGTTCAACTCCTCGCCTAGTGCGAGTGGAGTGAACTGCCACGCGTTTCGCGGGTCATATAAGCCAGTGGATTGGCTACAAAACTTGTTCAACTCACCTGATTCCGGGAGGCGCGATGTTCGCTTCAACTCCGGTTAGTATCTGTCAAGGTTCAGTCAACTGTCAGGTCAAGTCAAGTTCAATCATGAGGGTCACCGGGGCTGAAGAAGCAGCCGTTGTGTTCCGGGGCAGTATCGCCAACAATCCGCGGCGTCAAATCACCAACTCTTCCGATGTCACCGAAATATCCACACAAAACACTCGGACACCCGTGTGTCTTCAAAGCGAGCGATATTACACAAAACAAGGAAAATGCGTTTCCAAATTATCCAAAAACACTCGTTCCCTTCCGGGTCCGCAACAACGAGGTTATCTCTTTTTTCTCCGCCTTGACAAAGTGTCACTGTCAAAACCACAGACTCAAAAGAGGCGTACACACGTGAGGAGTTTAAGGGGGCGGGCAGACGGTCGGCCCGAACAATCACCCGCCTCGGAACGGCCTCTAAGCCGGTCCGCTATACTAGGGGAAGTCGCGATAGGGTTGCTACCGCTCGCTTCAGAACCGAGTCCCCAACCATGACCTCGGCAAACCGAGGGGTCCCGTCCTTACCGGGAAACAAATTAACGATGCGCCCCCGGCGCCATCGCAGTGGCGGAAGGTTAGCATCCTTAACTAGCACAAGGTCTCCAACTCTGGGGGGACTGGTTTTGTCAGTCCACTTGAGGCGCTGCTGCAAAACATGCAAATACTCTAATGACCATCTGGTCCAAAAGTTCTGAGCCATTTGTTGCAGCATCTGGTAGCGCGACAAACGACCGGAGGGTATGTCCCGGAGGGGGTGCTCCGGCAACGCTGCAAGTGGCTGACCAATCAAGAAATGGCCTGGAGAGAGCGCTTCCAGGTCATTTGGGTCGGAGCTGAGCGGACACAACGGACGGGAATTGAGGACGGCCTCAATTCTACAAAACAACGTCGCGAGTTCCTCAAAAGTCAATACAGTTTGACCGACTACCCGATACATATGGGCTTTTGCTTGCTTCACGCAAGCCTCCCAGATTCCACCCCAGTGGGGGCAGCCTGGCGGATCGAACGTCCAGGTGATACCCCGACGGGAGAGGTCTGTTCCAATATCAATCTTATTTTCAAATAAAAATTTTACAACATCTTGTAAATAACGGTCGGCACCCTTGTAATTGGTTCCACAATCTGACCGGATCAGAGATGGGAGTCCCCTACGGGATACAAATCTATCCAATGCCGCAATAAAAGCCTCCGTCGTAAGATCACCAACAAGTTCAAGATGAGCAGCCTTGGTCGACAGGCATACGAAAACGCACAAATACGCTTTTACAACCTTCGCATTTCGAAGTCGCGACGTTTTCACTAAAAAAGGTCCCGCAAAATCGGTCCCAACCCTAGAGAAGGTCCTAGCCTCGTTGACCCGATCAGGAGGAAGGTCCCCCATCTGGGGCTGCATCGTGGCTGCCTTGAGCCGAAAGCAAGGCAAGCACCGAAACACGATGCTCCGAATAACCCGTCGGCTGTTCAATATCCAAAAGTCTCGCTGCAAAATGCCCAAGAGTGCATTGCAGCTGGCATGCGAGTTCTTTATGTGGCGGTCAATCACCAACAATTCCACCAGATGCCCCTTCTTAGGCAGCAAAATGGGGTGGCGCACCGAGTACGGCAAGCTAGCGTTGCGGAGCCGTCCTCCAACCCGGAGTGTACCCGACTCGTCAATGAACGGGTTGAGGCGTGCTATCGCCTTCGGTAGCTTAGGACGTCCCTGCCGCAGGGGCTTCAATACGTCCCCAAAGTGTTCTTCCTGCACAACCCTAATCCAATGATGTAGGGCGGCATTCCGCTCTTCTGTGGCGAGAACTCTAACGCGTGACCGGTTGTCAGGGTGGCGACAATTGTGTATAAATCGCTTGACCCAGGCGGTCACTCCAACAAGCTTGTCGAGAGAGCTATACCGTTCTAGCAACCAAGCAGTGTCTGACACTGGAGCGGTCTCGACAAGGTGGACACCCAAGCCAGAGGATGGGGTCCCAATCACACAACTGGCAGGCCAGAGTGTCTCCGGTTCCAACAACCAATCTGGTCTCCACCACAGTGAGTGGGCAACAAGCTCAGGTGCCGTGCAACCCCTGGACGCCACGTCCGCTGGGTTCAGTTCACCTGGCACGTGTCTCCAAACCAAGGCAGTCTCCGAATTCTGGATTTGCGAGACCCGGTTGGCCACAAAGACCTCCAAAGTATGGAATGACGACTGCAGCCAACACAATACAATTTGGCTATCAGTCCATGCGTAGACACTCTCCTCAAGGTTCACGGTGTCCTTCAAGGTAGAGGCCACGTGGTTCAGTAGGCGTACAAGAAGAGCCGCTCCAGATAATTCCATTTTTGGGATTGTCAAACGCGTGCGAAGGGGAGCCACCTTGCTCTTCGCCATTACCAAGTGCAAATCGACCGATCCGGCGGAGCTGACCGTCCGCAAGTAAACGGCAGCTGCATACCCTCGCTCGGAGGCGTCGCAAAACCCGTGTAGGGTTACTCGGCATTTCCCTGCCGGCAACAGCTTACGCGGCAGTTCGACCTGATTTATCTCCGGGAGCGTGGAGAAGAAAACCTCCCAATCGCTCAACAAATTTCCGGATAGTGGATCATCCCAACCCAGTTGGACCATCCACAGGCGCTGCATAAATGCCTTCGCCGTGAAGATGACCGGCGCGATCCATCCATTCGGATCGTACGTCCTGGCCACCGTGGACAGCACAAGCCGCTTCGTCCAGACCCTCGGGGAATCCAGTTCCACCCGATAGGTGAACACATCTTGGACTGGTCGATATTGCACGCCTAGGACTGATAACATGTGCGGGCTCTCAACATTTTCGAACAGGTGCGGATCCTGCTGGTGATCCTCGGGGAGGCCGGCCACCACGGCCGGTGAGTTGGACATCCATTTGCGCAATTCATATCCACCCGTCCGCAAGAGTTCCACCAGCTCATCCCGCAAAACCAAAGCCTCTTCGACACTGTTTGCCCCGGTGCACACGTCATCGACAAATAAGTCCCGTTCCAAAATGGCGGACGCTCGAGGGAACCTCAGTCTCTCTCGAGACGCCAATTCTAACAAAGTTCGAATTGAAATGTACGGACTGCTCTTCAAGCCGTATGTATTCGTATTCAGCTCGTACACCAACATCGGTTCATCAGGGCTCTCACGCCACAAGATCAGCTGATACCGACGATCATCAGGATGGATCACTGTCTGCCGAAACATCATCCGGATGTCGGCGACGAACACCACCTGATGTTTCCTAAAATTTGTGAGGATATCCGTGATATCCTTGTGCAGCTTAGGACCTGCATGCAAACACTGGTTCAATGACACCCCAGTCGAGGTGGACGCGGACCCATCAAAGACCACACGAATCTTGGACTCCGGGGATTTTAGGACCGCGTGGTGCGGCAGGAAGCAGTGCTCCACTGTACTCCAGTCCGTCCGAGCCACCGACATGTGTCCCAAACCCTCGTACTCCCTCATGAAGTCCACATACTTCTGCCGGAAGAGCGCATCTCTTCTCATTCGGCGTTCCATCGACACCAGCCGCTTCTCAGCCATCTCACGTGACGCTCCAAGAGGAGGTCGGTGGATGAGCAGAGGAAGTCGTGTTATGAACCGACCAGAGCAGAGGCGCCCAGTATTATTTTGGTAAAACCGTTCGCACTCTTCCTGCTCGGGGCTCATACGCGACGCGGTAGGTGGTTCCTCAATCTCCCAGAACCGTTGCACGGCTTCTGAAAGAGCAGTTCCAACCAGACAGCCCTCCTCAGTAGGAGGCGGTGGAGCCGCTAAAACCAAACCCATTACAGCATAGCCAAACACAGTTTCCAGTGTAACCAGTCCGCCAGGCTGTAAGGTACGGTTGCCGCTCAACAGCACCCGCCCAAGAACGTCTGCACCCAGCAACACGTCAATCGGACCAGGTCTGTCAAATCCAGCATCCGCCAGAACTAATCCAGCTGTCAAACTCCGAACCCCTGGAGGCAGCTTCACCTGGGGGAGTCTCCCCACCACTTCATCCAATACTAACGCGGGAGCATTAATCCTCGCGCGTGAAGTGGGACCCGGTCCAAAGGTGAGTAAGGTCTGCCCTACCAGGTTTGACACTGTCACATTGCCTACCCCACGTATACTTTCCGGGTGGGGTTTCACAACCAAGCCCAACTGTCGCACCAACCTACTGGATACCATGCAGCCTTGCGCTCCCGTGTCAAGGAGAGAGCGCACGCAGGCTGATCCTCCGCCAGGGCCCCAAACACAAACCGAAGCCGTGGGCAATAACACGGTCTCCAAGGGCGTGGCGGTGGCTGGTGCGTGGGCGGCGTATCCCTAGCAGGGATAACGCGTTGCATCCTGTTCCGCATGGGCGGGCCGCTCGTACCGCTCGAGCGGGTCCCACTCCGGCTGGTACTGCCGTCGCGCCATGCGTGCCGCCTGCGGCCCCTGGTATGTCCTACTCCGGCCGTACACCGGAGGTCCCGACGCCAAGCGGGGTCGCTCCACAAGCGGCGGCGACATCCGTGGCGCCTGCCGGGGTGGAGGCGTTTGCGGGCACCCGCCCGTAAGGACCCCCCGTTGGGGCCCGGGTGCGTGCGAAGTAGTCGCGTAGTTTTGGAGGGGGGGGGAGGGGGGTGTTACCCGACGTCCCCACTGGTAGGCCATGGGCCCCTGGTCAGCCCGCTGCTGACTCCGAACAGGGGAGCATGACCCCTGCGCAGGGGGGGGGGAAGGTGTATCCCCACTGCGGTTCATGCATAAAATGGGGTGGTGCTTCCCACCACAGGACTTACACGCCCGCGGGTGGGCACAATCTCGCACAAAATGTGGGCCCAAGCAAACAAAGCACCATTGCCGCTGCTTAGCAATGTTGCGGCGTCCCACAACCCGCTGCGCAAGAAACTTCGGACACGCTGGCACCCGATGGCCAGGGTTCTTGCAGCATAGGCAGACTTCAGGGTCCAATGCACTGATATTATATTGGTGAGGACCCGCTGGTTGTGGGGCCGATTTGCCCCACCCTCCCCTTTGAGGTGCAACTCTCCCCTGGGCCCGCTGGGCCCCAGGAGGCCTCGGGGGTGGAGGTAGATCCGAGGTGTCGGCCCGTCGACACTCAAGTTCCAATTGGTCGATAAGATTGGTGAAGGTCGGCAGATGCTGAGCACTTTCACCACCATACCGGTGCTCAAACCTGGCCCGTACATCAGCCGGCAGCCGGTTCAACAAAAAATTCAACAGTATGTAGGACCACTGGTCCACCGGCAAACCAAGGTTCTCTAACCCTTTGGTCGCTGTCAAAACAGGATTCAGCATTTTCAGCCGGATGTCTGAAGCCTGAGCGATCCGAGGGATATTCCAGATCTTAGTCATAAGAGTATCCGCAAGTCGCCGCACGTTCTGGTATCGGTCCCTCAGCAACGTGCGCGCGATTTCATAATTGTCGTCGGTGACCGACAAATGCGCGATCAAGTCGCGCGGCTCCCCGACGAGAGCAGACATCAGCTGCGCCAACTTCAACGCCGCTGGCAGGTCCGTCCGGGCATGCACCAAGCTATCAAAGAGGTCGATGAAGCTGGTCCACTCGTCCAGGTCTCCTCGGAAGACCGGCATCTGTATGGCTGGCAAGCGCGCTGCCAACCCTGGGTTATAGATAACTGCGTGTTTCGGAACGTCCCGGGCCGCACCATTCCGAACCCGCAGTATCTTAGAAGCCCTCTCGACAATCCTGTCCCCAAAATCCATACATTGCTCAAAGTCCCGCTCCACCTGCTCGGTCTCCGGGGTCGTCCGGCCGGGCTCCGCTAGGTAGAGTTCAACCTGGAACTCCACAGCCTTAAGACGGTCTGACACCTCCTCGTACCGGGTCAACAAAGCCTCCTCCCGGTCATTTCTGTCAACCAAAGCTGCTGCAGATGAAAACCAACGCAGTGCAGACTGGATCTTAGCCTTAGGTGTAGATCCCATTTTAAATGAATTTCCAACAATACCAGAGAAAATTAAAATTAATTTAATTAATGTGGAAATTCCAATCTCTTGGTCACCCTAGTGAATCAAAACCAAATATCAACTCAATTACAGAAATGCCTTACAATAACAACCAATATAGATTCTCAAAACGCAGTGGAAGCTCAAATTATAATCTATAATTGGCTAGTTACATCACTTGTACAATAATCTAGCTTACAACTAATATTTGTGGTAGCCTTATATTTTAGCTTATATTCTTAACAACCTTGGCCGCTTATAGCAAACTGAATAAAACAAATGCCTTATTACCAAACAACAAGCTATGAAAGGCTTTCCAAATTACAATCAATCACCTTCCGGAGGTTGTAATCTCACTAATTTGCACTGCAAGTACAATAATTTCGTGAAATTTACAGTACAAAACACTTGCAGTGCCACAAAATAGAGGTTTTAAATGCTTGTAGCTAAATTTGGTTTTAACGAATAACCTCAAAATTTTTACCCAAAAGGAAAAAACTATCAAAATTCGCGTTTTTTCTTTGTGAGTAACCACGCTCTGGCTACCAAAAATTTTTCAACTCCTCGCCTAGTGCGAGTGGAGTGAACTGCCACGCGTTTCGCGGGTCATATAAGCCAGTGGATTGGCTACAAAACTTGTTCAACTCACCTGATTCCGGGAGGCGCGATGTTCGCTTCAACTCCGGTTAGTATCTGTCAAGGTTCAGTCAACTGTCAGGTCAAGTCAAGTTCAATCATGAGGGTCACCGGGGCTGAAGAAGCAGCCGTTGTGTTCCGGGGCAGTATCGCCAACAATCCGCGGCGTCAAATCACCAACTCTTCCGATGTCACCGAAATATCCACACAAAACACTCGGACACCCGTGTGTCTTCAAAGCGAGCGATATTACACAAAACAAGGAAAATGCGTTTCCAAATTATCCAAAAACACTCGTTCCCTTCCGGGTCCGCAACAACGAGGTTATCTCTTTTTTCTCCGCCTTGACAAAGTGTCACTGTCAAAACCACAGACTCAAAAGAGGCGTACACACGTGAGGAGTTTAAGGGGGCGGGCAGACGGTCGGCCCGAACACTTATATAGTTACAAACGGTGTTTTTGAAATCAGAAATGAACGCTAATAAAATGAGATGGTTTCATATATTATTATAGTCCTTACATAATCTCAAATAAATAATATCAGACCCAATTACAAATTGAAAATCCAAATCAATACACACACCAGTCAATATGGTGACAGCCATGATGAAAAGAGCAAAGCCTCAAAGACCTTTTGCCCGGGTTCGATTAATTACTACGAGCATGCTTCTGCCATGTGTACCATTTTTGGTATAGCTCCGTTATACAGCCATTATTGCACTTTGGGCCTCATTGTGGCTCATTGGGGCTTGAGTGTGGTTATCACATTAGTATTTGGTTTACATCTGATGCGGGAATATAATATCTTGTAAAATTGATAAACCCATTGAAAATCTGAAACTACGTTTCAACATCGAGTCTCATTTGAAGAAACAATTACATTTTTAAAGAATTTTTTGTGTTTAAATTCCTTTTTCCCTTTGGGAGCGTAGGTTCACATCCTACCGACTGCGCCAGGTCAGGAAAGATACATAAACGCCCGTTACCGAGTTCAGACTGCTTTAATATCTTCATGTAGTACTATATACATTACTCATTTCCTAGCTTCCGTAATAGCTCCTAAATTGTTTAAACAAAAGTCTTGCCTGTAGAGGTGGTTCATATTTGAATTTTTATGCATATTAGGTAAATAGTAAGCACCTAAAAATCGTTTCTAATCAAGATATTATTTTCAACCAGTGTATAAAAAAAAGCTACCCAGTAAATTAATTCGGCCCGTCTCACATTTTATACAGACAAAATCTCATTAGACATTCATAAATTTGCCTTCTCTCTTTAATACATTAAATTAAAGCAACAAGCACGGCAACTGACGGCAATTAACAAGGGTTTACGCAACATCTTGTTTAGCGTATAAATCAATATTGTTTATTGTGTCACTCAATTGAGCAAGATAAGGTTTTCTCACAGTATACGTATTGAAAGTACCGTGCATCAGGAATAAAATATTTAACGTAAGTAAACAAGTAGGTAAAGTTTTTGGTAAGGAGTGGGCTTTGGATTGAAATGTTAAACAATTCAGTGGATCTATTAATTGTATATATCCATAAGTAAGTTCCAGTGCCAACCACTTAAAGGTATCCGTTTAAATATCATCACAAGAGTTATCTTCTTGTCGGTGGACTACATATTTTTAATTTCTCTCTATCGTACGCCACAGCCTTTTGATTTGCTGATACGACACGAAACCAGATTTTTCCTTTATTTTGTCCATATAACTGCGACAATGGCCAATCATTTTCCCCCTTTTAGTGCTGATGGTGTTCAAGATCGCTCTCTTCTCTTTTACACATCCTCATTTGTTATTCTCTCAGCAGCTTATGCTAAGAATGCATTAATACACCGTTAAAGTACCCCTCCACGGGGCTGTTCAAAATAGAACCAGCGCAGCGCCCCAGTTTAAACGCTTTCAAAACACCCTCAGCGTGGGTTTATTCATGCTCATTCACACGTGTAAACCTACTCTGATCTTATTGCTGTGGGGCCCAAGTGTAGCAGCTCTGAGTGGCCTGGTTATCAGTTTGATGGTTATGACAGATACCTACTTCTTAATATGTAATACCAAGGGCATTAATATCCCTATCCCGTTCTACTTTGTAGCTTGCAGTCCGCCAAGCCACCGTTAGCAGCACGGCTATCACAAGAGGGCGCGCGAGCTCTCTCGATTTTTCTCGCACTATCCGTCTCTCTCTTATTAGAAAACTTAGAAAGAGAGGAATAGTGCAAGAAAAATCGAAAGAGCTCGCGCGCCGTCTTATGATAGCCGTGCTGGCTGCGATCACTTTTATTCGGCGGTGCGTCAAATGGCGCATCATGAACAGTGATTCTCACTTTGTCATTTGAGTCATCCAGAGATTTAAGTTCGTGTCTCTCCTGCGTACCGTGCAAAAGTTAAGGGCTATAAAGCTTATTTTGGTTGGACTCCTTATCCGCATAAACAGCATCTCCTCGTCTATAAAAAAAGACTAATTTCGTTTTTCTGACTGTGAATGACCCATTTTGGCGATCCTACCCGCGTCACGGTTTTGTGTTTCGGCTGACATTGATTTGATTTCCGTGAACCTAGTGATGTGAAGACACTGGTTACTGTACTTGTATTGTAGCCACTAATAATCCTTAGCTTCCGTTCTTTGTCGTCACCATCTTAGCCTAAGAAGCTGTCGACGACAAACAAGTGAATACAAAAACAAACATTGGAAATTGGAATGCAACTGTATAGCTATATGAAATATATATATATGACAATTTGTAATATGGTTTAGTGGAAGAAAGGAACATTTATTCGTGACACACACAAAAGGACAAACATTGAATAAAAACACAAGGTGGTCAGTGGCAGATTTTTATTTCAAAAATGTATTTTAAAAAAAACTAAATAATATTAAGCAACGCCATTTATTCCCATAAAAAGATCATGAATGCGGATTTTATTTTTTGAATTTTGTAAGGGTGGAACCTTAGTTTTTTTTTATAGGATTGTTTGCAATGTCGTCCTCGGAATATCGACCGTAGAGCGTTCGCGGGTGGACAGTCGCGGATTTTCGAGTACAGATTGCTTGACGCGTTCCACGTTTTGTTCAGTTGTAACCGTAGGTCGCTGGCCCGGTCCTCGCTTATTTACTGCGGAACCTGTAGCTCTAAATCGTGCTACCCAGCTCTCAATCAATTTATTTGATTGTCCATCACAAATACGCCGTATATTGAAGTGAACACAAAACTTACGTCTTGCGATAGGTACGCCTCTATTGCATATGCACGCTGCGCAGCTGGCCAGCGATCCATTTTGACTTCTCAATCCGCAACTCTCGCAATACTAAAAATACCAATCGGCATCTCCAACGGACTTCACGTTCGAAAATTATTTGAATTTGAAATCGGAATTCTGCCACTGACAACCTTGTACAAATAAAACACGTCACGAATTAGATTATTTAATGAGGCCATTTTTTTACAAATCAGTAATTGAAATTGGAATCTACCTACTACTCGTATCTAGGACGGTAGAGTTGCTTTTTGAATGAACTACTTTGATGCGATTTGGCCAAATCAAATAATCTCAAGTACATATATGTATACGCGGGCGGAGCCCCGAGCGCAGCTCGTTATTATATGCATAAAGAAAGATAATGCAATCGTTGAAAAACAGTCTGCAATAGCAGCAAACTTAAGATCCAATATCTCGTCACTTGCTAATCTTGCTATCTTTGCGTCTAATCCTGGCATAAAATATCAAAACAATGTTTAGCAGAATACCCGTTTCACAGGTAACTGTATTCTGAGCCTAGCGGGCATAGTGACGGGGACAGTAACTCGATTAGGCCCACTTCACTGATCGAAGGGCGTTTTGTAGTATTTACTGCTTACCCTACATCATCATTCAATGTAACGTGGATATAAGTGTGTAACGGGGGCAATGTCGGACGCTAATCAAAATATTGTTGTACGGGTATCTACGGTGGCCGCGCTGTTCGGCACGCGTATAACAAACAACACAAACGAAGTCCCTTTGTCCACACTGAAGGCCAATCTACACACTGGTGGATGAATTTCTGAATGCTTATCCGACATCAACGTAACGAGGAGAGTAAGTGTGAATAGGGGGCAATATCGGATGCTAATCACAATATTGATGTACTGCCCGCGCTCCTCCGATCGCGCATAATCAAGAACACAAGCGAATTCGTGGGATGATACAGCCTATTTCCATCCTGAAGGTCAATTCTACACACTGGACGAAGAATTTCTCAATGCTTATCCTACATCAATATACCGTGTATATAAGTGTGAAACGGGGGCAATATCGGACGCTAACCACAATATTGTTGTACTGCCCGCACTCCTCCGATCGCGCATAACAAAGAACACAAGCGAAGACGCGAGATAATACAGCCTATGTCCATCCCACAGGTCAATTCTCTACACTGGTGAAAGAATCTGTATCCGTGTAAGATTTTTTCGAAAATCATATCCCTTCCTTTTGTCTGTGGCGCAGTCGGGCAAAAATACAACGATGTTCATAGTGCATCTATCCCTCTTATCCGGGATAATTAAAAAAATATACGATCTTCGTCATACGCTTCCAAGTGTTACACGTTATGTGACATTTTAATTTAAAACATTTTATCTACGCACATATCATTAGTGCTCTAAAATGCGTTCAAAAACCGAAAATGACCAGCATTATTACAACCAATTTTACTATGAGAACTTTTTTTGTCTCTGGTAGTAGGTGAAATCTGTAGGTACTGTAATGTTATTACAGTACAGATTTTTGTAAGGTCATGAGTTTAAATTTGGAACAACTGTCAAAACTCAAGTGGGTCTCTATTCTAGTATCCCTATATATTAAAACAGTTATCGAGCGAAACGTCAATTCAGTATGTTTTTTAATATAAACCGCACGACATTTGATCAAGAGTGACATGAGAATAGGAACTTCATTCGTTTGTCTATGATTAAAAAAAACATTCATCTTAGGATCGAATTGCCGCCATTACTGTTGTCATTTCTTTGTTGGTTTTTGCTGTTACGAAAGTAGAATTGTGAAAAGTTGTTTGTAATTCACATTTTAGTTGAAAATTTGAGTAGTAGTGACTCAGAGAACGATATGAACACTCCGCCGGATATCGTAAATGCAGCCACGATAGCAACAAAGATATTTTACAGGTAGCACTATAGGTAGTAGCAATGCAGGTCATTTTCCTACGGCTTTTGAACCCATCTTAGAGTACTTATGATATGTGTGTCGATAAAGTAGTGTATCCAACTGTACATAATTTTGCCTTAAAACACTCATGTGATCCTTTTTGAAACTCGCTGACGCTCGTTTCATAAAACCACACTCGTATTTTAAGGCCTCTGATTATGTATCAGTTGCATAAACTACTATTATTTCAAAGTATAATGTTAACTGGTAAAAGTGTTAACACTGTTGTCTCTGTCAGGTCTATTGCCTAAAACAAAAATCGGCCAAGTGCGTGTCGGGCCACGCGCAGTGTAGGGTTCCGTAGTTGCCTGTCTTTCATAGTGACATCGACAAGCGCGTGCCAACTAAATGATTGCGTCGCGTCGGCCGAATTTGTACGAAAGTTGGCCTTTCTAAGTACATTTTAAGTTGGTCGACTATTACTCGGTAACTAGTTATGCCTACTTAGCTGTAATAGTTTTCCTTTTAAATTCATTACATGTACTACTGCCACGTTTTTTTTCACTTTCCCAGTAGCAGCCATTTAGCCAGCAGGGGGGGGGCACATGACTCGATGAAATGTGTACTTTAATGCCCAATATCTCGCAAACGAATCACTAATTTGCAAAATCGTTTTAAAAACCCATAATATTTTTGAACAAGCTATCCAACGATACCCCACACTATGGGTTTAACGAAAAATAAAATTACATCTCCACTTTAGGTGTAAGGGAGATAACCCAAAATTTTTTTTTTTAAGTTTTTATTCTTCTGTTTTGTCGGCGTGATTGATTTATATACCCATGCCGAATTACAGTTTTCTAGTAGTAATTCTTACTGAGCTAAGCCGAAGACGGACGGACGGACGAATGGCCCGACGGACATGGCGAAATTACAAGGGTTCCTTGTTGAGCCCTAAAAACAGTGTGTTCAGTGGTTATTTATACTTGTCTGGACTTTACATGCAGGGTTCTTATCTTAGTAGTCACAGATATAAAAATCTATGCGTAGATATACATCAAACATTCAACAAGCTTTTTGCGTCAGCCATCAATAAACACATAGTCTAATAAATAAAACCTGTAAAAAGTAACAAATTCAAATAAATAGACGTACTTAAACATCGCAATAAATTGAATTTCTTTATCCGTTACAATTTATTTGCTTTTTAAGGCCGGTTTATATTACAGTCACTTACCGCTGATTGAAAAGGTTTCCTAGTGCGGGACCAATACAATTTATAGGCAAGTGGCCACTACAATGTGGCATACCCTAGCAACAGGTTCCGATAGGGCGGTCACCCCTATGGCAAGTTCTGAATTTAAAATAAGAGTAGACGCAATAAGGATGTCGACTGATAATCAAATATGCTGACTGATCAGTAACTTTTTTTTAACGTCAGACGCTAATAAGAGGGGTGTTATAAGTTTGACGTGTCTGTGTGACTGTCTCTGGCATCGTAACTCCTAAACGAGTGGACCGATTTTAATGCGGCATTTTAGTCCGAAAGCTGACGTGATCGGGATGCTTCTTAGGAACGTTTCAATAAAATCAGTTCAGCCGGTTTTGAGATATTGAACTTTGAAATGAAAATATCGGGGTATTTCAACTTTTCTAAGTTGTTAATTATTAGTGAAATAAGAACAAGTGAATTTTCTGTTTCAAAGTCTTTAAATAGCAATAATAAGTTGAAGTGTGTGATTTTCCTAGTATTTACTTAAATGTAAGAATCATTGATATTTACAGTTGTTCGTAATTATAAATATGTGTAGTTATTCAGGCAGGGGTAGGGTTGTTGGTAGAAAAGTCCACAAAACCGTCTAAGACACACTTTAATCTCCTTATTTCTTTGCCATTTTCTGTGAAAGATTACTTGGGTTAAATGGACAAATTTAATGTTCATTTTCTTTGGAAATTCAAGTAAGTCTCCAGGCTTGTATTTTGTATAATATTTTGCAAACGTAGAAACCGAGGTAAGTTCTTTGATTACTTCAGCCAACGCACCTTCGATAAGAGGGCCAGTCTTTGAAACCTGGATCCCCATCCAGGTTTCAAAGACTGGCCCTCTTATCGAAGGTGCGTTGGCTGAAGTAGGTAATCAAAGAATAAACCGTAAATATACTTTCGCAACAGTTTAATTTACGAGTTGACACTTAAATAAATAAAAAAAGGTAACATTGTCAAAGACTAGTGTGCGGCGTCAGAACCGTCTTCATATGATCAATATCTAGGTACTTCTATGTTTAACCGACTTAAAAAACAAGGAGGAGGTCAATTCGGTTGTATATATATATATATATATATTTTTTTTTTTTTTTTTACTTCGGAACTCCGTCATTTATGACTTTTCTGAGCCGATTTGTAATTTATTTTTTGCTTGTAAGTATTATGCTTCCAGGTTGGTCCCATTTTTTTAAATCCAGTTGGATAATGGGATCCATGAGGAATTGAGAGAACTCCTCAATTATATGAGGCACCCGTGTAGTGATTTTGGTATTTTCTATTATAACTCGTGTATCGTTACACCCGAATGTTTTGACAATTTTGCTTGCTCTATGGAAGTCGGTGACTGATTTATGCCTGCACCACACTGGCGCGGCCTGGCCGCAGCGGACCATAGTAAACTTGTCATTAGCTGTTACATTTACTATTGTCCGCCACCGCAAGCCGCGCCAGTGTGTTGCAGCCTTTAAATTCATAGTGTCACCAAAGAAAAAAAAACAAGGTCTGTGACTTGCCGCTGTATAGTGAGATAGTGAAATGTAGTACCTAGTGTGTGTTACTGGGGTGAATTACGATAATGTTGCGCCGCCTAGTGTATTTTTAGTGTGACGTATGTAGCTTCATTCGACTGGTTTCGCCTTAATGGAAGAGTTCCCTAGAGATGTGACTTGGTCGCCACGACTGATGAGGTGACGGTGTTTCACAGAACAAGACGGTGTTTAGATGACGCGTTACCTCAGATAAGCTGGTCGATTTTAGGTACCTACTTAACGCATTGTACGTGTGTAGGTACGTGCGTCAGGCAGATCTAAAGGTATTTTTTTTATATGGGAATATGACGATTCCGAGCGCACGTTCGAAAAGTTACGTGTTTACCCCTCAGAACACAGCATGACACGTCAGACATATAAATTGGGATCAATATCATTTATAAAAAACTCAACTTATTTCAAATATGGCTTCATTTTACTAAAAGTCAAGACTACTAGGAAGTTTATTAGAACGCAGACAGCTCGTTAGCTTCACCTACAAATAAATCAAGCCACCTTTCAACACTGTTCAACACTTTAGGGGCGGAAAGGAAAATCACGACAGATTTATTAGACCTACCTTCACTTTCGACGAACTTTAGTGCAAGCCATTAAGGTTCAAAATGGCATAAACCTTTGTGTAAATCTGACACTGCTGTAGGGTAATACGACGCGGAAGTAAGATATTAAATTTATTACAATCCCTGCCGCCTGTTCGGTTTATTTGATTAATTAATGCCGGTGCCGTGACTTTTGGTTACGGTATAGATTCAGTATAGCTGGCGTGTGCTTTGGTTTTATAAATGTGCTCAATTGTGTTTTTAAACAACATCAACGCTATTCAACCATTTGTGACAATAGAGCGTAGAGACTAATCCTTTGTTTTTCTTTCGCTAGCACTATTATATACAAAGGAAAGGATTGAATATATATTTATCGATTCTCTGTTTTTATCAAAAGTCTTGGCCAAATTATACTTATAAATAGGTACTTAAATTAATATATAAAACAACCGACTCAGAAACTAACATTCACGCTCATCACTCAAATATTTGCTCTAACCGGGACCCAAACCCAGGATTGTCAGCCTCGTAGGCAGTCGACGTCAGTCGTAAACCAGAAAAGAAATACGCTGAAGTTTATTTTAATATCGCTAAGCAACTTTAAACGTTCCAAGATGTTAGCTGCGGAAATTAAATCTGTGTCATATTAATTATTTCCTTCCCAAGTGGGTTTCACTTGATACTCATACCTATGGAATTTAATTTAGGCTTATGAAAAGTAACCCTTGCGTACAAATTTCAAGGTCACATTGACTTAATTAATTAAACAATGATTAGTACGTCCGAACCTGGAAGGTCCTCTGCAGACTGCGTTTTTAGGCGTTGCGTTTTTTAAGGTACCGTTTTTTGCCATTTGCCTACGTATACGTAGGCAAATGGCAAAAAACGGTACCTTTATGGATTCGTCATATCTGTCTGTCTGTCTGTCCGTCTGTCCGTCCGTATGTCACAGCTACTTTTTTCCGAAACTATAAGAACTATACTGTTGAAACTTGGTAAGTATGTATTCTGTGAGCCGCATTAAGATTTTCGCACAAAAATAGAAAAACAATAAATTTTAAGGGTTCTCCAAACTCAAAAAATGTTTTTATCTAATCCATACTCGTACGTGTGGGGGGGTATCTATGGATAGGTCTTCAAAATTGATATTGAGGTTTTTAATATCATTTTTTCTAAACTGAATAGTTTGCGCGAGAGACATTTACAAAGTGGTAAAATGTGTGTCTCCCCCCTGTAACTTCTAAAATAAGAGAATGATAAAACTAAAAATAAATATATGATGTATACATGCAAACTTCCACCGAAAATTGGTTTGAACGAGATCTAGTAAGTAGTTTTTTTTTAATACGTCATAAATCGTAAACCGCTATTTACCTTTCATTCAATCTACTCAAATATACAAATAAAAACCCTAAATACGGAACTCTTCATGGGCGAGTCCGACTCGCACTTGGCCGCTTTTTTTAAACGCACCGTCGACGCGCTTTTGCGTCAAATCACGTGTAAAATGACCCAAACGCGCGTTGACGGCGCGCCTACAAAACGCAGCCTGCATGGGCGCTTAAACGGAAAACCACTATAGTAACCGTAGAGATATAGTCCGTTTAAGGCGGTGCATTGGAAATTATAGCGCGTTTTGAAACGCCGTTCTGAGTGTTCTGACTAGATTAAGAAACCATAAGGTCTGATTTTCAGATATATGATTCATGACTATATGATTGTTTATCTGATTTGATCGATACATGATTGCTTAAAATTTTCTCGATAGTAAAAAAATTTAAAGTTGGGTCTGTAGTTTCCGTTTTTTACTCAGCCTACTCAAACGATACATTATTTTACGACACAATCAAATTAATACTATAGTATTTTATCTCATATAAAAATCTCACTTGATGAAATTTAAATAAAACTTCACTAGGTATTTATCGAAATTTGTCCAAAAAAGTAATTCTCGAAGAGTGCCTCTTTTTCTCGTGCGCGGAAGGATTAAGCGTGTCTTTGTCTATGGGGCGTGTTCGACTCAAATCAAGGCATCACCTTAAGTGTCATGGCACGAAAAAACAACAAATTAAATATGCACTCAACTAATTTGGGTTCAAAGCCGCTTCCCGCATCCAACGCTTTTCCGCGATTTTAGCCTATATTTTATTATTGAATCAAAAACATTTTGCATATCTTGGTGTCAGATTATACTAACTTCAGCGGCGATTACACTGCTTCGTTCACCTATTATTATATGTATAAGTAATATTAGGTCATTATCTACCTATGAAATTGGCGTTTTTTTCATAGATATTATTTTGTACGTAATTTATTCATTGCAACTTCCAAATTCTTTTTTAATTTCAATATGAGACTATGTGACAAAGGTTTTAAATACAAATAGTAGGTTTAATTTTTTTATTTAGTGTTTCAATATAAAGCTTGAAAACCACCCTTTTCATGTGCTGCCGGTTCAATTGTTTGAATTACGTATAGTTTTATGATGCGAACTATTTTTAAGTAGTTAAGATATGTGTAACGTAGCTTAAAAGTTTTCTATATACCTACCAAAATTTTGTTTGGTTTGAATTTGACATTGCTGAATAATCCGCAAAATTCAATGTATGAAAATCACGGTTTTCATAAAATTCTCCATAAATAACGCCACTTTCATAGGTAAGGGCCTAATAATATAAGTAGTAATATGAAATGAAAGGTTTTTTTATAACCCTGTCAAACGGTGTAAGGTTGCCTAGGCAAAACCTGGACAGAAAAGAGCTTGCCTAACTTAAAGGTCGGGGTTTTCAAAGGCGATCGACGAGTGACACAGAAAAATGATCAGCCTGGTGTCATATTAATGCCTTATTTTTAGTCTTATTGTGTAGATCGTGTAAAAATAAGCATGTTTTGTTTGAACAACTTTTTTGTAAGCTTGAAAATTGCTCGTATCATTACTGAAATCTTATGGCACTTACGTCTTTATCTTTATGGAAGGCAGTTTTTTAGAAATATCTCGAAAACCTTTGAACCGATCTTGTTCAAAACAATTTTAGCTGATTGACACTGACAATGTCCATGATTTTTTTCATATTTTTAAAATACACGGTTCGAAAATTAGAAAGGGGGGGACACAATTTTAGTGACTCGGGGCGATTATCTCCGACTCAATTCACTTAATCAAAAAAGTTGCTGAGAAACCTTATATTTATTTTGAAAGGCCTATCGATTGATGTGCCACACGTGGGCTGGTAATGAAAAAAAAATTTTTGGCTTTCAGTTTTAGGTATGTAACTACTATGGAGTGCACTCCTAAATTACAAAACTATGTAGCGGCTAACAAAATACACCTATCCTCAAAATTGTATTCAAATACTCCTTATAGTTTTCGAGTGAAATGCCTGTGACATACGGACGGACGGACATACAGACAGACAGACAGACAGACATGACGAATCCATAAGGGTTCCGTTTTTTTCCATTTGGCTACAGAACCCTAAAAAAGGGTGTTGCAATGATGCGTTTTCTGTCGGAGAATAATCAGTCTGAAAAGTTCTATAGTCTGGGGCCCTTTATCTCGGCAATTTTCAACTTAACAAAAAAGGTGTTCCAACAATACATGCTTATTTTTACACGATATAGACGATAAGACCATAAAAAGGTCGCATTAATATGACACCAAGCTGACCAAATTTTGTTCTTAGTGTCGGGATCGCCTTTGAAAAACCCGACCTTTAAGTTAGGCAACCTTTTTTGTGTCCCGGTTTTGCCTAGGCAACCTAACACCGTTTGACAGAATATAAAAAAACCTTTCATTTCAATCAATCAATCAATCAATCAATCATTTATTTGTCAAACATAGGTAGAAAATACAGCTGGAGAAAATTACAATCTAGTATCACTATGTTTTGCCTGTTGGCATACAAATATCAATGTCACATTAAAAACGGGAATCATAATTTAAATAGTAACTTGCGAATACAGTATAAACAAAAAAATAGACATCAATAAAAGATTAAATAATTAAATAAGTAGCAATTGTCATTTTGTATAATTTAAATAAATGCATGTCGAATGGCCAATATATTAATGATTAATAATTAGTAATGTTACATGTCAGAGTCATTTAAAAAGTCTTGCGTACTGTAATAGCATTTTCTGATTAATAATTCATGTAACTATTTATTAAATAACCGATGAGGGTATATTCACTCGACTCGGTGACCACCTCAAACCAGGCAACCACCACACACAACTCACCAGCAGTCCAGGCTGAGAGTAGAGGCAAACCCTATTTTTCATGTTCCTTGTTTCATATTCTATCAGCTAATGCTCGATGTTAATGAATAACACATGAGGGTAGTTGACCCAAAAAAAGTTACTTAGTATTTATTTTCTTTAACAGCTTCGGTCCAGGATTTCGCTTGGCAACCCATGTGCGATATATTATCTTACATGTAATATTAGTCATAATCAAATAACAGATGAGGGTATATTCGTCTTCAACGGATGTCTGCCTATAATTGTCGACTCTTCCACAATAATTGGCACGTTCTTAGGATCAACCGAAATATCAAGGCAACAGTGGTGACATTCCTATAAAAATGGTGTGCCGATCTTTAATATTTTGTATACCTATCAATGATTTAAATAAAATAAAATGCAATTCGTGGGACGCATTCAAAATATAAATCACCCCGCTCGCTGTACCTACGATCGCGCGGGAAGTGTTCAAGGCTCAAACGAAATGAGCTACAAAATTGCATTTCCCCTAAAGGTTTACATGAATATTTAAATTGAAATATCAACATTGCATACAGGCAATGTCACTTAGCGAATGTTATTGATATTGTTCAACCACCCTTTGACGAGACAGAACCGCTAATTCCTGAGTGTTTAGGGATAAATTTAGGTTCTGTATAAATATTATGCTGGGCTTACACGAGATTAGTAATTGTCATTAGTGTAAGTGAGGGAACTATCTGCAGAATGACAAGTGGCAAGTAGCCGCCTACACATTGGTGTTAGAGAATGGTGTTACTAGTTACAAGGGGTGCGTAACGATGCCTATAAAAAAAATTGAAATATTATTAGTCGCAATAACGCTTATTTGATTTAATTATTGAGTGATATAACAACACTTAATATATTTACATTCGATATAATTATCATTAGATATAATGATCATTTGATGAAAAAATATTTAATATAACATACTTTAAATATAATTTATATTTCCTACTTATAATGAACAAATGATATAATGCTATTTCTTCTAATGCACAGCATAATATTCTTTGGTAGACCCTAAGGCACGTCGGTGTAGGTACGACGACGAGCGAAGCGAGGAAGAGTGTTAGGTTGAACTGCGACCCTACAGCGCGCGAGCCGAGCGAGCGCAGCGAGCGTGCCGCGGTAGCGGCCGGCGAAGCGCTAGAACCGAACACTTTTTTACTATATAATATATACTTACATAGTACAATTTGCGGTTAGGCTATATCAAAGGGGGCGCGGGACGGGTGGGTGGTGTCATTATGACACTTATTTTTTATGATGCTATCTTATAGAATACGCTAAAATAAGCATGTTTTGTATGGTCAACTCTTCTCTAAATTTGATAATTACCGAGATATTGGCTCCTAAATCCGTCATTAAAACGGTTCTGTGAATTATATTTCCTATAATGAACAAAATGAAAAAAAAATCGGTATCGTGAACCGACTCGGATGGCGGATAGGTTAGTCTTCGTGGTTATTTCTTTTTAAAAGAGCGGAAAAACTTAATCGCGCCCCCTTTGCTACTCTGGCCCAATTTGCAAGTTACTAATCTGTAATAATAAAAACGAAATATTATTCAAAATGATAGTTATGATATATAACTTGTATATAACATGAGCATTATACCATATAATGATTATGCAAAATAAGTGTTATATTCGATGATAGTTATACAAAATAAAAATAAATATTTTGAAATTATAACCAACGTTTATTATATACAATGAGCCATTATATACGTTGAAAATATATCCAATGTTGTTATAGCGAATGAAATTATATTATTTCTTTTTATACCCATCGTTACACACCCAGTTACAAGATTTCACTAAGGATTACCGCCGCCGACTTGTTTTAAGAAATGTTTTTAGGCTAATATCATTTAATGACAATGCTACAAGATCTGCGAGCAGTAGTGTTAAAAAATGGCGTTTATGGACAAGAAAGTGGTCAAAAGATAATGGCAATTCCGCAAATCTGTTAAGGGAGCTAGAAACCGATGGTCAAAAAGAGTACAAAATATTTATGAGGATGCCAGCAAATCAGTTTAAAATGGTAAATGTCTAAGCAGACTTCCGCTAGCAAAATTCTAAAATTCGATCAAAGTGGAAATACGAGTAGTCCTAGCGGTACGCCAAAATTAGCTGCAAAGGGTGTTAAAAGCATGAAAATCGGAACGATTGATCTCTAGGCCATACGAATCAATTTAACCCGTAGCAAAAAAGGAGAAGAGTTATGACGACATCTTTTTTTTGTGTGGGAAAAAAATATATTTTGTTCTGAAACCTATCGTGTGTGGTATCTAATGAAAGGGCTTACTAAGCCAATTCTAAAAGTATATCACATCATTATATTTTGTCAGTCACTTGTTTTACGGAGCCACATTGTTTCGTCGCCTAAATAATGATAAGTTTTTAATTTTACTATTGTATGTATGTTAGGTAGTCTTTAAGGTATTTGTACGCCCTAGATGCCTGAAATAAATGGTTTATTATTATTATTATTTAAATTAAAATAAAAATCATTTTCAAAACATACTAAGTTTCGGCTCCTCCAGATATGATACGGTTGAATCATTATTTGTAAAATATACCTAAAATGATATGTGTGCAAAGGGTGCAAAGGTGCCCATCACCACCCATCACGCTTGCCGCTTTACCACGTTGGATGGCGATTGACAATCTTTGCACCAGCGGCTACCACGAACTTCGAAAGTCGAAGTTCGTAATACAAGCATCCCTGTCACTCGAGTAAGGGGGTGCGATAGAGATGGAAATACCCAAACTTCGACTATCGAAGTTCATGGTAGCGCCGCCGGTACGAACCGGCGCGAGCATCGGAACCTCTGTCGTTAATTCGACGCCCCACCTCCTTTATGAAGGCTGCCTCAGACCCCTCTGTCGTCTCAAAAGCTGGAGGTACAAAATAATTATTATTTTGGAGGGCTGAGTATTTTTCCCTTTTTCTAGCCGCGGCAAACTCTGTAAACCCAGTAAATCAATTATTAGATGGACAGATCAGGGATGATATTTACAACCTACTCATAACATAAACCAAAATACTTCAACTAGCATCTGTACGGCTATCACGGGACGGCGCGCGGGCTCTCTCGATTTTTCTCGCACTATCCGTCTCTCTTTTATTAGAACACTTAGAACAAGAGGTATAGTGTGTGCAGTGCGAGAAAAATCGAGAGTATGTCGTGGCCGTCTCATCGGCGGGTCCTATAACTTTTTTCCATTGTGTAACGTTTAACCACATAAAATGTACTTAAATACATAGAAAACATTGATTATTACAGAAAAAAACCAAATCGCAATGTGTGGGCCGATAATTTTTTAGGAGTTCCGTGATTCATCAAGAAACGTGATTCTGAGACCTTTAGCACTTCATTAGTTGCTATTTCAACGGAACCATATCGTTATTTACCGTCGAGTTTTCAGAACATCAGAAACCCCACCAAGTGGTGAAATTGAGCTCTTGCTCAAACTATTTTCGCTTCTGGGCAAATAAAATAGGTAAGGATGTCACATACCGAATTCAAGAGGAAATTTGTACTTACAGCTTCAACAGAGGCAAATTTAAGTAAACAGATTTTCCACAAAAGACCGTAGCAGAACAACATTCGTCATTTGTTTTATTATTGAGTTTCTGCAGAAAAATACGGTTAATTTACTTTTCATCAATTCAACATACTTGCTCGTAAAGGTCTTTATAACGCACACTACTACATCATTGTCGTTCTCAATATTAGTGGCTGATGGTAATTTGTGTCCTCACTTGCCATGCTTCCTTCATACAAATAATTCAATCAGGCCTTTGTTAGATAAGGAATATAAATTGTAATTACACTTACCATTGGCCGTTATCTTGTAATTTTATTCTCATTTTTGTGTCGGTACCAACAAAGTTCATACTGTCAAAGTAACCTCAATTCATATCACATTGAAAGTCATATTTAAATAGTGTTTAATCGAATTGGTTATATTATTGAATCCTTCTTAATCCCCTTAAATTATGTTTAATTTAATTTTTAACATTTACACACAACAAGTTTTAATTATTAACATTCAATGGCTTAATAATAGGTATGTTTAATTATTTTGAAAAGCTTGTTTTACTTATCCCGCCACAAAGTAAGTGGGGTAATAATGGCGTTTGGTATAATAAATAAATAATAATAAATATTTGGGGGACAATCTTACACAAATCAACCTGGCCCCAAACTAAGCAAAGCTTGTACAATGGCCGCCGATGTGTGTGTGAATGGATTGTGTAATGGTTGCCGTGTATAAGCGCTCTATGAAATAGATAAGTTAATAGTTTGAATATAACTGTTTTTATACTCGTCGACTTTAATCTTTAAATTAGAACCTCGCAAACCATAACGCAATGGAATATTTTTATTCTGATGAAAAAGTTTATGCTCTATGGACAATCGAAATAATAATTATTCAACTGTACACAGAACTGAAATGAATTTTGACCACTCACTAGGCTCGATTTCCAGACGCGCAAAAATAAAAAAGCGGTTGGCTGCATTTCGTTTCAGCAGGGCGATTTTCAATAGTTGGTATCTATTATGTAAAACTATTGTTTAATAAATTATTATTTCCGTTAACTCGTAGAAAAAGTACTAGACGACGATATACATACTTATATAGATAAATAAATACTTAAATACATAGAAAACATCCATGACTCAGGAACAAATATTCATGCTCATCACACAAATAAATGCCCTTACCGGGATTCGAACCCGGGACCTCCGGCTTCGTAGGCAGGGCCCTACCAACTAGGCTACCACGGTCGTATAAAAACAGTTTCTGACAGTTTTAGACGCAGTTTTTGAGTGGTGACCAGTGAACTAAGTTAAGTACTGAATTTATTTCTCTTATTTCATTTTGAGTGTTTTCATATTATTTCTGTGTTTAAAGAATTGCTTGTACGTTCGAGGCTGGGAGGGGTTACCTGGGGACGCTGAGGATTGGGGAGGTTTAGGTAGTGGTTCAGAACTAAACACAGTATAAGGGTGAGTATCCATCAGAGCTGTGCGAGGTTGCGAGGCGGTGAGCGAGGAAAAAATCCACCAATAGAATTGCTGGGCTCGCTCACGCATCGCTTCCTATTGGTGCATTTTTACCTCACTCCCCGCCTCGCAAACTCACTGAGCTCTGTTAGATACTCAGCCTAAGTATGGCAAGATTCAACTGGTTATCAAATATTTCTGATGCTTTAGTCTAAAGTCCAGAGCTAGCTGATTGTTTTCTGGTTCGTTCATGTCATATTCTAGTCTAGAAGTTGGTACCTACGTATTATTTGTGAACCTTCCACACATCACTAACAAACAGCCCACCATACTCTATGTATGTATGTTCGTATATATATAATTGCAGGCAGCGAGGCCGTACTCGCCGCACAGTGGGCTGGATGGCTCGAAAAGAGGACATTCGCACTTTTTTCAGAAAATCATTTTTTGAAAAATGCTATCCAATAGAGAATTATATGAGGAACAATAAATGTGGTATACATTTTTGCGAAATAAGGCATATTGACAGCAGAAAAAAATAAAGTCTGTTTTTTTTGTATGGGACCCAAAAATAGGTATCTTGTTTCTCAGAAACTATTAGAGGTCCCGTCTTCTACCTTTCAAGACTTTGTTTTTCTACTTTTATAGAGTAAGAAACGATAAGCAGATTTTCTATTCAGGTGCTGTTTTTTTTTTTTAGTCCAGTAAAAGTTAACACATTTTAGATTTTTTCGTTTATGTCTTTTTTGGGATGCCACAATATTTTTTGATAGTAGTTTAATTCTATAATATTAATAACAAGTTACAGATGCGACGATTTTTGACATTTTTTTTTGGGAAACAGTTGATTTTGGTTTAAATTTGTTGTTAGTTATTTACAACTCAATCATTTTATGGAAGACGAAATAGTGAGTATTCTTTTATCTTGAAACAATTATTATTCGCAAAAACAAAATGAATCATAAAATGTTAATTATATTTTACAATATGGTCAAATAAGACTCATTTAAAATAACGATTTAACTAATAGGCCACCACTTAATGATTGCATAAACGTATATCTTATAATGTCTTTAGTTAAAGATTATTGTATTGTAAATGCGTGTTAATTTACTACAATTGTTTAACTGATAAACAATATGCATAATACTTAATTTAGAAGAGTTCAGTTAACTAATGATGTCATTGCTAATGCCCCTCGATGCTCATCGCTAATTGATGAGATTATGACCATGTAGCGATGCTCTTATTAATTAGTGATTTACACTATTAGGTAGTAGTTTCTTACCTAACATTAATGAGTTTTATATTAAGGGTGAACCCCAGATTACGTTTCACTTAAGTGGGGATAAGCTAAAATTATAATAAAAGGGTGATATACTTAACACATAAATTAGTTTCTCGAAAACAATACTCGGTTATCGTTTCTCAGTTAGTACGGAATTGACTATACTAATAATAATGGAAAGTCTTGTTAACAATATTGATTTGTTTAACGTGTTGAATAATATTGGATCTTTATCGGACAATACAAAGTTATATGGATACTTGAAGGTGACATTAAACTTATCTGAAGAACAAGAACAGTTATATGTGAAGTTTTGTCAAAGGTACTGCTCAAATATCCAAAGAAGATGGAGAAAGTCTAATCGCATTCGTGGCGATTTTATGAAGAATAACAGGGAATGGCTAAGCAGGGCCATATGTTGGCCAAAAGATGATTTGTCGGTGGCCGAAAACTTTCAAGAGGATGATGATGACGATGACGCTGAAAATGTTCCACCAAATAAAAACATTGTGGAATCTTCATTTGATCCCGCAACACCTTCATCTTCACGGAAACCTTTTGAAGACCTTTCGACGAGACAGAAGAGAAGACGATTAGAGCGGATAAGCAAATCCTTATCGCCCGAAGAAGTGAGTGCAGCTAACTGTAAACAATTAAAGCAGGGCGGCCACGCGAGTTTAAACAAGATTATTGATTATTTGCTGCATCACCCAGAAGACATAAAAAATGTAGATGACTACATACACAAACAAAAAATGAATAAGTTACTATCACCAGAGAAAGCTTTAGCCTTAATGACTTCATTGAAACTTACTAAGTGGCAGTATATTAATTTACGTGATGTAGCGAGTGACCAAGGAGTAAATTTATATCCATCATATTTTGCCATTCAGAACGAAAAACAAATGTGCTACCCTTCGAATGAAAATGTTGTTATAACTGAAGATGGTGCCAGAATAAAATTACAAGCTTTATTAGATTTAACTGCCAAAAGGCTTTTGAAGGCGATTGGAGGTGAATACGAAAACAAAGTTTTGAAGCTGCAGAGTAAATGGGGTTTTGATGGAGCTTCTGCACAAAGCAACTACAAAATGAAAACGCAAAGTGAATTTGATGTGTCAAGCGTTTTTATGGCTAGTTTAGTACCACTTAAGTTAACATGTGATGGTGAAACTGTATGGGAGAATGATAGACCATCATCAACTGGGTTTTGTCGTCCAATTATGTTTCAGTTTACAAAGGAAACAAAAAGCATGGTTGAAAAATATAAATCCGAAACACAGGCGGAAATAGATGCCCTTGTGTATACTGAAATTACTGAATCTTCTACGAAAGTAGAACACGAGCTTCACTTGACAATGATTGATGGGAAAATTTCTTCATATCTGTCAGAAACTTCAACAGCTTCATGTGATATTTGCCGTGCTAAACCAACGGAAATGAATAAAATTGATGATTTAAGTAAAAAAAATATCAGAGAGGATATGTTACAATATGGGTTGTCGTCATTACATGCCTGGATTAGGTGTATGGAATACTTACTTCATATAGGTAATTTAACTTTTTTATTATAAACGTATTTTTTGCTTTACACTCTTTACTTTGAGTCATTTGGTAATAACATTATTTTTTTTAGCTTACAGATTGCAATTCAAGAAATGGACCGCAGCAAAAGAGAACAAGATTTTGAAGGAACAAGCGAAGAAACGGATTCAAGACGAATTTAAATCTGAACTGGGATTACTAATTGATGTCGTTAAGCAAGGAGCTGGGACAACAAACGATGGTAACACTGCCAGACGCTTCTTCTCCAACCCTGAAATCACAGCCCGTATTACGGGAATCGATGTCAATGTGATTCAACGATTTCATGTAATTTTGCAAGTGATTGCTTCTGGAGAACATGTAAATATAACAAAATTTTCTGACTATTGTCGTGAAACTGCAGTTTTGTGTACAAGTGAAGAGTTATACGCGTGGTATTATATGCCATCTAGCGTACACAAGCTTTTAATACATGGGGCTGACATAATTAAGCATTTCGGCATGTTACCAATTGGAAAATTATCAGAAGAAGCATCAGAAGCGAGGAACAAAGATTTTCGCAATGTGAGAGAACACCATGCTAGAAAATGTAGCAGAACCATGACGAATGAAGATATTTTGCACAACTTTCTTATATCTACTGATCCACAAATAACTCTTCTAAGACCACGACTAACTAAGAAAGCTAAAAAACTCTCACCCGAAGCTTTAGAATTACTAATTATAGAAAATAATACGAGCGACGACCATGAATATAATCTTTTTGAAATGTTAGAAAATACCAATGAATAACTTTTTCACTAAGTGTAGTAATTTTTGTATTTAGGTATATGTATTTTTTTAAGAAATGTTATTTTATGTATCGTAATTATTATACCATAACCATATTACTTTTTGTTGTTTATTGTTTATTTTAAATGACATGTGTCTATTGTAAAACATTAGATTATTTCTTTTTAGTTGTATGAAAAATGTAAAAAATGTACTTAGGATTTTTTTATAACTTAATAAACGTTACATATATTATGTGTTATTATCATTTTTACTTTTAACTATCGAAATATAATGTAAAAACCCAAAAAAGTCATAAACGAAAAAATCTAAAATGTGTTAACTTTTACTGGACTAAAAAAAAAAACAGCACCTGAATAGAAAATCTGCTTATCGTTTCTTACTCTATAAAAGTAGAAAAACAAAGTCTTGAAAGGTAGAAGACGGGACCTCTAATAGTTTCTGAGAAACAAGATACCTATTTTTGGGTCCCATACAAAAAAAACAGACTTTATTTTTTTCTGCTGTCAATATGCCTTATTTCGCAAAAATGTATACCACATTTATTGTTCCTCATATAATTCTCTATTGGATAGCATTTTTCAAAAAATGATTTTCTGAAAAAAGTGCGAATGTCCTCTTTTCGAGCCATCCAGCCCACTGTGCGCCGCGGCGCTTCCCGCTCCCCGAGCACACGTAACTGGTTATCAAATATTTCTGATGCTTTAGTCTAAAATCCAGAGCTAGCTGAGAATGTAAAAGTTTTTGGAGTGAAAACTTCTTTAGCGGCGCTGAGCACTTTTTGGTATGGGGAAAAATTGTTAAATACGCGACAGAGTTTTGTGACGTCAGATGTGAAGGAGGTCACTTTTTGCTGCTAGCCGATTCGACTTCATTCGAAACTGAACGCTATTCGTAAGAGTATAAAGCCGTTAAACACTTTTTGCAATACCATATTCTGCAAATAAATTTGTAATAATACCAACGCGTCCTTCACCGTTTTGCTATTGAGAAAATTCGAATAGTTCGAATTTGGGCGTTATTCCTAAAGAGATAAAGCTTAGAAAAATATATATCAACGGCAAAAACAAATTGATATTTTGGTCGCCACCGTGCACCGCCATCTGCTGTTCTTGCAAATTCGAATAGTTCGAATTTAGACGTTATTCCTAAAGAGATAAAGCTCTGAAAAATATTTGGCAATGGCAAAAACTAATTGGTTTTGTGTTTGTCGCCGCCCGTCGGCGCGCCGGACCCCGGCACCGTCGCACCCAACGCGCCCGCGGGCCGTCCGCCTAAATAATTGATAATAGTTTATAAATTAGCGTCAAATTCATTTTTAGGGTGACACCGTAAGATGTCACGTGACCTGATCGAAAAACTGTTACAAAGGCATTGAGTTTTCACTTCTGCCGGCACTCCCGGAGTGCAACCCGGTCTTTTTTTTATTGAATAATTTGAAGCATATCTTCAACACCAAATGATCAAAAAAGTATAGTATCTATTTTCGTCCTTATTAACCATATACAACGTGTTAATAAAATAACGCAAAACCTGAAAACCGTTTGTTCAGAATCGAGCATAGAATGCGAAAAAAATAAAAAATAAAAACTTTGACAAGATTTATTTTTTACATTTGTATGGAATTTTGGCCGACTGGGGCGACCTGCTCCATACAAATGTAAAAAATAAATCGCGTCAAAAAATTTTTTTTTTATTTTTTTCGCATTCTACTCTCGATTCTGAACAAACGGTTTTCAGGTTTTGCGTTATTTTATTAACACGTTGTATATTTCTAAATCTTTTCTATCAGCTTTCGACACAATAATCCAATTGCAAATAGAGCGTATCACATTGCATTACGTTCTGCACATGTGGCTTTTTCAAGCTCGGCTAGACCCCCTATCTCATTTTACACTTCATTTAACCGCGGTATCCACGTAGGACATAACTTAGAATTTTAAGTTACTAGATTGTATATGTAGTTCTAGAAGCTTCACAAGAGCGAGAATAAAAATGAGAAAGCAGAAAATTAAACAGACTCTTGACTTTGTCGCTGGCTAGCACAATACGGCGCCCCAACTCGAATAAGAGACGAGTGAAATAGACTATTTTTATATATTTTTTTATTTAAGGTACATCTACACTATCTACACAAATTTTATAAAGAAGAAAGATCACACAATAACAACAACAATCAAATCTTTGCTCTTTATAATATTAGTGTAGATATATCTATTTATCATAAATGTACTATTATGATTATGGGCTGACTGTTTATGTATCATATATTTTTATTTGTGTTATTTGTATATATGTATGATTGTGTATGTATGTTTATATAAAGAGCTATTTATGTACGTGTATTAATATAATTATTTTGATTTTTGGCTTATTATAATCTCTGCACCACCTACTACATAATCTAGTTTTATCTCTTTCTCCGATACCCAAAGGTTGTCTGGAAGAGATCGCTCTTCAGCGATAAGACCGCCTGTTGTCTAACTCTACCTACATGTTATTGTATTGTTTCTCTTTTTAACTGCTTTGTTTGTGTGAGGTGTGCAATAAAGAGTATTTGTATTGTATTGTATTGTATTGTATTGTTATAGTTCCGTACCATATTTTAGCCAAACACTTTTAATGTAGGCATTCGCGCCGCTCCTACTTTCCCTTCTGAGGGTCACAATCACAACGTAACGAACTAACGTACCATCTCAGCTCACCCACAAAAATTTCTTGACGCCGCGATTCTTAGTAACTAAGCGTAGGTAGAGATCTAGTTTCGTTAGGCGTGACGGGTGGTGGGGTGAGGTAAGACGCATGAACGCGTAAAGAATAACAGCCCTGGGGGAAACAACAGCCCTTTGTTTACTTTACTTACTTTTCTAATGGCCAGGGATTTTGTTTGACCAGCACGGCTATCACAAGGCGGCGCGCGAGCCCCTCGATTTTTCTCGCACTATACCTCTCTTTCTCAGTGTTCTAATAAGAGAGAGACGGATAGTGCGAGAAAAATCGAGAGAGCTCGCGCGCCGTCTCGTGATACCCGTGCTGGGAGTTTATTTTTGTGGTATCACATGTTGATCTTGACTCGCCATTGGTTCGATAGAGATCTTGGCGGGCTGCTTTTTCTGAAGAACACAAGGTGGTAGCGAACGATGGGTTTGATACAAGAGACTTTTGTATGTATATGTTTTGGTATAATAAAATCATACAAACTATTTGTGATATTCTTTAACACATTCGCTGCCAGGAATCGCTACGCGCTAGGCTCGTAGCCGATCCTGTGGTTTTCCTCGTATGTAGCGGAAAGCGACTACAGCGTAGGCGCTCGCTAGGCGGGTTCCCGGCAGTGAAAGTGTTAAGCTTTATTGACAATACAAAAAATAAGTACAATTGGCGGTTTTAATGCCATAAGGCATTCTCTACCAACACAGCAACTCACCAATCTCACCATTGCTAAACAGAAACATTTGGTGCAGGCATTTATCTTTGTAGTAGAACTCAACTCCACATATACGAATAATATCAAATACAGACTGAAATAAACATACACATATGCAACATATTATATACTTACATACATATTACTTGCATATTACCTACTTCATGTACCCAGCAAAAATAATTATGGTGACACTGAACTGAAATCCAAACGAGCTTATCAAAAAGATGCTTGCGTAGCATACATGCGCTTGAATGACAATTTACTTTGTGCTTGACGGATATTGTATTAGATAGTAGTATATTTGGATGGAGATGGAAAATTCAAATTCAGTAAGAAATATTTCAAAACATCGATAGGTAACGGTCAAAATTACGCAATAACAATTCGATATTTCAATATCCAAGATTTGTAACATCCACTAAAGATTCTAAACTTCACCTTAAACCTAGCTTAGTATATAATATTGCTATTTACTTTCTTTTCCAATATTATTATTGCTTTTATATTAACCTTTGATAAAGTATCCCCATTTCCCAGGCAGCAATATTATGATTATCTTTAACACTTTGTAGCTGCAGTGGAATGTAAACTTTAATCATACAGTATTATGGTTAATTTTCTTTGATAACATTAAAGAACATACGATGCGTGGCCTTATTAATTTTGTGCTACATTTATAGATAGTACCGAAGCTGAAACTCAATGAACGGCTTACTATAAGCTCGGTCAACATGACTGTTGGTTAATTAAGGCTTATAATAGGTATACTCAGGAGTAGAGATACGCCGAATATGGGTTTTACCGAACAATCATATAGAGACAGACCTATCCCAGATAATCGGTAGCTATCTACACACTATTTGTATTGTCAATGCGTGCAATACTACTTTGTTTATGTCAGGTGTGCAATAAGGAGTATTTGTATTCTATTGTATATTGTAAACCCGTGGCTCGGCCCGCATATTATAGATAACTAAGCCGGAGCTACGCGCTAGTCCGCGATTTGTACATTATTTTGGTTTTGTGCAAAAAAGTTTATATTTATTAATTAACTAATTACCCCCTATATACAAACTTATATACAACGTCGCATACTTTTGGTTTTAATAATACTAGTACAGTACCTGAGATTAGTATAGTTGACAGGTCGATAAGTTTTCTGACGCCAGTATGGCATGACTAAAGATAGATTACCAGCCACGCTCTATATACAGTCAAGTGTACTATGGATGCATACAACTTAGTCATAAATATGTCCCATCACTTTTATGTCAGTATTAAGGTTTCGGTATATTTATGAGAGGATTAGATCGATAAGTGAGGGAAACATGTAGTATCTCGATTAGATTAACATCTGAGTCAATAAGTAGGTACCTCACCGCCAGTTGAAGTTCTCTCAAAGCTACAACGTAATGAAACCATTTAAGTTTCAATTAAACAGCAGGTTTGTGAAGAATCGTCTCAGTCTCCTAGGAACGACGTATTAGAAAATCTTAAGCATCTTGTAAATGTTATTACGTAGAAGCTTTGTGACTCCCATCGTGCGGCAAGCGATATTAAAAATAGGTACAAGTTTATTAACGTTGAAGTGGTGCTTACAATATTGCATACAAAATAAGTAGGTAGGTACATCTTGTATCTTGTGTTTTTTCTTTTTTACCTCTTCACGCTTAACCAGCTGAACCGAATTACTAGGTGAAATTTGGCATAGAAATAGTCCCGGGGAAGGACAGAGGATAGTGTAATTTGCCCGCGGCGAACAGGTGCCAGTTTTGTATAAGTTCTGATTTGACATTTCGTGTGACTATAGTTCATAATCAACAACGATGGGCAATAATGATATTGTCTATTTAGTGGTTCCCTAGCTGAGTCGGATAGGGTAACCGCACGACACCCGCAGTGGCTGGTCTGACTGCGGTAATACCCGTATAATGACGCATCATCACTATCACTATCACTACATAGTATAAAGCAAAGTCGCTTCCCGCTTTCTGTCCCTTATGTATGCTTAGATCTTTAAAACTACGCAACGGATTTTGTTGCGGTTTTTTAATAGATACGACGTGGTTCAAGACGAAGGTCTCCGGAGAGCCGGGGCGGGTCGCTAGTTCTGAATAAAATAGGTAGGTACTATAGACCTATGTTGGGCGTTATGCATTACATTTGCAATTGCATTACAAATTGAATTACATTTAATGCAATTACGAGTAATGCATTACACGTGTAGTTGCAATACATGTAATTTGTAATTGAAATTACATTCATTGGTAATTAAATTATTCAACAATTTAATTTATGTAAACTTTTTTTAGTCAACTAAATAGGAGCAAATTTACTTGTACTTAGTGATTAATAAAAAAAAAAAAATCTTTTACAAATTAGCATTTTAAGGGAGGAGTTATTTTTGCTCCGTTGCGTTGCAGCTGTAGACCTCGTTCGTGTGTTTTCGAAATGTCTGTTTTATTCAACTCTCATATTTCCGTAATTTATGAAGTGAAAACTTCTTTAGCGGCGCTGAGCACTTTTTGGGATGGAGAAAAATTGCTAAATACGCGACAGATTTTTGTGACGTCCGATGTGAAGGAGGTCACAAACTTTTATATTTTGCTGCTAGCCGATTCGACTTCATTCAAAGCTGAACACTATTCGTAAGAGTATAAAGCCGTTAAACACTTTTTGCAATAGCATATTCTGCAAATGAATTTGTAATTTTGTCCACGCGTCCTTCACCGTTTTGCTATGGAGCAAATTCGAATAGTTCGAATTTGGACGTTATTCCTAAAGAGATAAAGCTTTGAAAAATATTTGGCAACGGCATAAACAAATTGGTATTTTGTTCGCCGACGCCGTCCGCTGTTCTTGCAAATTCGAATAGTTTGAATTTGGACGTTATTCCTAAAGAGATAAAGTTTTGGAAAATATTTGGCAATGGCAAAAACAAATTGGTTTTTTGTTCGCCGCCGCCGTCCGCTGTTTATTATATACCCTGTTTTTTATAGTAGGTACCTAATTGATATTTTTTTATAAATTTGCGCCAAATTCATTTTTAGGGTGACACCGTAAGATGTCACGTGACCTGATCGAAAAACTGTTACAATGTTATTGAGTTTTCACTGCCGGCACTCCCGGAGTGCAACCCGGTCTTTTTATCGAGATACTGACTTGACGAAAATATTTTATAGTTATCGAACATGCTCAAAAAAATTTACGAGAATTTATTGAGAAATGCGACCTGTGGGCAAGAATAGCCGGAAAACGGACAAACGGACTAGTTAATCTCTCGTAATTGCGACAAAACGCGTTCTGAATTTTATTCTCGCTGGGCAGGTCGAGATAAGAAGTAGGTCATTTGACGTCCCAGTGCTTGACATTGACCCAATACTTGGACACTTTAAATTTGAATCCATAATAATATATGTAAATATTAGTAAAAAATATTTTTCAACAAACCATACGAGTGTTGTACTTACCTAAAATCCATTTTATTGAAATCAATTTGAAACTGGCTTCGTGAATCTGTAAAATGTAAATGTTTATTCGGTCGACAGAACGTATTTCATTCATTGAACATTTACAAATTGGCAATTATCGGTTCATTTCATGGATTTACGTCGTAGGCTTTCAGTGGCTCTAACCACAATGCGAGTATCAATATAGCAGAACGACAATAAGCAACGCGGTAGTGATTTCAATAAGGCCTATTTTTAACCGACTTCCAAAAAAAGGACGAGTTTCTCATTTCGGTTGTTTTTTTTTTTTATCACTTTTATGATTTTTTTTTTCAACGTTTGTTACCTCAGAACTCCGTTATTGATGAGCTGATTCGTATTTTTTTTTTTTTTTGTAAAGTGCATTTATGCTTCCAGGAGGGTCGCATTTTTTCCAAAAAACCATTTGGATGATGGGATCCATGAGCAATTGAGGGAACTCCTCAATAATATTAGGCACGCGTGTAGTGATTTTGGTATTTTCTATTATAACTCGTGTATTTACACCCGGAAATCATCAATTTGGTGGAGTGGAATTGATGATGAAGACCACAGACGACTTATGGAATTCCTCAATTATGTACTTAAAAGTACAAAAGTACGTCACAGATTCTGATAAGATTCCGTTGAAATAGCAACTAATGAAGTGCCAAAGGTGATCCTTGTGGAATCGACGGAAGTCCTCAAATATTATCGGGCCACATTCAGCTGGTTTTTTTCTCTAATAATCAACGCATTTGCTCTCGGAAATCAGTCCATGTGGTAAATTGGAAAATAAATGTGGAAATGTTCTCGTGGCTTAGCGCAGTACTAATAGAAGTCGGTTAAAACTTTGTTTTTAAAGTAATTATGGTCTGCCTGATGGTAAGCAGACATCGTAGCTTATGGACGCTTGCGATTCCAGACGAATCACAGGCGTGTTGCCGACCCTTCATTGATTTGAGGATTCGTTGTTCCCGCTCTCAACCCAGCATATCCTCGGGAACTCTCGCGACCTTACTCACTATAAGGAACACAACACCACATACCTACACTGGGCGACCTATAATAGGCTTGTGACCTAAGATTTATTTACGATGATGCCATTCGAACCAGTTTTTGGAGAGGAACAAATGTTTGTATGGCAGCAATTAAAGAACATAAGTACCCAAAAAGTTAAAGATGGACCTCGCTGGCGCCAGCCGAAACGCTTCATACCTTCTAATTAAAAATAAAATAAATAAATATTAGGGGACAATCTTACACAAATCGACCTAGTCCCAAACTAAGCAAAGCTTGTACTATGGGTACTAGACGACGATAAACATACTTATGTAGATAAATAAATACTTAAATACATAGAAAACATCCATGACTTAGGAACAAATATTCGTGCTCATCACACAAATAAATGCCCTTACCGGGATTCGAACCCGGGACCTCTTGCTTCGTAGGCAGGGTCACTACCAACTAGGCTAATTGACGTAAAAGTATGACGTCACACTGTGCAATTTGTACTTTTCGTTGTATGGAAAATCAAGTAAATTGCTGTTTGCCGCGAAATACTGCGTTTAGGTCCACAGCTGTTTTGCAAATTTGTTTCTATAAAAGCGTAAGGATTTCTATAAGTAGCTTTAAGGCCTGCGCAAACCGGCGGAGCGCAGTGCAGATCACTTCAAATTGATCAATGTCTATTCTTTTTTATTTTAATTACATTAAGGTATAAATTTGAATGCTCTGAGACTGACCTCGGAGTGCCTCGGAGCAACACGGGGGATTCTTGGACAATAAAAAAAATTGTTTAATATGATATTTTGTATTGTAGGTATACTTTATTACAATAAATAATAAAAACGAAATGGTTTCCTATCCATTTAGCAACACTACGTTATCAATTGTAACATGACGCAAAAACCCTAGTCCCCCTAGGCGGCCCATGAGCCATAAGTAGCCATACTAACTGGCCGCGCTGCAGGCTAAAAAACCGGCCAAGTGCGAGTCGTACTAGCGCACGAAGGGTTCCGTGCCATTATCTATAAAAACGGCAAAAATCACGTTTGTTGCATGGGAGCCCCCTTAAATAGCCGTCTTTTATCCTTTAGAACCAGTGGAAAAAAACGCATTTTATACACTGGGGAAAGTAATTTTACCTTGGAGTGGAGCGTGATTAAGTTGCTTTTGACAGATAACAAAACGTAAAACCCTCATAATACAAAATTGTCACAGATGATGTATTTCTATTTCCGCTATAACAACCAATACTAAAAAACCGAATAAAATATATATTTAAGAACTTTTAAAATAATTGCTTGTTGCCTTCATCAGGCGCAGGGTCTCAAAATCTAAGGGAAAACTAAAATCCGACTCGCACTTGACCAAAATTCTACTTGATATTACTTACGTTGTTATTACTATTTATTACTGTAAAAAAAATAAAGAAGTAGGTATTATTATTTAAATTAACTAAAGTTGTTTTGAATATTGCACTTTTCTCGTTACAGTGAGGTGAAAAGTTTTGTGTTACAGACGGGTGCAAATGTATTTTACTTCTCGTGTGTTGAAACACTAGCTACGCTCAGATTCTAAATAAGAAACTATAAAATCCTTTCGCTTGCTCGTGTTTCAATTCCACACTCGCGGGTAAAATACAAATTTGCACCCTTGTATAACAGATTTTTAGAAGTTACTATTATTCTGTTGTTTAGTATTTTTTGTTATAGCGGCGGCAACAGAAATGCATCATGTGTGAAAATTTCAACTGTCTAACTATCACGGTTCATGAGATACAGCCTGGTGACAGACAGACAGACGGACGGACGGACGGACAGAGGAGCCTTAGTAATAGGGTCCCGTGTTTACCCTTTGGGTACGGAACCCTAAAAAGAACATTATTTATACCAACATAAATTAGTTTCCAACCTAGTTACAGCGATCCATCCCATTGTGTATAAAAACTTTCATATTATTATATGTACGCCGTTTTAAAATGTGAACCAAACTAACGCTTGCATCGAGAGTTGACTTGAGTTGACTTGAGTTGACTTGAGTTGACCGTAACGGGGACTCAAAATAATATTTTGTTTTTACTCTAACGATGCTCGTCCCCAAACCTTAATCATGTTATCCCAATTATACTATTTACTAAGCGAATATTTCACAAATTCTCTGAGTACTCTTTGATCCCGTTATTTTGACGAAAACACAAATGTAATCTTATGAAACATGAACTAAGTGCGTGTAAAGGATGTCTTTTATGTCTGAGTTCTGATTAAATGTAATCCGAGATCAAAGGACAAGTTTAAGGTAACTGGATTCCGTGTGATCTTAATGAAGTTAAAGCCCCTAGTAAGTACATTTTGACATTCTACAAGGAGTTTTTGTAACGATAAATGATATTCATTTATCTCAGGTCAGGCATCACAAGCCCTTAAGGGGCTCCCGTCAAAAATCAACGAAATTTTGTAGTTTTCATTTCGACACTCGTTCTCGATTTATTGAAGCTAGCTTTCCAGATGCAGATAATGGGAAAGTTTGATTCCTGTTTAACATTTTTGATATTGAATAACTTGAAAAATGTTAATACAGAATTAATTATCCATTTTTAAAGAGAGGTCTGTTAAAATACAAAACCCGACACTTCATCCTCATTAAAACTTTTATACACCCGAAACTCATACATACTGAACTTACCTATAAATTTGATATGCGTTTTTATAATATTTTAATTAACACAAAAGTTATGGCCAGAAAACCAGTTTTTTGGCCTAAAATTGTTCAACTTTGATGCCAAATATCTCGAAAACAATGATCTTTGAAGTAAATATGGGATACTATATTGCTTAAAGCCGTTGTTGTTAATATAATAAGCTACAAAGAACATTAGAAAACGTTTCCACTTCTAAATGATTTGTTGAGATTTAGTTCATTACATGCTTTTTTACAGTTTTCTAGGTATTAAAAAAAATCAAAATCATTATGTAGGCGTCGTCATGGTCAGTGTAGTGGTGTTTTTAGTCCATATAAGTAAATACTAGCCAGCGAACGAAAAAACCATAGTTAATGCGAGCTCCTTACAAATTTCTACCCAAACACGTGCCTACAACCCCGTATGCATGTTCGAACTAAACTTCAGCTGCCTGGCATCGTTTTGACACCCCGCCCCCAACCCCGCATAGTCCTCCTCGCCGTGTCCAGCGACAGCGACGTCAACTATTCATATTTGGATTATGGAACGTTCCATTATGACTCGAGAAACCAAACTTTGTTTTAAAGATGCGGGCACACGGTACGCAATTAAGTTGTTATAGGTATCAGGTGTATAGGAGGGCTTTGGTCGAATCTTTCGGATATGCCGTTTAGCGTCCAGCCGGTCGATCACGCATCAACGCATTGTACGCGCGTCAGGTAGATCTAAATGTCACTTTTTATATGGAAAAATGTCAGATAAACTGTTCTAACGTGCGTTCAAAAAGTTACGTGACTACCCCTCAGGTCTTCTAGACGCTGCTGCTCATATTGGTCCACTTTTTTGTGAACAGTAGAGCGCCATTCCGAACGATGTCGCGCTCTTTCCTCCCAGCGATCACTCGGCATACCGCAGGTGAAGCGGTGGTGGCGTTTGAGGACGTCTTTATGTCGCTTAAGGCCGTGCCGCTCCGCCACCGCTGTCTTTTTTTTTTATGGACTACTTCGAGCCGGGCCTTGCAGCGGGGCTAGCACCACTGACGCCGCGCCGCGACGCGAGTCGAGAAAGATCTACCCTCATCTTTCTAATTTGCAGGGTGCGCGTGAGATAGGAGACGCTTAGTCGCGCGAGAAGCGGACAGAGCAGCAAGTTGTGCGAGACGTACAGGTGGCGTTTGAGGACGTCTTTATGTCGCTTAAGGCCGCGCCGCACCGCCACCGCTGTCAGTGCGTTTCAGCCTTTATATAATGGCAATGACACCCATTCTGTGGGGGCCATTTAGCGACACTACTTTGCCCTTTATGAGATATATTAGAACTACGGTAGCCTAGTGGTTCAGGTATGCGGCTGTCAAGCGGCGGTCGTGGGTTCGAAACCCGGCTCGTACCAATGAGTTTTTCGGAACTTATGTACGGAATATTTACCGTTAGCTTTTCGGTGAAGGAAAACATCCCAATAAGGTCTAGCTTTCCCTTTGGTTTGGAAGGTCAGATGGCAGTCGCTTTCGTAAAACTAGTGCCTATGCCAAATCTTGGGATTAGGTGTCAAAGCGGACCCTGGGCTCCTTTAGGGGCATTACCGGGAATAACGCTAGGAGGATGACTTACTACTTACGATAACGCCTTGCGAATTCGCCTGCGTTCTATGTTCTATTATGTACCTAATACACGGGCGAAGTCACGAGGGCAATGAATTTAATATAAGTAAATGAATTTTAATATTAGTTAATGAACTAATTTAAATTCGTTCATGACCTTAAAACGATGGAGATGATCTCTCTAGACCTTTTCAATTGCGGATGCTAATTTGCATTAATATTACCTACTTATATAATTATTGAACCTACTCGCAAAATTTCACGTGTATCGGTTGTGAAATGCGACCTGTTAGAGGAGAACAGCTGCTTTTCCCCAACCTGTTCGCTCGCTCGAACAAACAATAAAGAGATGGGATGTAGATATACCAAATTGCAATGGATTTCATACTTGCCAAATTGAGTCACGTTTGACCTGTTTGTGAGTAATCAGTTATTAGTACCTGCATATTTAGTTCAGTTTGGTGTATATGTGTTTACCCTGTTTGTTAGTTAAGCATCAATAATCTGAAACGTGATGCTGGGTGTACCATATTTAATTAATTACTGAGCATATTATTCAATGTCAATCCTCCAAGTGTACCTAGTGAAATAAAAACAATAATAAAACGTTAAATACTTATATAACTTGTTTTTTGTTTAACCATTAGGCGAAAGAGAGCCGTCTACATGCTAAAGGCGAGTGCGCGGCAGCAGCAACGGTTTTTTTTTAATTTAACTGTTTTTTCGGGGGTTTGGCCTAAAGACTCGATGGCCTGATTACGAAGTTTTGGGTTGAGGTGGCTATTGGGAGTGCTAAAGTAGCCTAGGTACTCTCTTCGCTCTTTCAATGGCCTTTTTTCACCAAACTTCACTTTTTTTGTTCTTTTACTTTCCTTAAGCTTTATTTTGGTTTCCAATACCAACATATTATGTGTACCCATAAGATTCTACTAGCGAACATATGGATTACAAGTCTGTTTTTTTTTTTTTTAATAAGGTTCATAAAACGTAGCTTTCGCGGTGCGAGCTAATTTAAATCTGTTTCATAATTACTTAGTCAAGTTTCATCGTCGTGATCCACATTTGATTTATTAAAATAGTGGGACAAAATAAGCTGAAACCTTTTTTATTTAGCACACAATTAGTCACTAGCAAAAACTCATATAGAGTTGGTAGGTACCCATATATGTGGCGTAAGTGGGTGATCGGAAACGATGACTTCATACATAATACTTATAGTCTACTTATGGACTTTCTTCACGAACTTTGAGCAATGCTGTATTTTTAATGTACGTGTGTCTTTTATTGCCTTTAAGTATTATAGTCTTTATATCGGCATTTTGATTAGGTACCTAAGTACCTACTCTAAGTAGGTGATCTTTACCCTTACCTACCAACGTATTCTTACTTCTTAAATTAATTTAATCTTTCTCAAGCAATTATGGCTAATTGAGACTTAAACGTCTATTATAGTATGTATAATTAACGTCGTTTGTGACGTTATGTACTTAACGCACATGAACTCAAAAAGCCCATTCGGGATCACATTACATACGAATACCAGTGAGGAATAATTAAAAGTATCAACACTTTATTAGTTATTTTACCACTATTCTATTGAAACTTTTATCCAACTAATATTCACGACTTCGTTGCAAGTTCGCAACATGGCTTACGAAGTGCAACGCCGAAGTTCACCTTTAACGTGTTGCAAAACTTGGCGATGAAACTACTCATATTCACATGAATTGTTTAATTAATTTTATGCAGACGTTAGTTGATCAATTTCGTTAGCCTTCACGTGACCAGAAGGCTGGCTTTTACCTCGCCCAGAGGATCAGCATTGCCATTCAACGTGGCAAACGAAATTGTTTGTTTTCAGCACCATGTGGAATCTAGCTGGGAATTTTGTCGCGGGGCTGTGAGCCGTCGTTTTGGGGATGACAAGGTTTAAATGACTTGCTGCGGTGTTATATCCAGGTGTGAGTTTTTCCATAGTTACCTGACAGCACTCGTGTCGCAACGTAGCACGTGTCGTGCCATAAACAAGGTCTATGTCTAACTCGATATACAAGCGGATGAATGCTCTTTTAAACTCCTTTTATCAAGGAGACTTCCGCTTACAGTACGCTTAGCTTCACATATTCATGAGTTAAGCACACTACAGAATACAGACGATGCATATCGTCACAACAACTGACAGACTGCTGTCTCATACCAAACTAAAGCTGCATCTCTGTCGGTAGTGTGCTTAAAGGCGGGTGCGTGTGCGGCACTGTGCGGCTCAAGCATTTTCGTACTGAATATGCTTGTGCCGCACAGTGCCGCACACCGGTGGAATCCCGCCTTTACAGTTACCACGGAAAACGGATATAGCTTCTATATTTTTAGTCAATGCAAGCAGCAATGCAATAAATACACATTTACCAAAGTTTAAGAACCAACCAACCAACCAACTCACCCTATTCGTTTCATTGCAACATAAGAATTTGTCTTTTAACCTAAAAGTTCACCTACTTACTTACTAACTTGAAGCGGATCTCAACTACCGAACCATTGAAGTGAAGTGAAAACAAGTGCTAAGTGATAACTATCATGACATTCACCTAGAAACTTTTATTCAACTGTCAAAAAACAAGTGACAATGTGGAACCCAAACACCATAGACAATCGGCAGCTAGAGAAACGGGTGGTCGTTGGACGGGTCCGGCCGACGTGGGCCCGGAACCTTCCAGAAGCGAGAGAGGAAGATGAGAAGAGTGAAGATATAGGTGTTATGCCTCACAGTGAGCCGCCGTCGCCCACGGAGCCCTGGCAGCAGAGCAAGCAGGAAGACAAGTACGATGTGTTTGGGAAGGTGAGTTGCAAGTTGTTGAGTGAGTTGAAAATAGAAGATTGTGTAACTTTTCGAAATTCCGTTCGAACCTCTTCATCCGGAGGTTGCGTCAAATCCGGTAGATCCGATTTTTTGCAGAGTTGTTTATGATGTTAGCCCAATGAATCCAAGTTGGTCACAAACTTCGAGCGCAGAACGCAACTTTGTCAAAAATAAAAAATTGCGCGAAAGTTTTTATTATAACCCTAAAGGACCCAATAGTTCCTGAGATAAAGCCGTTCAAATCTTATCATTTTTCGAACTTCGCAACACTAGCAGACTCCGTCCGCTAGACTTGTTCGTGTGACGTCTAAAATATTGCAAAAGATTGCGAAGTTCGAAAAAGTTTTGAATTTTGTAAAGCTTTATCTCGGAAACTATTGGGTCTACAGAGACAATTCTAGTCTCATATTGTAGAAAATTTATTCTACTTACTTTAAAAACGTCTGGAGAAGGTACTATCAAAAACTAGTCCTTTAGGGTCTTCGCGGTATTTTCGATTTTTGACAAAGTTGCGTTCAGCGTTCTGCAAAAAATCAGAACTACCAGATTTGAGGCAATGTTTTTTCAGGCGACATGGTAACTTGGATTATTTTCCGAGCCGAGTAATGTTATTATTATTTCGCCGCCGTCCCCCTCCGCCCACACCTAGCACAGCATTTACTAGAGCTTCCGGCTATGTTTGGCTCTGTTCGTTTGCAGTTCGATTAAAAAAAAACAGCGAATGGTCGATGTTCTGTTAGAGGGAATGCTCATTCTATCCCCACTCTGCTAAATTTGTTGTATGTAAACAGAGACGGAGCATTCTTTCGTTGCTCGTCCGTAGTATTCGTAGTAATCACAGATATATTATAATAAGATAAGTCATTATGGATTGGTCTCGAGAAAGATGTCTTTTAATGATTAGAAGCCTACCGAAATGCCAGGCGTCTGTGCTATAAAAAACTATAAAAAAAAGCAATTCATAAACAAGATGCTTGGCAGGAAATAGCAAACCTTTAAGAATGTAGTGTTGAAAATGTTAAACAAAAGATGGACTCGCTTCTCGCATCTTACCGTCGTCGTGAAAGGCAAAAATCAATTGCCACAAAATCAGGCAGTGGTGCTGATTGGACTTATAATTCAAAGTGGTTTGCATTTAAAAGTATGCAGTTCCTGATGGACAAATACAAGACATTGGAATACAACACTAGCCAAAATATATTTTTGAGTAGATAATTGAATTAGAATGATAAATGAAGCACTTGCAATTACAATATCAGTCTCAGAGTCCGACATAGTGCACACAGTCCACAGACACCCGACGAATGAGCAACGGGCACTCGTTCGGCTGATCTAAACATCTCTAGAGCATATGCTCTAGAATCCTAGTTCAGGGTTGCATTCTTGCTCGTTGATAATCGTGTGGTGTAAACTCTGAAAACGAACTTTTGTTTACACCAAAAGATCAAGAATGAATGCTCTGCTCTGGTTCCTACCTCTTTGTTAGTTTGGTCTGAACCCACCTACATTTGAATTTTCAAGTCTATCAGCACCTTTAATACCTATAGGTATATTATATGGGTCGTTCTCAGAAATGGGCCTTATAGTCCATAAGCCCACTCCCAATACACCTACGTCTCATGACCACACGATAAAATGCATGGCAGCAGGTCGAGAAGCAACAGCCTTCTTGCCTTTGGCAGACGGTGCCAAAGGTGGCCAACTTTAGCACCGTCTGCCATGTACTTCCGGCCATTTCAGGACTGATAGACTTAGGTTCTCTCTTTACGATTAAAGGGCTAAAAGATGCCACATGTCTCGTACTGTTCTCACATTACGTAAATATACCCATACAAATTTTGACCGGAAGTGGAGGATTTTCAAACTTTTGGCTAATTTTAGGTGCGATAATTTTCTGATTTGATTTTTTTGACTAATTTGATGACTCAGCACAACTTTCTCGACCTGCTGCCATGCATTTTATCGTGTTGTCATGAGACGTAGGTTTATTGGGAGTGGGCTTACAGACTATTACTGTCTTTGGCATTAATGACATTATTACCCCGCGTATCGTCGCGTTTGTTTTAGAGCATCGTTAATAATGTCATAAAGTTCCTTTTTCCTGAGAACGACACATATTTATTACTGTGAGTGGGTACTTCTGGAAGTACCCACTCACAGTAATAAGTGTGTGACGTGTAAGTATGTAAGTGTGTAAGACTGGTCTTACATTTTGACAATGACACACACAGATCATTCTGTGATTAATTCGACCTTTCGAACCATTCACGACAGCTTAACACCTGTTATTTCTTAGTTGTAACTTTTTTTGTTTACTGCATCGAATACTTGTAGGTAGAGACGACTGTGTTTTTTTTCTTTACCTATCTATGTAATTAATATCATAATAATTTCATTTTCTTTTCATATTTATGCCAAATATCGAATTTACGTCAATTCGATGAAAATGCTCCATTTTGGTTCTAGCTTTATGTAATTTTTGTTGCCACCTCAAAAAAATAACCTTGTAAAATGTTATTTTCCCCATTTTTCAGGTCATGCTACTGGGCGACAGCGGCGTCGGAAAGACGTGCATGCTCGTCCGCTTCCGGGACGGCACGTTCCTATCCGGAAACTACATATCCACCGTCGGCATCGACTTCCGGGTACCCGCCCAATATCCCTTTTTGGAAGGGACACTGAATAAAAATAAAAATGACAGTAAAAAAACGAATAATGGTTGACTTGGAATCGCATTCGGCAGAATGCACCATTTTGCCTTTTACAATAAATAAAAGTTTGGGTCGATCGTTTTATTTGTTATTGAGCTTGAGCATTTAGGTAAATAACTTGGTTTATATAAAGATAGTAAATTATATCACGGCAAAAATAGGTAATTCATTTAAAAAAACTATATTAGTACCCGCCCATACAAACACTCATTACACAAAGAAGCTATCTATGACCCAAACTTTTTCGTTTTCTAGGTGGCCATTATTCTCGCAAAAAAAGATAACTATCAAGGGTTCCAATTTCAAATGGGCCAGTCACGGGTGTTCGCGGCCGGTTCGCCGCCACGCCATTGGTGTTCGAACTTTGGCGCGCTTTTTCCGTCCCGCCCCTTGCCACGTGACAGCTGTGATTGAATCGGCTTCTCGGCTGACTGATTTATTATTGCAATGATTTTTTTTTTATTTGTGCTGTTTTTGCCGCCTTGATTTATTGCATCTGTTACTTTTTTTGGAGTCCTCGGATTATTGAATTGGCGGGAATCATTTTGTATTTAGAATTACGTTTTAATAACATGCACCGATTCAATTGAAATATAAATGTTATACGTAAGTTATTAATCACAAACCACACTAAAATGTCAAGATTAGGTATTCAGGCCTTATTTACATGATGCAGAACTTGTATATGTAGGTAGGTAAGTACCTACCTAGGTATAGGAGTTTCATTGCATTGCGCTCATTAGGAGAGAGAGAGAGAGAGAGGCCCGTGTATATACCTAATAGCGTCTCCTATTGCGGATAGCGTGCTATTTACAAAAAGTTCGATCAAAACCTGCAATGTTATGAAAATGCCCATGTCATTTCTGGCACCATGTAATAGGGCATCAAACTATGTCGTATGATGACGATGACTTATATGCGCAGATTTATGTCCGTACCTACCTGTCTCGTTTTAAGTTAGTTACTAAAATAAAGTTCCGAATAACAACGCTCTAAGCCATACAATTCCACACTATGGTTGAATATCGGTAGTGGTTATCATTAGTGGTATGGTAGCACAAAAACTACATTTTAATCCATGTTTTCAATGAACAAGGCGTAATATGGTGTTTTTTTTTGTTGTAAAGGTTTCATTTAGTACAACTAACGCCATCTGTTGCAGAACAAAGTAGTTACGGTCGACAGCATCAAGGTAAAACTTCAGATTTGGGACACGGCGGGGCAAGAGCGCTTCCGTAGCGTCACTCACGCATATTACAGAGACGCACATGGCAAGTATTATTATATTGAAATACATAGTTATAATAATTCTCGGGACATTATATCACATTGTTATATTTTATTTTATTAATTTAAAGTTTGAGACACTGAAAGTCAATTTATTAGAATGGGACGTTCTAATAGTTCAACAGAATATGATACTGCTGGCGCCATCTCTGTGCAGGCGTTTGGAACTAAAGGCCTTATTTTGCTTCTTTCATGCAAATCTTGACCCAGATAACGAGTCTTTACTAGAATCTCATTATAAAAAGCATCAGCTACTTATTAAATATTCACTTATATAAAGTTATAAATAATCTATAAATAGAGTGCATGTATTCGTGCTGGGTCCGGAAATTAAGAGTTTCTAGAAATATATTAAAGTATAATTTCAAAAATAGGCAACCAGATCATTCTCGTACTGGTCCAAGATTCCAAACCACATAAAGGCAGTCAAGGCCTGGCCTCGACCCGTTTGCTGAACTGTCCCCAACACCAGTAATTTGAACCTTAAACCCTCAGTATAAGGTCCATGCGCCTTCATAACTCGTCAAACCGGATCACACACGTGTGGAACTCGATTTGGCCACATTGGGCGACGTTTGATGTCCTGGCTCGTTGTTCACAGCGCTTACAAAACGCATCGCATCACGCGAACCAGCCTAAAGGAGACATGTGATATGCGTGATAGTTACGAATCTGGGGGTCAAAATATGTTAAGGGTAGCTGATAAACCAATACAAAATGTTTTGTGAATAGTTAGGCGGAGCTGTCGGGCTCAAACGAGGGCCTAGAGATGTTTTTTACAGCGCTTATCGTCTTTCTGATATCAACGCAATGTGGTGCGAACATACGGTTTTAATCCGTTGCAGGCAGTTGTTCTCTCTGTCTTATTAAACTGGAAAGAAGAGGATAGATGTGATGTACCTACATGTAAAGCTATTTAGGTACCTACCACCTAGTTCTGTTATAATAGTAACTGGAAACAAATGTGTGCTAGGTTGATGGTGAAAATGAGTACCTACGTAGGTAGGTACTGATAGTAACGCTTCGAATTAAAAAATCCCCAGTAGGTATCTAACTACCTACCCGAGGTTTTCATCGATTTTTGACGAATTTTGAATCGTATCTCCTACTTTTGCACTACAGATAGAATTATAAGTCAAACGGCTATCGGTTCTTCAATCTTTTATCTCCATTTTGGTCTACCGGATTTTAAACAAAATGAATACTTAATTTTGTATGTTTGTTTTTACACATTGTCTAAAAATACACTTATTTCGTACCTATCTCTATTGACGTGAAAGATCTAACATTTAAACGAAATCTACATATTTGGGTTCGTCTATGCCGTCTCTAAAAACGTGTCTAGGGTGTTCATTTTAAACTAATTAACACAAGGCCAGAAAACCAATTTTTTGGCCTAAAACTGTTCAACTTTGATGCCAAATATCTCGAAAACAATGAACTTTGAAGTAAATATGGGATACTATATGGCTTAAAGCCGTTGTTGTTAATATAATAACCTACAAAAAACATTAGAAAAGTAAGGGATTCAGATCGAAGGTCATTGGCGTATGGGAGCAATGGAAATCTAGAGTTCGCGTTGACTGAGGGCCGGTTTACACATTGATAAGTGATAAGTTTGCATGGACTCGCACTAATCTGATTAGTGATGTGTAAACCTGCCCTAAGTCATCATTCAGATTTAGGTACTTACGCTTCGACTAGGTAATAAATTAATAATTGCAAGGATGATATGACCTATACTCGTATACAAGGCAACAACAGCAGTTAATGCTATGATCGCTCGGTCCAAGCATGCCCATACACGCGTCAGTTTATAGGTACCTTTTTAATTAACACATGTGTGGCAAACTAAGTAGCTTGCCGGATGGCAAGCGGACACCGTAGCTTATGTACGCTTGCAACTCCCGGCGTGCGTTACCTACTCGAGACGTTGCATAATATACCTAATCCCTGTGATTTCAATTATTATGTACCCTTTGAGATTAACCTACAGAAGCCCAAATCGAGTCGTTTATAAATGTGAAAGTAGTCCAAAGACTTGCACCAAAAGACAATCTCTCAATGAATTAAAGCAAAAAAACACGTTCCCCTTTCACGAACAGTGCTGTGCCAACACATGTTGTGTAATAATAAGACCAACTTCGCATGCGGTTATCGAAGGCCTTGACTCAAGGTGTTAGGGTTGAGCTTCGCATGGCCGGATTGTTATGTTATCTTGTGATTCCTGTTCCCAGCGCTGCTGCTGCTGTATGACGTCACGAACAAGACCAGCTTCGACAACATTCGGGCCTGGCTCGGGGAGATTCGGGAGTACGCGCAGGACGATGTCGTTATTATGCTTTTAGGTGAGGAATCCTTCTGAATTTAATTACGGTCGTTGCCGGTTATGCAACCAGCTTCAATTAGCGACCAGCTGATACCTTATGGAAGTATTTTTGTAGCTATATACCTAATAGGAATCTAACCAAATATATTTTTTTCTGAATATGTAATTGCTTGGATCAGGCGTTACTTTTCGGAAGTCCATGATATGTTACGAGAACAATATTCCTTTTCTCAAAAATGATCAGCAGAGTTGACTTTAATTGGTAAAAAATCAGGACGTGAAGTGCAGTTTATGGCTAGTCAAAAATTAAAAAATTAAAAACCTTGCTGGCTCGATTTTGCTCGACAACAATGTTGCATACAAATTAATTCCATTAAGTATTTGTCGTTGTACCACGACAAATAATGGAATAAGGGAACTTTTTAAAAATAGGTCCTAAATAGCCAAAACGGAAGATCAGTAGGTGTGACTTATCGCGACTTTTTAGTTGTCTATAAATCGTACGATAATTTCATGAAGTGGCGCGAAGAAAGGCATGGCTTATCATTTCCAGATAGTATATTTTTGGTTTCTTGCACAATTTTTGAAAAAAGCACTATACATATTTGTCTCAGCCGGAAGGGCAATTGCTGGCTTCGTATTAAATTAAACGGACTCCTAAGGTCGTGCGTTTATAATTAATACTCATCCAGCAATCGCCTACTTCCCTTGTTTCGACAATAATGTACTATTGATATTCCGCTAAAAAACGTGCTGGTCTATCAGTGAAGATGAGATGCAATTATTTGTGTGTATTTTTGCATGCGGCTAATGCGGGGGCACCCACCCTCCCTCCGCACGTGCAAACATGAAAATAATTACAGCAAGGCGAAACACGTACGTCGAGCTATGGTCGTGGTGGTATGGGCTATGGTGGTTCGAAAGTCGAAGTTCGTAATACATGCATCCCTGTCACTCGAGTTAGGGAGTGCGATAAAGATGGAAATACCCGAACTTCGACTTTCGAAGTTCGTGGTAGCGCCGCTGACGGCTATCACAGGATGCCCCGCGAGCTGTACATACCTACCTTTATTTTTATTTTTTGTTATAGACTATCCGTTTCTTTTTAGTTAGATCGCTTAGAAATCGGCCATCCATATAAAATCAAGTTCACCATTTGATGGCCGTGGAAGGTTCGCCTTCCGTACACGACTGGACTGCCTAAATACTGAACGATACGCGTACCTATAAGGCCCGTTTCAATAAACTGCAAGTAACAATTTTACAATTGCAAACCTGCAACACTGAGGCTCTTGACCAATAATGACTGGCTATTTGTCTAGTGTTGCCGTGTAAATGTGTAACGTTGTAGTTTCGTGAAAAAGACCATGCGTATTAGAAAAAAATCTATCCACATTTTTTTACAAACGATCATTCCAACATCACTTACCTTTTAACCCCTTCGGCCGTCTACAGAACCGGAGTTTCGGAACTGGTTCCGTACGAGGCTTTTAAATTACTTGTATGGAACTGGTTCCCTACGAGGCTTTTTTTTTACTTGTATGAAACTGGTTCCGATCAAGTAATTATTATATTTCATCAGCCGTGTACGGAACTCATGAGTAAAGACACAGCGAGCGGACGCAGAAGCGAAAGGACGACTAAGTTATTTTCATAAAATATTTTGTATGAGTAAACTCTATGTCAGCCTTTGTGTTAAATCCTGGCTGCAATTAGTTCGTAAGTCTTTAAAAAAATAAAATAAGGAGCATGATGACAATCAATCACTACTGTCATTTGGAGTGTGGCTCATATTTTCCGAAAATCATTTTTTCTTCGTGCCAATTATTCCGTTCCCATAATTTCCCGGTGTAATTTTTCTCCAGTCCCCTATTTTCTTGGTAGTTATTATTCCGTTCATATATTTTCCCAGTGGCTTTTTGCCCCAATATTTTATTTTCCATGGGAATTTTATTCCATTCCCATATTTTCCCAGTGCTCATAAATAATATTATTCAAATGGTATAATAATAATATCTTGTTACCTCTACTTTATTTATACTAGTTTAAGAGAGACTCTACGGCATTTAGCTACACCGAGGTACAAAGACGAGCGAAGCGAGGAGGAGTGTTAGGTGAACTGCGAACTACAGCGCGCGAGCTGAGCGAGCGTAGCGAGCGTGCCGCGGTAGCGGCCTGCGAAGCGCCAGAACCGATTTTTTTTTTGTAATATTTACATAGGTAAGCACAAAAGTCCAGGTGATTATCTTATATGAGGAAGTGAAGGTTTCGATTCTGGCGCTTCGCCGGCCGCTGCCGCGGCACGCTCGCTACGCTCGCTCAGCTCGCGCGCTGTAGGTCGCAGTTAACCTAACACTCCTCCTCGCTTCGCTCGTCGTCGTACCTCGGTGTAGCTGGTGTACTGCCGTAGAGTCTCTCTGAAACTAGTATAAATAAAGTAGAGGTAACCAGATATTATTATTATACCATTTGAATAATATTATTTATGAGCACTGGGAAAATATGGGAATGGAATAAAATTCCCATGGAAAATAAAATATTGGGGCAAAAAGCCACTGGGAAAATATGGGAACGGAATAATAACTACCAAGAAAATAGGGGACTGGAGAAAAATTACACCGGGAAATTATGGGAACGGAATAATTGGCACGAAGAAAAAATGATTTTCGGAAAATATGAGCCACACTCCCCAGTGACACGGCCTTCATGCCAAACCTTTTTCGGTGAACAAGGTCTCACAGTTATATACAAATAAATTAAAAGCCATGTACAGAACCAGTTCCATAAAAGTAAATTAAAAGCCTCGTAGGGAACCAGTTCCGTACAAGTAATTTAAAAGCCTCGTACGGAACCAGTTCCGAAACTCCGGTTCTGTAGACGGCCGAAGGGCTTTTAACAATCAAGCTACGTTTTACTTAGGTTACGATATTGTAATTATATTGTCGATAAGACCTACTTATGATTTAAAAGTATGTAACTACGGGAGCCAATAATGCACGGCCCAATAATGTACAGCCTGATAATCCGCGTCCACTTTTTGTGGACTCGGATTATTGGGTCGTGCATTATCAGCCCGGACAAAAGTGGCTTCCAATTATTGCCCCGGACCAAGTTTGCTCAGGGTGATAATCTTGTGGACGCAGATTATTGGGTCGTGCATTATCAGGGCGGACAAAAATGGCTTGTCATAAGCGAACTCTGTCTTAGGTCGGTTAGGTTAGGGTTCACTTGTGTCCCTCAGACCAGAAATAGACACCCCGCGCAGTGGGATGGCGTCGACTCGCTGGGGATTATTAGCCGCACAGATGACCGTCCAAATGTACATTATCAGCTCGTACAAAATTGGCTTCCAATTATTGCCCCGGACCAGGTTTGCTCAGGGTGATAATGCACGGCCCAATAATGTACAGCCTGATAATAGTGATAATCCATGTACAGTATGAACGGTGATTATTGGGCTGTACATTATTTTGGCCGTGCATTATTATGGCTGTACATTAACCGGCACCGTAACTACTAGTAGTATAATTTTTCATAGTCCAAATGAATGCAACGTCAAAGGGTTGTCATTCCGGGGATAAATTATGTAGCACCCTCCGACGCAGACCGGCAGTTTAATTTCCGCCCCAGGAAGCGATTGTGAAAGGTTTTATAGGCTTTTCTTTCAATATTGAATTTGGTGAAAGTATATTTGAAACGAGCAAGGGAATACAGGATAGAGTTTCATTTATCATTAAGTATTTCATTAATTTAGAACCTCTTGAATTCTAATATTCAGATCGCAACATTAATAAAACGATTTAACTAATTTCCTTAGATTTCCTTGGATTTTGAATAATGTGGTAGGTAGAGGTACCTATGCGATACATAGTAGGTACTTATGCGAACTCAAAGATACAAAGACTCTCCTAGTTATAATATTAACACGAGGCGTGAAAGTATCCTCTGACACGAAAACAAATTGGGTAGGTACCTAACCTACCTACCTATGCTTGTTACAAAAGCAAAACTATCTGTCAATGAGTTAGATTACTTGCCGAAGGTATTCACCATCAACAATCAACTGGGAGTGAAAATTGCCACGGATCCGTTACAATGTTCTCAAATTACCAAAGACCCTTTTCGCCCTCGCAAAACTTCAATAGGTAGGTGCTATCAGTTTATCAAATCGTGCTACAACCAAAAAACACTAACTCAATAAATCTCGGCACTCCAATTAAAATAGTAATCCAAGCATAATAGAGTGTAAAATGGAATGCACTTGTATCGTGAGGTTTTTGTTTTCAAATTAAATATCGTTCCAGGTAACAAATCCGACAGCGGCTTAGAGCGGGCGGTGAGGCGGGAGGAGGGGCAGCGGCTCGCGAGGGAATACCAAGTCGCCTTCATGGAGACCTCGGCGAAAACTGGGCTGAATGTGGAAGCGGCTTTCGCCCACGTGGCGAGGGCGCTTGTGGCGAAAGGGAACCCGGCTGACCCCAACCGATTGGCTGTCCGGGCGTCACAGACGCAGGAGCAGAGATCTTCGTGTCCGCCGTGCTCTTAAGGCTGTTTGGATTATATTTCGATCCCGTTAGACCTGGGCTAAGAGGCTAAGCAAGATGTATCTTCATCTCTATCGTACTTAATTAATTTTGCAATATCGTTTCTATTATTCTTGTTACACTTAACACAGCAGTTGGTCTAGTTAAGATTGTTAAGAACCTACGACATCTCTCGGCCGATTCGCTGTATTCTCCCTGGCCGAATGCTCTGCCTAGCTAGTTTGTCATACGGTCTTCTACTGTAGGTTCTTACTGTACCTACTCGGTACGACACAGGTATGTATTTTAATTTCTGCATGACATAAAAACCATTATTAAAGAGAATTCGATGCTTCTGCTGCAACAAAACTGCGTGCTCAGATATCAGGGAATCACTTTGCTGACATAGAGACTACGAGTATAGGTAGCGGGCGTCAGCCTTCCATATTTAAAAAAATACTACATCAGGCCCCGTAGCATGGATGGCGTTATCACGCGATAAGTGACAGGATAGAGCTTCCGTCCCTGGCTGACACCGTTCGATAGAACGAGACGACGCGCCTATCCTGTCACTTATCGCGTGATAACGCCATCCATGCTACGGGGCCAGGCAGTGGGACTTACAGAGCAATTTTTAGGTACAGAGTCTCGTAACGAACCTTAAAGGGTTTATAAGTTAAATTTCGCTACGAGTTTTGATTTTCGTTGTACATGGATTGAAAATGCGGAAGAAATACAAATCAATACAATCTGTATGTCTGTAGGACTGTACCTGAACCGAAGGATACCTTTTTTTTATTCTGAATATGGATATCGATTTCGTACCGTTAGTAGGCCTGTATTATTATAAATGTCCTGTTCATTGCCGACCAAATACATTTTTGGCATTTTTCTTGCCGGCGGCGACAAACAGACGTGCTCCTACGCTAGTTAGCGGGTACTATAGACAACTGTGCACAGCTTGTTAAGTAATGCACAAATGGTTTCATTCCCATTTGAAAGGCTGAAAATGCACAATGTATAGGTATGTACATAGTAACTCGGGATATATGTTTGGTAGTAATGATGTTTGTTATTACACATATACCACGTATAATTATATTAAATTTTTTGTAGTAGAGATTGTGTAATATTCATATTTAATTCGGATGTGTGTTTAAATTATGCAATGGTGCAAAAACCATGTAAGTGTAACATACTTTTGTGCAGTCTACAATTTAAAGTGACAATCAACTTATCCTGGTTGTTCGTTACATCACATGCCAAGAATCTTTAGAAATACTTATTTTATAGGTTTTTAGGTCTATATTACTACAATTTAAAAAAAAATGTTATCGTTGTCTGCTTATTTATGGAAAGAAAGAAGAAAGGTGGATCGACCTTAAATAAAACACCATTTTTATGAATGAAATGTTTCCACGTAAATTAAGTACAGTTGACGTTAAAGAAATACATGTAAGTACCTATGTATTTCTTATTTTTTTTTTTTTTTTTTTTCAATGGACTACATTGATGCAATTTGGCCAACTCAAATAATCTTAAGTATACCTAGGTACTTATCCATTTTTCTCCGTATAGGTACTACAAAGCCATAGGTGTAAAAGTGTAAACATCTTTGAAGTCGACTGTACCTACCTACTACCTAACTAATACAAACTCGTGCATATCCTTTGTTAAACTGTTACATTTTAGCAATTTTACAAAAAAAAGTGAGATTATAGAATTATGCTGTTAATAAAGAAATATGTTTTTATCGTAGTGAATTTGTTGTGATTTCTTATTTGAATATGTAAGTAAAGTACTGTGCACTGCGATATGATACAGTCGAGTTCATACATATGTAGGTTACCTACGTTCCTAAAGATTCAAAAATATCTGAGCCACCTTATGCCCTTAACAATAAAATCGTGTTCACATATTTTTGATCACTTTGTCCGTCCACATATTTTCGAACTCGACTGTACCTACAAACCTACATGAACATAGTTGAAGCCATGAAGGCTTTTTTTACCAGCTGTTACCACTAAGCACAAAATAAATAGGTAGATATCAAATAGTTACCTGTAAGCAGCCAAAAGTAAAGTTCTTTAAAGTATGACCAAACTTACTGACCAAAGGATAACCAAAAAAGATTTCAATCTTATAATATTTTGCACAAATTATTATTTTCCACGTCTGTTGTTCACCATGACCATATCGTATTTGTCTAATTATACCAAAGTGATATAAGTAAGTACTGTATGTACTGTTTTAACTTGTACCTATGTATGTATAAAATTATATTAGCTACTTGTACGTATTTTCCATGAATGTCTGTTTGTACCTTTAATAAGATTTTTTCCAGGTAAAACCCAAATCCGGCTTTTCGAAATCTTTGAAGTCTAAAATCTGTAGGCACCTATTGCTACAGAGATCAAAACAGAGCAGAAAGAAACATTAAACGCGCAAACTACCGTGTAGTAGATCGGGAATCGAACTAGTGTCTTTGGCCTAACGAAAGTTACTGCCCCCTCAAGGAAAAAAACCATAAGTGACAATTTTTGTCAAATTGAGTTTTAACAGTCTCGGACTCAGGGAAAAAAATGAGATTTTTCTATCTCACACGGGTTTGGATATCTCTGATAAACCAAGATTTAGACAAGCAAAAGTAATGTCATTTTGTTAAGTTCACTTCTTGTTCGAAGTAGAAAAGTCATAACTTCGTGTTCATAGGCAAAAAAGTACTAAGTAACCGCCTATGTATTTTAATCTTTGTCTTGGATGTGTGCCTATATGTTTTATCATAAGAAGAAAAACCATATTTTAATTTTGTTTCAAATTACTAAGTAAAAAATACTTCAAATGAAACATATGCTACATTTTGTTAGTTCGTGATTTTTATCAATATTAAAACATTGAGCAATTAAATAAACCACAAGTACCCTTTTGTGCTTTTTCAAGTTCCTAGATCACATAGTAATAGAAGCATATGTGAGTACTTGTGTTGTTTTTTCTTAGATGCTATAGTGCAAAGTTAACACAAACAACATAAGTGCGCACTTGTGTTGTTATTTCTTTGAAACGATTTTTGCTTATGTTTTTTTCAGGAAGCAGAACCTTTTTTTTTTCTTAATATCTAATTCAAATAAAAAGATTATTAACAAAATTAAGTTGCATTAAAATTCTACAATGTATCTTGATTTATACACACAAGTTTCAGCTTTGTACTTTGAAATAAAACCAATTGAACGGAAGTGTAAAGTTATTTGGATTTATCTCCAAACTTACTTTTTGTCACTTATGGTTTTTCTCCTGAGGGGGAAGAGTAGACCTTAAGCGTAATCAGAGAGGATACCGCGAAACGAAAACGAACTTCGTGTATTCTCTCTGTCGCTCGAACTAGCGAGGGATTTTTTTCCTTCAGCTGTCAACACGGCGAATCCTCAAACATATCAAGGGTCGGCAACGCCCATGTTACTCCTTCGTAGTTGCATGCATCTATAGGCTGCGGTGTCCGCTTAGCATCAGGCGGGCCGTACACTTGTTTGCCACCGTCGTTGTATAAAAAAAAAGTGCGACTGAGATGGAGATACGTTCGTTTTCGTTTCGCGGTAGGCCCTCTGAGGTCTAGTTTCGTTGTACAAATAAGCGTAGTTACTACGAATCTTGGCGCCAAGATATATTTGTGGCTGACGGGCGAGGTGAGGTTAAAACAACCCTTACCGACCTTGTGCTTTGCTCTGTATCAATAGGTACACAATAAAAACGTGGCGTACCTACTTTTCACATTACATAACAATGTTTCATAAATAAAACTGTATGTAGTCTAGCATTCTTTTTTTTCTTCTGCGAACAAATCACCGGGGGATGACTGGGTTATGTGGTATTTCTATCCACTAAGGCGTTATCTATGGAAAAGCGTTAAGAGTCCCCAGCACGGTCGACTAAGCGGACTCTCCATACAAACGTACCTAGTTTGGTTCTCATTTTATAACTATGTATGTATTTTTTTTACTATGGTATCTGAAGCTACATAAACTAATTACAGACCTGGATATACCTCACGTCATTGTACATGCAAAGTTTCGTTACAATCCAAGACGGGGTTTTAAAATGAGAGCGTAACTACGTTCGTATGGAGAATCGAGCTTACGCGGACTCTTAAGCAATTAGAGACTGTGCTCGTATGAGAAACGGTCTACTTCCTCTTTTTTTCTCTTTTAATTTCTAGCAACAGAAACTAAGTTTCCGACCTAGATATAGCCGATCCTATAGCATATCGATTTAAAATGAGAAACAAACCAAGTTTGTACGGAGAGTGTAGCGTCCTGGCTACCCTTAAGCTACATGCAACTACACTCACAAACCAAAAAAAACTGATTATACAGGCGCGTTTATAATACCTAATTATGGGACAAAAAGCGGGATTTCAATGCACGTCCGGGTACTCTAATCGCTCCACGCAACGCTTATGCCGGCTGTACACATTGGGCCAACGATGGCGCGTGAGCAGGATGCAGCTATGCAAACGCTGCAAACGAATTAAAGCCATCTTCCTCTAACGCATAGCTGTGTGTACAGCAGGCTTTACAAGAGGCCGTACCGGCCCCCTATTCTGTAACTTGTTTTAAGCTCACCTCAACGCTCACCTATAAATATATCTTGAAACCTCAATGCGTACTAACTAAGCGTAGGTAGAGGTCTAGTCAGAGGCGTCTCTAGCCCTACATGGGCTCGTGTGCAAACATTAAGCCCGCTCCACACTATGGGCCATCATGGCCCATCATACAGGACGCGGTTATGCGGTAGAACGAGACGTAAATATGTCTTACTCCCTTTAACGCATATTACTTGCGTCCTGTATGATAGGCCATGATGGCCCATAGTGTGGAGCGGGCTTTACTCTAACGCCCCCTAGTAAGCGCGCGGTCAAAATGGAACGGTAGCGGGCGGCGCTCGGCGACCCCTAGGACCGCTGCGCCCGTGTGCAACGCAACGCACACCCTGCACCATAGGTAAAGACGCCTCTGGGTCTAGTTTCGTGACGGGTGATGGGCGGGGTGAGCCACTTGAGCGCGCGTATAGCGAATAACACCCCGGTAGAGCGATTAGCGACGCGACGGCGATAGATCTTCATATGTACATCAACACGGCTCGCACGCGACGGCGGCGCGCGAGCTCTCTCGATTTTTCTCGCACTATCCGTCTTTCTCGTATTAGAACACTTAGAACAAGACAAGAGGTATAGTGCGATAAAAATCGAGAGTATGTCACGGCCGTCCCATGCTAGACGTGCAAGTCGCACAAGTTGTACTGACATCGCAGCCGCGGTCGCCAATCGCCCCAGTGAGGCCCCGGCCTCGGTGTTGTAAACCTATTTGAACATTCATCATGTATAAGTCATGTTAAAAAAACTTTAATTTAGTTTCTACAGTACGTACTTTTAGCTCAATCTCCGAAACTACGAGTGATGGGTGAAAAACTTAAGTAAGGCCGTTCTTGCATGTACCTAAGTAGTAGTGGACTCTTCGATTAAGCATATCTGTTTCTTTTGTATTGTTACTTATTTTTATTTTTTTTATAAATAATTCGAACAGGTCACAAACTATCTACATACAGGAGGAGGGGCCTTACTTAATGTTTGACCTAAGTATACCTACCTCGGTACCACAGTGGACATCAAAGATATGAAATGTAAGGTATAAAGTTGTTAACATATCTTTGAAGTCGACTGTATGTACATTGAATGTCTATTTTAAAGCATATTCTCATTTTAAGTACTTAAGAATATATGAAACAATAACTTTATCTGTAAATACATTTGTTGTAACTAAAGTATAACCGTTGTGTAAATGTTTCATGTGGCATTGTATGTTGCTTGTGTTGTGCGATTAATGATCGAAAAATAAATGTGTATTTAAAATTATCTTTATTTTTATTTTGCCCAGACAATACTTATAGTAGGTACATTCAGCATCAGAAGTTAGCTAACCAAAATAAAACGCGAATATCGTGCCGCCGGGCGAAGTGCGCCCCAACGCGAGGTTTAGTTTAAGGCGCCGTAGGTTCATGGTCTTCTCTCCCTCTCACTGAGCATAAGCGTGAGCGAGATGGAAGTGCGTGCTCGGAAGCGCGGATATCATGTTTTTTAATTTTAATTTTTTGGCTGTTTAAATAAATAAAAAAGTACTTAATCACTGAGTTCTCCCAAACATGATATCGCCGATTTTTAGAAGCAATTTTAATGTTTTTAGCTATTGGGCATAATTTGTTACGAATATTTAAAGTGTATTTTAGACCTAAGTTCGTGATTTTTTTCTATCGAGCGAAAATTGCTTAATCATGTTTCGAATCACTGATATCGCTGCAGAAAAGCCTCAAGATTACTATTCGTATTTTTTTGAAACCATATTATTATAAACAGACGCATTAAATTGTTTCAAAAACTCTGTTCGCTTAACTTCGCTGAACCTACGGCGCCTTAAAGTGTTAAAGTCGGCAATAAAATCGATTCGATTTTCCATTCACTATTCGTTTAATAACCGCTAAATTTGATAAACGATACGTCTTCGCCTCATCACTACCAACGTCAATGTGACAGCGTCAAAAGTATAACCCACTGTCCACTGTCCTGTCCCACTATAGGCGAATCACCATGTTTTTGTGAAACGTCAAAAGGCGGTTAGAAGGTATGGGAGATGCCACAACGAGGGACGGAAACTGGTCTTAAAATGGCTGATGACTTGCCATAACATAACAACCTACCCAATTTGGACGCCTGACGCGGACGGATTTGTATGCGCCACAACTTCATACTAAATCAGTTAGTGGCAAATAAAAAAAATGGAACTATGAGAAGGACAACGAATGGTATTTCCCTTTCTGTCACACTTATCGAGATTTGTAAGCTACCAGCTCGCTCACACGTGGTATTATTATTACCATAGCCTGTCCTGAGTATCATAGGTCCATGGTATGGGATTTGTACGTCAATCAGCGTCCATTTTTTAATCTGTATTAAAAATTTTATAAATACGAGAAAATACCCAGGTTAAAACTTGATGTTTTCCTAGTATTTTCATAAGTTTTTTCAAATACCTACCGCAATAATAATACATCCCCCTATTAACTGGAATTATGTTGATCAGTCAGTGTGTCAGTGACAAAACTAAGGAACTTTGACGAGCAATATTAGTTCTTAAAACTAAAAGTTCACCTTGAATGATAATGAGAATAGATATGTCATATTAATACCTATATGTTACTGAAAATTCAGGGTTCTAGCTTTAGCCAGCACAAAATTACAAGAGATTGTAAATGGCCTGAATGGCTTCGACGTAAGGACTGAGGCGCTACCACGAACTTCGAGAGTCGAAGTTCGTAATACATGCATCCCTGTCACTCGAGTTAGGGAGTGCGATAGAGATGGAAATACCAGAACTTCGACTTTCGAAGTTCGTGGTAGCGCCGCTGTCACCACTAGACGGCGCGCGAACTCTCTCGTGGGGACATAGACTATCCGCCTCTTACTAAATAGAACACTTAGAAAGAGACGGATAAGTCTATCTCGCCGCGAGAGAGCTCGCGCGCCGTCTTGTGATAACATTGCAGCAGGCGGCGGAATGGGTCCTTAGTTACCTAGAAACAATTTCTTACGAAAATATACTTTGATAACATTGCATAGCAGGCGGCGGAATGCCTCCTTAGTTACTTATATGTAGAAACAATTTCTTACGAAAATATAGGTACTTTAAAAATAACAATAGAATCATCGGTAAACAGTATCTTTATTTTTCTGAAGTAGAGACATCCTAACTGGCTTACCAAAAAGCATAAAAAAACAAGTTGATACCTACGATAAGTAGTGTACTACCTACTACTTACCAGTCACCTCTTTAGAAAATAGTTAGGTAGGTACCTACATCATTTTGATCGATATACATTTCACGTACAGTCAGCATCACATAGTTAGTAGCAGCCAAAGTAGCCAAATATATCGTAACACTTCCTTATTCCTATAGTAATAAAGACGTGTTCCGATATATTTGGCTACTTTGGCTGCTACTAACTATATGATGCTGACTGTACACCGTACACCGTAGGTACTACCGGAACCCAAACAAAATAGAAAAACACCGTAGTGGCAATAAGTATTCCGTTTCATTCATAACTTCCATTCATTAGATAAGCCTTCTATGTTGGCAATAGTTAACTAATTTATTATTCCTCCAAGTTTTGCTGGATTTAAGCCCAAAATTCGCTTGACATTGATAAATTTGTACTGAAGTTATTAATTGCAATATTAAATAACTATATCATACTCAATAAATTGAGTAAAAATAAAATGAATCGCTAAAACATCAAAATATTTACTTTGAAAATCTAAACAGTTTCAAAACTCCCGCTAGTCGGATCGAGTTGCCAGTGTTTACAACTGTTTGAAATTTGGCGCTCCCACCATGCCGGGCGGGAAGGAGAGAGAACATTTAAGCATGTATCGTCAACATTTGCAGTGAACATCTACAATTTATTTGTAGAAAGTTTAATAAATATCAAAGTAAATATTACAAATAAAATAAAATGGATGAATAATATTTGTATAGATGAACAAAATAGCTCGAAATGCCTAAAATAATGCTTTTAATAAAGTCGTATTAGGAGAGGAAACAAAACTTTAACTATGTCAGTTGTTTAAAAATTACTTTTAAGTACTTTTATTAATTCAGGTAATTATAAAATAATATCAATATGCAAATACAAATTTAAATTAATAAATGTTTGTTTTTTGTATGAAGTAGGAAACCTATCAGACTAGTTTATTATGACTTAATTCATAAAAGTTCAACAAACCAATTTTAGCTAAAATGCCCTTACAATTAGTTTGTCTTTATCTGTCACTTTGACAGTTGTGGTCGTGAGAAAGGGGCAAATCACATGATGAAAAATTTAGAAGGTTTGACAATATTTGACGACCGCTTTAGCCTAGTTGGTAGTGACCCTGCCTACGAAGCAAGAGGTCCTGGGTTCGAATCCCGGTAAGGGCATTTATTTGTGTGATGAGCACGAATATTTGTTCCTGAGTCTTGGATGTTTTCTATGTATTTAAGTATTTATTTATCTATATAAGTATGTTTATCGTCGTCTAGTACCCATAGTACAAGCTTTGCTTAGATTGGGACTAGGTCGATATGTGTAAGATTGTCCACTAATATTTATTTTATTTTTTATTTATTTTATTTAATATTTCAAGATTTAAAGTTTCTTATTGCATTGTACGAACATTCTGTTTATATACCAGTTGTGATATATCTAGTCACTGGGTCTATAATTGTCAGGAATCGGTGAGAATATGTGGAAAACTTGTTAAATTGATTATTTCTTACATATAAAAGGCAACATAATTGAATAATTCTAGTGTTCTAGTGTTCTAGTAGTCTAGTTCTACGCAATGTGTTAATAACAAAAAGTTATAATTAAGTTTTAGACAACGAATCACCACTATGCCTTTATTACACGCTATTGGTAAGTACAAAACACACGTTACGGAAAAGGTTTACGATCTCTGAACGCCGCCATTGTTCGGGCGCGTTATGTTGGTCACCCTGACGCTATTTTACGCGCACATGCGCAGAACGACAGGTGGTCGGCGACTCGACCCGGCCGTCTCGTCCGAACCTATCGACTTCTCATCCTCATCATCAGGCGCTTTCGTGCTCTACTAGCAAGAAAGATGTGCAGTGCTTTGTGTTGAAGTGCTCGTGGTGACATGGCGTCTTTTAATTAATTGTTATAGCAGTTCTGGTGTTCAAAATTTTGTTTATTTACGATGAGTGTGAATTATGATCGTGTTTGTAGACTGTGCTTGTCATCTCGGGGCGAATTACTGCCGATTTTTCCTACCACCAGTTCGAGTGACTCGGAGCCTCACGTCCTCGCATCGAAAATCAAGGATTGCGTGGCCGTACATGTAAGTAATGTGTTAAAATAAGTGCTAGTGTGGTGTTTTAGTGAAAGTAGACCCTTGGTGTACGTGAGAACTCGTCATCCGCCCCGGTTCGTGAATTGACAGCAGCGCGTTTAGGTGGAGATGTCGTAAGATCGTCCACCATTTTGTAATGCTCCACGGCTATCGCTCGGCTCGGTGACCGCGTCGCGTCGCATTCCATGCAGCCGGCGAGGAATGGCGTATGATGAGGGTCGGGTTTTGGCAATATTCCCGGGGGTCTGGCAGGGAGGGGGTCTGCGTTTCGCTAGCTAGGCTCGGCGTGGACATCGGGTGTATTGATTTATCGGGCGAGACCAGGCCGGTGCAGCTCGTCCCTCGAGCCGAGCGGGAGCGGGTGACGGGTCGAGCGTCGGTGTCGGCGTGAGCGCGGTATAGCTGTGTGCGTATATCGAGCGGTAACCCTCGAGGGGCTCGCTGGCTGGCACTCGACTCGCTCCTACTTATTCGGTCGAGGAGCAGCCGTTTGCCGGCGCTCGGATATACCTACGCCTACTTAGTTTCTCCTCGCGCCGTATCTATACAACGAGGCGTTTCTCGTTCGTGCCCATTCTGATGAAACGCGCGTCGCTTTCGGCCTTCATTCTATGATTGCGTATGTTGTTTTTACAGATAAACGAGAACGACGACCTGCCAACGAATGCCTGCAGGAAATGCGTGGACAACGTCAATAACTGGCACATATTTAAGACAGTATGTGAAAGGACTCAAAACAAACTACAGTCTCTGATTAAAAAAGATGGCAGCCAACTAGAAGAGGTGGGTTTCTTTATCTGGTTATTTAAGCTTGGAACTGTCATTTGAATGACTGTTTGTTAACATGCATCATGATTTTTCAGGTTAAAATAAAAAGTGAGCCTTTGTCTGATGAAGCATATGATGATGGAGTGGTTATTGATGGGGGCTACCATGAGGTATGTTGATTTACGTAGCTAGTTATATTAACTACATTGAAACAAACTTGCTACAGTTTTCTAATGATGCTTTAAATTTATTCAAGCGGTTATTGTTGTCAATAATCTTGTAATTTGTGATAGCATATTATTTTACCTAACATTTCTATAATCTTTACCTGTTGATTTAAGTACATTTTAGTTGAAATAAATGCAATGGCTGAAAATCCTGATAGATCAACTCAATACTGTGCTATTTCTTAGTAATATTGAATATGATAAGATGGTATAATATAGCAAAAAGTAAGGGGGTTAAGTAGGTAGGGACTGCTCATCTGCTCTTCAATATGATTTGTATGAAGATGTAAAGTTGGTGAGCTTGTATGTAGCGGGAGATCTCTTCGTCTCATGACTTCACATTTAATCTTAAATTTACTTTTTCTGTTTGAATGGTCGCTTTGTTGTGGTTGTTTATTGGCTCTGAAATTGTAACCTTGTCTATACAACACCATTAAGAGAATTTTATTTCTATAATACCCAAAATACTTTTATGCTAATACAACGAAAATTATCCATTTCAGGTTGCGGGAAGCAGCAAGGTGCGACCCGGAGGCCCACCCATCTTGGCTTCACTGGGACTCACACCACGGAGTGATAAGGTAAAGATTATATCCAGTGCCCCTTATCATTCATGAGCAGCAAACATATTGCTTGCACACAGTTACATTTGAGTCATCGTTTATTACACTTCAGCTTGTACTTTAACTTGAAAACCTAAGCCTTTTATTGATACAAATGTTTTGAAGGATTTTTTCATTACTTACCGTGGTGTATAGGATGGTGTGATGTAGGTCAGTATTAAAGTTACTTACTCACAATATTATATTGATTCTATGGATCAATCAACTTTTTCTTGTCATTCTGCACGAAAATAACAGTTTCTTGAAAAAAAAGTAACAGGAATTCTTAACATGCTTAGGAGATGAGATATAAAAGTATGAGACTATAACTGTCACAAAAACTTATGTTTGGTTGGTTTTATAACCCTAACAAGATCTGCATCGTCAGCATACTCCTAGCGTTATTCCCGGTTGTGCCCTGAAGGAGCCCGGGGTCCACTTTGACAAGTTGGTATAAAATATATTCATTATTACATAGGTTTTTCTGTCCAATTTGATGTGTTTGCTATTCATGCAGAGGCTTCCCCCAGGGGTCACAGCCCACCTAATCATAAAATTGTCTGAGTAATTTACTGTAGTCTCCATAAAGCGTTTTATTCAGAGCCTCTCAGAGGAGAGCTATATTTGCAAGCTGAGTTTTGATAAAGGAAGCTATTTGATTGTGGTAAAGTAAAGTGCAGACCCCTGCAGACTTGGTTCACATGTGTTATTCATTGACCAACATCCATACTAATCCATACTTTCATACTATCCATACTTAATATTATAAATGCGAAAGTTTGTCAGTCTGTCTGTCTGTTACCTCTTCAAGCTTAAACCGCTGAACCGATTTGCATGAAATTTGGTAGAGATATAGTTTGAGTCCCGAGGAAGGACATAGGGTAGTTTTTATACGGGAAATGCTCTCCTAAAGAGGTTCAATGGGGTGTGAAATTTTGTATGGAGCTACGATATAAATGATTTCCACGCAGATGGAGTCGCGGGCAGAAGCTAGTTTTCTATAAATGATGAAACTGAAAAAGAAGCTATGGTAGCCTAGTTGTTCAGGTATGTGGCTTTCAAGCGGCAGTCGTGGGATCCAATCCCGGCTCGTACCAATGAGTTATACGGAACTTATGTAAATATTTACCGTTAGCTTTTCGGTGAAGGAAAACATCGGGAGGAAACCGGTCTAATCCCAATGAGGTCTAGTTATCCCTCTGGGATGGAAGGTCAGATGGCAGTCGCTTTAGTAAAAACAAGTACCTATGCCAAATCTTGCGTTTAGGTGTCAAAGCGGACCCCGGGCTCCTTTATGGCACAACTGGGAATAACGCTAGGAAGATGATGACGATAATGATAATGATGAAACTGGTAAAAATAATGGTGTATGGAAATGGGAAAGGTTTCCTGTGTCAAATTCATTATGACATTGGCTTGAGATTGAATTTCACCTGGCCTGTGAAAATGTATCTTCACTTGTAAGCTTGTGTTCGAAACTGTCTACCTATTTAGAAATTAAAAACGGGATTTTGGCTTTTTAATTCACTTTCACAAGTCAGGGAGTAGGGCTAGGGTTATCACTTTCGAATAGAATGCGATCCAAGTCAATAAACTCGGCTCGATTTACATTTTTGTTCGAATATTTGTTTCAAATTATGTTACAACACTGACCTTTTTAGCGGGACACTACAAACAGGATTCGATAAATTCATATTTTTTTGTTACTGGGATTGAACCCTGAAGTGCAAGCGCTATGTAGGGCTACATTTGCATGTCGACTCAGAACCAGAGAAGTCGGAATGAGGAATTTACATAATTTTTCACCTTGCATCATTATGAAAATTAACCAATATCTGAAGTACTTCGTAAAAATGTTTTTAAATCCTATTGGATTATAACAAAGCAAGCACATGACTGGTAGCGGGCCTAATGCTACTTAACATCCTATTTTAAAGAATTTAAATATCTGAGAATTTATATATCATAAGGCAAGCCGGAGCGAATGTGGACAACTTTTTTTTCAAAATCTGTAGTAAATGATGCCTAATTGTTTTAAAGACTCTTTGGGGGAGGCCTATGCCCAGCAGTGGATGTCTTTCGGCTGACATGATGATGATGATGTTATAAAGTAGGCAAACCGGTCGGATATGAGTCCTATGGACGTTGTTGATGAAAAGTTGTGACAGTTCCAAAGTCACAAAGTAAAAATCGTGTCATTAAAACAGCAGTTTTATTTGGTGGCAGTGACATACGAAAAAAAATACATCATCCGTAAAATATAGGTTGAACTTGTACAGTGACAAAGTCATCTAATGCAATTCTTTAAATGGCACCAATATTTCCAGTTCGAGGATATTTTCCATACAAATCGGGATCTTTAAAAAATTCCGTGGTCTCTATTTCCATTCTTTTTTGGATTTCTTGCTTTCCATGTCCACTTTTTTAAACAACCCTTTGTGTTTTTCGTTTCGCCCTATTCAGTTTTTTTCTTCTTGTTTGTGTTTTGATTCTCTAATTTTTGTGAGGTCTTTATATTTTAAGAGTCCGCAGTAAGCTCGGCCGAATTTCACCTTCCAATACAAACGTAGTTACGCTCTCATTTTAAAACTACGTGTTGGATTGTGACGAAACTTTGCATATACAATGACATGAGGTATATTTGTCTGTAGTTTATATGGTTCCAGTTTATAAAACAAACGAAATACAAGTGTTGTATGAAAAACTTTAATTCACTGTATTTTTTTACTATGGTACCTAAAGCTACATAAACTAATTACGAACATAGATATACCTCATGTCATTGTATATGCAAAGTTGCGTTACAATCCAAAACGTAAGCAGACGTTTTAAAATGAGAGCGTAACTACGTTTGTATGGAGAATCGAGCTTACTACGGACTCTTAACGTATAATGCACAAATAAGTAAATTATATTTTACACTATGTTTTCTCTGCATGCCTTATTTAGCACACTACTACGGACAACTGCCTAGGGATAAAAAGATATTTTTTACACCAGTAAATAGACACCTTTGCGTATGTGTGTAATATTAGTATCATAACTCATTGTAAATAATATTTCCCTTCCAGGGTATCGAGAGTGAGAAAGATGAAGAAGAAGACGAAGATGAGGAGATGATGGAGGCAGCAGCAACTCAGCAGCAGTACAACAAAGTGCCCAATATGCCTGAAGTTTCCATCACCGTGATGCGACCCACTGGAGAGACCCTGCACGCTCGCCAGGGCATCCAGCAGTTAGCGTCCAAGGACTGTCTCGTCTGCGGCCGTGCCTACAGGTACTCGCACAACGCCAGGCGACACGAGCTCACCGCTCACAGCTTTGACAGATACACAAACAAAATCAATACCGCTAAAAAACCAAAAACACACATGCAACCCAAACTACGAATCAACCCCTTCAACCCGAAAGCGCGACTTATGCCTAACCCAATCAATCACAAGCAGTTTCAAAAACCAATGCCGACTAGGATCATGCCGTCGCGAGTCGTTGCTCCTCCCAAACCGATACCTATCAAAAATGCTAAACCCGTTCATAACAACTTACCATATCCTTTGCGTATAAAAGCTCTAAAAGATTTACAAATCAAGAAAAAAGAACCCCAAATCTTAAAAACTCTCCTTACATCAAAACCGGAACGGTTGGTCTCTGAGCCCGAAATTATAAACTCTGGACCGGAAAGTCCGGAAACTTTAATATCAGAGCCAGAAATAGCATCTTTCCAAGTTGAAACTATATTGTCTGAACCTGGCTATGACCAAAACCAAGATGAGGAAGAGGCTGATGAGTCGCAGAATCAAAACCAACATTATGATACAGTTGACATGGAATCTGACAATGAGATCGAAATCGCTCGTCAAGAGAATGACGTGGACATGGATGATAACCATGAGGATCACGATGGCCAAGACAATATTCAAAATGACACTGAAAATATGGAAGGAATGGAAGGTGAAATCAGTGAGACCGAGAATGGACAGCAAGAGGAAGACGATGAACATGATGGTAGCCAAGGAGATATTACGATTGAAGAACAAAATGATGTTCAAGCTGATGATGTCGAGAGAGACAACGGCGAGGATAACGGAGAAAGAGAGGAAGATCAGGAAGATGGTAATGATGGTGAAGATAACGAGAATGAAGAAGATGAAGATCTCCCGCCAGGCTTAGCGCCAGTTGTTGAAATCAATGAAGACATGCAGACTAATTCGTGCAATAGTGAACAGAATGAAGAAGAAGAGGAGGAGCTCGATGAAACTGTTGCTAACGAAACCATCGACGAAGACGTCAAGGAACTAGATCCTGACAAGATTTACGTCACAAAGACACAGAGAGACTTTATCAACAAATACAGAGACATTATTGAACAGATCAACACTAAACGTTGTCTTTGCTGCGACAGGGAACATCCTCGCCGAAAAGCTGTCATACAGCATTTACAGAAAAATGGACACAAAGTACCAAAGCACACGTGCTATAATTGCGTTGTAACTTTTGGACATATTGGCGCATTGCTCAGTCACATGAGAGCTAACGTTTGCACAGACTTGTGGAAGATAATCTACAATGAACAAGGTATTACTGATGACCTGGTCATTGAAGATGAACCCAAAGATAACAAAGTTCAATACAAGGATATTTTCAATGCTAGATCGTATGCGTGTAAACTGTGCCCGGCTAAATTCCAACTTAAACAGTTTATTATGAAACACGTTCTGGATGTTCACGAGGATGGGCAGTCACGCGTGCCCATGGCCTGCGTACACTGCGGCTCCAGGTTTAAAGATAAGTCCTTGTGGAAGAGACACATTCGGAACGGAGAATGTACAGTTTACATAGCATGCGATCTATGCCCTGAGAAATTCGTCAATATGCAAGACTTTAACGACCACGCGTTACACGTCCATGCCGGCAGTTTCGATCCTGACAATCAGAAAAATTGCATCGACGGCCGTCCCACGGATTGTCCTCTGTGCGGAAAGAAACATCCCAATTATCCGAACTTGGTGAAACATTTGAAGGCGGCTCACGACGAAGACAAGCCACATTACTGCCAGAATTGTGATGCTAAATTCGAAACAAGCCCTGAGCTCAATAAGCACATTTACGCCGAACATTCCGATAAAGTGCTGGGAGCACAAACCGCAGAACCGGACATGTCCCTTGTTAAGGAGGAAGCGGAGGAATATCATTACTCGTGCACAGAATGTAATGCCATATTCGAAACTGTCGACGCGTGGACTGACCACCAAGTGGCAGAACACAATCAAATCGCCCATCACTGCGATCAATGTGAAAAGAAGTTCCTGCGTCCTTCCGAGCTAGCGGAACACAAAAATACACATCTGAGAGTGAAATTTTACCCGTGCAGTGTTTGCTCCAACTCGTACAGTACTCCTCAAAAACTGTCCGACCACGTGCAGCAAGCCCACCCGGGCGCCGCGGCAATGGCCGCAGCTGATTCCGAATTCTTTTGTGATATTTGCATTAGGTCATTCAAAAGTCGTCAGGCTTATTCTAACCACATGCGTATCCATGCTAAAGTTCCTACCACCAATAGAAAACCAGGTGAATCTAAATCATTCGCTCCTCAGATTATAGGTAAGCCGATAAAGCAGTTCCCTATAATTCAACCCGGGTTTGTGAACTTCAAACCGAATTGCAATGTTCCTAACGCTCCATATTGCTGTGACATATGTGGAAAAGGCTTCATGCATAAGAAAAATATATGGAAACATAAGAAAGTTTTACATGCAGACCTCCTTAATGAGAGGAATGACAGTGAAGATAACACTATGCAAGCATCCACTGAAGACGATGAGTACAACGTTGACGAAAACGGCATTGCATTGTCGACGCCACAGTTCAACAGTTTTAACTTCTCTACCTTTGCCAACAACGCGCAACAACATCAACAGCAGCAACAACAGGCGCAGGCGGCGCAAGCGGCGCAGGCCGCCGACGCATTGCCTTTCTCGTGCGAACTTTGCTTCAAACGGTTCCCGTTAAGAACCAGTCTGTGGAAACATAAACGCGCCAAACATGGCATCATTAACGCGAGCGCGTCTGGCAATCCCGAGAATCAAGCGCAACCATCTTCGGAAGGCGGTAGATCCAGTTGCACGATTTGCAAGATAACGTTCTCGGATAAAAAGTCGTATTATCGCCATAGAAAGAATGTGCACAAATCCACGGCACAAATGTGTAAGATTTGCGGGAAACCATTGAACTCGACATTGGAGTTGTACGAGCACTTAAAGGCTGCCCACGCCCGTGAGTTACTAGGATATAACGCTAATCAAGGCACAAGTAAAGCACAAGATATATCCCAAGAGGTAGACGTGGAGTACGATCCCGAACCAGAGATTGCCGACCCCAGCGCGGAGTACCAAGCTCGATACCCGTGCGACACGTGCGGAAAGCAATTCGTCGGTTTGCTCGCTCTACAAAACCACCAGTGTATAAACCAATCCTCTTCGGAGCCCCAAACCTTCGACTGCGAGATCTGTCATAAGAGTTACACATCAATAGCCGCACTGAAGAGTCATCGTGGGTGGCATTTGCGCTCGCCCGACGGCAAGGCGGCCGCGAACAATAGCGGGCTATGGATGCCCCAGCACAAAGTCACGAGCAAAGTGAGCAAGCACGAGGTCGTAGACCCCATCCAGCTCGCGAGAGTCACTCACTCGACCCCCACTGCGACCGCCACGACTAAAAGAAGACTGCCACCCGAAGTCGAAGTGACCGTCGTCAATCCCAATAAGAAATTGAGGTCCGACGATTCTATGGAGCTCGAACAGCAGAACAGTTTGACCGGCGCCTTAGAAGATCGGTACTGTACCATCTGCGATAAAGAGTTCACGAAACGCGCGGCATATCAGCGTCACATGGACGAAGTTCATCAGCCGAACTCTGTTTTCTGCCCCGTTTGCGACAAGAGCTTCACGCGCAAGTCGACGCTGCTCGTGCACATGAAGAAACATTACGGAGGCGATGGCGAAGGGAGCTCGAGCGCGATCGGGCTGGCGGAGGAGGACGTGTTCGGGTGCGACGTGTGCGGCGTGCAGCTGAACAGCGAGAGCGCGCTGCTAGCGCACCGCTCGCGGCACCACGCCGAGGCCGAGGCCGAGGCCGAGGAGGACGAGGAGGACGAGGAGGACGAGGACGAGGGCGGCGCGCCGCTCGCGCAGCCCGGCGAGTTCACGTGCGCGCAGTGCGGCGACGGCGTGGCCACGCCGCGCGACCTCATCGCCCACCGAACCATGCACGCCACACCCACCAAATTCTTCTGCAACATCTGCAAAGTGTACTTCGCGCGAGCCCTGGACCTGTCCTCCCATACTCGCGCGAAGCACGCCGACAACGAAAAGGTGTATTTCCCCTGTGCCATGTGTGAACGCTTCTATATGAACAAGAAGAGTTTACAGCGGCACATCGAGATGGCCCACTGATCGTAAGAGTTGACCTCGACCGCCTGTAGCGTTAAGTTGTTTGGTTGAACCGGGTTTGACGATGACCTTAGACGTGACGCAGTTAGTTATTAGGGAGGTTTGCCCAGTCTTGGCACATTATTTATTATGTGAATCCTTGAAGCGACTGGCGTGTCGTGTCTTTGGTATAATATTGTGGTCGCTCTACCGTCATTCCTTAGAATCTTAGATGTTATTTTGTGGTTGAATGTGTGTTAATTCTTTTGTTTCTCGTAAGCATTGCTCACTCTTAATACTTTATTTACTGACGTTGTTGTATGCAGCAGTGAAAAATACATGTAATGTGTTTTAGGTACTTATCATGACTTTCGGGATATTATGTAACGAATTATTCTCTATATTTTTAAACATTGGAATAACGGGCCAAAATTGTGAAATTTAGTCAAGATTAGTCATAACCAGTGTTAGACTAGACATAAGTCATGCTTATATACATACTTGCGTTTTTTTTCTAAAATTATGGGTATAATTACGATAGAATGGAGCGTCATTGTATGAAGATTATTTTATAAGAAGTTTGATGAGTTTCAAATATGGTTAAATGATGTTGATGAATTATAATTATAACTTTTTTGTCATATATTTCTACCCTCTATATCAGTGTTTAGTTTTAAAACACTTAAAAGTATAAGAGTCCAGACGTCTGCGCTCAGCTGAAGAGCCACAGGATATGAGGGATAAATATAAGAGTATGGTTTTAGGTCATCAACAAAGTTAACAACATTGGAGGTTTTTAGGCCCCATACAGTGACGCTCCACTCTAATAATATACAATTGATTAGACCAATAAGATCAGTCTTGAATGAGTTATTTTTGTATTTAAAGTATGCATTCAGTTTTACTTTATTCTGTAAATATAATAATAGTTTAATTTAAATTAATATTAATGATAAAATTAGGACTTTTTAGTTAACGAAAGCGTACTAAGAGAGGACGTTTAAGTTTTATTAAATTGTACTGATTATTTTTAGACATTTCAAGTGTATAGTATTTTATAAACTACCACTAAGGGCATAGCTCCTCATCTATGGCTATTACTTTATACTATGAAGCTATATTTAGGTACTTAATGGCCTTGAAATGCTCTCCTCTTAATCTCATAGTGACTACATTTTGTAACGAAAGGCTGGTATTGGAGTTACAGGTTGTTTATATCTGTAAAGTGATTCTAGTAAAGCGATGCATAATGTAAATGGGGACCTATTTCCGATGTAAAATACCACTACTATACCACATAACGTCTAATCGTTTTTCAATAAAGGCACATTATGTACTATTAATTATTTGAATTAAGTGATCCCTAAATTAACCTGTGTGAATATAGTTATTAAAAATTTGGTAACAAAACATTTTTATATACGCACATATCATTAGTGCTCTCAAATGCGTTCAGAAACCGTAGGAAATGACCAGCATTATTACAACCGATTTTACTATGAGAACTTTCTTGTCTGTGGTGGTAGGTAAAATCTGTACTTTAATGTTATAATTATAACAGTATAGATTTTTGTAACGTTATGAGTTTAAATTTGGAACAGCTGTCAAAACTCAATTCTAGTATCCATATATATTAAAACAGCTATCGATACGAAACGTCAATTCAATATGTTTTTTTTAATATATACGCATGACATTTAATTTCGAGTGACATGAGTATAGGAACTTAATTCGTTTGTCTATGATTTAAAAAAAAACCATTCGTCTTGACGGAGGATAGAATTGCCGCCATTGCTGTTGTCATTTTTTTGTTGGTTTTTTTTTTGCTGTTACGAAAGTAGAATTGTGAACCCATCTTAGAGTACTTATGATATTTGTGTAGATAAAGTAGTGTATGCAACTGTACATAATAATTTTAAAACACTTGTGTGATCCTATTCTGAAAAGGCCTCTCATTATGGATCAGTTGCATAAACTAATATTATATATGCACTATAATTATTTGTTCTGTTAGTTAAACCAAATGTTTAAATACTATTGCACGGTGAATATTTTATACTTCTCAAAGTAAACATACCACTGCTTTAGTAAAACAAGTCACCGGGAAGCAGACAGTGCCAAAGCTTGTCTTGTTTGCCTCATCTTGTACGAAATAAAATATTTTTAATAATAGTAAGTAAGACTGTTCCTGTATTGTACATTGCAAAATTGACGGAAGCATTTAGGAATAACATCATGTTACTAAGAAAACCATTTATTTTCTTTGAAAAAAGTATATATTCAAGGAATTGTTACAAGATATGGAAGGTTCAAAATTGTGGTTATAAATTATAATTATATCGAGTCTGCTTTCAAACTAGCAATGCCACACGAAGGTACGCGTATGAGGCGTCAATCGTTTTAAATTTTAATTATTATCAACGCACAAGTAGTGTATCTTTTACGACGGGTGTTGTAATGTGGTGCCTTTTCATGTTTGTTAAAAATGTAAATTACTTAAAAGCATCCCGATTATAGACGATTACAATAGTACATTACTTACCAAGGGCTGTAAAAGAAAGAAAGCCCGAAATCGCAGGTATTTGTGACCCGAGCCGAAGGCGAGGGTTGTAAATATGCGATAGAGGGCTTTCTTTCTTACTGCCCGTGGTGAGTACACAATTTTACGTCTTCACCTGGCCACAATGCGAGTTTTACCGTAAGCGCAGCGTGCGATAAAACTCACATTATGGCCAGGTGTCACGTAAAAAATATTTATTCAATCTGCTTTATCAATTTTATATTCTTTAATGACGAGTTTAGCTTGCCTTTGTTACAGCTTTGATTTAGGTTGAATCATTTTATGATGGAAAGATTATGTTTCATAACGTAATAATATTTATCACTGTCTTCTGGAACTATTTATTTTAAATTATTTTTAAAAATCTTAAAAATCAAGTGTGTTTTTATCACAAATGTTTGTCAATTCTTGGTCGATCCGATGTCCTGTAAAGAGTATATTTATATCACAAACTTATCCTAATATTATCCATAGATGAGGTTTACTTTTGTCATCTTTGTGGTTTGATAAATAAAGTGAATTAAAGAAATGAATTATCTTTCTTTGACGACCGCTTTAGCCTAGTTGGTAGTGACCCTGAGTTCGAATCCCGGTAAGGGCATTTATTTGTGTGATGAGCACAAATATTTGTTCCTGAGTCATGGATGTTTTCTATCTATTTAAGTATTTATTTATCTATACTTATATAAGTATGTTTATCGTCGTCTAGTAGGTACCCATAGTACAAGCTTTGCTTAGTTTAGGACTAGGTTGATTTGTGTAAGATTATCCCCTAATATTTATTTTATTTATACTTTACCTGGAAACTAACCGTGCTTGCTTTAGTGAACCAAGAAGTAATGGAGTATTAGGCAAAGTAAAATTATGTTGTAATGAAACCAAAGCGTTTGCTTTAGGATTAGATTAGGGTTCCGTACCTCAAAAGGAAAAAGGAGCCCTTATGTTGTAGGATCAGTTCATTGGCAGATATACATCTGTCAGAATCTTTCACGAAAGCGTCATATCAGGTAGAAATTAATATCAAATACTCAGGCCGGCAGTTCATGGCAGCTGACAAGAAATATTTAATTTTTCCAAAAAGTTTACATACCTGTACTTACTATTTTCGGAAGGCGCCGATACGGGATCCATCCGAGCATGCGCTGCGTTGATAGAGGGGTCTCTTAGGCCACGGTCTCCTATAAATCACGCTGTACGCTGCGTCACAACGCTTACTATGGAGATGTACTGTTGTGGTCGTCGGCCACATCAGTACATCTCCATAGTAAGCGTTGTGACGCAGCGTACGGCGTGATTTATAGGAGACCGTGGCCTTACTGTCGACACAGCGCGTCCTTAAATGAATGAAGAGTTTAACTTGCTACGATACTAATGTTTTAATTCCATGGGCCCGCAACCCCCAATAAGTAAATTGCGCGTTGTCGACTCTATTGATTACAGGATTCGCTGTCTCAACAGCAAAACGACTAATGTAGGTCCTTCTCTTAACACAGCATATCCTTGGCACAATCTTCGCCTCCTTAAAACAGGACTCATGGACATAAATACACTATGTAGCTTCAATACAATTGACCCGTTTTCATTGCTCCCAAAAATCAAAACCCACAAGGCAACTGTACATGCGTTCAGATTAACTTTAACTCCTTGATACGAGCCGGGATTTGAACCCACCACCGCAGTTTAAGAGGGCACCGAGCTTCTGGCGCGAATTGATTTTAGGTTAGGTTAGGTTAGGTTATTCTATGCGCTCCGTGCATGTGCGTGTGTGACGCACACAGGCAGGAACGAGAGGCGGCGGCTGGAGCTGTGCGCCGGCGCCGATCGCCTACATAGAGTCATAGAACGAAACGAATGGCGGTAAATGGCGCTATAAATGCTTTCAGCGAGGGTGTTACCAATATTTACAAAATTTAGACAACCAAACGATTTCAAATAATTGAATTGATAATATTCACATTTAGACAAACCGTTATGGAGATTTCTCATTTATTTATTTATTTATAAAACCGTCCGTAGGTTATAGTATCTACGATGAATGACAAATTAGTATTCAAAGCACAATAGTAGCTCAATAAAATTAACTCAATAATGTAAAATAACAGAACGGCTAAATAGGGTAAAAATTTCAGTAGGCACCCCGTTGTTTAGGGTTCCATTTGTGGAACCGCACTTTTCGATTCGAACAATTCCCTAAACAATACCACTGTAGTTTTATACTGCAATTGACTTCGAAAAATTTACCTACTACTTGTTGGCTCAGCGACCCAAAATGAATCTTGGCCTCCGACACGAGAGAAAATTTGCATTTCGATAATTCCAACAAAGGTAAGTAGGTAAAGGTAGGTAATCATGGAAATAAAATTCATACACGGCTGTAGATTGCACAAAACATTTTAATATAAACTTAAAAAGTCGTACAACAATATGAAAAATTATTATTGACTAATTATATTCACGGGCATGGAGAGCCGCTTTACTATATTATGCAAATTTTATATTATCTTTAACACTTCCATCTAATATATCTTACAAAAGAAAGAAAAATAAAAAGTATCTTTAATAAAAATTCTCATTACTCTAAGTTGTATTATTATTAAACTTACATTATAGATTTTATCTACAAAATACTGTAGCACTTTTGCCAGTTTTTCAATCGAGGGACCTCAGTACATTTACCCAACGTACCACTCATAATAAATAGGGTACCAATCAAGTACACGTTAAAATTATCGTAGGAAATGTAGACGCCTACAGAAATCATACATCTATACTTAATCTAAATCAAAATATAAAAATAGTAAAAAAATAGTTGCACATTTCCTTATTCAGGTACAACTTGTCATAGTTGTGCATGGAATCGAAAGCGTGTCCACACTCCCCGACGCGGTCCGGCGCGACCCGGTCCGCCACCCGACACGTGCACGGACAAGCCCGACCAAGCGGCACTACACTACGCTACCCCACTACCCCCTCCACTGAAAAACTGAGCACCGCCGAGTGAAATATAAAAAAGATAAATAACACATAGTATTTACTTCCATGAATTTGCATGCACCCGTTATTTTATGAATTGAGAAATCTTTTCTATCATTTACACTCAATGTCTTTTTAATTTTAACATTATAATTATAGGTACCATACAGACTAAGGCCGACGCGCGGTCGGCCGGTAATGTACTCGAGGACTAATATCTTCTTAAAAAAATACTGTTAGATTGAAACGTAACTATACCTATAATATATTATGTATATTGTAATAATATTATAAGGTTATAAATAATCGTACGAGTGATGATTACACTAGGTGAGATCTCCGACGCCTTCGGGCGGGCCGCCGCGCCGTCCGACCGCGTCCGACCGGATATGCAAACATTTATTACATACGATACGATACGATACGAGTACATACATACCAGTTAGTAGGTACTTTATATAGTTAGTATGAATTATCAATTTCAATATTAAAAATACGTAATTTCTCTATTGGCCTTTCGTTTCCACGTGAAAAATTAGACGAATATCGCGTACGAATATATATTATGTATACATATTTAAATATCAGTATTTCTTAGATCGGAGGACGTATGTATACAGGCTCGCTCTATAGAAGGTACGTCGTAAGCGCACGCGGCCATCCGGCCTCTCGCTCCCTTACCCTACAATACCTATATCGATATCGAACGAAGACATCAAAAACGTGACTCGGCTTTAAATATTACGAAAATAAATCGCCGGCGAGTCGCGCGGCCGATTATTGCTCCTATCGATAAATTTACACATCGACATAACGAACGAGAATACAAAAAGTTATGGAAAATCGTACGGATATCACAAGCGGCGGGCGGCGCGGGGCGCCCCCGCGGAAAATAAAAAAATAAATCGCGATTCGCGGCGCGCGTCTCTCTCGTAAAAAAGTAAAGACTCTAATACTCTCGGGTCGCGCGGGGCGGCTAGCGCGCGTGCGCGGCTCAGTTGGCGAGCAGCAGGTGCGCCGGCGGGCCCTCGCGCCGCCCCACGAAGTACGCGGCCGGGTCCGCCGCCGGCGACAGCCGCGCCGCCAGCTGCTGCTGCACCGCGCGCTGCTTGATGTAGTTGCTGAACTCGGTGGGCGACATGCGGTTGGCGCGCTTGCTGCTCGTCTTCAGCTTGGTGCTGCCGAACTTGGTCTGCGCGAACGTCGCGGTGGTGAAGGTGAGCGGCTGCGCGCGGAACGGCGGCGCGGGGGAGAAGGCCGCGGGCGCGGGGGGCGATGGCGCCGTCGCCGGCTCCACGGGCCGGAAGCACTGCGCCTCGGGGTTGAATGCCCGGGTCACCTGGAAAGAACGCAATCATTATTGTCTCAATCTCCACTATTTGGCCTAATCCCAATAGGTCCAATCTCGCTTCTGGGTGCTTACGTAAATTTTTGGCATTAGGTCGCTGAGCGAAACGGGGGCTTACCAGATACAACCAGAATAACGCTGAGGAGGAGGAACCACCACGATTTGGCCGCGAGTCAGCGCTGATTAGGCCTTACCTTTGGCTCTGTGGCAGGTACAATTTCTCAATGTCAAATGACGTCTTTGTCATAAGCGGTAAGCGGATATTATACTAGATCTACCATTCAACATTACTAGTACACAGTATGTGAGGTGCAACATTCACTTGAGGAGCTTACGCTATTAACTCATTTATTATTTATGACACCACCTGCCTGCCTTTGCGAAAATGCGGGGCCAGATCTTTATGACGTTGACAAGGAATATAGCAGCTAGCATGATCGCGTTTATGTCCGACATAAAGCATTCGTCCCTCTCGCACTTACTTGCTAGTGAAGTATCCGACGTATACGCCACCATGCTAGATTCGAGGCCAAGCAGCGCTACGTGCGTGTTTTTCCGCCTTGTAGCGGAATTCACTCGTAGGGGCATGACTCATGTGTGGATCATGAACCTTGAATGGGCTAGTTAGGCATAGGCCTTGAGTGCAATACGTGCCACACAAGTTTGCGTCTCTGAAGTTAGGGTCCAGTCGCCTCTGATGGGGTCTATGTACATGTCAGGATTTGTCAGCCCCAATTTATCAGAAGTTGACTAATTGCTATCGTCTGGCATGCATGGTTTTTGGCATGTTGCGCTGCTGATCCAACTGTCAAACGAGTTTACCGAGACATTGCATGCACATGTGGTTGGATTGTTAAATCTGTACGCTACACCCAATTATGACTTCGACATGTTGTACTGACAAATTGGGGTAAAATCACATAATCTGTATACCCCATGACACCTTGAAAGTAGTATCTGTGTTGTGTTGTGAAAGTAGTATCAGATCACCGAAAAAAAACTTTACGATCGCGTTTGCGTTTTACCCTCAATTTCTATAGGATTTGAAAGCTAAACGCGAACGCGGTCGTAACGTTTTGTTTCGGTAAAACTTATACTAGAGCCTCTGATGCTAATCAGAGACGCAAACTCATGTGGCACGTACTGTAGGTAATTTCTATCTCACCTCTCGGTCAGTCCGTTCGTCGGCCGCCCGCTCGTCGCTGCTGAATAGCACCTTCACTGCTCCCTTCTCACCGATGCGGTAGGACACTTCTCCTGAAACGAGCAAAATAAACGGTTGAATAAAAACTAAAGGTCTCTGCGGGACCTAATTAGAATAATCCTTGTTACTATAACGGCCCGGCTACGGCATTGCAAATGGTTATTATAGTGTAAAGGAGTTCTTTGACAGCAATAGGATATTATGATTATTATTTTGACATTGTTTTATACTGTGTAGTGAAGTTTTTACTTTTTGTAATTGATTATTTATGTACCTATGTAATGAAACTCAAGACATTTGCATGCCTTCATTTGGGCTGAATACATTGTGCTGTGAAATCTGCATTATATACCTACTGAATTCTGGCAAATAGGGTCATTTCGCCGGTTAGCGACCACCTAATCTCATGTGCCGGTGGGCGACCACTTAAGCTGAGTTGGTGAACTGAAAGGATATATTCTCGGTTTTTTAGTAGATCTCCATTCTAAAACAACAAAAAAATGCATGTACAAGTAATTGTCTCAATAGGGTGTGTAGAATTGATGTTATCTTCAATAGAAAAAACCTTCTCCTTCAGGTGGTCGCTAACCGAAGGTGGTCGCGTAACCAGCGAAATGACCCTAAATGATATTGATTTGATTAGATTTCGCGAATTCCGGCGCATCAAGCGTTTTATCTGTTCATTGCGCGGTCGAGACGCGAAACGCATTGTGGTTGTTACTAATCAATAATCATCGTATACTTACCATTTAAAATGTCTTAGAACACTTCCTACTATATAACCACGTATGGTTAACGATAGGGCGTCAAGAAGTACAAGAAGAAGCTAAAAATCGAAGGTGGTCTGAAACCAGCATCTGCATTAGGTACCTATCCATCGGCGGTTATAGGTCTGAACCTAATAGCCCACATATCTTTTAGATCACTATGAAACGAGAGTAGAGAAATCATTTCAACGATTATTACACATTTGCTTTGAGCTTCACAGCACAACAATCAAAAGAAGCAGAACTGCAATTTTGAGATTCAATCCTGCCAGCTAACTCAACCCAGTTATAACCAGTAGGGTTCGAATAATATTATTACGTCGTCCGTTGGCCTCGCCAAGTTATGTAACAAATAAACAATGCTGCTATTGAACCGTGCTAACTTTACCTTATCCGAATCAACCTTTCGATTCTAAAAACAAGTGCCCATCGATATACATCAATGTCATTGGCATTTAGCAGTTGATACTAAGTTAACACTTGGCTCATGCCGACATTTTCAGTGAGAAGTTATGAAACTATTATGAAAACTTTGTTGATATTACAGAGACAGATTATAGTGTCAATTCTGGTGATGGAAGACCTAAATTAGCTATTATTTTTGAGTGAAAACGAATGCCAAAGTTAAGTGCGAAGTTTGCTTTACATCTACGAACTATTATATAATGACGGTTGTCAACTGTTCCATTTTTAGAAACAAACTCAGGTAACTGAGATCAACTCGGATACATATAAAATTGGCACGAATTCGTTTGGTACCAGAAACAATGCAATACTGTAGCCAAAAATACAGCTACTTACTTATATTAAATCAAATTATGTAATATAGTTTTGACGGTAGTATATAATATAATACATTAAAAATCGTTATGTTCTCAAAACTGATTGAGCTTTTCGTTTACTTTAAAGTCGTACCAACTCGTAAGTTGGTGTGCCATTCATTTTAGTAAAAAATTGACATAAGTTTATATACGTTAGCGCAGAATTTATACCAATAAGACAGGCTCTTTGCTACTGCATTTGTAATTGATTTATTCAATCTTTATTGCATAAAACAAAATAATGGGCCATTGGCATTCTATAACATTCAACCATAGGGTTGGTGCAGAGTCAGACGACTGACAAAACGATCACCGGAAACCAGTAACAATCGATTTGTAAGGCTCATTGGCTGAATACATAGTTAAAACACTAAATATACTGATACTATGTACGGAATATTTACCGTTAGCTTTTTGGTGAAGAAAAACATCGTGAGGAAACCGGTTTCGACCTTATTGGTATTAGACCGGTCTAATACCAATAAGGTCTAGCTAGTTTTCCCTCTGATCTGGAAGGTCAGATGGCAGTCGCTTTTGTAAAAACTAGTGCGTATGCCAATTCTTGGGATTAGGTGTCAAAGTGGACCCCGGGCTCCTTTAGGGCATAACCGGGAATAACGCTAGGAGGATGATGACACTAAAGCTAGATCAGTTTTCTTATCAGAACCCGATACCTGTTATAGCCCTTGATCGTTTCACACCCCATGTTTGGTACACTCTGTATAAATATGAGTAGGTATTTACCTGGGTCAACCCAGACAGCGAGGTCCCTCGGCAAATGCTCAAGCACGTCCCGTACTGGCACCCCTGACTCCCGCGCAGCTCTCTCCAGAACTGGATCCAGGGGTCCCCCGGTCTTCAAGCACCTGAAGGCAGACCCTCTGCAGGGCCGGTCAGGGTACCAGTGACCCCGGAACTTGTCCTTTAATGCCTTCTCCAGCTCCTCGCCGAAGATATTGACGCGCCGCCGCGGCAGTTTGTTGTATAGGTACGATATGACGAAGTTGAGGGCGACTTGCACTTCAATATGCATTTTGAGGGCGCTGTGGACAAAGAAAAATCGTTGTTAAAAGCGTAAATAAACTTACCTAAAAGCTAAAGAAGACACAAATAAACAGATAACGTATTTTATTTCTTCGAAAGCGTAGAGTTAAATCGTTACTTTCAATCCCACACAAATTTTTCTTCTGATCTATTTCTTAGGAGAAAATATCTGGTTCCAAAGTATTCTATATTCTGTTCTTACAACATCTTACACTCAAACTACTTATCCCGAAATCCAAATCAGTATTGCATTTCATCTAAATCTGTTAAACAGCTTAAGCGCAGTTATTCTGAAAATGGTAGGTATATGTAGGTACCTATGTACAAATATAATATTAAAATGGATTGCTAATAGGAATTCATTGCATGAAAAACGCAATCAGAAATTAAGCTGCCCCAAAGTCAAATTTAAAACAAAAGAAACGTTAATTTTAACCATTTCTTTGTTACGTGCACGGTGTAATCGATATAAACGTAATCGCGACGAATCGATGAAATTGAACCGGTCGATTACTCGGAACACTGGTTTCTAGGCGATTTGCGAATCTAATATTTAAATAGTGATTCGTTTGTTGAAGACGTTTCCTAGGATTTAGAGCGCAGTAAAACGCTGAACCAAATAATAATCGATCGATGAGCGTGTCGTACGTTTCCTAGTAACTATATAGTGGATATGAATGAGGTTGTATTAATTAGATACAGGTGTGGTTTATCGACATAGAAGGTACACTTGGAAATGTTAATACTGTGTATAATCCTACCTACCGCGTCTTTCCCTTTGTTCACTCTGGAGTGCGGAGACTGGATAAGTTCTTAGTTTATGTTTCATACTAATTATTGGGACTTTACTATGGAAATTTCTCATGAGACTTTTTTATGGAAGCCAAATTCATGAGGCTCCCATAGTGATTCATTACTTCGGCCCCATTATCCTAAAAAACCGATTTAGAACAGGTAAAAGTTTGCTCTACCACCTATTTAAAACAGATTCAAATTAAAAATGAAGACTATAGCCTCGGTATCATTCACATTACTCAATTATTTGTATTTTGGTTACCCGTGATAGTGGGTCATTGCCCCATCATCCGTGATGTCGAGAAAGACAAATGTTGGCCGAAGTTTTCTCTCAATATTAGCTTGGCCTCGAACTGATGATCGCATATTTAAAAATATGATAGCGATGAAAGAGTCTTTGTAGGTAATCGAATTTAAACTTTCTTGAGACATGTTGAAATAATGCTAATAATCACACGGTTCAACTCCGCCGCTCCGACTTTAAAACATTAATACGCGAGTTGAACCGTGTAATTATTAGCATTATTTCTTTGTAGGTATATATTATATAGCCGGTAATATACGAATAAAAAAAAATATTAGTAACCTAGGTACTGATTTAGATATGAAAAATATCCTTAAGGCGAATTTGCGTCATATTTATCTGAAGTTTTAGGTACTTACTACACACCGTCATCAAATTATTATAAATTAAGTACTAGAAACCAGTCCTTAAAATAAAATATGTCCACAGTTTGTAAAATATATGAACGTAAAATTCTTGATGAATATTAATCATGATGACTACTTAGTTAGACGTCACAATGTATGGGCATAATGCAGTATTTTCGTAGTACTATGTGTAATCTCTGAACCACCTTCATCACAAAAAGTCGTAATAATTTTAGGTCTTGCCGGAAAGTTACAGTCGGCACAGGCTCTATGTTCTGGTCTAGACCTGGAGTTACGACCTAACCTCTGTGACGTAAGAGTTCCTATGTTGTAGGCTATTTTATTAAAGTTTCAGTTGATGCTTTGCAATGCATGATAACATACCTACATTGCAACTACCTATACACACACGTAACTTTGAGGTGAAAGTTAATTTCTTGATATACTTACTTCCCCTCCTGGTGTTTACGAGATTTTTCGTGTTCAAGTGGGAAGTTAGCTATCCTCGTAATTTTCGTTTTATAGCCCACAGCGCCTTAAAAATTTAGAAAAGGGCTTGTCCATATATTACATCGTTTTTTGTCGATTTTTTCTTAAGCTAGTTGCGTTCTAGATAGCCTTCGTATGTATAAACTAATTTTCGGAGTAACAAAACATGTTATGAATGTCGCGTCATTCACAGTCCTTATCCTTGTATACTCATATATGTTTCACAGAAACTACACACATTGCGATAAGCTTGTACCTGTCAGTGGTTTAATAGCCGCATCTGTTAAGGGGTATCTACATTAAGTGATTTTACCCCAATTTGTCAGCCCAATTCATCAGAATCTGACTAATTGCTATCGTGTGGATGCATGTTGCGCTGCCGATCCAACCGTCAAACGAGTTTTCCGACTAATTGCATGAAAATCAGAATTTGGACCATGAAATTGGCATGATCTGCCAAATTTTTTTTTTCTCACAAATTTCATTCAAATAAATTAAAACGAAAATTAAAAAATATATCCTAAAGAATATTGTTTTAATATTTTACACTGTAATTTTGTATTTTTTTTTAAACAGGTGTTTTGCAACTACTTTTTTAATTCAGTGTGGCCAGTTAGCAATAAGAAAGCGAAAATTGCCGCATTCAAACGGTCATTGCTTCGCAGGACCGTTTGAATGCGGCCATTGTCACTTTCTTACTGTTAACTGGCCACACTGAATGAAATTGTAGTTGCAGTTGTTACGTCTGTACGCTACACCCAATTATGACTTCGACATGTTGGGCTGACAAATTGGGGCAAAATCACATAATGTGGATGCCCCATTACAATTAGCCGTTGGGGACCGCGCCGTCGTCACAGTAGAAAGCAATAAAAAAAATCCGTACAGATGTCCGATGTATTGCGCTCAGGCAAACACGCGTCTACAATAAACTTAAGTGCAGGTCGGGGTGGTCGGCGGTACAATCAGTGCGCGTGACGCTCATGTGTGATTGTAAAAAAGTTCTTAAAAGACGACGAGAGTTGAGATACTGCTATCGCTAATGTGTTTACTGTGGTCACGTGCGAGGCGTTTTTTTTTAACATTTAACTATATTTGGAAGCGTGGGAGGCGAGCTCTCTAGAAAAACGTTTTAAGCGAAATTAGTTGCGGCCTCGGAGAAATTGAGAAATATTAGGGAAAATGGTGAACGTTTAACACGTGTAGTCTATTATTAGAACCGTAGAAATATAAAAGGGTTTTTGGTTGCGCAATATTGAGTACAGGAAATAGAGTCGCTTGTTAGCTAAAGTGCTATTCTTTTTGAACTAACAACTATAAAGTGGTCGTGTATGCTAAAACTGTTAAGTTCCTATAAAAGTATATCTACATATACGTTGATATGGCAGCACGGCACCATACAATTTTATACGTCGTTCGTTTTAATCGTTAATCAATAAATGACATGAAGTGAAATCAAAGAAAATGCACTTCTTTTTTTACATTATCGACCCACTTATGCTTTAAACAAATTACATTATACATTGAATTTAATCCATGAGAATAAAGTTACACATTCTATGCATTACGAACATATTTTAGCGGACGGACTACTAATCGACCAAGACAAGTAGATAATTGAAATGCAATAGCGTTTGGTCCGAGTCAGTTGTCTTCTTCGCTTGGTCGGGTTATAATAAGTTTAGAATAATACAAAATGTCCCAACTGTACAAGCGTCTTTTAGGAACAAACTCTTAACTTCATAAGCCTTACCACCGTTCTTAAGAGGAAACACAAAGGCTGTTTTTCCATACAAACGTAGTCCCCTGTTTTCTCCCTGGATAATGGCAGTAGAGCAATTTTTTTTTCCATAAATCTATGGCTACTATTGACATGTTTTTATGTTTTCCTTTTTTTCAAAAATTTATTCTTAAAAGAGATATTAACCACCAAAAACCTAAAAAAAAAGCCAGATTTTCCGCTGTGTTAAAACATCCAGAAAACAATATATCACACACACTACACTATATTATTAAAAAAAGGAAAACAAAGGAACACGGCCAAAGCCTTTCTTTAATTATTAATAAAAAAAAATACTTAAATAGGTCAAGTTTTGGAGAAGAAATCAGGCGACTACGAAACGTTGATTTCATTTACTTTTAATAGGTATTTTCGGTCCAAGCTGCAGTTGTCTCTATCGCGCTCGCGCTCGCTTGATCAGGCGCTGCGCGACAGCAATACATTTTACAAATACCTATTTCTCAATTATCTCGGGCTTTTTGTTTCCTCTTAACTCAAACAAAGTGCCTAATTCAATTATTTACCATTCCCGGTAACATCGTAAATTCTAACTTGATCGCTTTATATTTACCACCATTCGTAGTTCAGGCAGCCAGCAGCTCGAGTATTTTCCGTTTCGTTCGAGTCTCGAGTTATTTCTTTAAAACGTGACTTGCCGTTTCTATGAGCTGGAAATATCTAGACTGATGTAAAAGTGTGAAGCTGCTGAAGGAATTTTAAATTAATTCCTTTGGCGAGTAGACAGACTTGTAGATATGCTGTAATGTTGATAATGCTGCGGTGAAAATATGAGATAAGAGACAGACAACTGTATGGGTACCTGTCACTTAGAAAATCTTACGATGAATTACACAACTGGCTGTGAATAAGCGACTGTATTACAAGATGTGAGTATTGTGACCTATTGACGTATAATTTATGTTATCCTAAATTAGGACTCATCATCATCATTATCATTATATTTAGCCTATATACGTCCCACTACTGGGCACAGGCCTCCACTCATGTTCAACATTATAGTACATTACTACAGAGGCCGGGAAGTAAGGGGTTGCCGGCCGAGCGTAGCGAGGTCGGATAGTTATGAGGCTGGCAACCCCTTTCACGCCGAGGTATGTATAGTGCTTTTCTCAAACATGCAATGATATGAATTTAAAAAAACTCCAACAAATCAAACTTTAATTTTCATGGCGGAACGCCGTGATCCTGTGCCACAAATTGTGTAATGGAAATTAAAAAAGACTCAAATTTTGTATGAAATGCCATTACGGGTCTCTCGTCTCGCTGCGCCCGAAACGTGACTCTGCGAAGCCCATTATGAAAAACACAACGTCAATATTTCATTGCATGTTTGAGAAAAAGTAATTATACCATTTCGCATGGATTACGTACAAAGCAATATAGGAAGCAATAATGGATATTTTTCTGTATCGTCGTCATCGTCAATACAGTTTTTATAGGCATCTTTTTCCGATGATAACATTGATAACGTAAAAACATCGGAGTCATCGAGATAGGAAAAATATAAAGCACCCTAAAAAAATAACTGATATGAAATCCACGAGGATACTACACGATACGAAAACACAAATATTTGTTAACGAAAAGAAATTATGTCTATCTTCCTTCCCGATAATGTTCCGCGCCTACGCCGCGATGCGGTGTGAGAAAAATGTACCCTTCCTACACGATACGAAAACACAAATATTTGTTAACGAAAATAAATTATGTCTTATCTTCCTTCCCTATAATGTTCCGCGCCTACGCCGCGACGCGGTGTGAGAAAAATGTACCCTTCTCTTACTAATTTACATAATCCGGGTGAGAAAGAAGTCACTTAGTCGCGTGGTACGCGAGTTGGCAGAAATTTCTGTAATAGATAAATAATAAATAAATAATTACTAGGGAACAATCATTACACATAAATAAGGCTTGTGTTATGGGTGCTAGACGATGATATTATATTCAATACGCAAATGCATATCCAAGACTCAACCAAAATATTAATGTTCAACACAAAAAAAAAATACCTAACCGGAATTCGAACCCAGGACCTTCAGGGTGTAAGCCCACCTTTCTTACTATTCATGGTTGACTTATTTATTATTAATTATTATTATTGTGTTATTGTGGGCCTTTATATGTCGCTTCGACCAGCAAGTGATCTATTGTGGCAGCCCTTTGTTTTAGATTTCACCGTTAAGACCCGTTGCCTCTAAGAAATTCCAGATTCTTTGGGCGGTGATATGTTGTACCTCTTCTGGGTGCACGATGTGCCGCCCTAGGTAGATACTTCTTTTGTGCATGAGTGGTCCGCAGGAGCAGAGAATATGCATTGCTGTTTCCTCTGTCTCCTGGCAGAACCTGCAAGTTGCGTCATACCCATTTGAAACAGGTGCTTGTTTAGTTTGCAATGTCCTGTCAGAATTCTTGTTACTGCGCAGGTTTTGTGTCTTCTGAGTTGTAATAGCTCTTTAGACAGTTTATTGTTGTACCCTTTGATCAAGGCTTTAGCATGCTTTTGTCCTTTGGCGAACTTCCACAACTTTATTGCCTCTGATTTTTCTGTGTTGTTTAGCAGAGAATATGCTTTCCGTTTTGTGATACCACAGAACGGTTCTGGGCCGACCAGGGTTGTGTCTGCGCCCTTCCTTGCAAGTTCATCTGCTTTTTCATTTCCTAATATGTCGGAATGTCCTGGTACCCATCTAAGTATGACTTTGTTGGTATTAGCCAGGGTGTTTAAATTGTTTTTACAGTTCTGGACTAGTTTAGAGTAGGACTCTAGGGATTCTAGTGCCAGCAGAGCAGCTTGGCTGTCTGAGTTGATGTAGATGTGTTGATTTCTTAGGTTTCTTTCAAGATTGAACTCCACGCATTTGTTTATTGCGAAGAGCTCAGCCTGATAGATTGAGGCCTCTTTCCCCATGCTGACGCTGGCTTTGAGCTTTGGCCTCTCACCGTAGATACCGCATCCAACATCGTCACCTTTTTTAGATCCATCTGTATACCAAACGTGGCTTCCCTCCTTGAAGTCCATTTGGTCGTTTAACCATTTGTCTCTCGGAGGTATTTCCACTGTATACAGTTTGGTGAATGTACATTCCACGTAAGTATCGTCAGTGGGCATGTTTAGTTTTTTGTTATCAAAAACAAGGGCCTCCAGTTTGATTAGCGCTTGAGAGCGCCATTTTGGCCTTGTTAGTGTGCATATCCTGTAGATGCACTGCTTCGCCTCCTTTTGCAGATGCAGGTGGAGTGGCGTTAGATCGAGCAGTGCATCCAAGGCTGCCCCCGGTGTTGAGCATAAAGCTCCTGTTGCTGTTAAGCAAGCTGTACGCTGTAGACTGCTTAACTTTGTGATGGCTGTCTTTTGGTTGGCTTTGTTACACCAGACTGCAGAGGCGTATGTGATTACAGGCCTCACTACCGCTGTGTAGAGCCACAAAGCAATGGTTGACTTATGAAGTTATGACAGCCATTCGTCAACAGTTTCAAAGTGGCAGAGTTTTTACTACGACTTTTAGCTAGTTACTCCACTCGCATAAACTTTAATAAAACCCCTGTCACAAGCTTGCGTCAAGGGACATTACCAGGGCTCGGATTTTTCATCGCACGATAAGACGAAAGAAAACTATGGAGTCGATATCAACATTAAAACTTTACTCATATTCATACTCATACTCATTCATTTAATTAATACCAAAAGTTTATTATATTGTAAATACAAATGTTAACCGCCACACCATGTTTATTACATTATAAGCTAAATAATAAAATGTTCACGTAATAATTAAGTTAATTAATGTATGCACTAATTGCAAACTTAAATAAATGACACGTCTAAAGCCGTCAATGATTGAAACATGAGGCAATTAAATAAAGCGGCCAGTACCCACCGTTAAGTCTATCGCAACAATATGGTCTGGATAACTAGGTATGCAACCAAGTTGAAATTTGACAGCATGATAAATATATAATAATTACGGGACTAGGAAAATGAGTGAGTATGAATATGAGTAAAGTTGTAATGTTAATATCGACTCCATAGTTTTCTTTCGTCTTACCGTGCGATGTAAAATCCGAGCCCTGGACATTACATACTAATACAATAAGAGGATCTATTCTCACTAAACGTGTCGAATTGAATTCGGACTCGTATTTGTGTCGCGCGCTCGTTCTCATATGGGAGCACGGAAGCTAGCGGCTGCGGCATTACGATGTCGATTTCAATTCAATAAGTATGTTTCTTTGGATTGACCCATTAATGATCCGATCTTAATGAAATAATCCGTCAAACTAACTCAGACGCAGTTTTCTAAAAATAGAGAGAACGGTGATATAAATATTTTAACCAGAGAGCGAAGGGCATTGTTAAATTACAATGCTTGCTTGTCTCTTGTCTGGAATTATCAGCAGATATGACTCTCCTAGACAACAACAAGGTTCTGGTTGGCTGGTTATATTTATTTATTTAATCTTTATTGCACAAAAGAATAACGTAGGTATAGTACAATAGGCGGACTCAGTGCCATAAAGCATTAGCTACCAGTCAGTTAAATTGTGCAAAGCATTAGGAAATAAAAACATGCAGCGTGAGATTTCTATTCGAATTTCAAACGTTTTTTAACTAGTAATAGATTAATCAGTTTTACTTAAACTGATTAATCTATTACTAGTTAAATTTTAACTTTGGCAAATGATAACTTATTACATAGCTGCGTAACAACTTAAGATAGTTAATTTGTATTTGTGTACGCCGCAAGGCAGAAAATAGAGGACTGAACCTAATTTAAGATCTGCATGATCTTAAATTAGGTTCTCTAACATGATCTGATGTATTACCTATGTTTCACAAAATAAATTATTTACTTACTATCTATGGTAACGATAACAGATAAAGTTCAATTGGTAATGACCACATACGCTGCAGTTCAACTCTAACTTCTTAAAACTACACGAGATCTAATATCGCAAGGACGAAGCACACAACGACCATTATCTTTAAAACAAATGAAGTTTCACGAAAACTCCTTCAAATTACTAATACATTCAAAATCCTCCTTCAAATTAAACTCAACGCCCTGTGTAATATGTTTGTAATTGCCATGGTACAAAGTGTGTTAAATAAGTACCTATGCATTCCCCCGCTATCAGATACCTAAGCGAATTATCCTTGGACGCTCGGACCATCATCAGATAAGGTTGAGGGCTTGAAATAAATGGAAGGACCTAGAAACCCTTTCGGAAGGACCGGCCCTTTAGAATAGAAGTTTTCAAGATAGGTTTGTTTAAATAAGACTGGGTTTGTTGCCAAAGGTCGCTCTGAATTGTAACGGTTTGTTTGTACGGGCTTTAAGGGGCTCCCATACGCCAATGACCTTCGATCTGAATCCCTTAGTTTTCTAATGTTTTTTGTAGCTTATTATATTAACAACAACGGCTTTAAGCAATATAGTATCCCATATTTACTTCAAAGTTCATTGTTTTTGAGATATTTGGCATCAAAATTGAACAATTTTAGGCCAATAAACTAGTTTTCTGGCCATAACTTTTGTGTTAATGGGTTTAAAATTAAAATCCTAGACACGTTTTTAGAGACGTCATAGACAAACCCAAATATGAGATACGAAATAAGTGTTTTTTCAGACAATGTTTAAAAAAATCATACAAAATGAAGTATTCATTTCTTTCAAAATCCGGTAGACAAAAATGGAGATAAAAGATTAAAGCCGATAGCTGTTTGGCTTATAATTCTATCTGTAGTGCAAAAGTAGGAGATACGATTCAAAACTTGTCAAAAATCGATGAAAACCTCGGGTAGCCCCGGTAGGTAGGAAACTCACTATACACATATGTAGGTAAATACTCTAACCACGTATTTCAGCAGCATGGGTGGTATAAATAGGTATCTCTATTAGTTAAGTAATATCTATACCTCACCAATGCGATGGTTGATGTAACAGGTGAGAAAGAGCTGGCGGCTTTCTCGCCAACATCAGTATTGCAATTCAGCGAAGAAATGCCGCCAGCATCTTCGGTACAATGCCCCGAGGGCATTTTAGATTTGAGTTAGTTTTAATTTAATTTAATTAAAGTAAATTATCAACTTGTATACAACGTGTAACATAACTAACGCAAAACCGTTTGAGGGCATCACAACAGGTATCGTGTTCTGATAAGAAAAAACAAAGATTTTTTTTTTGTTGCGACTTTTTTTACATTGCGACATTTCTACATTGGGCCGACTTGCTCCACGCAAAAGTAAAAAAAAAATCGCGTCAAAATAAAATTTCTCTTACTTTATTGTTATCAGAACACGATAACATGTTATGCCCTTAAACGGTTATGCGTTATTTTTGTTACACGTATATACTTTAGAAAATAAAATAGGTATATATGTATATACGATAATTAATATAATTATACATCTATAACTGTTTATAGGGTATAAAAATCGATACATCACTTGTTCCTATTTCGTTTTCCTACAAATTTTGCTTACTAAATTTAATACCACTTTTTGAAATATTGGTAGCTATAGAGGTAGTGCCACCAGAGTTGAGGTCGCAACAACATGTCATGTAATGACAGCGTGATTTTGAAATTACTGGTCTTATTTCGACAGCAAGTTCCACAGTGAATTGAGATAAAAAAATACATCGAATTCAAACAAAACAGAAGATAAAATATTTTAATGTATTTTATGTAAATATTTATAGATACCGATTCAAATAAAGTCAAGTGCAAATATTTCGGTCAGAATATGCGTAGGTATATAAATATAATATTAATAATAAAAAAAGTGTTTTTATTTACTTACGTTTACATTCACTCAGTCATTTCATTCATTCACTTTTTTGCAATCAGTACCTACTTCATGTAGCTGTGTGTGTAATCATTCACCTCAACCCTCGTGGCACGACACATACATACATATAGGTACCTATTTATCTCAATTATAATGATTTACCCTTCTTTTACCGACAAGCGTTTCACCGAATGAATGTTTCGCCGAATTTTTATTTTATCGAAAACCATTTTTTTCAGATACAGTTATCATTTCAGGATTGTTATAAAACAAATCTAACCTAAGGTTCTACACAATTACATTTTAGCTTAAAAAGGTGGTTCGATTTCCATACAAAACGTTATTTGACATTCGCAGGCTAACGGCGTGATTTTTTAAGAAACCTAAGTAAGTAACTTTCACAAATTGGTTTTCCATTTGCGCGAAATCCCCCTTTCCTTGAATAAACTTGTATAAACTAGAATAATTTGAGAAAAACGGTTCTCCCAAAGTATGACGTCACAAACTAATATCTCAAATTATTCTAGTTTATACAAGTTTATTCAAGAAAAGGGGGAATTTCACGCAAATGGAAAGCCAATTTATGAAAGTTAGTTAACATAAGTTTCTTAAAATATCACGCCGTTAGCCTGCGAATGTCAAATAACGTTTTGTATGGAAATCGAACCACCTTAACCTAAAAAGTTAACGGTTTCTGAGAAAAAATAGTTATAGTCGGATAAAATAAACCATTCGGTGAAACGTTTGTCGGTAAAATGCGGGCATACCCATCATATATAATCAAAACGGCTATCAAAATTTGTATCATAGTGGAGGTCTAACTACTATATAGTAACCGGAGTTTACAGCTCCTAATTGCCTACTTTATTAGGAAGGAAGACACTGTGCACAAAATCTAGGCTGTTTTATAATTTCCCTTTAGCACTTTAACTAGGAAGGTAAATTCAGCGAATCCAGTTAGAGTAACCATTATTTCATAACATTCTCTTACACGTGTCCGCCTGACGTACGTAAGTAAAACGTTTCGGGTGAAACCTTTCCATATACATACAGGCAATTTCGTTTTTATAGCCATCCGCGAGTACATGGTTTAATCAATTTTCAGCACTGGTTAGGGTTGCTGCTCTTAATATATTTATTTTTATAACAACAAGCGATGCGTGTATAAACTGCGTAGCGTACTTGTATGTTTGCTTTTGCGGGAAACTAGACTTAACCGTAAATGTATATGTCATGTATCATCCTTTAATATACTTAAAACAAATTAGATTAGGCTAGGGAACCCTAAAAGAATACTGCTAAGGAAGAAACATTCTCACATGAGTACATATATTGTAACTATTCATGAATTATATCCATAATAGGTTAGAACTCGTGAACATTATGTACTCCATCGAAACACACTTTTATTCTAAAAAGTAATTTGTGTCCAGTGTAACAGACATGCAAAATCACCAATAACGCATTAATAGTGACCTACATAAATTAATAATTGATTACACAGCAACCTAAATATTAGACAACCCTACCATCCCTCGTTACGCTTATGCGCGGTACTTTACGACTTAGAAGGTTTGCGTTTCAGCGCTTTGCGTATACATTCTCGCATACATTACCTAACGCAAACGCAAATGTAAGTGGATGCTAATCGTGACGAGTTAAGCCCGAGACACGCCTCTACACGCTGATAAGCAATGCAAATAAACATCATATTTCCTTAGGTTAAAATTTACTATGTTACACATATTATGGAAAACTACTTTGAACAACTGCCACGGAGTTTCATAACATTTTACACGAAATCACTAGTACACAAGTTGATGTGTTGAAAATAATACCTATACCATTATTTATTTATGTGAAAGTTAAATCAAAGTGACGTTTGTGAGTTAAGTCAAGTGGGAAGGGATGAAGCTGACGGTACTGAATTCGAATCCCGGTAGGGGCAAATATTTTTGTGTTGTGCATGAATATTTGTATCTTAGTCTTGGATGTTGTGTATGTATTCAAGTATTATTTATATCTGTTAAGTAGATCGTCGCCTAAAACCTATAGCACAAGCACTACTGCGCTTCTCTTGGGCTTAGGTCCATTTTGGAAGATTATCCGCTAATATTTTATTTATTTACTAAAGACTTCAAACATTCTACACATTTTTCAGTCCGCTGCTATAAAAATAGCAGAAAACTGACAATACCCAACTACTTAGTGTGAAAATTAAAATGACGCACGTGGGAGAAGAATAAAGGCAGCGAACACAGGTAGCGAGGCGAAATGGTGCCTGCCGAGCGAACAAAGCCCACCCTTGTCACGAGTAAGGTCACGATGAGAAATAGTCCGAGCATCCGCTCCAAGTCATAAGCTGAAGCGAGCGCGCAGATCTGTTCTCGAGCGAAAGTGGGCGGGCTGTCAACGATTTGTGTTGACTAGTGGTCTGTATCTTGTGTTAATTGTTATTTCAATTTAAAACGGTATCCAACCGCGTACCTACAATTAGATTCATCTGCTTACTTCAAAGTTAAGAACATTTTTCAAGATAGTGGACACTAAAAAGATTGCCATTTTGAACGTTAGGGAAATGCGTTTACGCATCCCGTCCCGTCCGTGGAGGACGGGTAAGACGATCTAACCGAAACTGACCGTATAAAACCACCATCGCGATCCCGCTCCGCCTTGTGGATGGGGTGTCGTCGCAGGATCGCTCTATTCATTCAACAGCGTACTCGTCTAGTAGTAGTTTTAGGTACTTTAAATTATACAAAATTGGTAAAGGTTAAAATTTTCTCTATCTCTCTAAAATCTTGAATACCGTCTACGAGCAAACTCCTTTCTTATCCACCACCCTCATCATAAAGACTTAGAAGCGTTGATAATAACAGTCTGCGGTTTCAAGCAATGTCTTATCACGCAATGCAAATATGTTCGTATGAACTTACATCAAAATTTAGCAACGGTATTTATACATTTGCAGTAAGAACGACGTGCTTTTACTACGATCAAAGCTCTAATGAGAAAAGCCCGAACATTCGCTTTTAAATCATAAGCTTAAGCGTGTAAAATTAAGTTACTGCAACGGGTAACGACAAGAACTGGAGAAGATGTAATGATTGTAAGCATACGGAATATATTGGAGAATGTGCAACGCAAAATTCACAATCTGATCCCATTATCATAAATTTACTTTCGAACTACGAGAAGGCTTCCGCCCTCACGTACCTAATTTAATTCCCTCTGTGCTTTTGGTCCACAACGCCGCTATTTAGAACTCTCTTCTGGCGTCTGTATTTCCGGAGACTTATAACCTGGGACCTTAGACAAATTTAAGGCAAATGTTGCTCTATCGCAAAACCTTGTGTGAACTTTGCGTAAGGATAGACCAACCAATCCGCCCGCTAACGCTCATGGTATGTACCAACCTTACAGTTATATCAGAACGCAAGGCATTTTGCTTACCTAAATATTGTGCCCTGAAGTGTGAAGGTCGGCATAATTAATTTGGCCAACCATTAATCACTAGCTGACAGCAGCTAAGTGATCTTACATTCTAGCAAACATCTTACGAGAACGAACCATTTAACAACCAAACTTGGCTAAGTATAGGTATGGGGTATTTTTGAAGTGTAATGAGGCGTTCACTTTCCGTCCAAACACGGTTATGTAGAAGCCGTAAGGCTGTGTTCATGAACAAGCGGGTAATTAACGTTGCGCCGCCAGACGTCGTCCAAACACTAACAATGGAGTAGATATTCACTGCCAAAAGTAGCTATGCTCGTGAGCGGATCCCGTGGTTTCCCCGTATGTAGCTGAAAGCGCCTACGGCGTAGGCGCTCGCTAGGCGGCTACCTGGCAGTGAACTCTCCACCTTTAGTTATACAACATAATTTTGCACAAGTAGGCCTACATACTTTGTTTAATTATTTAAAGTACATAGTATAGTATCTAATCCTTCCGTTCAGCCTTAGTTCAAACAATTTAGGCCTGATGATCCTTCAAAAAATAGGGGAATAGGGGCTATCCTGTTACTTGCTATGTTAATAGCAGGATACAGTTTGCCATAATTCGTTGAAGATATCCGTTCGCCTCGGTCTTCGAAAGATATTCATTGTAGTCGCCAGTTTCGCTCGACATTTTTAAATTAAGATCGGCGTATCGGCGTGGAATAATCTTAAAAGCCTAAGGCAGACTTCGTTAGTGAATCAGTTAAGGCCTGAAGCTAAACTTCATATCTCGAGAGCACTTCCGAGGAGGCAATTTTCACCCGACAGGTCAGATGGCATCCCTCGAGAGGGTCGGAACATACGCTTTCTAAATTGGCTATTTCGAGTTGCTACTGGACTACAATTACTTCGCTACAATTACTTAGTTCAGTGTGTCGCATTAGACGATATTGTTATGAGACTGCCTAATACTGGTCCTTAACAAGTAAGTATAATTAGCTCCTAATTGATAATGTGAATGGAAGCGAAATAGTAATACAATAAATAGAGCAAGAAGTAAGTTGGTAAGTAGTCATAGTCTTCAGTTTAAAATAATTAATTAAGGTACGGTAATAGTAGCTCTAGAAGATTATTTGTTAAAAAGGCGGGTTCAAAACTTAAACACATTAAAAATTAATAGTTTAAAAAACGCTAGAAAAACACGCTTTTAACCTAGTCGTGGTCAAAGTTCATTACAAGACTTTTCTAACAAATGCCAAACATAGCTATGATACGATGTTCCATCATGACGTTCCAGTTCATATCTGCCGGCTCCATCATCAGATCAGTTCGACAGTACCATATTATTGTATTGTCATCAGAACTACATACAGCTGCCAATTTTCATGACGCTACGATTCTTGGAAGATGGTTAAGTTAGTTACCTTAGATTCCATTACATAATTAGTTACATACAGGTCGACCTAATAAAAGCGTGTTAAAATAAAGAAGCGGGTTGTGTCGGAGATACAACCGTTAATTAAGTTTAAGTGGATACTTCTTTGTTGGCTATGGAGCCCTGTGTGCTGTGTGCTTTTGTTAAATTCAAAGTGTTTTGATTATTAAAAGGAATCTGCTATTATGGTGTACCCGTAAAATATATATCTGAATTAATTCACTAAAATCGGTATACAGGGTGGAAAAATCGAATGCAACGTGGATGGCAACTACCTTAAATATTGTAAATAGCACATTCTGTGTAAAGGAAACATTCCTTTGTTTTTAAAAACAATAAATTCTGCATTTAAGGATTTATGAAAAATCGCTTGCCTCAGTCGGGACTCGAACCGGTTTAGTTTTTAGTTTTCAATTTTCATGGCACTCCGCTATTCTGATTGTATTTGTTATTTAGAGAAAAATGAACCTTATCAGTTACCCTTTCAATCTGCATCATAAAATAGAGCACGTTATTTTTTGTCACATTTGACCGGTTCGAGTCCCGACTAAGGCAAGCGATTTTTCATAAATCCTTAAATGAACGCCTTGAGAAACAATGTTCTGGATTTACCTGTAAAATTTTGTTTCTCAAACACGTAGATTCTGTTCGTGAAAACATTTTTTGTAGTGAATATTACGTGCCTAAATGCCATGTTTACGGACAAGGGCGTTTGGTGCGAGATGCGGGGTATGAGGCGATTATGGAGAAGCAGCTTCACTCTTGCTCTTCAGTAACGCCATCATTATGTTTATATTTGTGTGCCCTATATACACGGCCTAAGTTTAACTAGTTAACACTTTCATTGCTACACCGTAGCCGCTTTCCGCTACATTCGGGGAAAACCACGGGATCGGCTACGAGCGTAGCGCGTAGCGATTATTGGCAGTGAATGTGTAAAGTAGGTAGGTGAGCTACGGTAGCCTAGTGGTTCAGGCATGCGGCTGTCAAGCGGCGGTCGTGGGTTCGAATCCCGGCTCGTACCAATGAGTTTTTGGGAACTTATGTACGGAATATTTACCGTTAGCTTTTCGGTGAAGGAAAACATCGTGAGGAAACCGGTCTAATCCCAATAAGGTCTAGTTTTCCCTCTGGGTTGGAAGGTCAGATGGCAGTCGCTTTCGTGAAACTAGTGCCTATGCCGAATCATGGGATTAGGTGTCAAAGCGGACCCCGGGCTCCTTTAGGGGCACAACCGGGAATAACGCTAGGAGGATGATGATGACGAATGTGTAAATTAGTTTCTCTAATATGTGAAACCTGACTCCATGCAAAAACCCCGGTAATTAATGTTAGTTAATTTCAAGCTATGATTTATGTACAACTCACAACACAATAAATAACTTTTGATGCAGGTAAGTACAATTAATCAAAATGTGTAACCTAGTTATTTTAACAAACGTTTACGAAGGAGTGAAAGTAGCGACAAATGAATTCTCAGCAGTTTCCCAAACTAGGCACCTATATAATAATTTCATCTATTTTCGCGAGATATTAGATTCTTACTCTCAAGTTTTCAAAGATACCTATTCGCTTCCAAAGCTTATCGTAGGCGGCTGTTAACTTCAAAAAAACAAATTATATTTTACTTATTTTAGCAATCGAAGTCACATGAACGTAATAATAACTTAGTATCAGAAGCTAGACGTCGTTAAGGCCCTCATCTCGCCCCAGAATCGATTCCAGTTCTATTCACAATACTTACATATAATCTCCGGAACCGACCAGACAAGATTGAGCTCCGATGATCCATAGATTCTTACGGATTCCGGGGCCAAGTTACTAGGCCTGGCGAGTTAAGACAGTCTGTGAATGGCTTAGCAGTGAAACCGAGCGTCGGGGGCGGCCTTTGAGAACATCTGTCCTATATATCTGTACCAAATGTAGCGAGTATCGATCGTGCCCCACTGCCCGAGAACGCGCACACGCAGTTAAAGCACTTAGGTCCGTGGAACAAGGGTTATAATCCGATGCTCTCCTTAATCCGCTACCGGTTTTTAAGCAGTTTGAGCGAATTGCGATTTCTTGTTGGAGTTTTACACAGCGATTTTAGTGATTAATACTTGGCACACGTCCCGATGTAAAGACACCGTGATTCTAAGTGACGCCCTGTTGTCCACCTTTATTACTATGAATTATGATAGAAGGTGTCAAGTATTGGACCAGTGCAGTGTCGACCACTGGGACGTTTAACTCATTATTAGTAAAGGTTCTACAAAGTTATACGGTGAGTAGTAGTGTGATCTATGCTACTATTATAAAGAGGAAAAGTCTGTAAAATTGTAAGTTTGTATGTAATGGGTAATCTCCAGAACCACTTATACGATTACAATAATTATTTGACCTATAAAATAGATTTTCTGGATCCATATGTCCATAAGCTACACTCGTATTTTATACCGCAGGTATGCCTTGAATAGGTATACTTACATATAAAACTGGCCAAGTGTGTGTCGGGCCACGCGCGGTGTAGCGTTCCGTAGTTGCCTGTCTGTCTTAGTTACATCGCGGTTGTGTCGGCGGAATTTGTACGAAAATTGGCCTTTGCAAGTATTTGTAGTACATTAAGCCGGCTGTACACATTGGCCCAACGTTGGCGCGTGAGCAGGATGCAGCTATGCGTTAGCGAAAGAGGGCTATAATTCGATCTCATTGGTTTACATAGCAGCATCCTGCTCACGCGCCAATGTTGGGCCAATGTGTACAGCCGGCATTAAGTTAGTCCACAATTACTCGGTAAATACTTATACCTACTTATCCGTAATAGTTTTCCTTTTAAATTCATTTTATGTACTACTGACACAATTTTTTTCACATTCCCAGTAGTAGCAATTTAGCCAGCAGGGGGGGGGCAAACATAACTCGAACTAATTGAAGCAGCAGGTGACAGAAATCAGAAGGATCAAGGTGGAAACCAAAGCAGCTTCAGTAAGGGTCTTCATTCCAATTGTCCATGACCTTTGTCCAATGTGTATTTGCGTCTCACACTTTGCTTAAAGAGTGAATGAGACGCAACGCACATTGGACAAAGATCTTATTAGATCGACGAGCGCTTTAGCTTAGTTGGTAGTGACCCTGCCTACGAAGCAAGAGGTCCAGGGCTCGAATCCCGGTAAGGGCATTTATTTGTGTGATGAGCACGAAATATTCCTGAGTCATGGATGTTTTCTATGTATTTATTTATCTATATAAGTATGTTTATCGTCGTCTAGTACCCATAGTACAAGCTTTGCTTAGTTTGGGACTAGGTCGATTTGTGTAAGATTGTCCCCTTATATTTATTATTTTATTTATTTATCTTGGACAAGTCGAATACCACCCTAATGAAGGCCACTGTACCTACTGCGTAACTAAAAATAAAATGACGCTGACTTTCTAACTTCGAACTCGTGTAATAGCATCGTAAACTAGAGTAAAAGTACATTGTTTGAGTAATTTTCCTTAACGTTGTGTAAATATAACGTGAAGTCATAATCGGTTAAGTGGGTGTCAAACGATCTACCCACGACCATTGGGACAGAAATAATCCCTTTATGCGAAACTGTACTGCTTCATGTTCGGGGATCTTAATCTCCTGCCAATGACGGCACGAAATGGATGAAAGGAACTTTATATTCGATAGAGGACAGTGATTTAGGTTAGAGTACGCATAATGCCACGTTTTATCCATACTTCCTTCTTTCCGTCCCTCTTCCCATTATTTGGGGTCGGCCCTCCTCGTGCTCATGCGCCAGGTCCATACTTCCGTACCTACTTAATATTATAAATGCGAAAGTAACTCTGTCTGTCTAATCTCCTTTCACGCTTAAGGGGATGCCTTGATTTGAGTAGAACACACCCCCTAGACAGATATACGCTTATGCCTTCCGCGCACGAGAAAAAGAGATGTAACACTCTTAGGGAATGGCTTTTTTGGAAAAATATCTAACTTCGTGAAGTTTTATATAAATTTCATCAAGCGAGATTTTAGATGAGATAAAATACTATAGTATTACCTTGATTGTGTCGTAAAACAATGTATCGTTTGAGTAGGCTGTTTAAAAAAAGGAAAATACAGACCCAACTTTGGATTTTTTTTCTATCTAGGAAATTTTAAGCAATCGTGTATCGATCAAATCAGTTAAAATTAGACCTTATTGTTTCTTAATCTAGTCAGAACGGCGTTTCAAAACACGCGATAATTTCCAATGCACCGCCGTAAACCTCTGCACCGATTGAGATTAGGGTAAAGAGATAGTTTTATTCCCGGGAACGGACATTAGATACTTTTAATCACGAAGTCACCCCGAAGGGGGTGAAACGGAGGCGACAGTTTGTATGGAGCTCCGATATAAGTATACGAGTTCCACGCGGATGAAGTCGCGGGCAAAAGTAATATTAAATATGTGAAAGTAATCTGTCTGTTTGTTAGGTATCTTTTCACGCTAAGACGGCTGAACCAATTGAGATCTACCTTATAAACTAAGTCCACGCGGACGAGGTCGCGGGCAGATGCTAATCTAAAATGAATTATTAATTTTATTGCTGCCTACAAAGTACAGTTTGAAATAGGTATTTTTTGCGGGTAGGCACCTAATTAGGTAATAATTAAATCCTGACTCTTAGTAAACTATTTACAACTCCAGTGTAACGGTTGGTAAACTGTAAATCACTTTACGGTTATAAAAGGCCAAGATGAATAAAATAATTGGGTTCAGCAGGTTAATATCTGAACTGAGCTCGACGTTTAACGTTCGATATGATATCCGAAGAAATTAAAAATGTAATAATCGTTTTTCTGAAAAGTCTTTGAAAACCAGTTGTAAACATAGAATGAATTACCCCATTTGGCTAAATAGAACGGATGAGAATAATGCCGTCCGTCAGAGGCAAAGTGTTCCGCAACTATGGACGGCAAGCATTTCTTTTCTTAGTTGGACTGATTTTCACAGAATTTCTCTTTGTTTATATTGTCATACTCTAACTACATATGATTTAATTTGCCTTTTTTGATGTATAAGCGAATTATCAAAATACCACTACCACTACAGCATTTACACTGACTGCTAGTCAATAATAGTAATATCGTAAGAATGTCATGAACGTCCATATTACGATATATTCACCACTTCTCATTTCAAATGTTCTTGGTTAGTAGTTTTTTACTAATTTTAATCATATTCAGTCAGCTTTTTATTAGGGTTCCGTAGTCAACAAGGAACCCTTATAGTTTCGCCATGTCCGTCTGTCTGTCTGTCCGTCTTCGGCTTAGCTCAGTAACCATTACTACTAGCATGGGTATATAAATCAATCACGACGACAAAACAGTAGGTTCAATAAAATCTTGAAAAAAAATTTTTTTTAGGGTACCTCCCCTACACCTAAAGGGGGGATGTTTTTTTTTTCTCGTTAAACCCACGATGTGGGGTATTGTTGCCCCCTGCCGGCTAAATGGCTACTACTGGGGATTTGAAAAAAATAGTGGTAGTAGTACATATAATGAATTTAAAAGAAAAACTATCACGGACAAGTAGGCATAGTATGCCTACTACTACTACTTAGACTACGACTACTTAGTAGTTACCGAGTAATAGTCGACCAATTTAATGTGTACTTGGAAAGGCCGATTTTCGTACAAATTCGGCCGACGCAACCGCACCGCACGTCGATGTAACTAAGACAGACAGGCAACTACGGAACCCTACACTGAGCGTGGCCCGACACGCACTTGGCCGGTTTTATTATTTATTATATGCATTACACCACGGTCACACCTTGTTTTTTGAGATGGAATACCGTGCAAGTGTGCATGTAACTAAAATAAGCAGATACAAATAAGGCTTGGGCTTTTAGGTTAAGCTCATGAAACAAAGGGCGGTTTTTTTCGCCCCATTTTATTCGCCATACATCTTGGGTCGCGCCTGGCTCCTTACAAATGGCATGCATTCATCCCCGTTACAGCGCTCTCACCGCTTAATGGTCTTATGTATCGTGATGGCTTTATAAAAATCTCCACCTCCACTTCTACTATCTATTACTTTTCCAGATAGACTAAGCTTAATGACGTCTGCGTCGATTTGGGGTAATTTCACGTCCGCCATTTTGCCGGGGTGACTTTAAATAGCGGTAGGGGCGAATGGGGCTGCTTGCTGAGCACTAAGGACTCAATTGGAATAATTTATTCAAAGCTGAGTAACTAAAATCTTTGAGTGGCTCGTGGCCCAATTGGCAAAGGCTATGTTCTGCATTTACAAATCGGGTCCTAAATTTAGGTTCGCTTTTTTCGATTTGTATTATTCGCGAGACAAAATTCGTCTTCAAAAGCTACTAAGTACACCCAGGCTCTGTCGAAGTAATTAGTAAGTTGTTTAACTTTGTTTTCTCAAAGTAAACCTTGTACACTTTAATCAACTCAATCATTGAGTAATTGGTACTTCAAATGTGATATAAATTATAAATAGCTTTTTGATTTTCTTCGCGCAGAAGCGTGATTTGTGCCAGCTCGATGGCGCGTAGCCTTATAATCTTACATCCATTTCACTTACTGATTGCCATTTCGCGAACATGTAAAATGGAAATTGGAAATATATTTGTCGTTCTCAGATATATACCTAATTTATCCTCCTAGCGTTATTCCCGGTTGTGCCCTAAACGAGCCTGCGGTCCGCTTTGACAAGACCCCAAGATTTGGCATAGGCACTAGTTTTACGAAAGCGACTGCCATCAGACTTTCCAACCCAGAGGACCTTCCAAACTAGAACTTATCGGGGTTGGACCGGTTTCCTCGCGATGTTTTCCTTCACCGAAAAGCTAACGGTAAATATTCCGTACATAAGTTCCAGAAAACTGATTGGTACGAGCCGGGATTCGAACTCACGACCGCCGTTTGACAGCCGCATGTCTGACTAGGCTACCGTAGCTTCCAAATAGATACCTAATTACCTACATGAAATCGGGACTCCATTAATGTTATGTGCATGTTAAAAACGATTCTGATGGATACCAGTGCACGTGAGGCAAATAATTATCTACCTAACCAACATACATAAAACGATATCTGGAAAGGCACTAATGAATATAAGTCACTTGAAGCTTAAATAATTAAACAAGGAAACTTTACCGAACATATACTCGTATAATAAATCAACGTGAGCGAATATAAAGACGTCAGGCAGGTACGTGTAATTAAACAAGTTTAAAGTTAATTACTACGGTAGACTTGGCAAATATGTAGACTATAATCAAGAAATATAAAGAAACATGCTAAAGTAATTAAAAAGTAAAGTAACAATTTGTTACGGTTGCTGTAATTGTTTCCTAGTAGGTAGTAATGCATATGCGACCCGTGTAGTGTGGTGGGACTAATATTGTGCAATTAACTAATTAATCTCTGTTCTCTGTGAATTTTCAATTCCCGTCAGTAATAAAAAAATAAGACACACGTAACTCTAAAAAAAGGCTAAAAAATGGGACTAGGTACTAGACTACTAGTGCCTAGTAGTAGTAGTTTACATTAGGCATATATGTTACTGTTTCATTTCATTTGTTCATCTGTCGTTGTTAACTACCGTGCCTTCACGGCATGGACCCTGCGGAAGACCAGCGCTGGCTGTAAAGCTAGCTACATGCTGCTTTTTTATTTTATTTCTAGTATTTTCTGTATGTACTTAATTGTTTGTCACGAATAAATGTTTGAGTTTGAGTTTACAAGCGTGCTATATTATTATGCGATATTTTCTAAACTAGAAAATACCACGCTAATCATTTTGACGTATTGAAATCAGAAGTAACTTCAATGCAGTATTTTTTTTATTTGTTTATTCCTTTTAGCATTCTAAATTGAAAGTGTTAGTTCTAGCAGTAAGTACTTAGTACTTTTAGAAGCAATGTTATGTTTTGTGATTTAATGTGGAAAGTTACACCCCATTTTAGTGTACCTTTGATACAAGGATCAAAGTACAAAGAAAACGGTTTAATAGCATTTGGACAGAAACGTAATTAACCAGATTCGCATTTGGCCAGGAGATAATTTTACCTGATTCGCATTTGGCCAGAACGCCACAGGACAGAAACTCATAAGACCAGTTACGCATTTCACCATAAACTTCATATACCATAAACTCAATTGGCCATATACGTTTTTGGCCAAACGCAACAGGACAAAAACTCATAAGACCAGTTACGCATTTGACCACGAACTTCATATACCATAAACTCAATTGGCCTTTGACGTTTTTGGCCAGTACGCCACAGGACAGAAATTCACAAGACCAGTTAACATTTGACCACGAACTTCATATACCATAAACTCAATTGGCCTTTTACGTTTTTGACCAGAACGCTACATGGCAGAAACTCATAAGGCCAAATAAGCAGTTTACCATCAATTTAATACCATTAAACTCAAATGGGCATTATAATATTGTTACGAGCGTGGGGGTACGGAATAGAGTTAAATACCTTTTCAGTTTTCATTTTATATTTTCTTATTTATTCTGCGATTTACACAAGATAAACTACTAGTACTGACACAGATACACTTCACTTTGGTAGCAAACCTGTAATACTTCAGGTATTTGTAGCATTTGGTACGATTTATAAACAATAGTCGTGAACAAGGTTAGATGCAATGTAAATATTAAGTACGTAAAATAATGGTAATGATTACACGGTTCAACTCATGTATTAAAATACACTACGGGCGACATGTTACGAACTCTTCCTGAACAGTATCCTCAAGAAGAACTCCCGAAGAGTTCGAAATATGTCGCCCGTAGTGACATTTATAATACGTGAGTTGAACCGTGTAATTATTAGGTAGCATTCACTTCCTTATGAGGACATAGAGAAGAACCTGGAAATAGTCAAGTAAAACATACACACAAACACTTTACAAACACACATACGTTTTATTCTTCATTTAAACTGATATTTATAATATTTAATATACTATCCAATTTAATAAAATTTAAGTGTAAACTATTTTGCTGAATAAATGTCTTATGTCTTATTTCAACATGTCTCACGAAAGTTTAAATTCGATTATTAAGTAAAGTCGCCGTCAATGGAATTTGCTAACTATGTAAACAAACCGCCATAGTGAAAGTCAATTTCAGTATGGCGGTTTTACATAGTTAGCAAATTCTATTGACGGCCACTTTACTTGCGTTTAGCTAGTCGACAAAATAACATGCCAGTCGCCAGCTATGTGGCTAGTATACAGTCAACCTCAAAAGTAAATGATTTCAATGATTCACTCATAAACATTTCAAAAAGATGGTAGGTACGGCTACCTACACAGATTCAGAGCTTGACATTATTTGCACTTCATGCGTATATTTTGATAAGTAGGCTGTGAGAACCAGATGATTTATTTATTTATTCGGTTTTATTCAGATATTTATGAACTTCTACTTCTTCACATAAAATTGGAATACGTTAGTACCGATATGTTTGTGTCACTAGATAGTTATAAATATTTGATAAAACCCTTGTTTAGATATTTATGTACTTTCACTTGGTTAAATAATTTTGAAAAATATTAGTACAAATTTATTAGTTTTCAGTTACTTATTGAGAGGCTTGCTCAGATTAATATGAAGGTGAGATGTGTACATATTTTTGATTGAAATATCTGTTCAGATGTTTATGTACCTTTCTATCTGCATTTATTGTTGATGCCTTGGGAATGCTCATATATTTATGAACTCGACTGTACCACACGGGTTGCAACAGATCGACTGCTTTTTTTTGCCAATCAAGTTGAAGCCACCCTTGTCGCTGTTCTTTCTACGTAGTCCTCTGCGGTAGTAAAGGATCGACCAGTCAAATTGTGTTTGCATCGCCACCCGTTTACTGTTTCATCTTATAATCTCTGTCTTATTCCGTTCCTATAACGGAAAATTATTTTTCGTGTGGAATGGGTCCATTAACTAATCGATGGAATGCAATATTAATTTAGGTAGTGCTCAATTTTCAAGGCAATTTGCGTTTCTGAACAACTGCGATAGATGTTGTTGCGTTTATGTCAACTTGAGTGCTAGTTTATCGCGACTATGGTCAATTGAAAGTCTGTCGTGTTACTTTTCAGTACGAGCGCGTTGCAGGCAAAGTGCGTTTCTGACGGTATGAGTGTGGACAATCGCTGTTATGGCCAAATGTGAATTTGGATAATTACGTTTCTGTACAGGTACGTTTCGGGTGAAGTGCGTTTCTGTCGACATGAGTGTGGTGCTACCGCGATTACGGCTAAATAAGAATTTGGATATTTGCGTTTGTGCTCAGGTGCGTTACGGGTGAAGTGCATTTCTGTCCACATGAGAGATGTCTAATCGCGATACTGGCCAAATGCGAATCTGGTTAGTTACGTTTCTGTCCAAATGCTATTAAACCAAGAAAACTTGAAACCCGCATATGAGCGTAGCTGACGGAGTATCGAACTCGGTGCCTTTGGATTACCGGTTTACTATAGTTTGTGAGATCTTACTTCGAACATTTGACAGCTTTCATCCCAGTACAATTTATGTCATCAATCATTGACGTTTATTGTACCTACCGGGATGAAAGCTGTCAAATGTTCGAAGTAAGATCTCACAAACTATACTTCACTCACAAATATAAGGTAAACGTCCGAGTGCTCGACGCTGTACTAGTATTTGGCATGCGCACCTTATGTCAAAGCAATAAGGGTTAAATACGAACTAAGAGGATTTTTCTTAATTCGAATTTTAGCCATTTCACTGACATAGAGTGCCCATGCCATGCCATATACTAGTGCAGCGTCGAGCACTCGAACGTTTACCTTACTGAGGCTCTAGTGTAAGTTTTACCGAAACAAAACGTTACGACCGCGTTCGCGTTTAGCTGTCAAATCCCATACAAATTGAGGGTAAAACGCAAACGCGATCGTAAAGTTTTGTTTCGGTAAAACTTATAGTAGAGCCTCTGCTCAAAACAAAATAAGGGCCGCTTACATATATCTATTTTATTCTTAATTATTTGACATAAACTAATTGATAAACAAGTGGCTAATTAACGATGTCCCGCATTCTTCAGAATGCCTCTTTCATGCTAGTGTCTAACTCTAATAGCTGGAAAAAAATAATTTTCACGTCACGATCTGGTGAAGTATGGTTACTTGTGGCTATTTTCTTTTGAGTAGTATATATCTTGACCCCGCGATTCGTAGTAACTTAGCGTAATCAGAGGTCTAGTTACGTTAGACGTCACGGGTGAGGTGAGGCATATTATCGCGTTCCGAATAACAGTCCTGCAGCGACGCAAAGTTATCAAATGCCCCCAGTTTTTCTTCCAAACCGACTCGCCTATTTGAAGATGACACATTGTATGCGCATAGTTTTAAATAAGATGATATCTACACCACCACCCACCATATGGACACAAAGAAGTGTTTTGGACCATTAAATCAATTTTATTTATTCCTTTAAGATAAACGACCTAGTCCACACGTTGCACTAGTGTATCACATGGGCAATTGATACGCTTTAAATTCTAACTAAGAAGATTTTTCTTATTATAGCTATGACGAAGGTTTACTTATTTCTTTAAGTTGAAACAAACCTTATGAATAGGTAGATATATCTAAGTAAATAACAGGTCAAAAGGTCCCATGTTGAGGCTTCTGGCTTGACGAAGGTCAAAGACAACAGTCCTGGACTAATACCTCAAGACATTAATTATTCCGTACTTAAACTAGCTCATGAATATGCAGGCAGGCCAAGGTTGCCAGGAATACATGGGTATTGGATGTTAAACCAAACTTTGAAGTGATTTGAATGACAATGGCCAAGTATTTGTATTTGATCAAATAATTAATTCCGTGGGATAGCAGCGCTATACAATAAAGCTTTGTGAAAGTTTTTATATTTAAATATTTCGATGATTATTACTTTACGCGAAAAAGACTGAACAAATTTATAATATTGTGAATATTTGTGAAAGATTTTATAAGTATTTAAATATTTCGATGATTATTACTTTACGCAAAAAAGACGAATCAAATTTATAATTTTCCCTCTGGGTTGGAAGGTCAGATGGCAGTCGCTTTCGTAAAAATACTGCCTGGGCCAAATCTTGGGATTAGGTGTTAAAGCGGACCCAGGACTCGTTTGTACAGTCGACAACACAGCTAACTGAACATATATACCGTGAAAACCTAGAACCTTATTACAATGCACTTAAGGTCAGATTAGATTTCCGATGGTCAGTTAGCTGTGTTGTCGACTGTACCAGGAAACATGCTAGGAGGATGATGATGTATATAAGCACATTTAAAAATAATTAATTCGGTGTCGGTACTTACACGATATTTTAAAAATGCCCATATAAACATAGGATACTTTTTATCCCCGGGAATTATCCACAAAAGAAAAGAAACCGAGGATATACGTTGCTATGGGGAATCATGCTGATGAAGTCGCGAGCGAAACCAAGTTTAGAACATTCGCGAGTGCTCACACATTTTTGGCAATGTGATGTAAATAGATAGTAAGCGAAAAATTATTATTCTAGCAAATTGTTCCAAGAACACTCAACAGCAAGAATAAGTCCAAGTTGCTAAACAAATCGAATTCAATTTGTTGCTTTAAATGCATTGTATGTCATGAAATTCAGAGAAGGGGATTCATTTATGTTCCTTAAAAGTTTTCAAGGCTCATAAACAGAATAGGTAGCCTTATTTGTTTCTTTTTGACAAATTACTTACAAATAAGTCGAAGCAGCAGTTGTCGTTGTTTCGTGAAGCAATATTATGGCATAATTACCTGTAACAAAAAATAATAATTAGCATAATTCGTGACTCTCAACAGTACCTAGGGACAGTTGAAAAAAAAACCATAAAATATAGCAAAAAACGATCAGAAAAGGAATCATAGATGTAATTTAAATAAGTGATTAAAGTAAAGTTGTTTTTAATAGTTTCAAGTTCAAAACTCTTACGACTCTAAGGTCGTATCATGTCTTATAATTATCATCATATCAGCCGAAAGACGTCCACTGCTGGACATAGGCCTCCCCCAAAGAGTGCCAAAGCGACCGGTCCTGCGCCACCCGCATCCAGCGGACTCCCGCAACCTTTAAATTGTAAGTATAGATAGATCAATTTAATACCTAATAGAAGTATTGCGTTTAGAAAAAAGAAAACCAGTGCGTGCTCGCCTTATCAGTGAAAATATTGGACGCTGTTAGTATTATAGCTGGCATACTCTTGTTATCCTCTCAAATGTAAACAACTAGGGAATTAGAGATGTGACCACGATTTAAACCCGCACAAATACCGCGGTGTGTGGGTAGACAGCAATTTATACGAACGGTCGGGTCAACGACTGCTCCATTTTATGTTTACAGACGTTTTATACCCAGCCTTGGGAATTATTCAGACGTGGGAACAGCGCCTATGTGTCTAGGCCCTTGGCTTTGAGCCTACAATGAAATCGAGAATAAATCTTACGACAAAACCCTTCAGCTTTGGACGAAACGGTGACAGTTGCTTGGCTCAGTGGCTTGGTAAATTGCGTTTTTATTATTGGATAAAATGTGGATAAGCGCGAATCAGGCTTTTAATACGAGGTTTCGTTAAGGAATAAATATAGATATATAAATATTAGAGGACAATCTTACACAAATCGAGCCCATAGTACTAAAGCTCAATAAATATTGTGTTATGGGTACTAGATGACTATATATTTAATAGATATAAATACTTACTTACTAAGGTGAGTCGGGGCAAGAGTAACATCGGGGGAAGAGGGCCAAAAGCTTCTCCAGCGAATTCTTTTGAATTGAGCGCCTTTTTGTACCGTCGGTAAAACAGACAGACGTGTATTAGTTCCATCATCAAATCATAGATGTCTCTTTCACACGCCATATTGAAACAAAACCCGGTTCATTTTGACTGGTTACGAATTGTGATAAGTGGAAGTGCACGTGTACGTACAATTCAAAAGCGGTTTTGTGTGATTTATGGCTGTTAATTCGGATTTGTTTTTTGGAGAGTCGAATATTTATAGTTTATTTCTTATGTTACATCGTTATTTTCTGTAATTCCTATAAATCATAAGTTTTTGTCAAGCCAATAAAATTTTAACCTCAAATTATTTAAGTGGGGCAAGAGTGCCAGTTCAGTCCGGGGGAAGGGAGTCATAAGCTACTCTTGCCCCATGTCAGGGCGGTCAAACCTTTTATAAATTTTAATTATTATTACAAATTGGCACTGTTTAATTCAGGCATGTGCATTTTTTGACATTTGAGGATGCGGATGTTGGGTTCAAGCACTCAAAAACATGAATTAAATAATCCACCATATCGTGACACAATTAAAATTACGAACAAAACAAATAAAAAACACTAGAAAAACACGCTTTTTTAAATGCACTTAAAAACAAATAAAAATTCTGGATCGTTCAAGTTGTCTCTATTTCTGGGCTAAATTGTGAAACTATGTGCTTTTAATTATAATATTTGATTGTAAAGGCGTGGGACGCTGGAACAGGAAAGACTATTTGTATAATATATACTGCTACTGTAATACCTGTAAATAGTATAGTTATCAAAGTGAATTAAAAAACTCAAAGCATTTTTTTTTATTTAAGTGTTAGGTGGTTTGTCACCCCTGATAACACCTACTATCACACTCTTGCCCCAGAATATGTATAAACGCAGTTTCTCAGAATTTTGAAGAGTTTTTCAACTTATTAAGTTATTTATTTTCTTGACAGCGTCTACCAACTGTGTTACTAAATACGTAAATCCACTGGAGCTAACCTAGTTCAAGTTAGGTACGTACGATACTCTTACCCCAGTCATGGGGCAAGAGGAACAGTCATGCCGATTTTTATTTTTTTACAAATTAGTGCATGTTTTAAAAGTTTAAATTGACTTGATAAGTAGTTTCAATTAAAAATATATTAAATTTACTTATTTTATCTCTTTATTATACGAATTAATGCAATAATAAGATCACAAACACTATTTGAATCTAACTTAAAAAAAAGTATGATACTCTTGCCCCGACTCTTCTTATAGAGAACATACTTGACTCGGAAACAAATATTCATGGTCATCAACCAAATATGTGCCCTTACCGGGATTCGAAACCAGGACAGTCAGCTTCGTAGGCAGGGTCACTATTAACCACTGCGCTAAACCGGTCGTCGCTAACCACTTGGCTAAATCTTTTTGTAATGACAATTTAGTGTCAAGAAAAGTTGAAGGGGTAACAATCGTCAGATACGACTATGTAGATAGTACCTATCTTTCATCTTCGTTATATCTACTCCCTGTTGAATATTGCTTCTTAAAAAAAATCAAGGAGTCACGATTTTTTAAATTTTGTCATAAGAATGACATAATGGCGTTTATTCTCAGTTTAATTAACTTTATTGTGAGTGCCTGCCTCTAATTGTTTGAACCCCGCAGTTATCATAATATTTACCGAATGCGGCGGAACCTTAAAAAAACAGTTGAACGCTAAACATCGCACGTACCTATTATATGTACTTATTTATCAAAGGAACGCACGCAGCGAATTGTGAATTCCCTAGAGTGAGCCTTTTGTACATGATAAAAGCAGTGATTGCTTTCAAGGCTTTGAAAATACGAACTGCCTCGAAAGCTTCTACACACTTAGTTAAGTACCTATATTCCTTTTATTAGCCTTTAAATATTAATCGCGAGAAACTAATTTAATAGTAAGTAATGTAAGTATATTGCGTTGATGAAATACGTATTCATAAACGATTACCTACACTTTTCATTGAAACAATTCATAATTCATTTAAATAAAAACCGACTAAGAGCGTGTCGGGCCACGCTCAGTGTAGGGTTCCGTAGTTTTTGTAATTTTTTTCAAAAACTATTCAACCTATCAAGTTCAAAATAATTTTCCTAGAAAGTTTTTATAAAGTTCGTCTTTTGAGATTTTTTTCATATTTTTAAAACTTATGGTTCATAAGTTAGAGGGGGGGGGGGGGACACATTTTTTTTCTTCTGGAGCGATTATCTCCGAAAATATTATAATTATCAAAAAATGGTTTTAGCAAACCCCTACAAATTTTTAAATACCTATCCAACAATATGTCACACGTTAGGGTTGAAATGAAAAAAAAAACACTCCCCACGTTACGTATAGGGGAGGTACCCTAATAAAAATAAAAAAATCACTTTATTTTACCGCTTTGTCGGTGTGATTGATATACATATTAGTACCAAATTTCAGCTTTCTAGTGCTAACGGTTACTGAGATTATCCGCGGACGGACGGACAGACAAAGCGAAACTATAAGGGTTCCTAGTCGACTACGGAACCCTAAAAAGGTGTTAATGTATATTTTTTATGTAAAATTAAAGTTGTTGTTGTTTTCCTGGTTTATTTCCTAAGGATTTTTCAATATGATAATTTCCAACTAAATTAAATTAAAGCCAAGTTAAATCTAAAAATATCGGCCAAGTGCGTATCGGGCCAAGCGCAGTGTAGGGTTCCGTAGTTGCCTGTCTTTCTTAGTTACATCGACAAGCGTGCGCCAACTAAATGGTTGCGTGGGCCGAAGTACATTTAAAGTTGGTCGACTATTACTCGGTATATAGTTATGCCTATTTAGCCGTGATAGTTTTCCTTTTAAATTCGTTATATGTACTATACTGCCACGATTTTTTCCACATTCCCAGTAGCAGCGATCTCGAACAAAAATTTGGGCTTTAAAGCCCAATATCTCGCAAACGAATCACTAATTAGAAAAAATCGTTTTAAAAAATCCATAATATTTTTTAACAAGCTATCCAACGATAGCCCACACTATGAGTTTAACGAGAAAAAAAAATTACATCCCCACTGTGTTTTTTTTGGTGTCAGCTACAATTTTTTTCAAGATTTAATTATTCTGTTTTGTCGGCGTGCTTGCTTGAATTACAGTTTTCTAGTAGTAATGGTTACTGAGCTAAGCCGAAGACCGACGGACGGACGGACGGCCAGACGGATATGGCGAAACTATAAGGGTTGTTGACTACGGAACCCTAAAAAGGCACTCGTGTGCACGACACGCATTGTGCCGATGATGCTGCCGCATTACCTCGCTGAATTGCAATGCTGTTCCGTTGCGTATTAAGAAAGCCGCCAGCTCTTCGGTCAAGTTAAAGTTTTCTCGGCATCGTTCAATACTGTTAAAACTATTATAGTAAAACCATATCTTACCAGCATACTTGTACTATTTATTTATTTATTTATAAAAACATTGGACGACCGGTTAGCCTAGTGGGTAGTGACGCTGCCTACGAAGCTGAAGGTCCTGGGTTCGAATCCCGGTAAGGGCAAATATTTGTGTGATGAGCATGAATATTTGTTTCTGAGTCATGGAAGTTTTCTATGTATTTAAGTATTTATATCTATTATATATATCGTCGTCTAGTACCCATAACACAAGCCTTTATGAGCTTACTATGGGACTAGGTCGATTTGTGTAAGATTGTCCCCTAATATTTATTTATTTATTTATTTATTTTATGACATTACAGTTATAAACCTATGCGTTTGTGACGCACTTAAATTAACAATAAAAGATTCACAATAATAGATAAACAAACAGCTTAATTTGGAACAGTAGAGCACCTAGTATCCATCGCCTCACAGAATCTCAGGCATTCACTACACACTGCCGCCCATCGCCACGCAAACAAGTCACTATCACTCACTGGTCACTATGTTTGGCGTCATAGTGATCGTATTCGTCGATCGTAAGGGTCTCGCAAAATTGTCTGAACCGGACCAGTGAATATAATACCTACATATTTCATGTAATTATCAACGTTAAACTAATTGGGAGAACATGAGACGTACCTATTATGAGTTAGGTCTTTGTTGTAAGTTTTAAAATGTACCTTTATTTACTTTTATTGAAACAATTATAATAATTCATTTTTATTGATAAAGGGAGTCCTATATTAGGAGGGAGAATATACCAAATGCAATGTTTCGCCGAATTTTATTACATCGGTTTTTTTTTCGTACACACCGTTAACTTTTTAGGTAAGTACCTACAGCTTAAAGGTCATTGTGTAGAACCTATTAGGTTAGGTTTTTTATAACAATCCTGATAAATTTAAAGTTTCTCAAAAAAATCAATGAAATTAAAATTCTGCGTAACATACATCCGATGAAACGTTTGTTGGTGAAACAAAGGTAAACCATTGATAAGTAATATAATTATGCCTCACATATCGTGTATTTATTTATATATATGTACTAAAATGAATTAAAATTGTTATGCTTCTTCGAATTATACTTAATTCTCACAAGAATATTCTGAAATTGAAAGTTACTCCATGTCTTCTATCCAGGACAAAGGATGTTGTCACCGAACCACCATGTTCGGTTATCACTATGTAAATTTCACCCAGTTCCACACTTTCGCGGAGATAGCGATGTGGGTCAGCGTGTTTTGTAACTGCGCCTGCGCTGTATTAAGGTACAAGTTGGTACCCGACCGCAGACAGCATCAGCAGAACGCTACCGGTTTCTATTTATTTAATCGTATGGCATACATTATTTTGGCTTTTTAAAGTTTGTCACTCTATAGTACCACCCAGGGGACACGTGCAGGGTTGTTGTAGGTAGCTCCTGCGGACGCGAGTGACAGTTGTCCCCCCTTTGTCAAGTGAGTGGGCAACTCGACTGTTAGAAGTTCTTAAGCCGCCCGAAGGCCTCTAACTCGGCTTAACGACTACTGTCATAGACAGCAGCCAAAGCACGGAAGCGCTCATTCAGCAAATTGCATTGCAGCATGTTTGAGTGGTTAATATAACCACTCAAACATCAGGCGGTCACCCATCCAAAGACTGACCGCTGCCATCTTTGCTTAACCTGCGTTATCGTTTCCGACTCGCAGGCGCCGCTAGGCAATGAGCGCTTTAATTTTATTTATACCGGTTTCTATGTATTTCTATGACGGCGACGTGTCGCTGGCTACGAAAGGAATAGAATCCAGTAGTGTCGCTGCGACAGTCGTCTGCTGCTGCTGTCTGCGGTCGGTTTCCAACTTGTACCTTTACAGTTTCGGCAACGGATGCCTGTGGCCCGTTAAACGAAGCTACAATTTGACAAGTCTAATCTGGAAACATTGACGCGCTGGCCCAATAAGCTTAGATTATTGATATCCTCAGAGGAGCCACCATAAGGGACGAAAAGGCTATGTAGCTAAATTAAGAACAGACCCCGTATCATGGTCGGCCTTATCACGCGATAAGTGACAAGATAGGAGCGTCGTCTCGTTCTATAGAACGGTGTCAGCCAGTGACGGACGCTCTATCCTGCCACTTATCGTGTGATAAGGCTGACCATAATACGGGGTCTGGTCTTAAAATGGCTGACGGCTTACCATAAACAACCTACTTAAGGGGATGCCTTGATTTGAGTCGAACACGCCCCCTAGACAGAGACACGCTGATGATATAAAACTCTTCGGGAATGGCTTTTTTGTACAAATTTCGATAAATACCTTACTTAGTTTATTTAAATTTCAGCAAGTGAGATTTTAGATGAGGTAAAATATTAACTTGATTGTGTCGTAAAATAATGTATCGTTTGAGTAGGCTGAGTAAAAAAAGGAAAATACAGACCCAACTTTGGTTTTTTTTCTATAGAGGAAATTTTAAGCAATCATGTATCTGTCGGCGGCCGATCGTAAAATCCGCCAGATCACGAAATTCCTAGGCATATCGTGAAACGCCGCCATTTCATGATTTGGCTAAAGGACATCCGCCATATCGTTCAAAACTTAACGTTTAACGATTTGTCTAATGACGTTTAGGCAGATCATGAAATTCCTAGGCATATCATGAAACGCCGGCATTTCATGATTTGGCCAAGCCAGTGACGTTTAGGCTGATCATGAAATTCCTAGGCATATCATGAAACGCCGGCATATCGTTCAATACTCACCGTTATACGTAAGTAGGGTGTCCAAAATTGAATTAGGTAAATTAAAAAAAATAAGAAGTGCGGACTGATAATCTCCAGCGAGTCGACGCCACCCCGCTGCGCGGGGTGTCTATTTCTGGTCTGAGGGACACAAGTGAACCCTAACCTAACCGACCTAAGACAGAGTTCGCTTATGACAAACCATTTTTTGTCCGCCCTGATTATTAGCCCCCAACAAAAACGGCCGCCATCGCATGTGCAGCGCCACCAGTGGCCAAGAAAGAAACTATTTTACGATGTGCCCGGTATAGAGCTAGGAATATCGACGAATGCGTTGCTCTAATCGATCTGCCGTATTGTTTATCAGGCACATCGTGATAAGCCTAGCCGACTTTTAGGCATATCATGAAATGGCGCCGTTTCACGATATGCCTAGGAATTTCGTGATCTGGCGTATTTAACGATCTGCCGCCGACATATCGATCAAATCAGATAAACAATCGTATTATATCTGAAAATCAGACCTTATTGTTTCTTAATCTAGTCAGAACGGCGTTTCAAAGCATGCGATAATTTCCAATGCACCGCCTTAATAGTAGGCAATAGTTTATTTGCCGCAAACTCACACTAACTTAGTCGCGGCAAATAAAAAAAAAAGTGGATCTATGACAAGGACAACGAATGATATCTATATGCATTTCTGTCACAGTTATTGAGATTTGTATAGATAGGTACCTACCTACTACCATCTCGCTCTGCAGTCGTGGTATTATTATTACCATTGCTGATCTGTAGAAATCTATACTCTTAATCGCAAATTACACATGCAAGAAATTGCATGCAAGTTTACCTACATTGCGGGGTTTGATATATAAAATTCAGTATAAATACCTTGGTAACCCGCAATGCAATGAAATTTGCATGCAACATCTTGCATGTGTAATTTGCGCTTAAGACCAATAACGACTGGCCATTATTATCAGACTAGTTTTGACTTGTAAAATTGTAGATTCGTGAAACGGGTCACTTGGGTCGATCAGAGAATTATGTTATGCATTCCAATTGACGCGCTCAAGATAACGTGCCGGAATGAGAAGGAGATTTGATAAATTTGTTGGAATTTGGTCTTATTTAACAGATACAAACCTCTAGGTAGTTACGTACCGCCATCATACTTTAAAGGCACCTTACCTCACGGCTAATACGATTAGGTGACATAATGTAAGCAGTAAATTGTGGTTTACTTATATTGAAACAGATATTTTGCTCCATAAAATCAAATATAATAGGTAGTTACAATAATGCCTTTTAAAGTTGGTTAGTTTCTTAGTTATTTACTTACACATTGAGGTTTATTTAGGGATTCTAATATTAATTAAAATAAACTGTAACCAACATCTATACAACTAGTGGCTATGTGAATTGTAGAACTAGGGAGTCTGTTTACAAAAAAAAGAATCAAAATTTGTTTCGGCAAATAAAAATCTATGTAATTATCGAATCAGTTTAGAAACGTGACCTCAGGGGTAATCATAATCACGTCACGTTTTGAACGCGCGTTAGGGAGATCCAACTGTATATTTTCCATACAAAAGTTGTCATTTAGATATACCTAACGTACGTACAATGTGTTACGTGATCTAACAGCCGACATGAGACTTACGGACATACGAGTACCTACGAAATAATTTTGGCCCAACCTGAAACGTAATTCTTCGTTCGCTTAATACGTTCGTTCGCGAATAGTTCAAAATATCCTGGACACGTCCGCAAAAAAGTATATTTGAGTGCGATGCCCGTATAATTTTCTGATTGATGTTTGCCGCACTATGCCGACTGCCAGTTCGATCTCCAGGGTGCTCGTATGTCGGATAAATTGGTCCGTCTGGGAGCTAGGCCTAATTGTGTTTACTCTGAATATGGTCAACAATGTTCGGCATTTCAAATTTGTTATTGTGTTACGTAGAAGTTAATCTTAAACCTAAAAAAATAGGGGACAATCTTGCACAAATCTATAGCCACGATTATTAAATAGGTAATAAACGAGACCAAATAAAAACTATAAGTTTATTTCATGAAGTTTTATTGTGTACTTTGGCTGTTGGTATCCTTGCCTTGGTCTTAGAATACTAATGAAATATAATGAAACGTAACAATACGCAACATAACAAAACATACTATGAAGTTAAAGTTACTCCTGAGGCTGTTGGACCAATTGCCTTGGTCTTCGACGAAGATTTTACTTTAGGCACTAGAGCATAAAAAGCGACTTTATGTCGCCTACGCACAGCATAAAGACGAATTTTTAGAGCATGAGAAATGAAAAGAATATAATTTACTTTAAAACAAAGTTTTAACCGATTTTAATTCAGTACTTCTTCAGCCTTATTTGAAGAGTTCCTTCGACTACTCTAGGATTCCATCATCAGATCCTAACCTGATGACCATGGGACCACCTGGGGAGGATACCTACCCTTTCAACCAAAAATGGTACATTTAGTTGCTAGTGCGGAAAGTAGGCACGTCACGAGTACCGAGATATCGGGAGAAGACACGGGCCGGGCCGAGTGAAGAAGGACATTTCCGCACGTGTATAGAACGACGTTTTTTAATACAGTTGCGAAAAAATAAGAAAAACAACAAGTAAGGAATTCGAAACTTTTATATTATTAATTCTGTAACATCATGGTAATACAGTTGAAAAATAAAGAAGATGTCCAAAAATCAATTGTTGTAATACAGTTTTATCTTATTTATATTTTATTGACATAATAATTAATGGTATTTTTTTTATACAATGACGGTGGCAAACAAGCGTACGGCCCGCCTGATGGTCAGCGGACACCGCAGCCTATAGATGCATGCAACACCAAGGGAGAAACATGGACGTTGCTGACCCTTGATATGTTTGAGGATTGGCCGTGTTGACAGCTCCTGAAGGAACAAATTCCCTCGCTCTCAACACAACGCATCCTCCGGAGCTCTGGCGCCTTGCTCACCTCCAGGAACATATTACATAACACAATTTGTACAATTATTGAGTGGGAAAAATGAAAAGCACTAGTTCGCAAAAACCAACTTTCCGCACGCTAAACAGCTACGTAAAGTAGCAGTTTTTAAGCAACTGTATTAAAATATTTATTTACGATACAAGTGCCGAAAATAGGAAATTACCTATTCGCACGTGTATCGTACGTTTTACTGTACTTATGGCTCTTTAAAGTTACACTAGCGCGGGAAAGTAGCACCATATGTACAAAAGAATTTTTCTCAAACTTGCAATGAAATGTTGACGTGACTTACTTCAAATTAGGTTCGGAAACACTACGTATCCGGTGCGATGCGTGAAGATGATATGTAAAGGAATTTCATACAGCCTTACACACCTAGGCCTGTAAAGCAACCTTATTTTGTTTTTAAACGGGGGGGCGCGGCTGAGGGCACGGGCCAGCTGGCGGCGCGGCGGCGGCGGTGCAGGCGGTGCACTTCAGAAACGTATTATTTAGTTGTGTTACCTACGAATAAAACAAATTGACTAGCTACTTTTTATTTTTATTTCATTGGAAGTTTGAGAAAAGCACTACAAATCTCGGCGAGAAACGGGGTTGCCGGCCGCGTATCCCGGCCTCTATAGTAATGTACTATTCCAAGTCTATCTAGGCGTCTTCGAGTAAGTAAGTATTCCGACAAAAAAACAAAATCACGCGAACGAAAAGGTAACATTAACTCAACAGAAATCGCCAAACGATCGTAAAATTTGAATAAATACAGCCATTTTGCCGAAGATTTCTTATGGATACAGTTGTTGCCGTTCAGTGCGTACGAGAAATTGACGTCAGAGCTCAATAATTTTGTGTACACAGTGTAGCAATCGCGTAACAAGTGATAACACGGTACACACGTTTGATCTAAATGTACAATAAAAACACGTGAGCGTTAAACGAGAGCTCATGGTCTAGCAGAAACTACACGATCGTACAGATTGTGCAGAGTAACTGACGTTGGTCGCTTTTATCGTTGGTTGCTTCCTTGCTTTGGAAGGCACGCTAGCTCTAGATCCCGGTTGTTATCTACGGCAGTCGTTAAGGCCTTTGGGCGGATTGAAATCTTCTATCAGTCAAGTTGCCCACTCACTTGGTCTTGGTAAACCAAGGTCTAGTTTCCTCTAGGGGTTGGAGCCGACGGCAGTCGGTTTCGCGAAAAAAAATAACCTAGCACCAGCGAACGAAAAAACCATAGAAGTCTTATTAGCGCCGCAAAATGGCCCCACAGAATGGGTGCCATTGCTATTATGCGGGAATGGAGGCGGGATGTCAAAACGATGTCAGGCAGCCGTTTAGTGCGAACATGCGCATACCGGGTTTTAGGCACGTGTTTGGTTGGTTGGTTCATGGTTTTTTGTTCGCAGCCTAACACTAACTGTACCTACGGCCTGATTGCCCGGGCCGCTGTGAGCGCTATATAAAACAAATGCAATTGATTGGGAGCGTCCAATGCCCCGCTCCATACTTGGAGGGGGGATGAGAAGCATAATACTCCAGGCAAAATACGGTTTTGAAAATCATTAATTTATAATAGCGTTTTTTTTGTTGATTTCATTTGAAAATGTTATTCTAAGATGATTTACTCAAGAATCCGACAAACTTTCCACCCGGAAGTAATTATGTAGATTTAAATGAAGCATGCATTATCTTTTTTTGTACGATTTATCTTGAATAATATAGAGCAAATGTGAATGAACCAAAATAAAGACAAAAACATTTATTAATATTTTTACTGACTTTTTAGAAGCCAGTTAACTTATAATTTTTTCGATGTCTGAAATTTTGTCGGATTTTGTCGCTGGGTAACTATTTAATTGATAATATATCCGTTATACATAAAAAATAAGCTATTATAAATTATTTCCAAAATTGTCATTTTTTCCATACAAGTTGTCAGTTCATTGCCTGGACTATAAGGGTTCGGCCACGACCAACAACGGCGGCAGAGCGAAAAGGAGCGTTCTGAGCTATCGCTCCCACGTGTAAGGTCGCGGTCTGGATGCCAGCGGGCAGCGGAGTGGCGAGCGGGTGCCCATACATTAAAGTCGCTCGAATGTATGAGGCTTCCCGCTGGCGTCCAGTCCGAGTCTTACCGCTCCGCTGCCGCTGCCGCCGCCGCTCCGACTCGTGGCCTCGACTTAATAAACGAGTATCAACTATCAAGTGATAACACGGTACACACGTTTGATCTCACAATGGATAATGGTGACACGTGAGCCGTAATGGTTTAGTTTTTGCAGTTCGCGTGACTGTAACAAAGTAAGGATAAGTTTTTGTACGCCTGTTCTCGTTAACGGCATCCAATAATCGTTAATGACATCCGAACTCGAATCTTCCTTTGAGGCTTTGACTAAGCTACCGTGTCGGTCCTACCAGTATTATTCCATTGCGTCCCCATGTAATTTAGCTTTCGTTTTCTAATAGGTTGTGTAGCCATTTTTACCCGACCTAAACAGAGGAAGGTAATGATTTTTAAGTGAAGAGAGCTCGGGTTTTTAACATGTGTATCTATGTCTGTGCCGTCGTAGGTAGCACCCAAACGGATTAACCGAATTGAGTGAGTTTTCTTTAATCCAAAGTCTTGTCTATGGAGATGGTTCTTAGCTATGTTTGTCGTGTCGGAGGCGTTCTAAAATTTAAATTTATTTATATGCTGAAGTCCCCAATCCGCACTGGGCCAGCGTAGGGACTACTGCCCGATCCCTCCCAATCATGAGAACAGCGGCGCTACCACGAACTTCGAATGTCGAATTTCAGGTATTTCCATCTCTATCGCACTCCATTACTCGAGTAACAGGGATGCATGTATTACGAACTTCGACTTTCGAAGTCATGGTATAGTCCAGGCAATGAACTGACAACTTGTATGGAAAAAATGACAATTTTGGAAATAATTTATAATAGCTTATTTTTATGTATAACGGATATATTATCAATTAAATAGTTACCCAGCGACAAAATCTGACAAAATTTCAGACATCGATAAAATGATAAGTTAACTGGCTTCTAAAAAGACAGTAAAAATATTAATAAATGTTTTTGTCTTTATTTTGGTTCATTTACATTTGCTCTATAATATTCAAGATAAATAGTACAAAAAAAAATAATGCATGCTTCATTTAAATCTACATAATTACTTCCTGGTGGAAAGTTTGTTGGATTCTTGACTAAATCATTTTAGAATAACATTTTCAAATGAAATCAACAAAAAAACGCTATTATAAATTAATGTTTTTCAAAACCGTATTTTGCCTGGAGTAGTAGCGCCGCAGGCCTGTGCCCAGCAGTGGGACGTACAGGCTGATAATGATAATGATGAATTTAGTATATATCAATGAATAAATTTGGGAAAGAAACGAAACAATTCTCGTTTTTTTACTAGATGTATGTACTACTACCTACTTATTTCAGCTACAAAACTTTGCTCACAACCATTTGGAGCAGATAAGCCCAAAGTAAAGTGATTGTCAATACGTCATCCCGTGATGGATGATATCGGAAACTTTTGATAAGATACCAAAATATTCTAAAACTAGGAACATGATTGATGGTTTCAGCCTTTTGTCTCTTTGGCGCTTATTCTAACGTTTAATGTATTTTACTACAAATTCAAAGCCCGTTAGTTGTCAAAATACATAGCGTTGTACTGGACTAAAATATATAATTTATGCGTAGGTATTGCAGCGAATCTTGACAACTGTCGTCTCAGTACAATTTTACGTTTTAAGGTTATAAATTGTACGGAGCTAACAGCTGTCATAGGGATCACGATTGGCCGCGATATACACAGTAACATATAGAGTAGGTAAGTACACTACATAATTCTGAAAAGTAATTTATTCGAAAGCATATCTCTGCTTTGTTACAACAATCCGCGCTATGCTGAAGAAATATTTTTTCGAGATATAATAAATAGCAAACACTTTTTTTTAACCAAGTGGCTAAACTTTAGAACCACAATAATAACCGCTTTATCGCTATCCCCAAGGTTTTAATCATAATCCGAACAATGTGAACTGGGTGCCATTGTCACTGATACCAGGGTGACATAAAAGATGGAAATTATAACGGACACAATGCAACGCGGTGACAATGCTATCGAGAACGGGACGTGGTGTCAAGGCGTTTCCCTTTTTTGACGGACGTGCCCTGGATGTCACTGAATCAACGCGTCTAAACATAATTATGTAAATTGTGTTTTAATTTATTGTTGAAAAGTGTCAAAATATAGCTGTGGAAAAGAAATCACCGTATTGAAAAAATAGTTCTTTATTAAAACTAGTATAACTACTAAGTACCCTGTAGTAGTGTAGTGCAATACAAAGATTGCTTTTTTTGTGTATATCCGTATTATCTTTATGCAGGTATTGAAATGACAGGTGTCAAGATTATCTTCTTATCTGCCGGGGACCATGAATCACTAACAGGTTAAAAATTAACCTACTAGTATTGTAAAGGCAGATGAATGACAAGGCTGGACTTTAAGAACAGAATAATATAAATATAACAGTATGTACTATCGGCTGCAATAATGCATGGACACCTTACAGCCCAGTTTCGCTTGCATCGTTTGACGTCTGCTGCTCACACAGTTGCACGTGGTGCGCAATAATTAAACTAGATGGCGTTGTTGGCGCTACTATTTAGAGATACCGCGGAAAATAAGCACTATACTAGGCACATTAAATACCTATAAATTGACACCTGTTATCACCAGAAATATACTCATATTAGTATAATTATTAACAAGGCTATTAAATGCTAATTTATAATAGCTGTATTTAAGTGCGATACCACTGGTATGTGAATGCTATATTTCCACCATTACCTATAATGTTGAGATAGCTCAATGGATTAAGACATGTGCTCTAGGCTCAGCGGCCTAGAACGATCGAGGTTCGAATCACAGCTAATGGGATGTTTTTGTATTTTTTTTATATTTGTTCTATTTTTATAGATGAAAGTTCTTTATATACAAATATTAGTCATAAAGAAAGTTATATATTCATAACTTAAATAATTAAAACAGCATTTTATGTTTTAATATGTTTATTTTGTTCACTACAGTTCTGTTAAAGCAATTTTATAATACTACTTAGTAATAGTTACCTATCAACTTTGTAACATTTTTATTGAGGTAATAGCTTAAGTTTCATTTCCATAATTGGAAAAAGATTGAAGCTTCACCCCAATAAATATAATATTGACAATATTAACTTACAACCGGGTTATGTAACATTCAAATCAGCAGAATGCATTAAGGTGTTAATTGCCATAATATATCTATTCCTATATGTGAGCGTTCAAACCATGAATTATTGTGTTATTGATTTGAAAATAATCATAATAATTTTATTTGGGCTTTCACCGTTACTTACACTTGTTTGATCTTATGAAATATCACATTTTAAATAGTAAAAAAATATAAAAAAGTAAAGCAAACGGCATATTAATACCTACCTACTGAAACAATATATATTTTTTAAATTAATTTAGGATAACCCGGTTTATAGAATATATAAATGTTAACGTAATCCGTACTCTTTGGCCGACAGCATCTGCACTTTTTCTATATTAGGAACTACGCGACCACTATCACGGCGCGTATTATTATAACACCATAAACTTAAATGGCCCTGTTGACTGGATTTAATACACTTCACTTTTTCACTCTTCACTTCAGACAGCCATATCATAGGCCAAATTACAACCTTGTTTTCTGGCCTTCCGTTAGCAACGACGAACTGGGCTTTCGCTTGTGTGGAATGTGGGTTATCCGCTTAAACAAATTTTCTATAGATTATAATGGTAGGATTCCACGGTTATCTATGTCACTCGATCTCGTTAATTAACATGATTATGTTGTTTAATAATAATTTTCCTTAACTTAACACATCTATTACTAATAGTATCTATAGGGTTAAAAAAGCATGATGAAAACAATATCCTACTCATATGTTACTTTTGTCACTTGTTTATATATAACCCGGTCTGTCTTTCTTCAAACCTTACATGTTCACAGTTAGGTATACCACCAGATTCCATGTTAGGCACTACGTGATCACTGAACGTGAACTTATATTGTCCTTTTGAATAGATTTAAACACTTCTCACTTCTCGTCACTAAACATGACATTTAGTCCAGTGTCCAAATTGTATCAAATTGCTGTTTTATGTGCTTCTCTGTAAGCAAGGGTTTAACAGCATGCCCATGATAGTATAAACCCTCCTCTTTATGGAGACACCTCGAACAGTCCACACTTGTGTGCAATAAATCAACGAAATGCCTTGTCGATTCAAAATCATTTTCTTTGTAGTCCATTACCATGGCTGGTGGCCGTTCTTTGTCGGTGTAGCAGAGACGTTTCCTTTTGCTCAACCTTTTTTTAGCTGCAACAATATTATACGTAAATAAATCATCAGAAAAATGTATGATAGTTAAGTAGTAGTTACTTATAGTAGATAATTATATCACAAACATGTAAAAATAACGACTTACGTTTAGATCAGTTTCTGTAGCTTCTTTATATATCGCAAATATTTGCGACCTTTTACCTAGATCAATATTACATAGAAAACTAGTTTTAATATTCATGATATCCAAAAAAAAATATGAATAACACAGCTGAAGTAGGTCTACGAACGAACATGTAACATCTTTGTGATAAAAACGAATAAGTATGGTAGTTTTGAATCATTCGTCTACCCTCATCGATTATTATACTAATCATAGTCGTAATGGATTAATATCTGAGCAGCAAAATAAACTTATGATGAATTTCGACTGCCTAGTCAATTGAACCGATGGTCGAGTGATTCAGACGGCATTAAGCAAAATAGTATAGTAGGTATTACTTCATAGTTCATTGTTTTCTAGATATTTGGCATCAAAGTTCAACAATTTTAGGCCAAAAAACTGGTTTTCTGGCCATAACTTTTGTGTTAATTGCTTTAAAATGAAAACCTTGGACCAGTTTTAGAGACGTTACAGACGAACCTAAATATGTAGATTTTGTATATGTTAGATCTTTCACGTCAATAGAGATACGAAATAAGTGTTTTTTTAGACAATGTTTAAAAAAAATCATACAAAATTAAGAATTCATATGTTTCATAATCCGGTGGACAAAAATGGAGATTAAAGACTGAAGAACCGATAGCCGTTTGATTTATAATTCTATCTGTAGTGCAAAAGTAGGACATACGATTCCAAACTTGACAAAAATCGATGAAAATTTCGGGTAGCCCCTTAAACAGTAAAACCGACCAACTTAGCAACGGTTTAACAGTGACATAACACACATAACGCTGCACTAACATGTAATACCTATAGTATAACCGCGACAGTTTCTAAGCTGTTCTACTGTATGTTATCACTGTGTATTTACGAACCTTGTTAAACCAATTATCGCTATGTTAATGTTACGCTCATAAATATATCTTTACATAAATATGTTTGCGTGTCGTGCATACAAATTTTGTTATTCTGTATCAGCCCGCTTATTACAAGTATTTCAGTTCTCTAAATATAGTTTTTATAACGCGACGGTGGTAAACAAGTAAACGCCGTTTACTAACTTCATCAGACATGTCTGGTGGTAAGCGGCCACCTTAGACTATAGACGCTTGCGACTCTAGAGGAGTCTAGAGGAGAGTTTTATTATACTCTCTAGAGTTGCTGATTTGTTTTTTTTATATACTTCTATTAAGTACCTAATGGTATGTACCTAGGTACTGCATTAATATGACACCTACCTACAGGTAAAATTTTACATAAGTCTAATTATAAAATTATATATAAGTATTTAGTAACGTTAACCAATCCAGATTACACTAGAAATTAAAGTAGGTATAGCTCTTGCCTATTACAGATTAGGAATAAGATACTTATTATCCGAACACAATAAAGAAAGTATTCATCTCTCATACTCTGAAAGTAGGTCATTGTTTATCTAAACAGCGGGTTGAAAGTGAGGCATGTCGCCCCTAAGGCTGAAAAGTAATAAAAAAGCAACGGCAGAAACCTGTACAGCCACAGTTTCAGAAAATTGTACTGATTTTGATACTTGTTGACAATCTGCGTTATTGTTTTAAATAATTTTAATAAATTAATTATTGTATAACTATTATTGCTATTTGAAGACTATTGAATATATTTTAAGTGTCCGTAGTTCAATGTACCCGCTTCAGAACAGCGTCCTAAAGTCATAAAAAAACAATGGCAAAAACCTATACTGCCACACTTCCATAAAATTGTGTTGATTTTTGAAGCTTGTTGATAATTATTATGGTTTTCATTCTTTAGTGCTATCTTCACTCTACTTATATACTATACAATTAATAATGTTATTTTACATCCAAACAACAAATAAAATATTGTTTTCGATATAACCACTTCAAACACGCGTCCATTATTAAACATTATTAAAATCTGTCAACTGTTCCCGCCCAAATGGTCCATACACAAACACTTTTAAAATGGGTTCTATAGGATCTGACTGATTTAGAAAATATTTAAGTTTTTGGCTTTTTTTTCTATATTTCCTCGTATTTGAAATGAAAAGTAGAGTGTTTAACTCGGGGAAAGGCACCCATTTCAGCCTCGAACTATTGGCGCTCTCACTTCGTTCGAGAGCCAAAATATCTCGTCAGAAATGGGTGGCTTTCAACCCTCGGTTAACAATCTACTAAAAAATACTTCTCCGCAAAGTGAGCAAAGTAATGATTAAACGTTTAACATTGCCCCAGATACCTATATCCCGGATAGAAATCAAGACAATATGTATAATTCTACCCGCGTGACCGAGTCATGTGACGTCAAACTTCTCGCATTATGCTTCAAGGGGAACCCGATCGTCTCCCCACCCTACAAGGCCTAAAATCCCATAAAGTCGATGACGCAACCCCTGCAAATTGCCCCCAGCTTGTACTTTCCAATTCCACTGTTTGCTTTCACTTCTTAAGTGCTGTAACGTGAACTTTATTCTACAGGATTTATGGTTGATTTTCATTCTAAATTAAGGGGTGAGAAAAGAGGTTGATAAATTAAGAAATATTCTAAGTACGTGTATGTGACGAGTATTAGTCTCAAGGATGTTTGTGTATCAGTGAACAATAATTGGTTAGGGTAAAGTTTTGGTAGGTACACGTCCAGTAGTTAGTACAATAATTGGCGAGGGAACTTCGTGCCCTAAGGGAATGCGTTTTGATTTGGGTTAAAATAATGTGACGTCATGTGTTATTACGGTATTCTCGGGGGAGTTATAGGAACAATGATATATTATGTCCGTCATAATATATGTCTGCTGTCGATAAAAGTTAAATATTTAATGTCTATTTGGATGCTATTATAAGTGTTTAAACTGCAAATATGTGCAAAGCTATATATCGACTGACGGACGGAAAAGATACTTTTCTTTTGAACAAAGCCATGAAGAATGCTATACGCAGATATATATAAGTATCAATCAAGTAAGTAAGTGACCAGTCATTTAAATTATGTAAAGCTTTTAGTTTAGGTTAGGTTAGGTTAGGTACACTACGTGTCCTAGCACCGTCTTACAACGTGAAATAGGTTATAGGGTAAATCGCCAATAACTGGCCACCTCATACTAAAAACGAACCCTATAATAGAATTTACTGTTAATTACTGGCCAGGTTATTATACTAAGGGCCTGTTTCACAATCGCCGGATAAAGTTATCTGCCAGTTAAAATTATTGCTATCCTTTTCTCCCGTCATATAAAAGAAAAGTGACAGCCAACATTTATCTGACGGATATGTTTTAACTGGAGATTGTGAAACAGGCTCTTAATTGAATTCTGTTTGTAGGCTAAGAGAGTTCATTTTCGGTATGAGGCCTGTTATTGGCGATTTACCCTACTTTTAATTACAACGAGAGAAGGATTGAAAAATAAACTTTAATAAAAGAAATAATTCAAAATGTAAATGTTTCTCTATTTGATTATGCTGCCTCCTCATTTTTATCACGCTTTTCGTTCAAGCAACAAGTTCACTCGTAAGCAAAACTCCACGAGTATCGTAACTATACTTTTACTCCCACTACGGACGGCTACTTGATCGCGTCTAAACACTTTCAGTCCGTAAATAACTCTCACAGCCTTAGTGTAGGCGTCATGCGATCGATCTCCGACGCGCGACGTCACCGTAGCCGAAACACTGAAACTTTATGATCCCCTAGTAACAATAGCCCTTATAAATTGTTTCTGCAACTTTAAACCCGTGGCTTTCAGGAATCCAGATTATTTATACTCCTTTGTTTTCCTAATGGTGTCTAGTTCACTCGAAAATAACTTTGATATCGATACAATAGTCGGTGACCCAGCGTCTAAAGTTAACGATTATCCAGGAAAAGGTACAGCTAGGGGTTAATTTCAGGAAGCTAGAAGTTGGAAAAGGCCAGTCATTGTTGGTGAACCACAATGCCCTTGTAGCTACGTTGAATGGGTAATTGCGTAACTATTCGAACGGACAAGTCGACTCATTTTCCCATCGAACAGCTGATATACAGTAAGCAGAAACCAATATTTCATTTTTACTTCTGAGGTGAAATATAACAAAGTCAAATGAAGGATTGGTCGATAAACGCGGGACAGGGATATATAGGCGGACATTTCTTGGATAACATATTTTGATTGAAGGAATTTTCGCATCCTTTGTCTGGTAACACTGGGATAAATTGGAGATATCGCGGATAAATGTGACACCGGGGAAACTGGGCCCTTCGTCCATAATGATTAATGTTGCCATTTATCCAGAATTCCCTTTAGACCCGCGAAAAAATTGATTGATGTGGGCTTGTGGGATATCTACTGTTATATTTGCTGCTGCTTCCGATGAAGGTTTAGGTACCGATACAGGTAGTTTATTTGTTCTTATGTCTTTCAATGAGATTTGAGAGTTGTTATGTAAACATAAGTACCTACCACAACATGTTCCCCTTGTGATAAAAGCAATTTGTATTTTAATACAAAATTCCATGTTATAGTTGCTAGGTGTTTTTAATATTCGTTGTTCGTAATGCATGCGTATACCTACACAAAATCTACGATTTTATTATCAGATCATATTGGGTTAAACTTAAACATTTTAAGCTTTCATGACTTTTATTAACCGACTTCAAAAAAAAGGAGGAGGTTCTCAATTCGGATGTATTTTATTTAATATTTTTTTATTGTTTGTTACCTCAGAACTCCGTCATTGATGAGCCGAATCGAATTTTTTTTTTGTTTGTAAGTATATCCCATTTTTTTCAAAATTCAGTTGGATGATGGGATCCATGAGGAATTGAGGGAACTCCTCAATTATATTAGGCACGCGTGTAGTGATTTTGTTATTTTCTATTATAACTAGTGTATTTACACCCGGAAATCATAAATTTGGTGGAGTGGAATTGATGATGAAGGCCACAGATGACTTATGGAATTCGTCAATTATGTACTTAAAAGTACAAAAGTAAATCACAGATTCTGACAAGATTCGGTTGAAATAGCAACTAATGAAGGTGATCCTTATGGAGTCGACGGAATTCCTCAAATATTATCGGCCCACATACAGCGATTCGGTTTCTTTCTCTAATAAAATAAACAACGCATTTGCGCTCGGAAATCAGTTCATGTGGCAAATTGGAAAAGAAATGTAGAAATATTCTAGTGCCTTGGTGGAGTACTAAATTGAAGTCGGTTAAAACTTTGTTTTTAAAGTAAATTATACAATCTGGGGTCACGGCAGTGCCCCCGCTAAGTGAGCAAAACAGCGGCACCGCAGTACCATCCTCTTCTCGAAGCAGTTCAGGCCAATTCGACCCCCCTATAACTTCGTTGTGGATAAAACTAGAAGCCTGAATTTTCAGTTACCAAGCAGGCATTGTATAAACACGGTATATTTCAAATTTAATTCAACCAGTGAGTGAATTTGAACCAGTAGTTTCAGAATTATAACTAGTCAAAGTTTCTTAATTTTATCACTCACTGACTGACCTATCATGAAAACTCTAAGGCACTTCTAGCAGACATAGAAGCTTCAAATTTAGAATGCAAGTAGTGTTTAGTGTATTAATCAAGGAAAAACTTAAATATTTTGCAATTTCGGTCCAGTTTTCTAGACACCAACTGCATAAATAATTACCTTAATTAAAAAGCAAGATTAGGACTGCATTCATAATTTGTATGTATTGATAACACAATAACCTACAAAAAGAAGTGAAATCCCATAAAAAAGAGAACAAGTCTCGAAACTCTTCCGCCGTAAAAAGTTGTGAGATGTTTCGTAGAGCCAAGTCTCAAGCATTCTTATTAATCTTTATTTGCTTCCTAAATAAAATTTTGTTATTTGGCAATCACACAATACAACTAGCTACATATTTTAGGTAGTATGCAAAAATCCATAAATGCTGTAAAGTTGTGTGATTGCCAAGTTACAGAATTTTATTTAGCTAGCAAATGAAGATTAATATGAATGCGTGAGACTTGGCTCGATGAAATATCTCACAAATTTTTAGGTGGAGAAGTTTCGAGACTTAGCCTCTGTTTTACGTGGACTGTTTTTTATGGGATATACTAGTCTCAACACAATAAATACTAACGCGATAAAAATATTGTAGGTACATATTCTATTCCGCTCGCGCGAGTCCGCTGGATGCGCGTGGCGCAGGACCGGTCGCTTTGGCACTCTTTGGAGGAGGCCTATGTCCAGCAGTGGACGTCTTTCGGCTGATATGATGATGATGACATATTCTATTAATACCTTTTTATTCAAATCAAAACGGCACCAAGTCAGTTAATATCCTGAAAGCATTACGTAACCTACCCCTCCGGTAACAGCGGATGCCGCTGTATTTTATTTATTTTCGTTACACTGACACAATGAACAATAAAACCGAGGTCGAGTCGATACGTGCAATGGAGCCATTATTCGCACGGCATAGGGTGGTATTACCCGTGAGTTCCACCCTTTAATAGGTTATGGCGGAAAATCTATTTCGCTTTCCCGTGGATGTTGCTATCTATTTTACAAGCCTATTTAAAAGTAATGTGTGTTTTAACAGGTTTCAATTAACTTTTTATTAGTTTTGCTGCCCTATAGGAACCGAATATCGGGTACCTACTTATGGAATCGAGGGCCATAGTGAAGAAAATATATAACAATACAACTACTGTCAACAATATAATAAGACCATTAGCAATGAAGAATAGCGACCAAGAAGAATTACTCGTAGTAGAAATGTAACTCGTAAACAGTGGGTGAGGTTTGGACAAGACCAAGGAGGGTGGCGAAGAGAGAACTACAAGTATCTTGGAGTACGCGTCTAATATATGGTCCCCTCATTACATTACATACAAATCTCGACTTGAAAGACTACAGCAGCGGTTTCTAAGATACCTTAATTACCGAACGAAACATACTTCTATCAGTTATAGCAATAGTTGTAAGCGGCATAACGTGATGAGTCTGGAGGATAGGAGAGACATGCTCGATATGGGTTTGCTTTATGACATTGTCATAGGTTGTGTAGATTGCCCTAACCTTGTAACAGCCATTAAATACTTTACACCGAAAACCAATACCAGGTACCCACCCCTTCTTAGTTTGCCTAGCCATCAGACCAATTCCGCTAAAAACTCTGTAATATATAGAATATCAAGGACATACAACAATCAGTTTAGTGACATCGACCCGTTTGTGTATAACAAACGAAAAAAAAAAAAAAAAAAATTTACTTAAGACTGGTTGGATACTGGCTGAATAGAGATAGATAGGTGTAGCACAGAAGGACGCATCTTTTGTCATTGATTTCTATTCGATTACGTAACGCATTGTACGTGCGTCGGGTAGTTCAAAATGTCACTTTAGAATCGGAAAATGACAGTTTAATTGCTCTAACGCTCGTTCGAAAAGTTACGTGTACCCCTCGGGTGTCTAAATTAACTGCCATGTAATTAAAACCGTTTACTTACTGAACTCTAAAAATATAATTAACTGCTTAAGGAAACCTCGACAGCAAAGTGTTATCGCTCGATTAAAAACGCCCGTCTATTGTTTACGATTGTTTATTGTTAATTCGGCGTAGGAACGACATGTTATCATTACCATCTGGCGGGTAATGCTGTAATAAAATGATTACTGTACATTGTTAAGTAATTTAAAGGCGCTTATAACGGTAAAACCCGTGTTAGATCTGACGACGTTTGCCCTTATGATATTTTTTATTACACACTAGCTGCCCGGCCCGGCTTTGCACGGTTAGTACGTAGGAATGAAGCATTTCCCCGCGGTAAAAAGGAGCCTATGTTCGTCAGGGATAATGTCGGCTTCTAATGGTAAAATAATTTTTCAAATCGGTCCAGTAGTTTCGGAGCCCATTCAATAGAAACAAACAAACAATCAAATCTTTCCTCTTTATAATATTAGTGTAGATAAGGCATATTTTTTGTTAATGTATTGAAAGGTTTTTAAGTAAACTCTAACCTTGGTGTGTGACCTTTACGAAGATTCTACAGGTATACCTAAATGTTTTATTTTAGGGCAAATATTAGGTCTAATAGGGTTATTTAATTATTAAATATAGCTATAATAATCATTCAACCTGTCATTATTAGCTGGTATTAATGTGTAATACCCATACAACAAACGTTATGGAACTTACTTTGGGGCTTGTTCAATTTGTATAAGATCATATCATATTATGTCTCCTTATACCTAGTTTAATACTAGCTTTTGTCCGCGAATTCGTCCGCGTGGACTCGTTTATATCGTACCTCCATACAAGCTTCCCCCCCCAATTCACCCCTTAAGGGGATGATTTCTATAATAAAAAGTATCCTATGTCTTCTCCGAGATTAAAACTATCTTCATACCAAAGTTCATTTCAATCGGTTCAGCGGTTGAAGCCTGAAAAGGTAACAGACAGACAAAAAGAGTTACTTTCGCTTTCAAAATATTAGTAGCTATATATTTAATTGTAAAGCCAGTTATTATTCAGCATGACCTTTTTTCTAATTGGCACTGGTTGTCAATGACAGACGTCAATTGCAGACTGCCTCATTACAAAGACACATAGCTCATACCCGTATTAGGTAAGTAGTAGGTATCGCTAACAATGACGGACATTTTACATAAACTACGGTAAGACAGACGGACATTTAACGCTGAGACATTTTTAACACTAGTTGACTAAACGATTTGAACATTTTTTTTAAAATATACAACGACGGTGGCATACAAGCAAGACTGATGGCAAGCGGACACCTCATAGACGCATGCAACTCCAAAGGAGTAACATGGGCGTTGCCGACCCTTGATATGTTTGAGGATTCGCCGATTTGAACATGCGACCATTAATTAATAATACTTTTGTAGATTGTTATCCCACTATCAAATCACATAGATTGTCTGACAATTACTACCATTTACTATGTACTAGTGAACATAATAGCAAGAGAGGGCAAAAAGAGACAGGGCAATAGGGTGAACACTTCTTTGCACCTCACTGGTGGATAAATCACGTGCATTTCAGCTCGTTTGTGGTGCGCGTGCCGCGGCCGCTGCAGGAGACCATCGTGAGTGCTGACTTCTGGCCGAAGGGTGTCGTGTTTCGGCAGTTCCGGGGCAACCTACCGAATTCTACACCAGAGGTGACGACGCAACGGAGCCACACTGTTTCGTCGCCTAAATAATAATTCGTTTTTAATTTTATAATTGTATGTATGTTAGTCTTTAAGGTATTTGTAACTATGGGCCTTAGATGCCTGAAATAAATGGTTTATTATTATTATTATAAATCAATGAGTTTTCTTATATTTGATACTGGGCTCTCTGGAGTTACAAGTGAAATAAGTACTTATATGAAAACACAGCTTAGCTCTGGTGGATGTTCACCCTTAGGCAGCTTCAGGTCTCGCACAGACTAAACTAAATAAATAAAAAAAAGCGGCCAAGTGCGTGTCGGACTACGCACAACGAGGGTTCCGTGGCTATTAAAAAGGTGGTATCGTTACTGATATCTTATGGCACTTACGTCCTTTTCTTTAAGGAAGGCAGTTTTTTAGAAATATCTCAAAAACCTTTGAACCAATCTTGTTCAAAACAATTTTCGCTGAAAGAATTTAATAAGCCCTATGAGCATGACTTTTTTTCATATTTTTAAAATACACGGTTCAAAAATTAGAGGGGGGGGGGGGGGACACAATTTTAGTGACTTTCGAGGCGATTATCTCCGACTCTATTCACTTAATCAAATGAAATGCACTCCTAAAATATATTTTTTTTAGTAATTGAATTACAAAACTATGTAGCGGTTAACAAAATACACCTATCCTCAAAATTTTATTCAAATACACCTTATAGTTTTCGAGTAAAATGCCTGTGACATACGGACGGACAGACAGACAGACAGACAGACAGACATGACGAATCTATAAGAGTTCCGTTTTTTGCCATTAGGCTACGGAACCCTAAAAACCATAGACATGAGAAGAACTACTGAATCTGACAGGGTTAGAGTTTCGCTTCCCGTAGATAAAAATACCCATATAGCCTCAAAGAATGTCAAGAACTTTACCCAAATTATTCAAACTCAAGGTTACCACTTTCATTCTCCTTGTCTCCCCCACTTCCCAATGTAATCCCCCGATTAAAGTATCGCTAAAAACGCAACATTAAAGTATACACGGACGTTTGTCATCTTAACTCGAGCCGACCTCGCCAATGTCACGGGCACTGGGCATGGTGCGGCCAGCATGCCTCAATGTTTTATGAGTGATGTGGCTGAAAATACTGAAAATGCAATGTATTTCAGTCTGTGAGGTCGATGTCACGTGTATGACGTGTTTGATCAGAGGAGCAAACACGGAACTTTTTAAACGTATCTACGTTATGTTATGATGACTCAACTGTCATTTAGATCTACCTGACGCACGTACAATGTGTTACGTAACCGACCAGGGGACCGATTTTTGACTTTCGAGCGCTAAAAACCAAATAAAAGTAAATACGTTTGTGGTGTCAAAATGGCAGGCACTTACTTTCTACCAATAGAATTGAATACGAGTGGTCAATACCACTCGTTTTTCAATTTTATATCGCTATTTCAAATTAGCACTTCATAATTTTTGTCAGTTCAGTTCAGTCGAGTGAAAGAGTCGAGCGCTCGAAAGTCAAAACCCCAGTAGGGGCCCGATTTGAGATTCAAAATGTAGCGTTCTCGGCATGTCATAGGGAGAGCCCTACATTCATGACTGTCTGACATAATTAGAATAACAGAAAGCGATAGCGATAGTATAGGGATATCTCCTTCTTTTATTAAGGTACTTAATTGAAACCGAAGCCCAAGGTGGAGATACCAATTTATTCAAAATTGTGTGTATAAGTAACATAAAATGTTCGTACCTACTTTCAATTAGCCAAATAATTCAAAATGAATCTATACGTATATATACATGATTAAACTTAGTACACGCAGCTCGAAACAAAAACTATTAAGTATACAATTCCCATAAATACGTATTTCAAGGTCCCATCTCTTCCATATTCTAATTGATATTCCGGTACACGAGCCACGTATCCTTGAGCTCTCCTCGCCCATTACTCGTTCACAGCGATAGGTCTACGTACGCTGGTTTACGAGTCACGCGCAACGTCAAACCGTCACGCAATGGACGTGACATTGCGCTGTGACGTCACAAGGCCGTGATGTGATGTGAAATATCAATTCTCACCAATTGTGATGCTGCTAAATCGCCGGCAAACATAACGCATCTTTATAACTGAAACGCATTTAGTTAAATTAAGAATAGTAACGTGATTTCAACTCAAAGACAAGGTGGATTGAGTTGAAAATTTAGTAGCGTTAGTTATTTTTTTAGATGCTATTTTGTTTTGGAGCAATCGATTGTTGTTATTGCAGTAGGTAATAATAGTCGTTTATTTGATTAATACGTTCCTGATTGCCTTGTTAAAAACCAGTATCGACCTATCGATAAATATGCTTAAACTGTTTTTTCGGCATGTAATTGAATATTTTTTTTTATGTTCCACTGGTGGCAGTGATAAATTAATTTACTTACACTTCAATTAAAAATGTAACATGTTTAAATAGGTTGTAGGTACAAAATGGCAAGGAATCTAGAATTGTTTTCAAATTGTATACATATTACGTCCCCAGAGAACAATTGTTGTTAACAACTCGCAGCCGAAATCCTCGTCGCCATAATAGTTAGCAAACGCCTAATGCGTGCTAATAAATTCCGAACCTTGCGCAACTGTGTTAAGGTCCTAGCTCGTGTGTATTCGGCCGGAGTCTCGACCTTAACCGGCTCAGGATCTGATTGTAATTGGCGATCAAACGGTGTACGGTTAGTTAGTCAAATTATCTTCCTTGTTCAGTCTTTGGATTTTACTGTGGCCTGTTAGGAGATGGAATTCTATTTTGTCAATGAGTGAAGTTCTCTACCTAATACTAGATGAGGCGTCCTAACCTAACTTAGCATTTAACTTTACTCGCGTCCGCAGGACCTACCTACCACAACCCTGCACGTGTCCCCTGGGTGGTACTAAAGAGTGACAAACTTTAAAGGCCAAAATAATATATGCCATACGATTAAATAAATTTTAACTTTGACCTAATATACTTATATAAGTAATTTGCGGGACAAATAGTCACCCCGACATATTATACTATTTTGACGAAAGAAACATTAGAGTACCTACCTACGCAGAACTGCATTTATCTTTATTTATATTTTATATTTTTTTTAGCTCAACCTACTCGTAATTTACGTAAAACCTGAATAATACTAAAAGTATGCTGAACAAATTCATCTTAATTACGAAAAAAATTCAAGCTAACTCCATGCAAACTCATTAAACAGTCGTTATCATAAACCCGTGTATAAATTTAATCCAATTAAAGCGAATGTGGCAAATAGCGACGCGTGCCAATGCCACTCATTCAAGTCTCATCGACCGTTGTCGACTTTCTTTTTTGGCATAATAATCACCTGAAATAAGGCCGTCTTTAACCCACTATAGGCTGGCGGGCCCAAATTTACTAGCTGAAGGTCAAGACAGCAGACAGCAGTATAAGCCGTGAATCGACAGGAATTCTAGGCCTTAGTATAGTGTCCGAAAACCGCGATGCTGGTCTTCAAAATGCAGACGTTCCTACATCTGAATCTCCTGAATCCATTGATTGCATTTTGAAATAAACGATCAATGTACGATTATAAAAAATGGCCCCGACACTTTGCGACGTGTGCCAATGTCAGGCATTCATAGACCGCTGGCCGCGCTCAGGTGCACATGCACGTTTTTATTTATGATGCTACGTAACACGCGGAGTCCCCAGTGCAGACGGTAATTTAAGACTAAGGTCGAAGTGGCAGACTCGTCTTTAAGCCTGAGCAAGGTGGTGCCCAAATATTTGGAGCGGCATTCTAATAGGTACCAGTCAGTCAAAATAAATACTAAGGAACACCAATTTGGGCACCATCTCGCCATACCTTCCCATGGATCGTCCCGTCCACGACTACGCGCCCCACTTCTTTTCATTACGTACTTTGTGTTTTGTCTTTGGCGTAGGTATGTAAGAGTTGAAAGCCTCTTCATGAATTGTTATTTCTGAGGCTTCACTTCGTCCGCTATTTTTAGTGTATCTCTTGACACGATAAAAAATAATATTAATCCGATCGTATGACCCTGGTCCGCGTCGTATGCCAATGTCACTCATTCATAAACGACCGGTGCGCTTTGATGCGTGACGTTTTTTTGTAATGTAGCGTAGCTTGGCATGGTGTTCTCATGGATGCAGTTCATTTTATAAATAGATTAGGTATGTTGCAGACATGGTCGATGGACCAATTATGACTAGTCTATCGCATGAATATGTGGTGTAAACCTTCCTAAGTTATGCCGCAAGATTTAGATGGAAAGTATTATAGTATTGTATTTGTAAGCCAACGATAATAGTGTCTTATTAACAAAAACCTTGACAAATCATATTAATTTACGCAGCACACATCAATTGCGTTAGACGGATGCATTAAGCCCGGGGGAAGTGACCCCATCATTCAATATCCTTGTTGGTCTGTCCAACCGGTCGCAACTGACTGCGGACTAGATAAATACGCAGCAAACAGACTGATCGGCTGAGATAACTTGTGACGTCATGGAAATGGCGTAAGTTCACGGCGAATCTTTGACCGGCTTTTGGACGCACTTACCCAAATATTGGTGTTTTATAATATAAAAAAGTGTTGCAATACTTACGTAAATATGATCAAGTAAATTTCATGCCTCTAAAGAAAGTAATCATAAAAGTAATTACGCAGGGAATTTCAATTGATATCTCATCTATCGAGACTAACCCTCTTATGTATAAAACTTGACGATCCTCAATGTGTTTTGTTCCTTTTCCACAGACACAAATGTCAAAATGACAGACTAAAACAGACGAATTCGAACAGCACTTTTGCTATACTATGGATGTTTTAGAATACAACGCAGTGATGTTAACAATTAAATGGCCTTATATCGATTTATTGTATACTTACTAGCTTCCGACACGGGATAAAACTATCCTATATTTTAATCCAGGGTATAAACTATCTTCATGCAAAATTTAATCCAAATCGGTTACCTAAACCATTTAAGCGTGATTGAGTAACAAACATAAAACAACATCCAAACGTCCAAACATCTAAACATCGAAACTTAATATTAGTAGGAGTAGTATTTGTTTAAATAGTAACGTAAATTCAAGGTCTATTTGATATACCTACTACTAATTAACAAGACTAGGAGGACCCTACCTATTATTTAATTGTAAGCATTCGGTCGTCACAGCCTATTGATCGTCATGAAAACACTAACGATACCCATCGTTTGAAAGAGACTCTTCGACCAGTCGTGAAGCGGAGCGAATCACTTCTGTGTACAATTACACAATTTCATTACTGCAAAACAAATAACTATTTCATTGTTCCTAACTGCGTCACAGCCGACAAACAGATGCACCACTGACGCAATTTAGTTGAAAGTGCAAACTGGTATGAAATTGCTTTTCATCAGGTGTTAATGTTGATGATGTTTGCAATTTATAGGAACATAGTGCAATTGCCAATTGTGATTGGTAAATAATTATGTATAGGTAATGTGTAGCGGTACAATATAATTTAGTAACGCCTTAAAAAGAATTAGCCATAAACCAAACATATCGAGGGCTTCATACTAAAGGGGCGTATAAGCAAGAACCCTATTATTGCTTATACGCCCCTTTAGCATGAAGCCCTCGATATTACTGTCCTCTTGACGCTTTTTTTTTAAACTGTTATTTCTTCTAGTGCGTCTTACATTTTTAAAGGCTCCGGGCATGAGTTTTCTCTGTAGTAACGGTATGTAAACAATGAAAGCTAAACTATACACTTTAAACAAATCGCACCATAGGTACTCAGCTACCTGCACATGCGTGTTGTTTGCTTCGTACCATCTGTCCTAACAAACGTTGACAAACAAACGAACTGGCATTCAAAACGCTCACGTGTAACCCGTTTTATAATCTAACCAGTTACGTTTGACCTCCGCATGGCTATTACAAACTAAGGGTCATGTAAACTGGGATAGGTAGTGAGGCGTGCTAAAACAGATTATGAATCTCTGAACTGATTAGATCTAGAAAACAACGAGTCATCACAATAATAGCCAGTTGGAACTTGACGTTAAACCACAAGATTTCGAGCAGTAGGTTATAGGTATACTTCTCTTATAGGTTCATATAATATTTAATTTAGTTACCTATTTCTAGTGAGCAATATTTCCGGCTTTTCTGACGTTTATGAAATTGCCGAATTACCTGAAGTCCTTGACGGGAACGTAGGTCAAAAGCAGCACATCGTCTCCTAATACTCGTACCTAAACATTTTTGGGTGAATAGAGACCGATTTTAAGTAATTACTTAATTATAATTTTTTCGACATGAAATCAGGATTTATTTATAACTAGCTTCTGCCCATATATGATCAAATGTTTAACCCCTTTCACCTCCTTAGGCGATGGTTTCCAGGATAAAAAACCACCCTATGTCCTTCTCCGGGATTTAAACTATCTCCAGCGTGAAGAGGTAACAGACAGACATACGGACAGACACATTTTCACATTAATAATATTAGTAAGTACTTAAAACCGGAATACTAACTTCAAACAACTGCACGAACAAAGCAGTGTTATTAAAAGGCTTACAATCGATATTCAGTTCTAGGTCAAGCCTAACATTAGACGTCGCTGCCAAAACGAGATTACCCTAAATCGATAGCTGGATTCGCCCAGACGAGAAATACCTACCGTCCGTAACCAATCTTGAAATAAAAGGTCTGATCTTGGATCAAATACTTCATCAATCTATTCACGTAACGTAAATAAGCTATTATAATCCGTCTCATTGGCACAGAACATTTTTTTTTAGAATATTGGGGCGTGATTAGTTTAATAGTGTGAGATATTTTGAGTTCATAACTTATGAATACGTATTTATTTTGAAGAAAGTAAAAATAGACATTATTATAATAATCAGGTCATTAAAAGTATCAAAGGAATATCTATACTGATAATCAAGAGTACAGTGTCTGTGAAACGTAAATGTGTAGTTTCGTATTTTTTTATATCTATGTAAAGGGTAATTGTCGAAACTACCCGTATAGATGGTTTTTTTTTTAAATGTATTTTTATAAAAAAAAATCTTTACTTATTTTATAAAATGTATCTTCCGGATGGACAAAGGCCATATTTTATCCTATGGATCTGCCTGGGTTTTTTCTAATACTCAAGCGGAGCAGAGCAGCTAGTACTTTAAAATTAGGGCAAACATTTGAACGACGCTCTTACGGTCTTGAATTGGTTTGATCTCTCATCGTATCAAATACCTAAATTATGATTATGAAATAAATATCGTAAATATCCACGAAAACGCTATGACGGCATATTGTGAGAATTTTGAACGTATGCCAGTAGAAATTGGAAAATTTATACTAAGTGTCCCGTGTCGTTGGCATACGAACAGACGAACACCGGTGGCCGCTATTATTATTACTTTCTCTCCGACTAGGTATAATAAATTAATAAAACACGGGAGGGTAAAATAATTAAATTACGACTATATAGCAGGCATCGAATGATTCGATGATTCAATTTAACTAATGGAATTCTACAACTTATGTTCCACTTAGCCTTAAGTGCGGCCAGATAAATTATAAGTTGGTGAAGAATAAATGTAAACGCGCCAAAGTTTGACACACTCATTTCGAGAATTGATGATGCTCGTCACTTTTATAGCTATGATTTAAAATGGAATCTGCTTACTTTTGGGATAGTGTCGAGCACTGGGACGTTTATTTTACCTACAGTTTGAAATACATATTATTATATAGATGTCTGATGGCTGAACAAATGAAGGGCCAGTCGAGGCATAAAGGTTGGAATATGAATTTACAATGATCTACGTTCAATTTCGAAATATGTATATCCATCTTCCATCATGCATGATATTTTGAATTATAACCAGCAAAACGAGATTCATGACGATTTTGCACAAAATATAAAATCACACGAGAATTCTACTCAGTTAAAAATACGTTTCATTGAGCGTTCTCGCAACATAAGGCGATTACATCGTTCCAGGATTCCAAAGTAATTTGACACCTGCATCACAAGCGGTAGAGTATATTGTTGCCTGGCACACATTTCCATGTGGTAGCACGCAATCAGGATACAATGATTAATCCCAACGAACGGGCAGACACAGTGAGCCATCGCTCCTGGATAACTAACCGTGAAGTACGGTTTATGGAACCAGTTAAATTGAGTTTCCCAACTCGAGTTGAGTTCTGAAGACTCTAGAATCAATACTTACGAGTAGGTAAGTACAAAGTAAGTTGTTGCATTATACTTCATTTGACCAATACCGAATAAGGATTTGATTAAGTAGTATCAATGTGGTCAAACAAGAATATAGTTTTATCCTCGATTAGTCGTCACAGTTTGATTTCGGAACTAGTCCTTTAATTTGATTTAGTTATTAGTTACTAGTAAGCAATCAGTCAGTATTATAGAGTTTCTCTGGAAAATAACGTTGCAGTTTGTGAAATAAACGAGCATATTTTGGGAAACTATTGTCAGCTAACGATAAAAGCCTCATAAAAAAGCAATTAAAAAAATAAAACAACTGTCAGAAGCCAGTTGAGCGTAAACCGAGCAGTAGCAGAAGGCAGTGTTTATCTAAAGCATATCTTAACTTTCAAAATATAAAGATATTACATCATTCCGTCCGTCCGTTCCGTTTCAAAATTATTTTCCAGACATCAAAAGTAAAACGTCTTTCAGATTACCATAGAAACAAAGTCTTGATCACTTTGCAGACTGCTAATTAGAATAATAATACTAGTAGCCGACTATTTGCATTCATTATAATAATAAAGTGCGATAGGCAGAATCGGTACTCAGATTTGATTGTTGGATTAAATTATAGGAATTGTTGAATGATTGGATTAAACTAATTTAAGTCTCTAACGGTTTTGATGAGTTTAGGAATTCTCTTAAAATTAATTTAAATATGTATCGTACAGTCGACAACACAGCTAAGTGACCATCGGAAATCTAATCTGACCTTAAGTGCATTGTAATAAGGTTCTAGGTTTTCACGGTATGGTTAGTTAGGTGTGTTGCTGTGTGTACCTATACAAATATCAATGATTCAATGAACCATATTCTATTAATACGTTACGAAAACAAACCATGATGACTTTTCCTGCTTTTTGTAATTACTATTACCTATCTAGGTAGACGCACCAAAAATATAAGTACCTACCTCTGACCTAAAGATATTACATGCTTTGGGATTCTATAACTTATTAACTAAAGGACTAACGAGATTTACACAAACTCTAGCCTAATGTTTATCTTTGGTGTATAACTAATTTACACACAAAATTAATTAATTCACATGTCAGCCGGGACTAATATTATAAATTATATTTAGTCAAACCTATGGAGTGACGAATGCGACAGTTTAAGGACCTTGCGCTAATTTTAAAGTTTTATTTCTAATGTCGCATTTATAATTTAATGTTACATAATTGTTAAAGCGTTTGTATTTGTGTACTTACATAATAAAAATAGTCAGATATTAAGTAAGTAGGAGTACACGGATTGTACAGAAGGTTTCAAGGTCAAACCGCCTGCTGGTGAGGAGTGGTGCAATTAGTTACCTATGAGAGTAATGAGCGTCGTACCTCAGACTCAAAAATGTAACCAAGACGAAAAAGAAGAATGGATTGAACCAAATATATTTATAAAATTTATGAATTAGTAAACTGTGGCATTCTATTGTTTTATTCCATGTACTGTAAATAGATTGAATTAAAAAAGTGTTATGCAATGGTGGTTTCCGCCTTGTGATCCAAACGTTGTTTTTGGCTAGCTCCGTACTTTAGAGTTGGCTGGTTTTCATTTCACAGAGTAGGTTATTATTACGAATAACATGCGCAGGAAACATGTTTATTAAAATTGAATTCCACCAGCCGGCAATTTTGCATTGTATGTACCTACAGTAAGTAGCTTTCGTTTCGTTTATGAGATTACCCATAATATATAATGTCTACTTCTAGCCGTAAAATAATCTACATTGATTTGGGTTATTTTTACTCAACTCTGTCGAAACCGGCGTGAATCAATATAATATAGCAATTCATTGAGAAAATAGTTGTATCGCGTGCTTATCGTACATCTCGGACGTGTTCCGAACGAACGATGTTATTTCGGTCACGTTATATTATTTTGTAATGGTTGAAACATACCTTGCTTCTCACTTGGAGAATGCCCACTACGAAACTAACGTTGCTAAATTAGTTTTAGAGAGCACTAGTGAGCAAAGACATTTTCCTAATCAATGTTTAAATTGGTGTTATGAAAATATTTTCGTTTTGTAATCAGAGGTTACAAAACGTTTACATTGTGTTCCATCTAGCATTCAAATATACACAGTCAGCAGCAAATATGTTAAGATATTATCTGAACCGATTCCATTGGCCTCTATTGATAGAATGGGACATCCCCAGCATATTGCTTTTATTGGAAACACGTCACATTTGAGTCGAATACTAGCCTAGCTTCATCAGACAACAGAGGAGTGATCACGTGACTTTTCAAACGCACTTTAGGACAAGTCAACTGTCATTTTTCCATACAAATAGTGGCGTTTATATCTACCTGACGCGCGTACAATGCGTTACGTGAACTTGCTGGTTATAGGTACAGTTTAGATAATTCATTCATACATTTTAATGCACTAATATGAGATGAGATGCTCGAATTTGTTTCGATAAACCTGCCTTGTCATTTTCAAACCTATCCCGTAAATCAGTATTAATCCGGAACAATCGGTTAAAGTCGAACTTCAGTCGCTCAGCAAAACCGTTAAATGGGAAAAGTAAAACAAAAAGCATATCGAGGAAAAGGCCTTCGTAAAGTGGTTGCGTGACTGGCGAGCACGTAAATTAGTCCGTAGTTAGAGTAAACTGTCTAAAAGGTATCATCGAGGCTATCGGAGTCGGTCGATTTTGGTGTTAAAGTGGACTAATTGCACTTGAAGCGTTTACTTGTGAATATAGACGATAAAGGAGTTCTAAAGTATTAAACACGCTTTATAAAAAATACTGAAATGTTGTTCTTGCTGCTGCTAGTAGGTATACAAAAATTTATTCTACCTTGTATCTATGATACCTTGGTACGGTACCTACCTTGTTTCTTAATGTATGTAGTGGGACTAAATATGTAATGGTCGTCAGTTTAGCCTTACCTACTAATAAAACTTCAAGTATTTATTTGAATATCTTAAACGTGGAGACTTAAAGAAAAATCGTTTATTTTGAAATGCTCTTGTAACTTATGCTGTAATAAATACAAATAATTTTGCTTTCATCTTCAACTACCCTTTTAAATAGCCACTAAGTTAAAACTCGAATAAATTTCATGAAAGCCTTTTACCTCAGAAATGGACGAATAAAATACCCAAGTTTAGAATAACTAAGGTGAATTTGCTTGGGTCCGTAAATTGCCGTTTGGGTGGTTAGCTAGCAAAGTTTTGGAAATAGAATAGCTTTTTATCAAGACATGCAAAAATCATTAAGATCGATTTTGTAGACTTTTTCGATATGACCAGTCTATTATTAAATTTCGAATTGCAAATGATTAGCCAGGTCGACACTCAAAACCACCAAAGATTATGTCATGAAAAATTTACGGGTCCTTTTGAAATAAAATAAGGCATAGAAACAAACTACAGAAATCTAATAAACCTGATCACAATCGGGAAACAATGAATGACATTGGATAAAATCGATTACAGTCATTGTAACCTCTACGACCACGCCAGTTTTTGTCATCAATCTTCGAGTAGTAAACAGTAATTAAATGGATGTTCAAGATGGAATCTAGGAATTCGTTTAACGCAACTACTTTGATAATCACATAATTTAATTACCTACGTACTTTTTATTTGACTGCACCCGCGTATCACAGAAAACCCTGGCGGAGCGGTAGCCTATGCAAGTGCTTATGAGTAATCCGGGGATTATCCCTACATACAAACTTACAAAGCTATAGCCTTAAACTTTCCTCCTTATAAGATTAGCATTGATATCTTTAGATGTACCACTTTCTTCATGATCGAAGTATCTCACCACCATTTATTATTATTGATCAGCACACAAATTTGATTAGCGTATCATGAATGAAGCGTATCAATATTTATAATTAGTAGTGGTGTAATCTGTAACAGTTTTTGTACATACGGGCATCGTCAGATTTGGCGTTCACTCGGACGGGTGATGCCAGGCTGGGATGCCTTGACATCAATACGTGGCCCATTATGTTATGCCATTAACTAGTTCACTCATGACAGTCGAAAAATACCATTTTGAACGAGTAAACTGTAGGATAAAACTTACGCAAACAATAGTTAAAGTGAACAGCGCGTCGAAAGTGTTATTTTACACAAGGGGATATTTAAATTAGCCTCTGTTATTTCGGTTGTAGAAAACTACATATTTGGAGGGCTGGTAAATGTAGTCTGCGTTTTATGTTTTGTCAACTGTATTCAGCCATGGTGTTTCCTTATATTCAATTTCTTTTTCTTGTATTAGATTTAAACGTGGTATAACGATTTTTGTAACGATTGAATATAAAAATCGTCGCCCCCTTTAACCCTAATGGTAGGAGAACTGATGCAATAAGCTGTATGTACCTACTGTATCGATCCGACCCATAACAAAATTCAAAGGTTTTATCTAGTGCGACAGTATTTTATGTTTTTTTAAGCGCTCGTGGTCGGGTATTACGTAAATTCAGAGGCTCAGTTGATTGATTTGGGAAAACAGTCATGTCACGTATGTTGACGATACGCGTCCTTGTCCAAGGCAAAGTGTGTCAATCAATGGTAACAAACACACAAAAGGTAGGTTGTTTGTTTGTGGAACCTGTTTTTTGAGAGATAACGAAGTTAAATATGTAAAATTCAATATTGTAATTTTGTTTTTGTTTACCGAAATATATTCCAGCTTAATCTTTTGAATCTTATGGCTACGATGCCGATAAAAATAGTTTGCCTTTATCAGTCACTTTGACAATTGTGTTTGTGAGAAAAGGACAAACACATTTTAGTTAACAGAGGTTTGTTAAGTTTAAAGAGTGGTGGTGAGGTAGTGATCTAATATTGTTCGTATATAATTATTTTGAATTAAAATGAGTGATAACTCTAAGGGTCTGACAAAACCCTTGAAAAGAAAGAAAAGATTGAAACGTTTATTCGAGACGAAAACAAACAAAAAATAACATAGTTGAAAAAAAACTGTCACTCAAAGCATTTTGTCATCAAAAATGCAACATGCTTTGGAATGCAACAAATTAACTGACAGTTACAATCTACAGCAACTATTAGAAGTAAATTGCAAGGATTTTCATATTGTATTATCTACTCTAGAGAAAATTAAAATATCAACGTGACACTTTAAACTCTTGCGCTTTTTACACATATTTAAAATATTACTTTATTCGGGTTCATAAAGGTAAAACTAAGTTTTAAATTCGGGACCATATGCTTAATTTCCGGGACGGGTACGTCAAAGCGGGATATCTCCAGGCGTACCGGGACGTATGGCTACCCTAACTTGTGTCCATGCCCATATAAAGTAATCTTTTCAATAATTCAGTTCAATTCAAAACATTTATTTCGACCAACTGGGGTCATATAAAGTTATAATGTCTACTTGGTATCTATTTCTGGAGAGCGTACCTACCTACTAAAACAGCCGTTCTCCAAAAAATGCCGTTAAAAGAGCAATAAACATGGTGTAACAAGATCTAGTCCGTCGTCAAAGACAATGCCGAAACACTAATTTAGGCTAACCTTTGTCCTTTCCGCTCCTCACTCAGTTCAGTTCGAGGCTCTTTTTATCTCACAGTGGATTAGGAAGTGTTCGTGGGAATTACTGGACCGTTGTTTGGTGGAGGTCGGAGTTTTGGCAGTGAACCGGAAGAGTGGCTTCTTTTTACGTACATTTGATAACCTTGGAGTAACTAAAAAATGGCTTTAGTGACAAAGCCTTGACGTACTATTGATTTAATGATACTGTAACTTGCACAAGTTATGATACGTCGTGGGTATCGAATGATTTCGGAGATTTAGACAGCTTATCTTGTCATAATGTGGTTGTGACAACTGGTGAACCGTTAATGTGTTCAAAATGACAACAACGTTTAGATAGGGTAAATCTTGCAAAGTATCCCAGAACCAAGATCCATCATTAATTATGCAAGGTAAACGTCCCAATGCTTAACACACCTTAATACCTAATAGTTGACACCTATTGTTTGACTTACGATTGAAAGTGTCAAGTAGCTTTGTCAAAATACCTACACCAAAAACTAGTACATTATAAAGACTAACGTTTGAGCGTCATCCTTACTAATATTATAAATGCGAAAGTGTTTGTTTGTCCTTCTTTCACGTCGCAACGGAGCGTCGTATCAATGTGATTTTTTGTATGGAGATAGTTTAGAGGCTGGAGAGTGACATAGGCTACTTTTTCCAGCGCGAAAACAACTAATTCCCACGGGAAAATTCAATATGATACATTTTCCTATAACCACGCGGGCGAAGCCGCGGGCATCAGCTCGTACAAAATATAAGGAACCATGACCTAGGTTATACAATGCCATCTACACAAACATGATAAACTAATATTAATCGATGTGGCAAAATTAACTGTAGGAACTTAAACCATCCAAACGCAACGAATAGGTACCTACGAGTAAGGATAACGAGATATACCTAAACTGAATTTCTTTATTATTTTCTTTCTCTTCCCGATTGGTTATGTGTACATATTATTCTTCGGCTCGGAATTAATTGAAGTATTTCGTCATGAAAAAAAAATCACTTGAAATAATTGTGAAATATGCGCGATAAGCGTTTAATAACCGTTTTACGGCACCTGGTCGGCGGACCGATAAAAGCGAAAAATTTAAACGAAAAATATTTACTTCAATTGGTGTAGGTACACCTTTCGTGTTGTGTACTTTAAATCGAAAGTGAACATGTGACATTAACGGTATTATACTGCCTGTAAGTGTTTTTTATAACCGTTTTGAATATAATTATTAAAACCATACGATATATTATTGCAAATTTTAAGATTATTAAACATATAGTTAAAATGTCATAGCTGTGACTTATGCAGACAACCTTTTGTCAAAATACATAGTTTATGCAGTCATAAAACTTATTTTTCATTAGTAAAGTATACTTAATATTCTATCAATGAAATTATTTTTTTATCAAGGTAGCCAACCTTTCAGTAAACAAGATTTATTCGCTAATTAATTGCTATCTATTTATTTATGTCGCAATAATAAATTATTGATGTATTAAAATAAATGTTGCCGGTAGATGCAACGCGTACAATTATACGGCCGTGCTGAATGGAAGCTGTCTGAACAGTTGCCAAAACGCTTATCACCGAGGGCCTGATTTAGATGAGATCTGTAGGTCATGATCATGCCCATCATCACAGCAAACACACCTGTCTAACACAGCCTCAGTACCCTACTTTACGTTTTGAATCTGGTACACCACTCAGACACTTATAAGAACATTTTGAAGTCACAGATGAGATGCAGGATGACTCGACCTTGTTCATTGTATCCTAAGTGCGTACTTACGCGTAATGTTACTAGTCCGTACTATGGCAAGATCCCACGGCAACATTAGCATGACAATAAACGCGCCGACAGCGAGCAGAGCCTTGGCTTTCATACCATTATCGCATTAGCCATTCGGAGCACGTGTCCCGGCCAACGCAGCCGTGAGACCACCAACCCCACGCGAGATGCAGATCACAACACTAACGTAAACTTGAAAACGTAAGCGCAACGTAAACGCAAACAGATGCGGCCTTGAACGGGGATCGCTCGAAATACGCGCCGCGTGGAAATAGCCCGATGAAAATACTTGCACGTGACTCTACGTACCTCGCGTACTGTTGCGTGGAGAAAATCGATGGTGCTTACTCGGCGACCTGCGGCCGACTGAGCCACTGTGTCAGTGTCAGGAGTGCGCCCCGCCCGAACCTGCCCGCCTCTATCACAGAGTCGATATAGAAAAATATTTACACATTTATCGCACTTCAATAAAAATACGGGACACTTTGAAAAAATTAAATCAGGCGGTATGATTGCGTGTTTATCGTGTCTGTCGCTGTTGTTAGGACGCGTGCGTTCAGACCGGAGTGGGGCGGCGGACTGGTCCGGCTGCCGGCTCGCAGGCAGCTCGGCGCTGCCTCCCCCCCCCGGCCCCCGCCCTGTGACGTCGGCTTCAGCCCGCGCGGTGGAAATTAGCAGCTTCCTGAGCGAGGGTCGCAGATGTAGGTCACGGGGACTGGGCCTGCACTTGCCCACTCTACCGTGCTGTTACACTTGACAAGTTTAAGGACATAGCATTACGATTACGGTCATCTTTGGAGCCTAGTGACCTGAAATGTGTCTAAACAATGGGCATTCAATTGGGATGGGTTAATGAAATGCACCGGACGTGCCCATTATTTTGAGGGTGAGGCTGCGCGTAGCCTTTGGTCGTAGAGTCACCCCGTCGTAGCGCTACGAGCTACGCACGGGAGACTGGCTACGCTTAACCTTCACGCTTACATTACGTTAGCCAAATAAACGCTCCTCGATATGTACGTGTATTTTTCTTATTTCTATATAATATTTAAGAAGTTATAGATTGGAAAAGTTTTCAAGATTGACTTCTATTGAATTGATATTTAACCATATTAAGTGCCCACCTGACTTTCAAAACTATTTTAATGCACTACAGAAATATAAATGTCTAGTTGATTTACACGAACATATATTATTTATTTTACGACGGGGTACGGGGGATTGACGGGCGATAGAGAGGTATGGAAGAAAGAAACATGCTGCGCCGACCCCAAGTAAATGGGATAAGGACAAGCGAATGATTGATATTATTTATTACTAGCTTCTGCCCGCGACTCCGTCCGCGTGGAACTCGTTTATATCGCAGCTCCATACAAACTTTTACCCCCTCATTTCACCCCCTTAGGGGATGATTACGGGGATAAAAACTATCCTATGTTACTCTCCATCCCTTCAACTATCTCCACTTAAAAAATCACGTCAATTCGTCGCTCCGTTTTGCCGTGAAAGACGGACAAACATACAAACAAACAAACACATACACTTTTGCATTTATAATATTAGTATGGATACGAATCACAGCTCATCTAGTTTTAAGGTAAACGTCCGAGTGCTTGACGTTGATCCAATACTGTACACTTTCAATCTTAATTCATAACGATATAGGCCAACACAACGTGAACAACGGGAAATGATACTAGTAAATAAACCTATTTCGAACTATACCTCTATTTTTAAGTGTAACAATAGAGAGACGGATAGTGCGAGAAAAATCGAGAGAGCTCGCGCGCCGTTTCGTGATAGCCGTGCTGTAATAACGCAGCCTACGATGTAAAAACTTAACACTTCTAGTGCCACGAACCCGCTGGGTGGGTGCTCAGCTGGCGCGGAGCTCTCCACAGGCATGTTGTGGATGCGGTTTTTTTGACATCCGCGGATGCGGATATTTTTAGGCTGCGGGATGCGGGTGCGAACGCGGATTTTGGGGTCAGTCTCCCAAAAACTTATATAAATAAACCTGGTACATATGCTATCGCGCAGTAACCAATCACGTTGCGACTGAATTTTACAAGCTTTCTTTAATTTGAAATCATCATCCTATCAGCCAAAAGACTAACTTGCAATGTAAGTATGTATCTAACTATATGTAACTATGTTGGTTCGGGTGGAATCTTGCAACTCAGTTTTGAAGCAAGATATATCTTTAACCGATTGAGCTGAAATTTTGGGTAAAGGTATAGTTTGGATGAACATTCATATTATGGTACCATCGAGCTGATCTGATGATCGAGACAGAAGGTAGCCATGGGAATGCAGTAGAATCGTCAATAAGTAGTTGATGACAGTATACAGAAAAGTACAGTCGGCAATAAAAACTTGCAAATAAATGTTTTTTTTTACAGAAACTTACCTAATAATCTTGGTGATTAAAATAGAACAAACTTGATGTCGTTATTGTCACGAGTGAATGCGGTGAATCGGAAGATTACAGAAACGAAATGAAGATTTTTTGAGTAATGACGTAACCCAATGCGCGCGCGGGACGCGCCCCGTTCTTATCCCGCGTCGCACTAAAACTCCGCATTGATTTTTGCGGATGCGGATGTGGATGCAGATGTTGAATACGGAATTTCCGCGGTTGCAGATGCAGTTGCGAATATCTGCAACATCCCTGGTTCTTCATGTTATCGGCCGCGAGCGTAACGCTACGAAATGTGTTGGCACTGAATGTGTTAATAATACCTATAAAATGTCACATGCTCACTTAGCTAAGTGTAGAAACGTTTAACCCAATTGTGGCGAAGCTTTTAGTCGAATCAAGTTTTTCAGGGCACAATTTTCCTTATTTAGGAAGTATTTTTACAGCAGAATTTCAGAACCTTCCTTTAAAAAAATTCTTAGTTATTTTTGTACGAACAAAATTTATAGAGTGCCTTGCTTAAAAAATAATATGAGTCTACGGATTTATATAAAAGACCGGCAAATCAAGATAACAAAAAAAACATGACTTATGTAAATTGGTGAAAATTTAAAAACGTCTGAGACACAACACTTTTACTGCCAGGAACCCGGCTAGCGGGCACCTACGCCGTAGTCGCTTTCCACTACATACGAGAAAAACCACGGGATCGGCTACAAGCGTGTGTTTTAATGCTTCATCCAACCGCCAGGAATCGAACATGTAACTCTTATCGTCACGTGCTACGTTATGTAACCGCAATACCTTATCTCCTTTCTCTGTTGTATTCTCAATTAGAAAATAATGTAACTACATTGAAAATACATTTACAGTAGAGCACTTTTCGTGCATATGTCGAAACTTTAAAGAACCATATTACCACGTTGCAGAATTTTATTTAGCAAGCAAATAAATATTAATAAGAATGCCTGAGACTTGGCTCTACGAAATATCTCACAACTTTTTACGGTGGAAGAGTTTCGAGACTTGGCCTCTTTTTTACATGGATTGTTTTTATGGGATTTATTTGTCAGAATACAGTACAGGAAGGTCTTACATAATTGAACATGACAGTGCATTCAGCCTGCAAGCAGGCGTGCAAATATTTTACTGAGAGGCGATGAATTTAGTATTTAAAAATACAAATTATTAATTGCAATAATATAAATTAAAGAAATTTTAAATACATTTATGTCACTTATACTCTAAATAACTCTTAACACTATAAAAACATCTGTCGAGAAGCCAATTCGTCAATTTATTATTAAAACTGTTTCCCCGGAGGACCTTAATGTCCTCAGGCAATTTATTATATAATTTAATGGACATGTTGGTCACATTTTACTATACATTGCCTTGCTAACGAGAGGTTTGTACAGCAGGTCCATGATCCTTTTTCTGGACTCTGAATCTTATAGAGCAAATGTAAACTAACCCAAGTACATATTATATAACATTTATTTATGTTATTTCTGACTTTACACGAGCTAAAGTTGCCTGATATTTTGTTGGATTTTGTCTCCAGGTAATTATTTAAATGATAATATAATCCATTAAATGTTTTATTAAGCAGAAACGTCCGCTAACGAAATGGACGGATTCCAAAGGTTGTGGGTTCAAATCCCGCTCGTGGCGAATAATTTTTAAATTTTCCACTATGATCGAAATTTGATAATATAATCCGTTACACAGGAAAAATGCTAGTATTAATTATATCCTAATTTGTATTCCAATAAACCCTATGGTCATCCACGTTGAAATCAAATTGGAACACGGACTGTATGTCTTAAATTGTTCCCTTGCTTGTTGACTTATTTATAGGTCGACAATATACTCGTATATCGGAAGATTGTCAATCTGCAACGCGGATAACCTACTTACCGCCCCAGGTACACCTTGCCGGGTCCCGGAAGAATTGGAAAAATTGGAACTCGCGTGTATTCGATCAATTTTCTGGGAAAACATAACTTTTCCAACCTCGTATGTGACGCAAGCGTTTCATTGCAAAAATAACCATGTTTAAAGTGCTGTACAGTTTAATTTTCCATCAACGTTTGAGAAGGTAAATCGTTGCTATTGGGATGCAAGATAACTACGTTATTAATGTTGAGTACTCATTTCACGTTCTTTCAGAGATGTTAATAATATTTTCACCTTACTTGCTCGGAAATGCCTTTTTTTGGGTTCCGTAGTCAAAAAGGAACCCTTATAGTTTCGCCATGTCCGTCTGGCCGTCCGTCCGTCTTTGGCTTAGCTCAGTAATCATTACTACTAGAAAACTGTAATTCGGCATGGGTATATAAATCAATCTCGCCGACAAAACAGTAGATAACATCTGGAAAAATAATATAACAGGCCAGTCCAGACAGGACGATTTCCGCCTATCAGTTTTTTTGAAATGATTTTCTTTAAAAATTTTTTTAATGTTGCTTTTTTTTAATTACTTTTTAATGTTTTTTTTTCTTATGTAGTACTTCCCGCGCTTTAGTGAGGTGAGAAGATTTGTGTTACACACGGGTTCAGTTATTTTGACGTCTCGTGTGTTGAAACACTCGCTACGCTCAGGATTCTATTTTCGAACTACTCGCTTCGCTCGTGGTTCAACCATTAAACCCGTTCACTAGCTCGTGGTTCAACCCTAGAATCAATTCGCTAGCTCGTGTTTCAATTCCACACTCGCGGTTAAAAATGTTAAAATACAACTGCACCCTTGTAACAAATAACTATTGTTTAGCGTTTTGGACGTCCCTCAAAATGGGTCTCATGCTACCTACTAAAGAGCTCCTCGTCATAGAAAGGACCATTTGCCAAAAAGTCCATTGGAACAGGAACCCTCTCTGCCGCCTGGATTGACTACAAGAAGGCCTAATAGGATACGAAGCCTCATTCATGGCGCACAAGAAAACAGGCCTTCGTCAACCGGGGGAAGCAGTCGAACAGACCCCGTATCATGGTCGGCCTTATCACACGATAAGTGACACGATAGAGCGTCTATGGGCCGGCGCTCACTGAGGGCGTGGCACGGCATGGCACGGCAGGTTGTACTGCGGCATCCCGCGGCGTTCCGTGGCATGCCGTGGCATCCCGTGGCATGCCAGTGCGTCTTCTCCCTCCCTTGCCCCCGCGCACCGATGGGAGGGAGGTCTATCGTGTCACTTATCGTGTGATAAGGCCGACCATGATACGGATTGAGCGAGGGACCTTTCAGGGTCTTGGTATGAAAACGAACAAAAACCTAAACAGGGTTTTTTTTTAATTTTATGTTGTATGTACAGTTTTATATTTCACTTTTTATAAAATTATTGTAAAAGCGCGTTGGACGCGGTGAAAGAGTCCAAAAAGACTTGGACAAACTCCGGACCAGTCAATTGGACTTTAGTATCGGAGTCCAAGATTCACTTAGGGTCGTTGCGCCACAGCAGTAAGTAAGTATTGTTAAATGCCTAAGAATGAATAAATACCACAATATTAGTTTAGTATGTATTTATGTATAATTAATATGTAAATATAAATTTGTCTTATAGCATCTTATTAACAATTGCGCACTGCCTTTACACATTTGGTTAAGTGTCTGTCTCCCGGCAAGCCTGTCGTTATCAAAACTTTTCTGATTCAATTTCGATTCGCTTTATCGGTGCGTGAATTGCTACTTCAAGTACCAAATGAGGCTGTATGTCTTTTATTTTCAGGAATAGAAGAGGCAGTTTCAGTCTGTTAATGATCCACGCAGACGATATGGAAAAAAGTTATAAAAAAGTAATTTTTGTAGATGTTCTTGTAGCTATATCGATATAGCTTCAAATTGCTATTTATCAAATTTATAAAAGACTAGCTTCCGCCCGCGACTTCGGGTGCGTGGTGAGCCCGGGATGAAAACAATTCTATATTTTGGTCCAGCCCGGAAGAAATCTTCGTGCAAAATCTAAATCTCCAAACATCCAAACTTTCGCATTTATAAATTTAGTTTACACGTCTAGCTCGATATTTGTATTAACCCAAATATATTATTGTGATCAAAAGTTTCAAGGATATAAAAATAATAAATTCAATAACCCTTTCCCGTCCCGGCCTACTTACCCTGCTCAGGATTCGAGCATGGGGCAGACGGAAGGAGCGAGTTTGATAAATGACCGTTCAATGAAATTCAGGTATTTTTACCCTCTAAGGGGTTGGTTCTTTAGAAAATTAAAGAGTTATATTTTCGGGATCCATCTGGCTAAACCAATTCAAAATCCAATTTGTTTTTATCGCGCGCGCTTCCTTTCACACGCGTTAAGCCTAACGTGTCAGAAAGTGCACGATAGAAATATGAATTGAATTTCTAATAATATATTTAGTCAGATAGACCCCTTGGTCGAAATAATTATGAGGGAGTTAAACGGGCGAATGTAATTTAGAAGTTGACTCAGCAATGTTAACATGTTGTACAAATTAACGTGCCACGAAAAGCAGCATATTTACGTGGATTAATTTCTATACCTTAGTCTATATGTAAATGACGTTGGCAATGATTTTATACATTCTATTTATTTATGTAATCTTTAGGTACATAGTTATTGCATAAAAGAAGGACTTATCGTACAAATTGCGAACTTAATGCCATAAAACACTCTCTACCAGCCAACCTCAAGGAAAAGTAGATAAATGTTTGCTTCGTATGGTAAGTACATAACAATCGCCGTTTTTTTCCACAAAAAATCTTTATTCAGGAACTACTAGTTCTATTCGAATATAATATCTGGGCGTGCGAGATATACTTTCAAATTAACAGTTTGAGGGCCCTACACCTATGTACTACATAAAAATGTTCTCAAGCACATATTAATGAGAAAGCCGTTATAGCAATTCCAAACTCCACAAAACATAAAATAAAACTAAAATTGTGAAGCGCCGCAAATTGGACATCCAAAGAATTTTTTCATCGTAAATCAGACAAAACGCTGTGCAAAAAAAACCGCATAAAAAGTATCTATGCCCAAAAATGCGTTTCGCGTATTCCACTTTAGTTATCCAAAGCCGCATCAGATAAATATTGATTGAGCCACCGTAACATGCAATTTCAAACGAATCCTCAACGAACGTACTGCAGGGTTTAGGCAAAATACATTTTTTTTATCGGAACTATACCTACTACAGGCCCCGTAGCATGGATGGCGTTATCACGCGATAAGTGACAGGATAGAGCTTCCGTCCCTGGCTGACACCGTTCGATAGAACGAGACGACGCGCCTATCCTGTCACTTATCGCGTGATAACGCCATCCATGCTACGGGGCCTGGAGACATAAATTGTCGCGTACGGGACGGTTTCAGAAGAATTTCCTCCTTCGAAAGCTCCAGTTATGAAAAAACATTGAAAATCCTTATAGTCCTCCTCGCGTTATCCTGGTTGCATTCTATAGGAGCCCAGTGACCAGCCCCCGCCTAATCTCAATATTCGTTAAGGCACTAGTTTTTGCGAAAGTGATTGTCGTCTGCACTTCCAACCTTGAGGGAAAACTACATCTTACGAGTTTTCACGCCACCCGAACTCCTCTTATCCGGGTTAACGACTACTGTCATGGACAACAACCGAGATAAACGACTTAAAGGGCCTTCGAAAACACGGGAGAGCTCACTCAGTGCACCTGAATGCAGAATGCGCTGGGTGGGTTAAAACTTTAAGGCCTTGGTCCTTGACATGACAATGATAGCGTCAAGTAGTAAGGAATTGTAGCTACATTTCTAGACCAAGGCGTACGCGGCGTGTAGCGTCAACTGAAGACAATGGCTTAAGTGTAAGAAGCTAACGTGAGTTTCAACCTTTGAATTGATACTTGGTGTCAAACGGTTTAAAATTATGGAATCACACGGTGGCTACACTCCAGTGATGGGCAAAATGTAATCGATTAACGATTAAGATTAACCTACTTAATGGCGACTAACGATTAAAAATTACGATTGATCAATCTTAGTCGTAAGAGTTTCGATTTAGTCACGATTAAATTAATCGTCGATTAAATACGAGCGACTAAATCTTTATTCGATTGATTAATTAGATTAATTTTCTCTCGATTGATATCAGGAATTGATTTTGGGGCAGGAGATCAGGTATAAATCCCTCTTGAGCCTGTTGCGCGAAACAATTTTGGGTTTCAAACAGTCTATGCTGAACTATCACAATTGGCTAGTGTTAAGTTGTGCATGCAAACCGCTCTCGCTCTTTTATACATATTTCTCTTTCTAATTTTTCATCTAAGCCGTAAACCCTTATCTAGGAGACCCTTAGAGTACTACACTGTAAAAACCATATTGTGTTACTGGAACAAGTTTATATCACACAGCATACATACTAGAATGATTTCCAAGTTACAATACATGACAAGACATATTGAATTTTTGTAACGTGCTGTGTTCCAATTTTTAATCGAGATTTAATCGTGAAATTTAGTCGATTAAAAGGACGATTAATCAATCGTCAAAAATTAATCGATTAATGCCCATCTCTGCTACACCCATCATCAATAGCTACCGCACCCCTGTCAGATCTTTGTCGCTCCGTTTATGGTAATGCTGGCTTATGGCGGCTGATAGATACAGCTTCGTTCTAAGCTGTGTGATCTACACTCGACGCCAATTTATCGGATCACGGGTCCACGAACCCATTCATGCTGATGTGGCCATCGATCGCGGACGTACCAATTTAGGGTAGCAATTCTCATGTGCGCGGTCATACATGTATAGACTGAACGTAAAAACCTGATTCTGAAAGTTAGGATACAGAATACAGGCGCCTAATTCCTGGCTTTTATTCCTGTCTAGGTAATTTCTGCATCGAAATGATGAGCAATGAATGTTCCCCATAGCCATACACAATAAAGACATTAGAATCTAATGAATTTATCTACATGTAGTGTATGGGATTATGCATAGCAAAATCCAATTAATGACCCTGCCTACGAAGCTGGACGTCCCGGGTTCGAATCCCGGTAAGGGCATTTATTTGTGTGATGAGCGCGAATATTTTGTTCCTGAATCATGGATGTTTTCTATGTATTTAAGTATTTATTTATCTATATAAATAAGTATATCGTCGTCTAGTATCCTTAGTACAAGCTTTACTTAGTTTGGGACTAGGTGGATTAGTGTAAGATTGTTTCCAAATATTTATTTATTTATTTACATTATTTCTTAATGTGGGTACAAAGTTAATGTTAAATTTAATTTTCATGTAAAGGAATTGAATTCAGACGACAACTTTTAGTTAATACTTTTTAGGACATAAATCAGTTTAAAGTGAAACAACATTTGAGGTTTCCATACTTTCAACACAATTTGACGCCCTCTGTAGCCTAGTTGGTAGTGACCCTGCCTACGACGCTGGAGGTCCCGGGTTCGAATCCCGGTAAGTCATGGATGTTTTCTACATATTTTAGTATCTATTTATCTATAAAAGTATGTATTTATATCGTCGTCTAGATCCCATAATACAAGCTTTGCTTAGTTTGGAATTAGGTCGAATTGTGTAAGATTGTAAAAAAAAAAATAACTTTGGCATGTTTTTGTTTCCTTGCACATGTTTAGAGGAATCCAACATAAAACAAAAAGTTGCCAAATATTTTTATATTTTTTATATTCTTGCGACAGTTTTCGTGATATAACTTGGTAAAGTTTCTGAAGAGATTCGTTTGCTAAACTGGTCTAATTCGGGCCATTAATCCCGGGGTGTGTTGAGGAAATTAATGAACTTACGCAATTAACGTTCCAAATTCAAATTCTATTTTAACAGTGCTTCATGTCGCTGGGGGAAACAGACAGTGGTTTTAATAACTTCAGTTTTAGTGGAGTGTGATTATATGATATATGTCGAGTCAAAGTCCAAAAATATGACGATGTGAGTTCATATCAATGGAATTTGCACGAGTATAAAATAAGTACTAACTTAAAATAATATTAAGTATATTAACTACTTACTTTTATTTGATATTTATATATTTGTTACAAGTTTTTGTCATCAACGTAGCCAAGAGGCGCAGCCTGTATATTAATAATTTACAGATTAGCAGACTGGAAAATTGATAAAAAATGGAGCAGAACTTCCTTTACATAAATTTTAAGAATGATTTCAGAAACGACAACTTCTTCAATAGACTTTCCTTCCCACGTCCTCGAACGCGAAATACATAAATTATCCCTGACGGGACGTAACCGCCATTGAAATTGTGATAAATTTCAGATACTATGTTGGATTCGAAATATATATTTATGGAACCTCACACAGAAGTCATAAATCTTTAACATCGAAGCGTTCGACCCAAATAAAAATCCAGATAAAATATAGCGAAACGATTCCACGAGGCCGCTGGAGGCTTTAGCTAAGTCATTAACATTTATATCAAATGTAAATATACAGTCCGTATCAAAGCCAGTGAAATTAATAAAAAATCTTCATAAAATGACCAATGAAACATAATTTTCCGTTCCATTTCATTTCAAATAATTAACTCATTTGCTTTTTAGGGTTTAATTGTATTGAAATGGTGATAATGAATATTGTTACATTGTTTTAGTAATAATTTGGAGATACGGCTGTCGAAATATTGGCTCGATACGTGACTAAGAATAAGAATTCGAGACAAAAATTACGAAAATCCTAATAAGGGCATTAACACATTGTACTTTTGTAGAGTATTTTCACTAAGACACAATCTATGTAGCATAAGTATATATTTTTTACTCCCTTTTTCCTTTGGTTTTTTTTTTTTTCCATACGAGATGGAATTGGGCACGAGTGGAATAGTCATCGAATGTAGGTATATGTACGATACAAAGATAACAAAACCGGCCAAGAGCGTGTCAGGCCACGCTCAGAGTAGGGTTCCGTAGTTTTTGGCACACGTTAGGGTTGAAATGAAAAAAAAAAAACACACTCCCCACGTTACGTATAGGGGAGGTACCCTAATAAAAAAAAAAAAACAGTTTTTATTTTACCACTTTGTTGGCGTGATTGATAAACATATTAGTACCAAATTTCAGCTTTCTAGTGCTAACGGTTACTGAGATTATCCGCGGACGGACGGACAGACAAAGCGAAACTATAAGAAAGAAAGAAAGAAAGAAAGAAATAATTTATTCGTAACACCAAAATACAATAACAAAGTAAAACATACAGTCCTAGTGGTGTCACGAAATGGCCGCAACTCAGCATTGTTGCTAGCGTAGCCAGCGCTGGTCTTCCGTTGCGACCATTCGGTGAAGTGCACGGCGATAACGACCCGGCCACACGCGCGGATCACAATCACAATTACATATTTAAAAAAAAGATACACAACACAAAAAACATAAAAAACCAAGGGTAGAAATAAACAAAAAAAAGAAAAAAAAAAACATAATGAATAATAATATATATATACAGGCCCTTATTATTCCTCTGTGTACGACCTGTGACGTTTGAGCAGAAACAAAACGGCAAACGCCATGCTGTTTTGTTTTGTCACAGAGATTGATTGGGTCAAGGACAAGGACTTTTTAAGTTTAACGCGTATGTTAGCTTTCTTTGCAATTTAACTAACTACTACTATACAATTTACACATTTAAAATGAATCATAACGTTGCACAACGTACAAATAACAGAAATATGTAAAAACAAACAAAATGAGAAAAAAACACGTAAGAATCAAACAAAATGCGAAAATGACGTCAAGAGAACTTTACAAGGGTTCCTAGTCGACTACGGAACCCTAAAAAACGAGTAAGCTTTCAAAAACCGACATAAATCATATTTTGCGTGGCGCTGATAATTTCTACGCCTAAAGTTCGAAACAATTACTTACCTACAATTACAAAAATAGGTCGAATTGGAACATTCTACGTAAAAGTTATTTGAAATAATGGTGAACATGGAAGATAATAATAAACAGCGCGGAATCATGAAAAATTGCACAAAAACCAAATATTCCTCTTCTCACTCAAAACATTTTTTTTTTATTTAAATCAGTACAATAAGTCCGTGATTAGGTCTGCTCCATAAGGTTGGAAAAATGACAACCGTTGAAAAATGATTGTTAACGTGATTTTTGCTTTCAATTTAATACTTTCCTACTGCTTATTTGCGTAGTAGACAGAGCATATCTCTTCAGGTAGGTTAGGTAAATTGTGGTGGTTAATACTGACTAGATCATAGATAGGTGACTAGATAAAATTTATTTCAAGTCATATTTTGTATTTTTTTATACTGCAGAATTTTTAGGTCTGCACAATAGAGACTTTGAATTATGAATTAATTTTAACTTTGCCCGTTAAAGGGTTAAACTTTTGATTATTCTCTTAGAGGGGTCTATATCGGGTGGCATAAAATTGTTGGTCCTACTATTTAATATCGCATACCAACTTTATGCCGAATAACGTATGGCATAAACATTATTGTGCATATTTTTTATTTGCCGAAATTGTTGTTCCTAATATCGATTGTCCTAAATATTTATTATCCGAATGTTTAATGTGCATAACTTTGTTGTTACTAGTATTTAATGTTCTAAAAATGTTGTGCATACATTTTTTTACGCATATATATTGATTGTCCTAAATATATTTTACTGTCCGAATCTAAATGCTGGCTGGATCTGGTCAGAATTGCCTTTTACTTAAATTACTTATGACCCGCCCTCTTGTCGACGGAGCCCCGCTTCGCGGGGCCCCTATTTCTGCTCTGAGGGACACAATTGAACCCTAACCTAACCGACCTAAAACGGAGTTCGCTTGTGTGTGTTGTTTGATAGCCGTGCGTCGAGTCGACGCCACCCTGCTTCGCGGGGTGTCTATTTCTGGTCTGAGGGACACAAGTGAACCCTAACCTAACCGACTTAAAACAGAGTTCGCTTGTGTGCGTTGTTTGATAGCCGTGCGGCAAGTCGACGCCACCCCGCTGCGCGGGTGTCTATTTCTGCTCTGAGGGACAAAAGGCAACTAACGAACCTATCTTATTTATCTACATGTAGGTCGGGTCTGCTCAGAGTTTAAAAATGGTATACAATTTTGGAAAACAATAGTATTAGGTTGTGTAATTTTAGCTTATAAAATTATTTTGCCTATTATTAAATAGGCAAAATAATTACTATGACAATGAAATTTAGACTATTACTTTTTAGGTAATTCGATGTTCGAGTAATCAATATTAGAATTTTTAAATGTGTATGCGCAAAAATGAATAGGCTAAATAAGTAGTATGCCACTCAACATTATGTTAAACATTCTCGGCCAAAAATTTTTAGGACGATCAACATTATGCGATATGACAGGCACCCCTCTTAGAGACGTAGGTCCAGCTAAATGCGTAGAAAACAGACTTAATAAGGGGGGCGCTTTTGTTCACGTAATTTTTTATTAGTCCTAATAATTCTTATTCCTAACGATCGTAAGTCATAACCATTGACAATAATCATAAATTTCTCATATCATTTTTTTTTTTTCATAACACTCACTTGTCCGTTTTATTTAAATTCATAATGACACTAGTCATACATTTTATAATCCTTAAATTGTTTTTCATAATATTTTTCATCATAAATATTACTTATCCTAATATACGGATAACGTTTTATAAATGTCTAGTGACATTGAATACGTTAGTTGAACCGTCTAATTATTAGTATTATTTCAACATGTCTCACGAAAGTTTAAATTCGATAACGGTTTTACTTAGATTTTATTGTCTAATACTGAATAATCATATTACCCGAATCATTGAAACCACAGACGCTAAGCAAGCCGCCTGTCTGTGCGAACGTAGCCTAAGGTAGGTCCGTGTAGGTACGACGACGAGCGAAGCGAGGAGGAGTGTTAGTTGTACCGCGACCCTACGCGCACGAGCCGAGCAAGCGAAGCGAGCGTGCCGCGATTTTTTTTAATTTACTTAGACAAAGCGTTTATTTATAAGAAAAAGAAAATTAGGAGTTGAAGTAAGTTCTTAGTTACGATTTTAGGACTAAAATTATGATGTATGTCCGTTATGAAGAAAACTGTTCTGATTAACAAAAGTATGACTTCAATCAAGTTCTTAGTAATGAAATTATGAAGAACAATTTTAGGACAACTGATCATTATGACTTCCGATGATAGTTATAGAAATTTAGGAACAACAAAAGTTAGGACGAAAAAAATGAGGACTAGCGATGATTGACTATAATACGTTAGTATAAAAAAAGATAGGACAACGAATTTTATGGCAGCCAATATGGACCCCTTAATAATGTTTATTTGAGCATAATAAGGTGAAGCTGTTAATTCCGAATCGATGAATTAGCTACGACATGATATGATACCTACAGACAACTTGGCCTTAAAAAGGATTGCTCGAATCTCGGGCTTAATAAATCAAGATAACAGAACATCAGCTAAACTGGAAAAAACCAGTGGCCCTGAAATATGGTTAAAGTAATTTAAAAAGTACATAGAACGTTTTGGTTTAATGTATGGAATGGAGTACTTATAGCAGGCCGAAGAGTGGTTATGTGTACACCTACGAAAATATGATTAAAAGTAAGAAGTTTCAAGGTCGACTCAATCGTCAAGAGTATCTTAAAAATTGTATTTTAGCCTCGAAACATACTTGTGATTTATAAACTTTTGGAAGCGTACTGATCTGTTGAACGGCAAGCTTAATCATTACCTACATTTCGCTACATTACTATTTGGAGTGATCAAAAATAAAGTACCATCATAGCTTTTCGAGAAACTGATCTTCTCTCAGCGCGCTGTCAGACACGCATCTCGACTTGAAAGTCATCCACACCGTAAGATTGCCTTTCGTGGCAGCTTTTGTTTTGCTGCCACCAAGTGTTGGAACGACTTGCCGCCACCAATACGTAAAGTCGCCTCTTTTAAAATGTCCTTCAGAAATGATTGCCAAGCAGAAACTGAATACTTAGGCCATCTTGCACATTTACACTCATACTCTTGCGCAGTCACATCCACACACAGACATACACATACTTTGAAGTCATACACAGAATATATTTAAAATGTATAGGTAGGTTATATCGTTAGTTAGTTAGTTAGTTATATAATATTAGTTAAAAAGAGATTCCAATAAAAATAATTTTGTTTAAAAAATTTGTTGTGCTTGATTTGATGAGTTTATGTCTATATTGTATATTATGTTGTATTCTTTCAGTGCCATCTTGCTTCTTAATGGCCTCACTGAAAATCAGCGTCTTGTGGCTCGCTCCGTGACACCAAGCTGAGTGAGGACCTTTTAGTGTAATATTATGGTTAAATTGTTTGTAGTTATTTTTACTTTTATGTACCGAAATCTTTACGCTAATAAATTATTTTCTTTCTTTCTGATCTACCTGTACGTTCTCGTAGTTCACCTTCACGCCGCGTGTGTCAGCTGACGCAGTCGCGAGAATTGTAAGTAAGTAATGGGTAAATTTTTGAAATGATATATTTGCGTCATTTCGCTGGCATGTATATTTTTTTAATTTTGTCCTAATTGATTATGATTTACAAAACTCCTTTTAATTTGGATTTAAAAGGTAGATCAGGCACTAGTTAAAACTCTCTAGTTAAGTAGCAATATATAGAAATATTGAAATTATTCGCGCCATCGACATGACGCTCATGACAGTGACATGACGGAAGTATTAGAAAAGTGCGATTGGTTCAAGGGATTATAACATTTACAAATTCGATTTCTATGGCATATGAAACAGTTTTGCATTCGAATTTAAGATAATTTTAAGGTATATAAAGTAGCAAAGACTGACTAATGGCCGGTTCCAATAATCAATTCACGGATAGTTTTCCTTACCAACAGCTACATTTTGACACATTTTCTACGGGTAATCTGTCAAAATGTAACTGCCGGTAAGGAAAACTATCGGTGGATTGATTATTGGAACCGGCCATAAAATGACTTGTGCCATTGAATTGACACTTACGGCAGCGAATGACGGCCGTTTAGAAGAGTATGATTTTTTTATTGAAATGTTATCTTTCTAAGTACGATTACTTATAATTATAAATTATAACATAAACAGTAGTTATAAAAACTTACATTTGTGACAATGAAATATTTAACAGTCATTTTCATGGCGTGTCCGTCATTTCGATGGACAGAAATACAGCAAATGGACGCCAGGGAAATGACGCGCACGAACGCTTGTTCTAATTACGGCTAAATGATACACGCCATGAATACGATCTTAACACGAATATAAAACTAGCTATAAAACACTTTAAAAAAAAGACCGGGTTGCACTCCGGGAGTGCCGACAGAAGTGAAAACTTGCGAATTGCTTTAATTTTCAGAATAAAAAAAGAAATAAAGGCGTCAGTGCCTTCGGTCAATCAGATGTTTGGAGGTAGTTTCGCTAAGTCTTTACTGGGTAAAAGTGTGACAGAGACATAATAGCCGATCGTCTTGTTAATAACTAATTATTTATACTAAATAATATACGAGGGCTGCTCCGAAAGTTGTTAGCTGCTCCGGCTCTACTCATGCGATTACAATATTATTTATACCATTGTGAGGGATATTTCAGTACTTATTGAAGTGGTGTAAATACATTTTTAGAAAACGCTTAGTTTTTTTTTTATTATTTTTTTACTTCGAAGCGTCGAAGCCTAACCATCAGTCATGAAAATCAGTAATTGAGTGTTATAAAAAGCAATTGGTCTTTTTAGGTGCTGCTAATTACGAATCTCGACGGTTTTTTTACGTATAAATCTTTTTGATTGAGTAAACATTATTATGATCTAATAGGTGTAAACAATGAGTCTTACATTAAAAGTTAAAAAATCTGATATTTAAAAAAAATGTATATGTACTTATAACATTATTAATTGATTTATACATTGGAAATAGCAAAAGAAACAGAATAATTAGTCCCTGGTAAATTAAAGTTCGATTTTCAAAGATTTCAATACGAAATTCATTTAATTGTGCCTATAATTGCCGTTTTTTCTAAGCAATTCGTAACTCCATACAAAACAGCTTTCAGTTAAAAATATAAAATAAAAAATCTATTCGCATTAATTTATAAAAAAATCATGGCCATAATTTAGTACTGAAATATCCCTCACAATGTTATAAATAATATTGTAATCGCATGAGTAGAGCCGGAGCAGCTAACAACTTTCGGAACAGCCCTCGTATGTTGTAATGCGTGATTAAATTATGTTTTTAATGATTTATAGTGTTTTTATATAAGTTGTTCAGAAGTGCTTAATTGTTTGGAGGAATCCGCGAATGTGACATGCCTCACAGAGTTGCTGCGTGCTGTTTTCTAGGTTTTGTTTCTAAGTATGTTTAAAATTATGTTATTCCTAACTTTATTTTTATGTCATCAACTCATCAACATGTAAAAAATATATTTGAAATACTTTTGTGACTATAACTGGCTTGTGACACTTAAAAATGCTACTTTGAAAATCCACCCAAATTCACCCAAATTTCATGGCAAATCTCCTGGCCACGATAGGCTTTTTTGCATTGAACACCTACAGCAAGGACTGGACAGCACCGAACCTCATTTGCCACGAGTTTTGAGTCTGTTAGCTGCTAAGACTTTTCAGAATTTCGTCGAGACAAAATAAGTCACGATGAAATAGTGAAAATCCAATAAGTACTAAATTGTTTAACTATAAGCAATAAAATACTTATAACAAACAATAACAAGATTAATCCGCTTTACCTACGAATATGAAAGATACGATACGCTCAAACAAAGACAAAACTAAACAAAAACAAAATATAGAAATCTGATCGTAGAGTTCTACGAAAATAATAACAGAATTCAATAAAGTCCGAGGAAAAATTATCGTAACCCGGTGGTTGCCCCCGAGTTACAGCCCAACTTTTAGATTAAACACCTAACACACGGTCGAATCTACTGCCAAATAGTGCATTAGCTTTTGCAAAAGTTTTGGCAGACTGGGGAAAAATATCCTCTGAGGATTTTTTTGTTTTGAGGTATCATGGGTCGAAACTGTCGAGTGTCGATGTATATTAAGGTGACTGTCATGGCGTAAATACTCGGAATACATCAAGATACAACATATAATAATATCTAACTCCATAAAAACCAAAAGGGACGCTGTTTGCTAAATTAAGAGTTACTAGTAGTAGTAGTAGACTAGTTTGTATTTCCCTACAAATTTCTTACTAATAGAGCGCTTTAAACGTTTCATAAATAGTTGCTGATATGATTATGTTTACAAAATTCCACTTAAGGTTTACTCCATTTAATCAATATAGTACACTTAGTTTCCTATCGAATAGATGGAACCGGAGAAGTGATGGTGCTATCCTCCCGCTTGATAGATTGCAGAGTCGTGACGCCGGTAAACCCTGGCTTGTTAGGCAGTCTGCAAGCTTCCGTTTATTCAATCATTTTAGGATGATTCACAAGTAGACCGTTCCGTGTCCGGGAACATATAACCCGACTAAATAAAGTGTATATACACGGTCACATATTTCACCTATTCATTATTGACGTTCTGTTTCCTTCGCAATTTTGACAGGTGTGACCGATTGCCGGCCGGCACACGGGCAAATGTATGAACAACTCGGTGAGCGACTGCTGGCTGGGTTCGGACTCGGAATGGGCACGGGACTGTGTAACAAATCATAATTTAATATTCTTTAGCAACTGCTTTTCCACCAATTGGTTCGACCCACCTCGTCTAGAGTGGCAGACATTCAGATGTGCTCCTTGAGTAATGATTGCAACGGTAATACGTACCAATTTATTCAAGTGACGCAGAGTTTAGTAGCTTAGCTTGGTGAATTTGAAAGAAGCTTAAAGCCAGGTTTAGACGAAGTCAGTGCTGGCTCACTGGCTTGAAAAATAGGCCGGCGCTTTATTCCCGCCAGTGATGGCAGCCAGTGCTTTACATACGATTTCGTTTCACTGGCGGCCAGCACTGTCTTCGTCTAAACCTGACTTAAAAGCTAACTCTGGTAGAAAAGCAGCATGGGGTCTCCAAGTAAGGGCGCCAGTTTAAAATAAAGGCGGGAAACAATTCTCGTTATTCTCACAAGGCAAGATAGCCAGAAAGATATCCCGTTTGGTTGCTCTATAACGTTGTTATAGTACTGTCATGACATGACAAGTCTATTTAAGTTTAATAACGTAAAGATTAAAAACCTTTATAAATATTTTTTGTGGTCGGTCGTGTAGGAAAATTAAGTTAAAGTGATCACACCACCACTAGGCTACACAATACATTTCTCAATCACATTATCTGACAAATTTTCAACAAACATTGCCGAAAACGATAGTATAAAGTTTAATGACGAAATCTTGCAGATAAGTAGGAAATGTGCGGTTAGCCTTATATCTGACCTCCATGATTCTTCAAAATTGTTTCATCATACGTGATTGCTATAATTCGTATGTGGATATATATGCCATTGCGAGTAAATTAAACGACGAAAAATCCCGGTCTAAATTGGACGCATTTTTTATAATTACGCATTCAATGGTGCTCCTAACTAATCCTTCCTCGATCTAGGTCAACCGTTTGCCTTTATTGCTTATATATACACTTAATTACATGTAAATTAATCAACATGTGGGATAAAGCGATAATCTTCTGTAAGGAACGGCGCTTGAGCAATTTGTATGCTAACAAAATTACCGTACGACATGCTATAGCGTTATTGGATTTCAATACGTTTGTAAACATATAGGTATGTCCTTAGTCATAAACGTCCATTGACATATATCAATTAAAAATTCGCTAAGTTCGTCTTTAATTATCACTTAGACATTTAAGTAACTATATAAATCTCAATTGGGGAAGGAAACTTGACAGATGTGATTCTCCATTAAGCTCCTATTATGCCCTTTTGCACCAATAAGAATTTACCTAGTTCATAAAAAAATCAATGTTCATCGATCAGTTTTTCCGAGCTCTTAAATGCCCTTACTTTTTACCTTTTACACTTTTTATCACGGAACCTCGTTTAGGAAAAGGAAATGCACCTCTCTGGCCTCTGGATCATATGAGATTACTTTTTTTTTTTAACCCTTTGTTGCGAGCCGGGGTTTGATCCCGCGACCTCCATATTGGGAGTGGCGTGCCTTACCGCTCGGCTACAGTTCAATTCGTGCGTAATTAGTCCAATATTAATATTGTCACAGAACCTAGGGCTTCGCGCTGCTTCACTAGCCTTAACTATATAATTTACTTTAAAAACAAAGTTTTAACTGACTTCAATTCCGTACTCCGCCAAGATACACGAACATTTCCACATTTCCTTTCACTTTACCACAAGAACATTGATTATTACTGAAAAAAAAAAAAAAGCGGCCAAGTGCGTGTCGGACCACGCACAATGAGGGTTTCGTGCCTATTAAAAAGGTGGTATCGTTACTGATATCTTATGGAACTTACGTCCTTTTCTTTAAGGACGGCAGTTTTTTAGAAATATCTCAAAAACCTTGAAACCGATCTTGTTCAAAACAATTTTCGCTGAAAGAATTTAATAAGCCCATGATGTCTATGTCCATGATTTTTTTCATATTTTTAAAATACACGGTTCAAAAATTAGAGGGGGGGGGACACAATTTTAGTGACATTCGGGGTGATTATCTCCGACTCTATTCACTTAATCAAAAAAATTGCTGAGAAACCTTATATTTATTTTGAAAGGGCTATCGATTGATGTGCCACAAGTGGGCTTGCAATGAAAAATTTGACTTTCAGTTTTATGTATGGAGAGCACCCCTAAAAATTTACACCTATCCTCAAAAATTTATTCAAATACACCTTATAGTTTTCGAGTAAAATGCCTGTGACATACGGACGGACAGACAGACAGGCAGACATGACGAATCTATAAGGGTTCCGTTTTTTGCAATTTGGCTACGGAAGCCTAAAAACCAATGTTTGGGCCGATAATATTTGAGGAGATTCATCAACAAAGGTGATTCTGAGACCTTTGGCACTTCATTAGTTGCTATTTCAATGGAATCATATCAGAATCTGTGGCGTACTTTTACAGTTTTAAGTATTATTGGGGAGTTGCAGGAGAGTCTTCAGTACTACATCATCAGCTCCGTTCACGAGTTATAATAGAAAATACCAAAATTACTACATGCGTGCCTAATATACCTATTTGAGAAGTTTCCTCAATTCCTCATGGATCCCATCATCCAACTGGATTTTTGAAAAGAATGGGACCAATAAGCATATATTTACAAAAAAAAAATTGTACGAATCGGTTCATAAATGACGGAGTTCTTAGGTAACAAACATTAAAAACAATAATAAAAAAAACTCCTTTTTTGAAGTCGGTTAAAAAACAGCACGGATTTTTTGTCCGGAAATGTTACTACGCGTAAGCCTAATACACGGGTACAAAATATACTACTTAATCATTTTGCCGGAAAACCTTGCCATGAAAGTTTACCTTAGCGTGTCACTGGATAATTTTGTTAGCATACAAATTGCTCGTGCGTTAGCTGCGGAAGATTAACGCTTTCGCCTCATGTCGATTAATTTACATGTGATTAGGCGTAGGTTTGGCGATAAAATTAATTGTTGTCGACCTAATTTATGGAAGTATCGCTTGATTTGATGTTATAAATTAATGTACAACTATAATTTGCGCAACATTTTGTGATGCGTCGTCTGTGTATAACACTTTTGGAGATTCATTGAATAATAGGATATACCTACACTTTGGCGGTGGCGTTGACGTTGAGTTAATGGCAGCGGAATCAATTAAATTTTATTAATCAACTTCTCGGGATATATAAATTAAGTACTTAATCAGTCAAAAAAAGAGTATTTATAAGTAGATAATTAAGTATGTGTAATGAACTATGTAAAGTATATACAAGATGATAATTTACATTAACTTAATTAAATTAAAACTAAGTTAAATCTAAAAAAGGCCCTCGAGACCGTGGATGCTGGCGGCATTTTCTCGCTGAATTGCAATGCTGATGCGTTGTGCGAGAAAGCCGCCAGCTCTTTGGTCACCAGTTACGTCAATCAGACGTTTCGCAAATTCCGCAAATAACGTTTGCGTTTGGGGAAATGGTACAAAGTTGTACTCTGCCGAGTGCCGAGGCCACTACATTTAATACGTTTCAGATTCTCGGCATTTTCCGCCGCTGCACCCGCTTTAGAAGTAGTCCGTTGGAGTCTACACAGGTAGCGTCCCACACAATCATCCGTCCAAAACTCCAGGGAGCCAGAGACACTCCATCAGGTCTTTTGCCATCACCTCTGGCAATGCCAGGCGGCTCAAGAAGAGCAGACACATTGATGGTGGCAAGAGACCGCCGGATTATGTCATTAAGAGTCGCATGTGTTGAAAAGCGGCCTGTACTTTTTTGACAACATAGTTCGTGGTGACCCAGTTGGTCCACCTCCGTCCGTGCCAAAAGGGCATATGTGTGGAGTGCATACTGTGACCCCAAGCCGTAGACCAGTCGCCAGACAAAGGGAGGTCCGGTATCCGGGATCCAGAAAGGTACCGGTATTAGAACTACAAGTAAAACTAGTTCAATATTTCCCTTTGGTATCCTACAAACAAAGAAACGTAGACGGATATGTTCGCTAAAATTCTAATGTTATATGGAATGAGGTATAGTGCATGTTGTATGCACGTAGGTTTAGGACCTGGTACTTCAATGTGATTTTTATATTTATTTTTAACAAAAAGTCGAAAACACCAATAGCCGATACTATTGACTACCGGGCTTCTCAAAGTGGGCATAAAATCGAGAACAACTAATATAAATATCTACAATATCACGAAATTGAACGAAGTAGCCATCATAGGTAGGTACTCCCAAACAATCGTTAATCATCGTGAAAAACTGAATTTCCGTGCCCGTGGTTCTTTTTGCCCGACTCCGGCAGAACCGAAAGGAATGGATAATTATGTTTTTAGTAGGTAGTCTATGTTTGTATTTACGTGAGCTCCAACGTGGCGTTTAAAACACTGAACCGATTTTGATAAATGAGATTGAATCGATTTAGGCTTACCATACGGGCTCCCTTTTGTGTGAAAAAAAAAACGTCATTTTTTTAGTTACTTCACCATAGTCGGGTTACAGTTGAATTGTTTATACTTTTTTCGTGAGCGTACACATAAATAAATAAATACATATTATATATTAAGGGACAATCTTACACAAATCGCACTAGTCCCATATGATATAGTAAGCTCAATAAGGCTTGTGGTACGGGTACTAAACGACGATATATTTAATAGATTGCAAAGAAAACATCCAAGACTCAGTAAGTAAAAAATATTCATGCTCATCAAACAAATATTTGTCCTTACCGGGATTCGAACCCCAGGAACCTTCAGCTTCATAGGCAGCACAGATGGACCATTATAAACCGATAGAACCATATTATTGTAAAAAAGATGATGGATATTGCGTAGTTATTATCTGCTACAGTTATTTTTATCTATTTTATCTAACATGTGCGTGATAAAGTCGAACTCGGATATACCGATAAATAGAGATGTTGATAAAAAATATCATTGTTGCTTAAGAGCGAAGAAGTAGTAACGTACTCGTGCATACAAAAAGATAAAATGTTTTTCTACCTGTAAATATTTTCCAATCTCAATGAGAGACTAGGTTTATATGTTTCTTTTTTTCAAAATTTGCAACAAATTCATTTTTTTAAGGCGAAACCTATAAACCTACCTACCTAAACCTAGATTATATTATGCTGAAGCGATCGACATCAAAATCAAAGTGATTTGGTAAGATTTAGTTAGTGGAGACCGTTTTCTCCCGAAATGGAAATTTCATCAAAAATGTACCTACCTATATTGTCAGTCGTGAGCTGCTAGCCATTCATCCCTCTTAAGTATCTCGCACCTGGATGTCACCGTGGATTTAATATACCTAATATACATTAGCCATATACCCAGGCTAAAAACGTAAATTGGTTATATTTTCCCCCCACAAAACAATACCCTACTTAGAAAGAATATAGCACCAGCCAGAAATCGAATCATTTGTACGAAAGCAATATGACCGAATCAATCGGCTATCACAATTTTTCGCACAATTTATACCGATAATACAGATCTACATATAGCTAGTACTTATCAAAATAAAATGTATTTTTTGAATGAACAACTGAATATTGAATAGTTCTATTTCCTATTCCTAATCGATTTAATGAAATCAATCTTAAAAACTATATAACTTTTAATGATAGAAAACTGTTGTTGGGTTATTTGTTGGCTTTGATAAAGTTGGAAAACACGGTCTTTATTTCTTAATTAATCTTATAGGCTGAGGTTCACATCCAGCCTAGTCAAAAAAACAAAGCAACCAAGATCTTATCGCAGTCACGAAGGAAGTTTTTTTTACAGATAAGAAAAACATGGCAGGCCGTCTCGTCTGGGACCTTCATCGCGCTTCAATTGCGTCCTTGATTGCTCTGACACTACAAGAAAATTAAATCTGCTCGGCTAGCACAAGGCGCGTAACGCGGGAAAACGCGCATTATGTGTATAGTTCAGACATATATGTTAATAAGTTCTAATTTTTTCCCCTATTTGGTTTGCAATGCAACTAGTAATAGATTCATTGCTGGACAACCGCCCTTTGCGGGCTTATGGGCCGGCAAGGAGGAAGACCCAAATTGGTGTAGGTACTTAGGTAGTATTCCTAGTGTGTTTTTGTGTTAAAATTAGAATAATATGTACTCAATGAAGAAATACTTTATTACAAATAAGATTATTGGTTAAAAACACACAAAACATACTACCTAAATAAACATTTTAAACTAAGACTAACCACTAAGAGAATAATAAGAAAACTAAATTAAAACTAAAACTAGAGAATAAGATAACAGCATAGAAAACAAAGAAACAAAACGAAATATAAATATATTTTTTATGACCGGCTCCCATCTTATTGTGTTACTGAGTAGATTTGGTAACGGCTCCTATTATAGATCTTTATGATACCAGCTGTATGCTCAATAATAAGATTGATTGAATCAGGCGTTACTGAAAAATTCCACGACAATTTACTACAATAATACCCTGTCTCAGACATTTATTTCAATTAACTTATATGCGGGTATGTAGTACCCTGCCACATACTCTTCGTACCATATTGTTACCACACTCCCGCCGGGTCAAATAGAATTAAAAATATTAATATCATATTCCGCTAAATATTACCGTGATATATGCAATTATAAACCAACACTAACTTACCTACAGCTTGCGGAATCCTTTATAAATTCTGACATGGGCTGCCGCCTCGTGCGTACCAGCTCCATATGGGGTTTGGGGACCTTTGTCTACGAGAATGTCGTCGAACCTCCCCTTAGACATCCATACTGTCCTAATTCACACGCTATTGTTCCAGTTATTATTACCCGGGTGCACCGTTGATTGATGATGATATGGCCTAAGGCTGAGACTACCGAACCTGAGACCATGTTGTTACCCTTATTACTAATCCTCTCACACTAAATAACTCCACAACTAAGAACTGTGTTATCGCATGTATGTACTTGGCCTGCTATATCAGTTTTCTCCAGTCCATTTCAGTAGCGGAACCTTTATATTATGCTACCGAAAAATGACGCCGTATGAGTTAATAAATGAGTATGAGTATATGAAATATAGCCTTCGTCCTAAAGGTTCATTCTAAAAATGACATCGTAATTTTTTTGGTACCTCAACTGCAGTTATAAACCCGAACGGTCCCCGCTTAAGAACAAATTTTTCGGTACCCATCGAAAAAATACCGATCGGGAATCGATATTAAATATAAAGGCTTCAAGTAACCTTTTAAGAAAATACCGGTAACCGATGTTTCGTAACTTTTTCGGTACAGTTATGTTGGCGCAGCGCGGGTAAACTTTACAATATAACGGTATCGTAATGGAATATTTACCAGTATAACCGTAACCGAAATCAATCCCTGCCGGAGTGCACGTGCTCTTTTATTCCTATTAACGCTATCCGTTGGTCGATTGCGTAACGTTTCGTACTCACGTTAGGTAGATCAAAATTTGTTTTTATGTATAAAGTTACGCTATTACCCCTCAGGTGTAACGACACCTCGGAGGTGTGCAAGCGCCAAGTTTACCCGAAGCCTGCCTATAGCTTAGTCGCAGTCCTTAGCGGAAATTATCGAAGGAGCTAAACATCCCAATCGAAACGTGCCATGTACCGTAGCTACCGGTGTTTATAACGCCCTTATCAGCGTTGCACAACGCCTGTTGATACTACCATGTTACCGCTTCTTACGTAACTGCACGCCGTACCGTACTCCGTGTTACTGCTGTTTCATTGTTGAGTCATTTTTATCCTTTTTTTGGCATTACCATATCTTACGTATTCCGTAAGGCCCACTTTGGTGCGTATTAGGCTAAAATAGACGGCATTCCGTCGGAAACTTGTAGGGAACTGCGAGCAGTTAGTCAGTAAGTTTCGCGTTATTTGAATTGAATAATACCTACTTGAATGTTTCTCTGTCTCTCTCTCTTTCTCTGTGTATCTCTATCTACTTTCGAATTAACAGAATCCGCTTTAACTCCCGGGAAGCGAATTTTAGAAATTACTCGTTCTGCCTTTCATTTACCTTTTCAAGCTAAATGAACTTTGGTATGGAGTTTGTGTTCCTGGGAAGGACGCTTTTCTTCCGTAAATCAGTCATTAAGAGGAAATTACAGCTGCATCATACAAAAACCTGCGGTGGGTATATGGCGTTCTCCGCCTAAACCTATGTTATTAAATTTTGGAACATACATTAACAGAGAACATACAAAACATAGTAGCGAAGTTTGACTTTTTGATTATACACTTCTTTAACATTTAACATTTGACATTTGTATGCTATGGTGAATTAGTGTATTTTTAGCTTTCTTCAAGCGGCTCCAGTCCACTAAAACAAAACATAGCAGCACTATGCAGGAACAAAGTGAAACTCCAAGTTATCCATGTTAGAAAATATTTGCACAGGCATGGATTTGAAGGAGGAAATAGGGGACTACCGCGTCAGCGTATATTTAAAGAAAACGCGAGTGGAATTATGGTTTCTATGCGAGCGCGATTGTTAATGCCGGGCCTGTGGGAAGTCTCATAGCATATTTGCTATTCGATTGTATACAGGCATAGCATCAATTATTTTGAGTATTTAAAATAAGTCGTAGAAAAAGTATACTATGCAACTGTTGTATAATAAGGGCCTTAAAACGCGAGTGGCATGTGGATTGGGCGCGCTGGCGGGGATCGCAGTTAAAGAGATGCCACGGGCGATTTTAGACCCTTGCATATAATACTTTTGTAAGACTAATTTTAAACTTTTTTTTTCACTTCGAGCAAATGCTGTAAACAAAAAAAAAGACCGGGTTGCACTCCGGGAGTGCCGGCAGAAGTGAAAACTCAATAACATTGTAACAGTTTTTCGACCAGGTCACGTGACATCTTACGGTGTTACCCTAAAAATGAATTTGACGCAAATGTATAAACAATTATCAATTATTTAGGCGGACGGCCCGCGGGCGCGTTGGGCTCGATACATAATTGGACGAAATCGGCTCAATAGAAAATAATTGCAAAGATTGGTCTTATAATCACATTAAACGGTTCTATGGCTTTATTTTTTTGACGTATGGGTCTGCAATTAAAAACATGAAGTCAACATATTCATACCTAAACCGCTAACGAGTCATATTTCACAAATAATCCACCCTTTTTATTTCAATATTTATGTAATATTATCTTCAAAAACCGGGCCGCCCAGTGACACTCGCTCTCGTTTACTCCGATACAAATAGACAGTGTGCGCGCTATCCAAAATCCTCAAGGGCATTTTGGTGTTGACAGCGTCTGGGTAATATTTTAAATATTACTACGTTTATTTTGGAAATGTTATAATTGTGATTTTAGACTGATCTGTTATATTTACTACTCGAGGCAAAATACGGTTTTGAAAAACATTAATTTATAATAGCGTTTTTTTTGTTGATTTCATTTGAAAATGTTATTCTAAGATGATTTAGTCAAGAATCCGACAAACTTTCCACCCGGAAGTAATTATGTAGATTTAAATGAAGCATGCATTATCTTTTTTTGTACGATTTATCTTGAATATTATAGAGCAAATGTAAATGAACCAAAATAAAAACAAAAACATGTATTAATATTTTTACTGACTTTTTAGAAGCCAATTAACTTATCATTTTTTTGATGTCTGAAATTTTGTCGGATTTTGTCGCTGGGTAACTATTTAATTGATAATATATCCATTATACATAAAAAATAAGCTATTATAAATTATTTCCAAAATTGACATTTTTTCCATAGAAGTTGTCAGTTCATTGCCTGGACTATACGGAATAATCGCCTAGTTACACTCAACGATTAAACTCTGTAGATACATGGCAGATAACGGTACAGAAGTAGAAAAATACGATTTATATTACGCGGCCAAAGTCGCGGGCAGAATCGAGGATTTAATAAAACTATTTACTTAATATACAGGCGGTTCAGCCGCAATATTGAGATAGAATTTAATTCCGAAGTCCTAATATAAATAAATATTGGACCGAACAGATATTTTACCTTGATATTAAGGCGAGTGAACCCCGTCTGCTACAGTATTGTTTACATTCTGTCATCTAAAAAGTTAATAAATTCGCAATCAAAGACATTTTTTGATGAACATTTAGAAAGTAAATGAAGCTGCAACTTTAATCAGTCGGCTTAATGAGAAGTAGCCGTGGTAATTAAGATTGTTGGCTCCATAAATGCTGGAGTTTAGTTACTAAAGTTAAAAATAAACACGTAATCTAAGTTTCTTCGGTTTTTGTAGGGTGAGACACTTCAAAAAGAAAAAACCGGCCAAGTGCGAGTCGGACTCGCGCACGAAGGGTTCCGTACCATTATATATAATAATAAGTTACAATAGAATTTGTACGAAACTATTACTTCTTGAAGTACATTTTATAAGTTGGTCGACTATTACTCGTAAACGTGTAAAGCCTACTTAGCTGTGATAGTTTTCCTTTTAACTTCGTTATATGTACTACTACCATGAATTTTTCACATATCCCAAAACAACCATTTAGCTAGCAGGGGGTGGGGACACTGGAGTCTAACAAAAATTAGCACTTTAAGGCTTAATATTTCTCAAACGGATCGTTTAATCGAAAAATTGTTTTCACAAACCCCCAATATTTTTAAAAGACCTATCCAAAGACACCCCACACTATGGGGTAGACGACAATAAAAAAAATCATCCCCACTTTACATCTAGGGGAGGTACCCTAAAAAAAAATGTTTTTCAAGATTTTATTTTACCACTTTGTCGGCATGACTAATATGTATATTCATGCCAAGTTACAGCTTTCTAGTACCAAGAGCCTCTGAGCTAAGCTGCGGACAGACGGACGGACGGACGGACATAGCGAAACTATAAGGGTTCCGTTTTTGCCATTCTGGCTCCGGAACCCTAAAAAGGAACCCTTACGGCCGCTCCACACGATGGGCCATCCTGACCCATCATACAGGACGCGGCTATGCGGTAGAACGAGACATAAATATATATTATCTTACTTCCTTTAACGCATAGTGGCGTCCTGTATGATGGGTCAGGATGGCCCATCGTGTGGAGCGGCCATCATAGGATCGTTTCGTTGTCCGCCTGTCTACCAAGACTCTTTATCTCGATAACGCGAGGGATCTTTTACGCTAATTTTACAAATAACTAAATTAACAGCGACATAGCGCGACCGTGGTCAGCTCCCATTATTGACATCAGAGGGGTAATCACGTAACGTTTCCAACGCTCGTTAGCACAGTCCAACTGTAATATTTCCATATAAAAATGACATTTAGATCTACCTAAAGTATACATACAATGCGTTACGTGATCGACTTCCAGGTGCTTGAATCTAAGGTTATCCGAAAGAACGGACGTCCAGCTTTAAAAGTTTAGTAACTGCCCTGCCATAAACTATAAAGAAACCGGCCAAATGCGAGTCGGACTCGCGCATGAAGGGTTCCGTACCATTATCTATAAAAACGGCAAAAATCACGTTTGTTGTATGGGAGCCCCCTTAAATATTTATTTTATTTTGTTTTTTAGTATTTGTTGTTATAGCGGCAACAGAAATACATCATCTGTGAAAATTTCAACTGTCTAACTATCACGGTTCATGAGATACAGCCTGGTGACAGACGGACAGACGGACGGACGGACGGAGCCTCAGTAATACGGTCCCGTTTTTACCCTTTGCCCACGGAACCCTAAAAACAGTTATAATACGTTCAAGACTTAATCAAAGCCAATTGTGACATTCCGTTTTCTTATTGCAATTCTCGCCGTGCAATTTCACCGTCAGTGACTTGGCGGGCACTCTACAGCGCATCTTATGATCATAACATAACGCTTCAGCGATCAACGACGCTTGAACTACATTGATTGAACTAGTTTAACTCTTAGTTGTAGTTCTAGTCTTCGGTTTTGCAATTAACGTTCAATATGTAACTAGACTATGACTTTTAAGCGGTGATCGACAAGTAACGCATTGTACGCGCTTAAGGATAAATATACAGTACCGGTCAAAAGTTTAAGTTCACTCTGCGAAATAAGGTTATCATATTAAATTATGTTCAAATATAGAATATGTTTTAAATTTCAAACGTTTAATTGTTTCCACGACTACCAAATAACAATAAAAATACCTCTTGGAGGAATCGTTTTATGTTATTCGAGAAATTTGATCCATTTAATATTTTTGTTCCGTATTTCCTATGAGATTACGTGAAGTTAGAAATCATTTAAAATGGGTCGCAAAGCCGATTTGAGTGTCGAAACTGCTGTTATTGTAGCTCTGTCAAATGAGGCCTACACGACGCGGAAAATCACTTAAAAAATGAAAGGTTTCTCAAACCGCTGTCGTGAGTACCTACTTTGAAACGAAAACAAGAAACCGGTCTTAATTGCAGTCGATCTCGATCAGGTAGGCCAAAAGTCACGTCTAAAAGTGAAGACCAATTTATTTGCGACCAGAGCAAACGCCAACGTACTCTAACTGCTCCAGAATTTTGCAAAGAACTCAACGCCACCCGAGAACAGCGAGTATCGGTTTCGACTGTGCAACGGCGTCTGCGAAACTATGGTCTAAAAGGTCGTATTGCTGCCAAAAAACCCTTGTTACGTAGTCAGAATAAAGTTAAGAGGTTGAAATGGGCCCAGAAACACAAAAACTGGACGTCTGAACAGTGGTCTAAAATTTTAGTTTCTGACGAATCGAAGTTTGAAATTTTTGGAGGGAGACGTCGTCAATATGTTCGACGACAAGTAGGCGAACGAATGATAAAGCAATGCGTGATGTCAACAGTGAAGCACGGTGGAGGATCAGTTATGGTCTGGGGATGCTTTGCGGGTGATAAAGTTGGTGATCTCGTGAGAGTCAATGGCATAATGGATAAGAAAATGTATCATAATATTTTGCAACGTCACGCTTTTCCATCTGGAAAACGGATTGTAGGCAGAGGTTTTGTTTTCCAACAAGACAACGATCCCAAGCATACTTCGAAGTTGTGCAAAAACTACATTTCATCCAAAGAAAAACAAAAAGAATTAAAATTTATGGATTGGCCTCCTCAGTCGCCCGACCTCAATCCGATTGAGTTGTTATGGGATGAATTGGACAGGAATGTGAGAAAAATGCGGCCAACTAATAAAGAACAGCTTTGGGAATACCTACACATTTGTTGGAATAAAATTTCGACATCAACACTGCAAAAACTAATTACGCGAATGCCGAAAGTGTGTACGGCAGCATTGAAAGCAAAAGGCGGATGGATATTTTGAAGAGTGTAAAGTTGGCAAAAACGGATATTTTTTTATTTAATTGTGGTTTTACATTAGAGAATTACCTTTCTTTTTGTATGTAATAGAAGATTATTAAATACTTTTATTAGTACATTGTGTTAAAGCTTCATTTAACCGAAATTACAGAGTGAACTTAAACTTTTGACCGGTACTGTATATGTCACTTTTTGTATAAGAAAATGACAGTTGAGTTGTCCTAGCGCGCGTTCGACAATGTATGTGATCACCAAATTATACTTAGAAAAGTTGAGAACCCCGAAATTTTCAATTCAAAGTTCGATATCTCAAAAATGACAGAACCGAATTTTGTTTATACGTACCTAAGAACCATCTCAATTACGTCAGCTATCGAACAAAAAAACCGCATTCAAACGTTTGGAAGCTACGATGCCACAGACAGACACACATACACACAGACACCCGTCTTATTACGTCGGGGGTTAAAAATATATACATTGACAACAGGACAAAGTGGAATTTATTCAGTGCTATCAAAATACATTGACAAAAAGACAAAGTGGAATTTAAATTAATTTAAATTAATTATTTTATTTTATTTAAATTTTATTCGTATTAAAGCTTGATTTGAGCTGATCTTTGATTTCAACGAATGCCGATTTGATTGCCATCGATTACTGAATAAGAAAAGTTTGTTGGTGTCAGATTAAAAAATCACCGTGTATAATCTTACCAGATCGTTGCAAAACAAAGAATATATTTTGGGTGTACCTTATTCATGACGGTCAAATTATGACGGTTATGTTGGAACATCTTTTACTTATACATACAAGTATGTATAAGTAAAAGATGTTCCAACATATCAATTTAAATAGACTCAATAAAGTTCGACAATAATATTTCATCAAATCATGACGCATCGTCCGCATACCTAATGGCTAAGCAAGTTCCGCTAATGTAGTCGGTCCTTAATTTCCGAATGGCTTAATTTGTTTAAAAACTTTGCAATTTTTGTATAATTACAATTCTTCGTTTAGCTCATTATCGCGAGCTTATTTATAAACAAAGAAAACTGCAAGTACCTAATTAAAACAGCAAAATTAATCCATATATACACTTTGATGTTTTCCGTCAATAAATACGAAGCGGAAATTAAAGGCAAAGTAATTAATAAACAAATCAAACAAAGACAATTACGTTTTCAATTTAACCGGTACAGGAACCCAATCAAGGGCACTTTGGCAGACTCAATTATGACCAGTTCAGCAGGAATCCGTGGCCCGAGTTTCGAACGCATATTTTACGTACTGGTATACTCTTGAGTAGTCATTTTACATGCTCTCCTTATTCCGTACGAGCATAGCCACGTGTGAGTGAGCGTGACGGACTGAGACTACAGACGAGATTGGCAGCAAATTGAATTTAGTTGCAATTTAGAGCAACACACACACACACACGTTACAGTTAAACAGCAACCCCGTTATGTACTTATTGTGATATAACCGAGTATATCGAGAACTGTATATTTTAACCTTTAGGAAATTTTGGACGTTTCGGATACGATTACATGGGGTCATGTTGCGTTGGGACCTTACAGAAATGAATCTCTGGGATTCCATTCCATCTGTAAACAGTATTCTAATTCTTCTACAGTATCCACCCACAGAATCTACATACATACATTTACAACACTCCTGTTTACGGGCACGAAAAATCGATCGAGCTAAATATCATTTTCGGAATAAACACGGGTTTGGACTGTTTGGACTCACGATGCCGTGCAAATATCGATCTTGATCGAAGTCGAATACGTCGAGTTAAAATGTATGTGCTTCTTACAAGTTAGTTTATTCTTGTATTTGGTATCAATTTTAGATCTTATCCTCAGCAACGGATATCGCCACTTCGGTACCGGATATTGCTTACTATAATGGAAAATGCAGTCTACTCGATTTAACTTTTTATGTTTTCATATTATAATAACGAATAGCGACTGTTTCTAAAGGTTGTCTACAACAACCTCTCTGGCAAAAGTGATTAAGAAGATTTTTAATATAAAGTCCAAAGGTAATGTTTGGGAGGTTCAGTGATCGGTTATTTGGTAGTCATTTCATTGCAGCGTAGTGGTAAGTAACAAAACTGTTATATACAATTTACAACCTGATGTTTAAGATAAATAAACGAGTGGATCCGAAGAGTACTCACTAAAATGATGACTAACAACATTTTATTCATGAAGGGTTTAATAAAACAAAAACCTTCACCAATTTTTGTCGAAAGGGTATCCCTAGTTGAAGCAGTTACAGAAGTCGAGCTCGGTCGCCATCTCTAGTTAAACTCGGGGACGGTTTATTTTCATAATTAAAGAGTACCGAAGAACATACTCGTAGTGAACAGTTTCCAGGGACGGTTGAATTGGTACAAATAATTGGTCCAAACAAGATTAAAGAAAATCTTACCCGTTCTTACAAACTTCTTACTGAGCAGTATTAGTTTAATTTTAATGATTATTTGATACAATTGAAAACATTTTTTTGTGGTTGGGTAGACGTCATATAGACAGGAAGGTATAGGTTATAGGTACGAAACAAACAAAAAAACCGCAGAACAATTATACAACCTTCACGAAACTAATGTACAATGTAAAATACGTTGAGCCAATAATCAGAGACAAAGCTCATTATACTATTAAGTTATGGTTGTAGTTCCCAGTGCTGCTAAGTGGATTAAATCTTCCACTAAGAGAGCTTAGTTGTTTGGTGGTGAAATGTCCATAACTTTTGGGAATATGATGGTAATACTGGGAGTTGCGGTAGTTTTGTAATTTGAACTACTAATTAGACTAAGTACACCTATACGTACGTTTATACTTATTGAACATTATATACACCATGAGATTATCTATTTTGTTGTTATATCAAAAGTTTATTATGCCTCTTAAGTGATTATATTCTATGAAATTATATAAAATGTTGTTATATTCAGTGAAAATATATCTAAAGTTGTGAGACCGATCATTAAACACCCATTATGTTATTGAGCATGTCTAGTAATTAGTGTAACTCACGGACTGAGATGATTGAACTTGTGTTCATTGATGTGCTCTTGCTTGCATTACGCTGGGGCAAGGGCTCACACTGATTAATAAGGTTTAATTAGACTGAATAGGGATGTTGACTAATTGTCAAATCAGCAACTTTTCATATCAGAAACACTCTCAATAGTGGCTACCTTTTTGCGCCGTTCAGGGTTGAGACCGTGGCATGGGACCGTGGAGGGAAAGCGCCCAGGAAATATTTAAGGAGTGTTCCATACGCCTAGTAGAGGTGACGCGTGACCAGGAGGCTGGATCATATCTGGCACAGAGGATCAGCATTGCCATACAACGTGGCAATGCTGCCCGCATTCTGAGCACCCTGCCCTTAGAAGTAGCCATGCGAAACAGTCGGCGGCGGCGCGTCGGCAAAATTTTCGCGGCGGCACGGCGGCCAGCCGGCGCGGCTCGCATATCTACTCAGAAGGTAATTTGGACCAATTATTTTCATCCCAGTTTCTAATTAAGTGTGTATTTTTCTACTTTCTCTGTTGGTATAAAGGTTTTTTGATTATTATTGCATATACGTACGAATCTGACTACTATCTCAGGGAAACAGTCATACCACGATTTTCTTTAAACGAAACCCTCCATTTATTTGATTAAAATTTCAAGTCCTACGTATAGAAATCAAATTTTATTACAAAAAGCTAATGAGTTGGGCTGCTCACCCTGAAATCCTTTGTCCTAAAATTAGGCCGATGGGACTTAAGAGGTTAAATCTCTTACAAGTATCGAAAATATATTGTAGCGTGGTGGTCTTCGAGTACTTTAGTGAATTTTTTGGTAATGGTAGGCCAGAGGTATAAGCAATTGCTGGAAAAGTAAACTCTGAAACTCACTTTTCTTTATTCACAATTTAGTTAAGGTAGTTAAGGTGGTGGGGTAAGGGGAACATACTTTATTTTTTATATCTCATTTTGAGTTCTAAGTATACTAGGAAGTATAAGGTTTTTAATAGTTTTAGCTTAAGACAAAATATATAGCTTATATACACGGTGAATTTGAGTAACCCGACAGATTTTAACCATAAATTCCTGATGATATTACGAGTAAATAATGTTATATGAACATAGGGCAAATACGGCAAAAAAAAAAAAAAAACTATTACCGATGCTACTCTCTTGTAAACAAATCTTTAGTTAAAGGAGTGAAAGAGAAAAATTAAAAAATAAATAAAAATTAAAAATTAAAAAAATTAAATACCTAAGCTCACTGATTTGTTAACAGACTGGCCGGAAATCAGCAGGTAGTAGTCTTGCGTATGAATGTGTCAGATCCATCTGGCTACGTCACGTCCTTAGGGTGTGTTATACTTGACAATTTTTTATGTGTATTTTTTTTTTAATAATTAATATCTCGAAAACTAGGCCGTTTTAGACCATTAGTTATACTACTTTTTTTACTCCTATTAGGCTCTGGAAGCGATGGTTAAAATCTGTCGGGTTACTCAAATTCACCGTGTATATAGCTTTCCAGGATCAAACGATTTCTTATGCTAGTTCTAATGCATATTGCCAGAAAATGGTTATTCGTAACACTAGTTCTATTGTTTCCCTTTCCCTATTTTTGGAGTAAGGGAAACAGTCTCAATAAATCTACAACTAATAATACTAATGTGGATTATACCTACGAAAATCAATTTTAAAAACATCTTTATTGAAATGTGTACTTTTCGAAACGAAATACGGTTGCAAATTGAAAATATTTATCAAAATCGGAAATTGGGGGTAAGGGAAACATACGAGTTTCGAACAGGGGTAGGGGTAGTCAACTAAAAACAAAGAAAGTAAAAACGAAGCTCAATGTTTTCATTGTAATGTTTATTAATAGTTGTAGCTTCACTCTAATCACTAATCAACATGTGTTTTCTCATCTTTTAATTTTTCTTTGTATTGCAGCACGGCTAGCACGCGACGGCGCGCGAGCTCTCGATTTTTCTCGCACTATCCGTCTCCCACATATTAGACCACTTAGAACAAGAGGTATAGTGCGATAAAAATCGAGAGTATGTTGCGGCCGTCGTGTGCTAGACGTGCAGGTTTGTCTTATTCTTTTTTCCGTTGTTTACCTGGGGCCGTAGACAAGGTTACAATCGACCAGCGCTAACGCCAATAGAAACCAATAAACTGTAGGGGAATGACAGATGCCGACGAACCACTTTTCGTTAACATCTGTCATTCCCATACATTTTATTAGTTTCTATTGGCGTTGGGATTTTTCGTGCTTGTCGATTGTAACCTTGTCTAGGCCCCCTGCTCAGATACAGCTCTATCATCATCGTCATTACTTTCTTTTAACACATTTTCCCAGTAATCATTAATATTTTTGTCATGATTCAACTCAGTCTTGTTTTTTTTCTACTGTTTTCTATCTTGCTTTCTTTCTTTACTGCTTTCGAGTTTAGAACCATCTGTTCAGGGTCTTCAATTTTCATATCTTTTAAATTTCTTTTGTTTTGTTGTTTTGTCAGATACAGCCACATCATCTTCGTCATTACTACTTTCTCTGACATCGGGAAAGAGAAACATTTGTCCCTCTTAACCCGGCCATGATAGTTTCCCTTACCCCACTTATGCATTTGTAGGCTATGTTACGAATCACATCAAGATATTTATAGCATAGTTAGCAGAAATTTACATGCATACTAACAAAATATATGTAAACAACAATAATTACTGACATTTGCAGACTTGTTACAAAACTTTTTACCACATAAATCAGTATGTAGATAATTTGCGTCCAACTATACTCTGTTTTTTTTAGCATTAGAGAGACCTTTGCAGAACGAGATATAAGGTTTTTTATCGGGCACATTCTGCGGATCGAACAGTGAATACGAGTTAATAAATATCACGTATTTATTATCATGTTTTATTAATACATACATTACTCAGTGTTGTGAACAGATAAGAAACATAATATTAGTTAATTTATATTCTAAGATGAAAAGATAAGAATTTTAATAAATTGCGTTTGCAATTTTTCATGGAAAGGTTGTACATTAAAAAACCTAAAGAGGCAGAGTTCTCACACAATGGTCTATTTTTAAACGTCACCGTCACTATCTGTCAACTATCACTCATATGGGTTTTTCATGTGGATTTTTCATATTGTTGTCGGTTGAGTCGGTTGTGATTTCTATTTATTTTATTTCTATTGCCGCCATCTTGCTTATAAACACTTATAACTTACAGTTTTGCCAACAAATTAGTAATAAATGTGAAAACTATGCGTTCAGCTATCGGTAAATATCAAATGATATGTACTCGTATGTACATAAGTTCCGAGAAATTCAGTGGTATCGGTCGAAATCGAAGAAGGAAAGTTCACGACCACTGCTTCTTTGTTTACCCGTTTGACAGATAATTCTAATCTTAAAAAAAATATAGTATAGTGGTTTCGCAGTTTATCAACTGAAGTTTTGTTTCTGTCACACTCGCGCATTGACACGTTTTAACGCCATCTGTGTTCTTTTTTTGGAACTAAATCTAAGTTACTGCTTTATCGATCAAGTAATCACAACGCTGCGGACTATAGTTTTTGATATACCAACTACTGTTTCCCTTTCCCGGTAGTTTCTCCTACCCCACCTGACCTTACCTAATTGACGACGTTTTCTTCACAAGTATAAATAAACTACATAATAATAAGCCTAGATAGGAACCTTGTTTTGCTCGTGCTTACATAATTTATAAATGTTTTTGTATTTCATAATGGAAACACTACGTTTGTTTCATATTTACATAAATAAATAATATAAAGCAAATAATAACACAACCTACTTTTGCCAAGCGTTGCAATTTTGCAGTAGAATATCCATATTTTTTCTTTATCTGATTGCTTATTCAACATCATTATCATATCAGCCAACAGACGTCAACTGCTGGACTTAGGCCTCCCCAAAGAGTGCCACAATGACCGGTCCTGCGCCACCCACATCCAGCGAACCTCCGCGACCTGGCTTATTCAACATGCTATGTTCTTTTTGTATGAATTCCGATCATAGTGGAAAATTGAAAAATTATTCGCCAAGAGCGAGATTTGAACCCACAACCTCTGGAATCCGTCCATCGCTCTGCCAATTGAGCGACCCTGGATCCGCTTTGGAATTTCGTTAGCGGACGTTTCTGCCTAATAAAACATTTATTCTTTTTGTATGGTCAGACAGTTTGGCCATACAACCTGTATATATAGAAGAACCTGTATAAGATTAATAATTGTTTACTGTTGTCAACGTCAACTACCGTAATGGCTAAATGCAATTAGAGATGCATATATGAAGCGTAGATCTGCATGTCCGAGGGAAGGCATTTATTGTTTTAACGTAATTGTTTTAACGTGCCTTGCATTAGAGCGCATCGGCTTAACTGTCAGTAAGGATTAAAGCTGACAGATTGAGTTAACAGCGCACTCTAGTGAGTTATTTAGCATCGAATTAGGCCTTCATGCTTACCTTTATGACATATGAATAGGAAACCATCAAATACTTAATAATTCAACAAAAAATCATAAAAGTCTTAAACTTCAATGTTTTGAAAAATCAGGATAATAGTTTAAAGAAAACATATATGACATGTATGTGACATGGAAGAATAATGTATGCTTGGACATCTTGGAATGGACCGGTAAAAATATATAAGGGAGCGTGAAGTTAGGCTTAAGTGTATTATTTAACCAGGTTACGATGTATACCTATAAGCAAAATAAATTAAGTGTTAAAAACATACTTAGTACCTACCTGCTTCATTCATCTGCCACAGTCCCACATGTATGGTATCTACCTAAACGCAGTATTTCAAGACGGAAACATATTCGCTTATTTATCCATTCTACGATTAGTGATTCCTAATTGCTAAGCTAATTCCAGAATAAAGTAGAACGTACTTCATCTCTTCTCTACATATAATAAATGTGAAAGTTCGTTGAGGTTGTCAGTGAGACATAATAAGTAGAGCTTGAAGGAAATTGTATTTATACAACATACGGTAAAAACTTCCATAGCACGATGCAGAACTTCACCAATTTCCACGCATTTAGAAGGTCATTCTCCAGATTTTTGTCGGCGTCTGAACTCCAACAAACCATATTAAACGTATAAAAAAGTTTGACGGAGTTACGATGACCCACAGGCCAAATTTGAGAATATTTGGATAAAATCGTCTTTACTTTACGCAACAGCGCCATCTTACGACAGCCCAACGAAAAGGAGTGTTATGTCTTCTGTTTGTCCGGGTATCATGGGAAAACTATCGAATGGATTAATAAGCAACTTTCACTAAAACGTTCAATGGATCTTCGGCCACGGAATAGGTTATAAAAATTATAAAGATAAGTGTGCAAAAGGGTTAAAAAATCGGGTTGAAGTTTGTATGGGAACCCCATGAATGTATGAGCTAAAGACTTGAAAATTGGCAAGCATATACTTGATTAGAAATTAGAAAGAACCCTATTCAAACTTTTAGCAAAATATAGATAAAACGTGAAAAAACACGGGATGTAAAATTGTTTATATATATTTGTAAATTATTGATTGATTTGCGATCGTTAATATCCGTTGTAACAAAGATCTGAAATTGCATGAGTTTTAAGACTTTTAACACGTTCAAAGACACCCGGCGCGCTTCATCATCGCTGCGAAAGTCCGACGCCATCTCGGCCAGTTTTATTTATCCCTTATTTAATAATAGCTTCCGCCCGCGACTTCGTTTGCGTGGACACGGGATAAAGCAATCTTATATTTTAATCCAGGCTATACACTATCTTCGTGTAAAATTTCATCTAAATCGGTTGAGCAGTTTAAGCGTCATTGAGTAACAAACATCCAAATATCTAAACATCTAAACATCCAAACATCCAACCATCCAAACTTTCGCATTTATAATATTAGTAGGATTATCCTTGACTTTATAATTATTTTATCAATTAAATTTTCACTTTTTTGGTAAACTTCAGCACAATTCTATCACCATAGTGAAAATCGTGAATAAACCTAATTCATAAACTATTAAATCGTATGGCATAGGTACATTATTATTGGCCTTTAAAGTTTATCACTCTTTAGTACCACCCAGGGGACACGTGCAGGGTTGTGGTAGGTAGCTCCTCCGGACGCGAGTAACAGTTGTCTCCCCTTTGTCAAGTGAGTGGGCAACTCGACTGTTAGGAATTCTTAAGCCGCCCGAAGGCCTCTAACTCGTCTTAACGACTACTGTCATAGACAGCAGCCGGGAGCGTGCCTTCCAAAGCACGGAAGCGCTCATTTATATTAAATATTAACCACCCACTCAAACATCAGGCGGACACCCATCCAAAGACTGACCATCGTTGCTTAACCTGCGTTATCGTTTCCGACTCGCAGCCGCCGCTAGGCTATGATGCTAAAGTTTGGACCTCAATCACGCAAAAAGGGATTAAAATCAATTTTGGTATACATATAGTGTTTATTCCGGGAATCATCGTATAAGGGGGCGAAATAGGGGGCGCAAGTTTGTATTTAAGGAGCTACGATATAAAAGAGTTCCACGCGGACGAGGTCGCGGGCAGAAGCTAGTACAAAATATAGCTATAATTATACAGGGTGAAATTTAAATCGTAATACGAAATAGCAAAATCCGAATCTATTAATGATTCTGAACAACTTTTACTATGGGACCAAGTTTGAATGCCAAAAACAAAAAAGCTGTTCATTTATTTTCGTCAGTCGGCCGCCGGTTGCGTTGGTCCCATAGACCAACTTTGTTGTATGCCTAATAAAAGCGCTTTGCTCGTAAAAGTGTCTCAGAACCATGGATATTTATTATATTTTGCTATTTATTTTGTACCAGGAATAACAATTCACCCTTTCCCTTTTACATGCATATAAAACGAAGCGGCACGATATCATGAAAATCAGCTGTAATACCGTCGCTGATTAGACTGAGATCCTCGGGCGATTCATCAGCCGTTCGATCACTGTCGGCACTCGGCACTCAATATCTCCGAGTGTCCTTGTTGCGCGGGTTTTTGATTTTGAGCCACTTCAGCACATTTCTTTTGGAATTGAGTACTGGATGTTGGCAACGGTAGAGGAGTTTTTAATGTTTTGTATGTATGTTTTTTAGTTTGTTTGAATGTAGTCCTCAAAATGTTTCTTTGCTCGCTCGCGGATACTTGCCAATATCGGTATAAAAATATTTTTTTGCCAAAACTTTTTTTTTTATTGGTGTATTTGATTTAGACCCATGCTGAGCAGTGGGCAATTACTGGGTGAGAATGACGATAATCATTCCTTAAATTAACACTAACAGACATGATATGCATGTTAATTAGACAGGAGGATATTATACAATAAGGTAAGTACTTAGTTCAAGAGCAGTGGTAATACAGTAGGTGTCAAAAAAGTATGGAACTTGAACTCCAAATATCGGCTGTTAGTCGAGAAAAATTAAGATTCCGTGCTGTGAAACATATCCAGTTTCCTGACGCTTTCCAGTATATCACTGAGAAGAGTCAGGGCATGGTGCAGTGGTGAATGTGATAGAGCACGAGTTCGTGCCGCCGGGACAGCAAACTAGAATGCGGCGACGGGGACGGAGTTGAATACTGGGAATAGGATGCACTTGGAGTGAAGAAAGAAACCCTTCTTTGTTATCTCTCATTTCGCTCCAAGTAACTACTACTAATAATAATTTGGCCGCGTATTAAACGAAAAAAGTATTTTATGAGGGACAAATTCCTTCTGCACTCTAGAGAAGTATAATTTACCGTTCCTAGTATAAAGGGTGTGTTACCGGCACGCAGGCCAAAACCAGAAATAATAATTAAACCAATAATAATAATTATGTTCCATTAGGAATTGTTTGCATGTATTAGCAAATCATAATTATGATAATTAACTGCACATTTAATTTTCCCAAATCTAAACCTTCAATGTAGGTACTAGGTGAATGACTTCGTAATAAACATAGTATGAAGAGCTGTACATTGCTGGCAATGTTTTTGTTTGATTTCTGAAGTCAGAACTTTAGTTCATCAGCTATTTGATTTGAGGTCATGGTTAAGTTACACTCTTCCAAATGCTGGACATAGCCAGGTTTTAGCTACGTCCATCATTTGGAAGAGTGTAAGTTAGCCAGTGTCGGTTATTTTTTCATTTTAATGGCAATTTTAAGGTTATTTTTTTGGTCTCTAATTACGTTTTCAAGTATACGTTTATTTAATCTACTTTAAAAAACACACTTGCCGGCAACGCACGTTAGTCAGTGCTAAAATGACATACACACGACTCTAATGACAAGAGGATAAGGACTGTTTAGATCATTTTGAGCGTGTTATTTAGCGTAGCTTCTTCTGCTGCTGACTGTACATACCAAGTTACTTGCATTTTATTAAAATCACTAACATTTTTTATCATTCAGGCGTTTTCTCAATCTTTACAGAAAAATATCCAAAGGATGAAAGATGATCACGGCTTGTTTATCTTATCAAAGGAACTGTGTCACGATTGTGGGGAGATTGATGCGATCTCAGACTTTAGGTAGGTACTTTCCATTACGGCGATAATATTTTTTTGCCGTGAAAATATTGCTAAAGGCAGTCTTAAAACAATCCTGGAACGTTAAAACATATGATAATAGATCCAGATCAGACTTATCACCATTGGCCTATGAATTATTTATAACTAAATAATTTTTTGTGTCAGTATCGTTTGTATTTTTATAAACAAACGTACGGCCTGCCTTAGTTGAGACCGTGCCTAAAGGCCCTTCAAACCTCCAAACAAATCCTGAGGAGTCTTTACGCGTTCATAAGAATAGAGTAGAATATAATATAATAACATTTATTCATGACAACAACAAGTACATGCACATAAATCAACATACAAAATAAAAGACAACATTGCCACGAAACGGTCCCATCTCAGCGTTGTAGGACAGCGCTTGTCTTCCGATGGAACCATCCGGTGATTCCACGGTGGAATACATATTTTACACTCGCACAAAAAAATAATTATAATAATAGTAATATAAAACAAAAACAATACAGTACTGAAAAACAATAAAAAAAAAAAAACCGAACGCAACCGTAACCGCGCCAACCGACCAACTAGCGCCATGATGGCAAGTGGATGCTCACGGCAACTAAAACGTCAAACAAGACAGACATGTGTGACGCGGGCGCAATGCCGATTTGACAGGCCATATAATTATGGAGAAACAAAACAACGCACGTCCACTCGTGTCGTGTTAGCATGGGCATCTTCGGCAGCTCTAGGGACCTTATTAATTTAATATCACAACACCAAATATATATATTTATCCAGCTAGTGTAGTCTAGGTTCCCGAGTGGCGACCACTTGCCGGCAGACGCAGAGTGGGTAGAAAGAAGGTGGACTGATGACTTGGGAAAGGTCGCGGGAGTCCGCTGGATGCGGATGGCTCAGGAGACCTATGTCCACCAGTAGACGTTGGTCGGCTAATATGATGATGATTCTGCTACCTCATGAGCTCTTTTACCTATGAGAATTTTGCAGATATATTGACGATGGTATAATTTACTGACATGAAAATAAATAAATAGCAATATTAACACAACAAACCAATACCCGGGACATACGTTTTGCTGAGAGATGTATAGAGTTTGGAGACGGAGGTGTGAAGAATTCTCCCAGTCATATAATTAAATTTAGAAATCTGGTCTATAATCTATTTAGTTAAAACTGTACCGACAGTCAAAAGGACGAAATAAAAATGCAGGCAACAATGCAGGTTAAAAGGTTGCCAAACGTAAAACAAATCTAGGGCGAAATATTTATATTTCATGTTAGGTTGTTCTATCAGGGACGGTTACATTCAAGGAAATTGGAAATAAGAAACGCCGTTCTGACTAGATTAAGAAACAATAAGGTCTGATTTTCAGATATATGATTCTTGACTATATGATTGTTCATCTGATTTTATGGATACATGGTTGCTTAAAATTCCTCTATAGAAAGAAAATCCAAAGCTGGGTCTGTATTTTCCTTTTTTTACTCAGCCTACTCAAACGATACATTATTTTATCTCATCTAAAATCTCACTTTATTAAATTTTAATAAACCTTCACTAAGTTAGGAATATATCGAAATTTGTCCAAAACAGCGATTCCCGAAGAGTGTTACATCTCTTTTTCTCGTGTGCGGAAGGCATCAGCGTGTCTCTGTCAAGGGGGCGTGTACGACTCAAATCAAGGCATCCCCTTAAATAAGCCATTTTTCATCATAATTATCAAAACATTACATTTACTTACACGTATCCGGTTACTAAAGGCTCTATTATTCCACCATCATCTCCAAAATGAATTTTAATTGAATATACGCCTCTCGTAAAATATTATCGATCCTCACGTTTCAGGGCGCTCACTCCATTTCCTTAAGGCACTTGTCCCACCGCCGGCGATGAGAGAGGAGCGATTAGAGCTAGAAACTAGATACGAGTTGGCGGGCAACAAGAAGCGAGAGTGTAGTTCCGATATAGTTTTGTCGCTGGGCTATAAGCGAGTGTTCGGTTGCGATGGGCGATTACTGGCTCCACTCGCTCTGACGCGGCGGCACAACTCGCTGAGCTAGTACAGCTTTAGCGAGCGTGTTTTATCTTCTCTTTTCGCGTCGACAAACTAGTGAACTATAAATATATGCTTCTCTTTTACTGACACAGGATCTTTTGTTCGTTTCTTGAGCGAGAAAATAAACGAGAGTAATCCCTTCCTCGCAGCAGGTGGGACAAGTGCCTAAGGGATATTAAAGAAAATTATTTTCTATTCCAACTCACCTCGGCTAGAGTGCTGACAATCTGCATAAATTACCTGGCTACCCGGTATTCTGATGGCGCCAAATCAACTTATTATATATTCGAAGAACTTAAGGATTGATTCGAAAGTTTTCAATAAACCAAGGGCAATCAATTTGACTACCTATCCGAATATTATATTAAATCCAAGCACGTCTTATTATCTAAATACTTCTGAGAGCCGACAAACGAATTTTATATTTGTATCTTAGATTTTGTTCTTGTAAAATTTTAAACATTAGTTAGAAACCAAAATTTTAATAAAAAAAATATATTTTTATATAGCATTGTTGGAATCTCTTAACAAGAAGTTACAGTTATGGAAGTGAAGATCCTGTTGAGCGTAACGAGGGATTCAAGTGTTTACGCCCAAAACGGAAATAATTTCACTACCGCGTGGAACACACTGTTTTTCACAATTTTATGGAAAACTTAAATACTTACCTCGTTGGAGGGCAACAATTACACTTTTCTGGTCCTGACCAGAAAAGAAAAGTACAACTTTGCTCCCCCATTTGAAGGCAACAATGAATCTTTTTGCAGTATATGTGTAAATAGCAAACAGGTTGCCCGTCAAAACACATCAGGCGCTCTCGTATATCGAAGTTGTCCCTCGTTTTAGTAGAGAATGTTGACAAATGAAACTTTAGCTTCCTTCTGATTGTGTGTTAGCAAGTTTCGAAGAAAAACTCGCTTATCCCGACGCCTTTCTCTTGAGATCTGGAATAACTGAAAGTACATAAGTAAAATAAGTATTACCGAAAAACTTTGAAAGAGACTTCGTGTTTGGATTTCGAGTGTGCTTTTAAAGAGTTTTGCTTCGGTCATTTGTGATTGAAATTGACATCTTTTCCATTTTTAGGGTTCCGTAGTCAACAAGGAACCCTTATAGTTTCGCCATGTCCGTCCATCTGTCTGTCCGTCTTCGGCTTAGCTCAGTAACCATTACTACTAGAAAACTGTAATTCGGCATTGGTATATAATTCAATCACGCCGACAAAACAACACAATAAAATCTTTAAAAAAAAAATTTTAGGGTACCTCTCCTACACCTAAAGCGGGGATACATTTTTTTTTCTCGTTAAACCCATAGTGTGGGGTATCGTTGGATAGCTCGTTAAAAACTATTATGTGTTTTTTAAATCCATTTTTCAAATCAGTGATTCGTTTGCGAGACATTGAGCTTCAAACCCCTAATTTTTGTTCGAGTCATGTGTCTCCCCCCCTGCCGGCTAAATGGCTACTACTGGGGATATGAAAAAAATCGTGGTAATAGTAGTACATATAATGAATTTAAAAGGAAAACTATCACGGACGAGTAGGCATAAATAGTTACCGAGTAATAGTCGACCAACTTAATGTGTATTTGGAAAGACCAATTTTCGTACAAATTCGGCCGACACAACCGCACCGCACGTCGATGTAACTAAGACAGACAGGCAACTACGGAACCCTACACTGCGCGTGGCCCGACACGCACTTGGGGATGTATCTTTATGTAGGTATGTATGTAGGGTTAACCTTTTCTTTATAATTAATAATATCAGATCATAACCATAGATTAAAAAATATCTATAAACGCGTTGATGTTAATGATGATAGAGTCCTATATATATAGAATATATTTTTGGACTTGATTTGTAGAGATTAATGTTGCTGAAAATATGAATTAAAATATAATAGACTTGAATTTTAATTATGTGTAGGCTATTGCCTTGGTTTTTGGATAGAATGCACAAAGGCATGTTATAAATCTAAGTAAATAATTCCAAAATCGAAATGCGTTCCAAGAAATTTACAAATTGTAGACTTAGCTTTTTCAGACAGACTTACACGTGGGTAGTCTCACTAAATACTAATCTCGCTAGGATTACAGAGAGGCTTATTTGGAGTCATGTGTTATCATTAGTGAAAGTGATATTGATTCTTGACGTTGATGCTTTGAAGATAAGGTCTGTTTTGGATTCACATTAATTTAAACTAACACCTGTGAGATGTCTGTGCTGCTGAAAGCCACACGCTCCCGAAGTGGCACGCCTAGCTTAAAACTGAGACCGCGCGAGACATACTATCCATCTCTTTCTGATTAGAACACTCACAAAGAGACGGGTAGTTTATTTCAGTGCTAGCCGAACCCTTATATAGTTTCGCCATATCCGTCTGTCATCTGTAGCTTAGCTCAGTGACCCATACTACTAGAAAGCTGTAATTCAGCATGGATATTATCAAGGATAGGACAAACGCCCGTCATTTTGAAAACTTAACCCTGTTCTGTACAGTAGAGACTTCCTTATATTAATAAAAAAAATTAGGTACTAAATAAGAATAAGAATAGTTTATTCGTGACAATACAAAACAAAGGACAAAAGTAATGTTTTATAAATTTATTTTAAGTACCATAATTTATATTATTTATTTATTTATTTATTATTATTTATATATTATTATAACGTTTCTAAAGTGACAACGTCAATGCTTGACAGGATGATTAGAATATTACCTATTTTATCTAAATGGCCAGTAGTAAACAAAGTCATTGAAATCAAGTAGTGTCTAATGCGATGATAGAAGAATATGTAATTTATTGATAAATGTGTTGAAGTACATTAAATTATAATATTTTGAGTAAACTTCTAAAAAAAAAATATCATTAGGAAGTCTCTACTGTACAGAACAGGGTTAAGTTTTCAAAATGACGGGCGTTTGTCCTATCCTTGGATATTATACAGGGTGGAAAGATAAGTCGGACCCTGGAGGGAAACTACCTTAAATCCTTAAATAAATTTTATCCTGAATAATAATCCTATCGATTAGTGTAATAAAATAGCGAATGATTGTTTTTTTTTTTTTAATTTTAGTTGGTTCGAGTCCCGGGCGAGGCAAGCGAGTTTTCAAAAATCTTTGAATGCAGTTTTGTTTCTTTAAAAAAATAAAGGAATGTCTCCTTTAAGTAAAATGAGCCAACTTAAGGATTTAAGGTAGTTTCTCTCCAGGGCCCGACTTAATTTTCCAACCTGTATATAGATAAAAATAAATCAAATTGTATAAACAAAAATATATGTTACAGATAAGTATGAAAGACGGTTTGTTTCTTTATAATACGTTATAATTCAATCAATCACACCGACAAATGGTAGAATCTAGAAATAAAAATGTTTTTTATGGTAAGTATAGTCTAGCAGCAGCATCAAATATTAACGCCGTCAGGTAGTGCCTGCCGCCTTAACTGTGTACAGGCTATATGCTGTCCGACTTCTTCTTACATATTATTTCGTTCGCGTAAGCTTGTAGGTTCGCAAGTACGTTTATCTTACCTTATCTTATCTTATCTAGATGAGGGTTTCGGATGCACTTCAAACCAGTGAGATCTGTTGTGAATTTGCCCTCTCCTTTATGCCTACTCCCAAGCTCGCTCCATATGTATGTTTGTTTAATATTATGTGTCTACGGATAAACAAAACATTTGAATAGAGGTGTCAAAATCTTGGGATAAGGTTCATAAGGTGTCAAAGAAGACCCTGGGCTGCTTTAGGGCACAACCTGGAATAGCGCTACGACAATGATGAGGGTTGAAAATGATGATTTATTTTGGGCGTTGAAAAAAGATTACAACTATACTTCAATGGCGAAAAAAATAACTCCAACAAAATAATCGTACAAAGTTTTGTGTGGAGCATGTTCAGTCCATTTCCAAATATCGATTTTGAGCGTTCACAACTCATTGGTCTTGTAGTGCTATCTCTCTCAAGTGCACCTCTGTCTCTAGGAACATTGAAACATTTATTGTTTTTTGGTGGGTTATGTATTTAATTTATATTATATTCTCTATACAATAAAGTGTTTCCATATTTTCTTTATAGATGAACACGTGATAGAAGTATTTAAAAATGCCTCAAAAAGTTTCAATTTATAATGAACTCATCATCATACTGTTACGAGCGTGGGGGGGTAGGATAGAGTTATAACACCTTTTTAACACGACAATTGATTTATTCTGCGATTTACACAGGGCAGTCCACTCAACAAGCCAGACAACTCAATTAACTCACACAAGTGACTGAGTTCGCGCCTACTAGTACTGACACAGCTACAATTTTCTGTTACGCACTAGACCACTTCACTAATCACCTTTCCACTGTACTTACTTCTCACCCGATACTACTCCCTTAGTATCCCATCCTGAGAACTCCACTCTGAAGACTCCACTCAACCCTGACTCTTCTCAAGGCTGACTCTTCAAGACTGACTCCAAGACTTCACTCAACACTCCCTTCAAGACTGACTAGTACCGCGAACGTGGTCCCCTTAGGTATATGTATATCCCTTACCGAAGATTCTAGTCCTTAATTTCGATCTTCATTTCGTTGTTAATTTATTTACTCATTTGTTTTGAGTAGCATGGGCTTTTCCAGATAAACGTTCTACGTCCACGTTTCTCGAATATTCCAAGCCTATACATACATTCGTCTATAAATTTCCTTAAGGGGCTCCCATACGCCAATGATCTTCGATCTGAACCCCATAGTTTTCTTATGTTTTTTGTAGCTTATTATATTAACAACAACGGCTTTAAGCAATTATAGTATCCCATATTTACTTCAATGTTCATTGTTTTCGAGATATTTGGCATCAAAGTTGAACAATTCTAGGCCAAAAAACTGGTTTTCTGGCCATAACTTTTGTGTTAATTGGTTTAAAATGAAAACCCTGGACCAGTTTTTAGAGACGTCACAGACGAACCCAAATATGTTGATTTCGTATATGTTAGATCTTTCTCGTCAATAGAGTTACGAAATAAGTGTTTTTTTAGACAATGTTTAAAAAAATCATACAAAATTAAGTATTAATTTGTTTCAAAATCCGGTGACCAAAATGGAGATAAAAGATTGAAGAACCGATAGCCGTTTGATTTATAATTCTATCTGTAGTGCAAAAGTAGGAGATACGATTCAAAACTTGTCAAAAATCGATGAAAAGTTAGTGGGTAAGCCCCTTACCCCTTAAGCATCGAATGTTCTATTTGCTTACCCTATCTAGAACATTCCATGCTACTCGGCGTTTTAAAAATGTACTCACTATTAATTAAAAACATACAAAATGTGCATGTCGGTCGCTGGACTCGAACCCAGGCACATCGGCTCTTCGACCGCTGCTTATACCGCTGGGCTATAGATGTCTTAGACGACACAGCGAATACCGAAATACCTTGACGGCGACTCACCACGACAACAAAACCGTCATTGACCCCGCCGTCGTATCAATCATTAACAAAACAAAATTCAAAATAAATAGTAAATAATGCTCAGAATTCAATCCCAAAATGGCTATAATTAGTAAAGAAACACTTTAGTTTTGAGTTTGAGTCCATATTTCATTATTGAAGAAACGTCGTTACGGCATTATTTGTAAATCGCCGATTTACGTAAGAAATCCTTCATATTTTATTATTATAGAATGCGTAATAATCTCGTTCGGATACGGCCTAATGCGCGCCATAAATCGGCAGTTATCGCGGATGTGACAAAAGTTACGGGTGCCCAATAAATTGTGTATTGACGTTATGCGGTTATCGACGCTGGGCTGCCAGCGAGGTGAACCAAATAACAGAATAAAGAAATGTTGTATTCGCCTGGCTTTGACTGGGTGTGCAGGAAAGGAAAAAATACAAACAAATATTGGAAACGAAAAAAACGTGTGCGGTTTTTTTTGGCCGCGTTCATGGAAAGGCGTCACGCCGGAAGTTTCTAAATAAAAACATATTTAGGAGTGTTTATGTAGAAGTGTGAGGGTTTCCACAATCATCTGATCGCGTGACGCACCGTCGTACGCGTCGCCTGTCCAAAATAAAGGTTTTTAGGGCTCCGTACCCAAAAGGGTAAAAACGAAACCCTATTACTAAGGCTCCGCTGTCTGTCTGTCTGTCCGTCTGTCACAAGGCTGTATCTCATGAACCGTGATAGTTAGACAGTTGAAATCTTCACAGATGACGTATTTCTGTTGCCGCTATAACAACAAATACTAAAAAACCGGCCAAGTGCGAGTCGGACTGGGGCTCCCAAACAACAGACATGATTTTTTTTCCCTTTTTTATAGATAATGGTATGGAACCCTTCGTGCGCGAGTCCGACTCGCACTTGGCCGGTTTTTATTTTGATTATTAGTCTACATTGTGTCCTAGTGCTGGGCAAACGCCCCCCTTTTTTCCGCCACTCGTTTCGTTCCTGTGTTAGTTTTCGCCAGTCCGTACGAAACGTATCAAGGTCGTCCCGCCATCTCCATTTTAGTCTGGCTACCTCGAATATCAAGGTTGATGATTTGAAAAAAAAAAACGCATTTAATTTGATTCTGAGAGTTAACATGAAAAATGAAAAAAATTAAAAACGAAAAATAGTTTATTGGTAACAAACAGTGTTTAAACAAATTAAGAAAGGGATGGGACCTTCTAGTAAGTGGCAACACTTGTGACAGAAGATCCCGCTCTTCCAGCATCAAGTTTAGAGGTATAACCAATAGTATACAAAGTTAACATGTAGGTAGATAAGTTAAGTATGTTAAGCTAACTTACGTTAAGTTAAGAACAATTATATTTATTACTAGCTTCTGCCCGCGACTCGTACAAAACTTGCGCCCCCTATTTCGACGATGATTCCCGGAATAAAAAGTATTATATTCTCGTATGTTAATCCAGGTTATACACTATAATGTAGGTATACCAAAATTCAGTTTAATCCGTTTTTGCGTGATTGTGGTCCAAACTTTAGCATCATAGCCCAGCGGCGGCTGCGAGTCGGAAACGATAACGCAGGTTAATCAAAGATGGCAGCGACAGTTGCCCAGTCACTTGACCAAGGGGGACAACTGTTATTCGCGTCCGCAGGAGCTACTTTTACCACAACCCTGCACGTGTCCCCTGGGTGGTACTATTTATTATTATAGTTGTGCTAAAAAACTAACATTAAACACCATTTACTCGTACACATTGTGTATCAAATTATAGTAGATAATTTGATACACAATGTGTACGAGTAAATTTAACTTTTATACCATGCAGTGTTCAAATTTGCCACTCGACTTTAAAAATAGGCAAAACATACAATGGTATACATACACTTTTCTCCATTTCTGAACCTATGATTGCTGCTAGAAGTGGAACTTAAAAAAAAACATGTGGTCTGTCTAAGGCTGGAAACAGTGCTCGACCGACGGTCAGCGCGTATGGTCGGTCGGGCGTAGCTATCGCTGTAGAAAGCATACTGTGCGTTCAGACCGATGCTCACCGTCAGCGCGTATGCGGCCATAGTAAAACACGCGCGACCGACCGTACGCGCTGACGTCGGTCGAGCACTGTTTCTAGCCTAACTCTTATAGAAACTCAGTCGTGAATACCCGTAGGTATTTATACACATTTTGGTTTATTGTACTTAATGACAACGAATGCCTACATTTAAGTTTCTACTTGTAAAGATAATTAATTATATGCAGGTACTTTGACATATTATATTCTTTGACTTCCCGAAGTGTTGTGTAACCGCCCTGTGCAACCCGAACTGAGCCAACTTGAACTGGGGCGGAAATAGAAATATGTATGAGAAAAAAATGTTGGTAGCGACGCAGCCGATTTAAACAGCGTTTGGCTGAAAGTGTGTACGCTGTTTATATATAGTAGAATGCGAAAAAAATAATAAAAAAATTTTTTGACGCGATTTATTTTTTACATTTGTATGGAGCAGGTCGCCCCAGTCGGCCAACACTCCATACAAATGTAAAAAATAAATTTTGTCAAAAATTTATTTTTTTATTTTTTTCGCATTCTATGCTCGATTCTGAACAAACGGTTTTCAGGTTTTGCGTTATTTTATTAACACGTTGTATATAATGAAATACTGGTCTAAATCGAATACCTGGAGACAACATTTTTTTTCACCACCCCTCCAATTTCTGCCCCAGTCCAAACTGGCTCAGTGTGGGTTGCACATGGAGGTTCCAAAACGGTTCGAGAGCTCAAATACCGCGAGCCATCCGGTTGCGTCTTCGACACTGAAACTACGCGTCATTGCTTTAACTATATTATGAATGTACTAAACTCTTACCCTCTTATTCATAAAACTTAAAATGCCTCTGCTAAATAAAATGTGCTTTGTCCCTTTCTTACGAACACAAATGTCAAAGTGACAGTGACAGGACAAACGAATTTTAACGCCATTTTAGTTAAAACGGGCTTGTAGGACGTTTATGAATACGGCCGTAAAGTGGGGGACAGACGTACGAGCTATAAAATCGCGAGTTTAAAATTCGTGAACTTACTCGCCTCGGCGTCAGTGACACACCCAGGCGAGTAACGTCGTCGAGCCGTAAGTACGCGAACTTACTCGCCCGTCTGTCACCTACTCCAAGCGTTCCGCACCCACAGACTGGACACACAAAATGGCGGCTCGCGGTTCGCTTCAGTGACAGACGTACGAGCAAAATTCAAACGTGTTGGATCGTCGAAAAACTGGCTCGGCGGTTTTAAAGTACGCGTACTTACGATGACACACAGGCGAGTAAAGTCGTCGAGCCGTAAGTTCGCGAACTTACTCGCCCGTCTGTCACCCACTTTAAGGTCTCTCCTCGTGCGCTTGGCAGCGAACGATAAATCCACGGGAAAATACTCCACCTCATTACGACTGTAAATAAAAAAACATACTATTAGATGAGTAGCTTCGATTTCCTCGAATGAGAGATAGGAATATACGTAGGTACCTATAGGAAAGCGCATTTATATTTCCCCCAGCAACTCGGAATTTTATTTACAGGCAATTTATCTTAAAAGCCTACTTTATTACGGAATCTGACGCCTCCATTGACTGCGTGAATGGTCAATCGAATTCCTTTCTCTGTGGAAATGTTGTAACTGGTTTTGTAGACCTAGAGATCTTTGCGAGAATTCCATGTCATTGATAACACGGATTACTTTCTAGTCTTTTTTGTAACTGAAAATTGTTTGTGTTAATTGTTGTCTTTTTTACGTATATAATACGTATATGTAAATAACTATGTTAGATATAACGTTCAGTGGGTATAACGAAGTACTGGTATAATAAATTTGAAATATTATGCAAATACTCATCTCTATCCATATCGGATTGCCTACCTATTCTACTCTAAGGCAGGTCGGTGTAGGTACGACGACTAGCAAAGCGAGGAGGAGTGTTAGGTAGAACTGCGACCCTACAGCGCGCGGGCCGAGCGAGCGAAGCGAGCGTACTGCGGCAGCGGCCGGCGAAGCACCAGAACCGATTTTATTTACAATCCTATACGTTTCTTATGAATTTACTACAGGTATCTTTTTATATTTTTCAACACATTATACCACTAATACTTATACCATATATTCATTATATTTGGTAAACGTTATATCTAATGACTTTTATACTTATTGAACATTATACACCATGAAATGATCTATTTTGTTGTTATATCAAAAGTTTATTATGCCCCTGAATGATTATATTCTATGAAATTACATAAAATGTTCTTATATCCAGTGAAAATATAGCGAAAGTTGTTATACCGATCATTACACACCCGATTTTAGCATATAAAAATTTATTAGGTAGGTCAAGAAAGTAAAAGGGCCATGCGCAGTGCAGGGTTCCGTAGCTGCCCGTCCGTCACAGAGTACGAACTAAAAAAAGGCTTAAGACAGAAAGACATGACGAAACTATAACGGTTCCTTGTTGGCTACGTACCATAAAAAATATATTTTCACGCAACATAAATACAGTTGCCGAATGCTTTTGGTGTTCTTCATAAAACAATTTTAATCAAAAGGCAAATCTAAATCGGCAATGTCATTTCAGTGGGACCGTCTCCGACAACAATCCTGGATTTTTTGGAGCTCGAATGTCATGATGTTCTAAGAACCAAGATGCCTAAGGTCTGCGACTGGCCTAGTTTCTAACAAATAGCTAGCCAAAAATCGTAACCTAATTGCGTATTGATAAGACCCTATGACGTAAAATTTTCACAAGAAGCTTCGAGTCTAACCGTACAGGAAACAAGGTCACATGTTTAACGACGATGGAAGAAAATGTCTGAGCTTAAATATTCCGGTTGTTGAACTAGGGTTCGCATGAGCTTCAGCAGTTTACGGCTAGCCGATATAACTTTATCAAGAACAAGGGAAACTTTTGACATGATACCAGAATTACTTGGCTCGCTTTATTCTTAGAGCGTGTCGGTTCGAATATAGTGCTAGCTATAAGTAGCATAAAATGGCACGGCGTATGCGCCCGCGGGGCGGGTTCCTGGCAGTGAAAGCGTTAACTTGCTACGGACTACGGCGTATCACTACGAGTATGACGTCTACGTAATAGCAAAGCACTTAAGTCATGTTACCGTATTTCTGTTCTTATTTACAGGCCACCGATCAAAGAGTCAGTCCGCGTTCTTACAAACAGGTGTGGGTTTTGGATGGATTTTCATAGTGCTTGACAATCGCTTATACATAAACTAGCGACCCGCCCCCGCTTCGCACGGGTTTTTTTTTTTTTTTTCGCACGGGTACTATATATACATATAAACCTTACTCTTGAATCACTCTATCTATTAAAAAAACTGCATCAAAATCCGTTGCGTAGTTTTAAAGATCTAAGCATACATAGGGACAGACAGCGGGAAGCGACTTTGTTTTATACTACGAGTATGTAGTACACATACCTATATGTATATATATGTATCTCGTACCGTGAAAAATTTAACCTGTGCGTTAACGCGGCCTTGCGTTACGAATCCCGTTTGATATTACCTACTGTGGTGTGCGCCCTCGATTTTCCGTTTGCAGATTTATCACCTGAATCCGTTTTGCTGACTGCATTATATGACTCCTATTTAATTTAACTGCTTACTAAACGATGACTGCTTAAGAGGCACTCATGAAATGATTGAAAAGCTCTCCAAATAAAATTAGCAAAAAGGCCCAATAAGTATACACTTGAAATTTGAAAGGCTTGGTCAAACATCGTAGAAGAAGTTTGTATAGGTACTTCTTTCAATCGGCTCTGCAAATATCGTAAACATCAGCTGCGTAGGTACCTATAATATACGAATGTGGCACCCACGTATGCGAAATAGGAAGGTTTCATTAGGTTAGGTTAAGTTAGGTTTAATGAATTAATGGCTGAGGGGAAATTAATTAAGACATTAAGAGACCGAGAACATGTATATCGCGGTATGGTACCACGTCTGCGTAGCGTGCCAAAATTCATAAGTGGGTAATTTTTATTTTATTTATAAAAGACTGTCCAGTGATTGAACCTAGTTATCAACTGGCGGTAAGCGACGATAGAGCCTAAGATGAAGCTCACTCTAAGTATTCATAATGAAGTACTATGCTAAACTATGTAAAACAATGATATGCAATATTTTATTTTCACGCATTAAAGTATGGGTGTAAAACATGTAGTAAATAAATAATAAATAAAAAATACTAGGGGACAATCTTACACAAATGAAACTAGCCCCACAGTAAGCTCAATGAGGCTTGTGTTATGGGTACTAAGCGACGATATATTTAATAGATATCAATACATAAATACATAGAAAACGACCATGACTCAGAAACAGTACGTGGGCATGAACTCCCATCACACAAATACACTGCTCTTAACTACCAGGATTCGAACCTTCAGCTTCGTAGGCAGACCCATTACGCTAAATGGCTCATCAATGCATAAATAAAATCCGTATCGATGGACGCGTACTAGAGTAAATTAATGCTTACCCGGGTCAATTTCCCAAGCAATAAATTTTGATGACAAGACTGAAAACGCAGGTGCAGAAAGCTTAAATAATAAAGTACATTTTTTTTTGGGAAACATCTCCCAGTTAGTTGGCTATCTCGGGCAATAGCTAAAATTCAAATATTAATTCAGTTAATAATAAAAAAAAAAAAATGAAGGACTAATTTTTCATCAAGGTGGGTTGTCCGGAACCCAGTTTTGTTTGGAAAATGCCGCCTAAGTCGAAAACTATGTGTGAATATAAAAATCTTTTAGCTCCTTTTAACACCATATAAATAGGGAACAAAAAATATGACTCGGTATACATCTCATTTGTACGCGCCCCTTTAATTATGTACAAATATATTTGTCCGGAGAAACTTTTTCATTACCGCGGACAAGGTTTGTCAACGATTTATTTGCTAATTTTGAATCGGTAAGCCCCCCCGCCTCATACGCACTTCCAGAATCAGTTACGATGCGGCACTCGGCGAGTGAGCACGTGTGTAAGTGGCGATGCGACGGCCTGCTACACGTAAGTATATCATTTCCGCGGTACGGGGACAAAAAAAATATTATTCCGGAGTTTGCTATATCTTAATTGTTTTTTATTTGTTGTGATTGAAATTATTATATAACATGTATTCGATATTCGTGATATCAAGAGTCGTATTGGTTTAATCATAAGCGGTATAATATGTTTTTAAATATTTTTTTATCCAATGTTTCTCATTCCGCCGTTTTCATTCCGGTGTTTCTGGTGTAGTAAAATGGCTATAATACCTCCTGGAATGAAAATAACACTGGAATGACTTAAAATGTAGCTTCACTTCATTAAACAAATACCTACATTATTTATTTTATTATAATTTATACTTATTTCATCTAAGTAAATAAATAATACATAAATAAATAAATATTTGGGGACAATCTTACACAAATCGACCTAGCCCCAAACTAAGCAAAGCTTGTACTATGGGTACTAGACGAGGCTATACATACTTATATAGATAAATAAATACTTAAATACATAGAAGACATCCAGACTTAGGAACAAATATTTATGCTCATCACACAAATAAATGCCCTTACCGGGATTCGATCCCGGGACCTCCGGCTTCGTAGGCAGGGTCATTACCAACTAGGCTAGAGAGGTCGTCAAGTGTATATAACTACTATCCAGTATTTTTATTTTAAATACATGTTCCGCTATATTGATTTTGGTCAACTTACTTGATTGTTTAATATTTAATTTTATCTATTCAATCAAAGTAAGTACATATACTTCTTCTCAAGATTAGCTTAATTAGTTTCACCTATGATGATTTTGAAAAATAGAGACAAAAAAACATAAGATTAAGAAAAAATATGACATATTTAATTAAAGTGTAATAAATAATTAATTTTCTATACAAAATGTTTTTTCCTCGAATACTAATCCTAGAAATAGCTTCAATCTGAAAAATGTTTCAAATGTGACCTTTGTATAGAAAAAGGGTTAAAATTTAGATTTACATGGAATTATACTGATTATAACTTTCGCAATTTACGCTCATTACTTTAACAAAACTCGACTTAACCGCTGTTGTGCTTAGAGTTTTATTATTTCATAAAGAATAAACAAATTAAAAAATAAATTGAGATTAAAAAGTATTGGTTTTTTTTACCCATCAATATTTTTAATATAAAAAAGTTAATACAGACTAAACTTGTTAAATGCTAGGTGAAGCAGTAAAAATAAAGTTATATAATTTTAAACCGTTTTTTTTTTAATTCCAGTGTACGATATTTCGTTAGGGCGTACGTTTCTATCATTCTGGTGGGTATTTATTATTCCGTTTGCTTTTATTTTCATTCATGTGTACTGTTTTTATCATGCTGGTGTACATTTATCATTCCGTTGTGCGTTTCATTTTTCACTCTCTATTATCTCAAAAACTATTTAAGATATCAAGTTCCCTTTTAGAGCATATGCATAATACTGTCTGAACTATCTGTTGACATTTAAAAATCGACGAAAAAACCGAAACAAGGGATCACACCGGAATGATGCAAAACACGTCTACTGTTGAAATTGACCCACCCGCACTCTATACACACAAAACACACTACACTAAAAATAGTTTGTACAGAAAATGTACTCCCTTGGTTTGAACGTTAGCTGACAAATTTACACCATAGGCATAAACAATACGGGAGTGCTATGACGTAAGAAAGGGTTGTTACTCTTTAGTACCACACAGGGGACACGTGCAGGGTTGTGCAGCTTTAAAGGCCAAAATAATGTATGCCATACGATTAAATAAATAAGAAAGGGTTGTCAACAGATCAAATAAACGTCCAGTTATATAAATTATGTAATAATAAAAATACTCTGTACTCATTTCTACCTCGATAAAGGATATTCAAAGTAAAATAAGTTATATTCTTCTCTGATTTAACTTCTGTCGCCTTTTAGCCAAGTTTAGATACCTATGGCGGTATTATAGGTTACCAGGCGTCGTTTTGCGCCAAACCGAGTGTGGGATAGGCCTGCAGGTTGAACATGTAACGCATTGTACGGACGCTGGGTAGATTTAAATGTATATTTTTATATGGAAAAATTATAGTTGAATAGTCCTAACGCGCGTTCGACAAGTGACGTGATTACCCCTTGAGGTAAGACATAAGCGACATACCCAACTACGTTGCCATTAGGAAATCCATAACAGTCGTAAATAACTGAGACCCAATAAGGCACATACTTACCACGCTAACAAGGCCAAAGGGTAACCCAATCCTCATGTACATAGGCCGTTTTAAATACGTCTAACACTGTACTGTCTGTCGCCAAAGTAATGTTTCTCGTGATCATATATCGTGAATAATATATGGAAGCTTGTAGGCGGTGATCTACATATGTAAATGTGTCCTGAGTTACAAGTAACATGGGAATATTTTACTCAGGCAAATAGAGTTTACGAGCTAAGATTAGCTAAATTGCGTAGCCGTATAGAATTCCAACATTTTCGCGAGACGTACAGAATACCTACTTTCCTACTAATATTGTTAATGTGAAAGTTGGAATGCTTGTTAATCAATCACGCCAACAGACTTTGATTAAGCATCGAGATGGGAAAACGTGAAATAAAATATAGAATATAATTACAAACTACCTAAAGGATTAAATCGAGGATGAAAGACGGATGAACTTGCGAGCAAAGACTGGTTTGAAATAAAGTTTATGATTTCTTTAATTAATCGTAATCTAAATTTTATAAAATCTTTACATAACCATTAAATAGTTTAATTAATATTTCAATAATAATAATGTCAAGCTCTTCTTATAATTCTACAGTCAATATAACATAACTATAATTTTAAGTTTATACTCGTAATAAAACGGATTATTAAGTATTATTTCCATGAAAAGTTTAACGTTACGTTTTCTTGGGAATAATCGTTAATCAAGTGACTTTAACTCAAGACTTTTTTTATATAAACCCTGAAATGATTGAATGGATACCACGATATTAAGGTACAATGCATTTTTCATCGATTTCGATTTACTTAGCTGAAATTTCTGTCATATAAATTATTTTCAGCAGAAGAGGTCCACTCGCTTAATCCACATTCAAACGACGTAAGCATAAGAACAGTCCCATACACCTTTGTATATACGAGTGCATACCCCAGTCTGTCTTGAGCTGAGGCTAACACTAAAATAACATTGGAATTGTATTTGTAGGCTTTCTCCTGCGCAAGTCAATATATTAAACGGTTTTATTTTCCCAAACTTTTACATTACGTTAATATGTTTAAACTTTTCACGATTGTTAAAACAATTTTTATGTCCATTAAATTTTATTTTAAAACTTTAAGGGCGTGTTCCAACTCCAAGTGACAATTACAGACTGATCAACGTTAAATATGGCGCCGGCCGCTGTCCATATATTATAAACTTTTTGAACTTTCCATACAATATTCCGATTTTAACGAACACCGCTTACGATGATTACAGGCGGTTTGGTGCAACCCGCAATAATTTCCAGGAACCCGCAAGGTGCTACGAAACCATTGCCACTGAATATGTTGTTTCTTGTATTCGTTCTAGCACGTTAGCTCAGCGCGCGTGATAGCCATTGCGCAAACTATATCGTGGATTGTGAAATGTACATTACAACATAATCCCAATACGTAGTAGCGTGTTTCAAAATTGAGCCCTTGGAATAATAAGATGGCATGCTACGAAACCATTGCCACTGAATATGTTGTTTCTTGTATTCGTTCTAAGCACGTTAGCTCAGCGCGCGTGATAGCCATTGCGCAAACTATATCGTGAATTGTGAAATGTACATTACAACATAATCCCAATACGTAGTAGCGTGTTTCAAAATTGAGCCCTTGGAATAATAGGATGGCATTAAAACAGCGGAGCGCGACTGCCACACATGGCTAACTGCTGAAACTAATGACTGAGATCCTCACAGACGCTGTAAATTTTGTAAAACAGCATTTCACTTCAGTCGCTATTTTATTATAAAGCAGCATTTCACTTTAATCGCTATTATGTTATAACGTTGGTAGTGAAATGCTGTAAGCATATTTTGTGCAGTCAATATAATAAAATTTAGTACAAAAATAAAGAAAGCACATCTGTGCACGCTTTTATGTTGGTGATTATTCTATGATACAGATATTTTTGTCGTTTGTTGTGTAGAAATATCAACGTTGTTGGTCAACTGTACTTGACTAACCATGCTGACAGCATCTTACGTTTTGGTGCCACGTTTTTAATTGGTATTTAAGACTAGCTTCCGCCCGCGACTTCGTCTGCGTGGACCCTGGCTGAAAAATATTTTATATTTTAATCTAGGCTTTAAACTATCTTTGTCCAAATTTTCATCCAAATCATTTGAGCCGTTTAAGCGTGATTGACTAACAAACATTCAAACTCTCGCATTTATAATATTACTAGCTTCCGCCCGCGACTTCGTCTGCGTGGACCCGGGATGAAAACTATCCTATATTTTAATCCAAACTATAAACTATCTTCATGCAAAATTTAATCCAAATCGGTTGAGCCGTTTAGGCGTGCTTGAGTAGGTACCTAACAAACATCTAAACATCCAAACTTTCGCATTTATAATATTAGTAGGATAGTAGGATGTATTTTTTTACTGCTACAGGTGAAGCATATTTTTCCACCTTGTAGCGGATATCACTCGTAGAGGCTTTGCTCATTCAGTGGGTCATGGGCCTAGAATGGGTTAAACTTAGACCCATGAAAACGAGCGGTGAGCGGCAGGCATGGCAACTCGTACTGCGTATGGTAGATTCTGCATAGTAAGCTAAAAAAATGGTCAACCACTTATCGACTCTATTATTTATTTGTTCGTTATGATTCAAAACTTGCAGACCTTGGCTGCCTGTACGAATTGCAGAAGGATGGCGATTACGATGCCGGCGATGAGGCTTCCACGTCCGCTCCTCGTCTCCTCCGTGTGCTCCATGTCCGTCGTGACGCTTCTTTACCTTTAATATGAAAGTTCACTAACACATTAATTGCCCAGAATCGCTACGCGCTTCGCTCGTAGCCGATCCCGTGGTTTTCCTCGTATGTAGCGGAAAGCGACTACGGCGGTCTGACGCATATGTGTCGTCATGGGCTCTGAATGGGTTAAAGCTCCACCAGAGCGTCCTTGACGTCTCATCTTGGGTTCCTCTTTGTCTCGCACCTATCACTTTGTATAAAATGATGAAAATTATGTCAAGGCGTTGCCATTTATGGACCAACCTACAAAATGTTAAGCGTTTTCATTGGGATCGCGAAAGAGTGAGTTAAATAAAAAGAAACATCGTTAGGCTAAAGCCATCAATGCTTGGATTTTCGTCAACGACTTTTATGCCCTATTGGTTTTTCAATTCAGTGAGTCCAGTCAGATTCATGTTCCATATAGGCGAGATAGATTATGATCCTACCTTATTGAGCTGCGTCGCTGCTTATTAGATGTAGTTGAGGAGATATTGAGAAATATGCTGATGCCAATATCGGGTCACTGGGTAAATAGATTATTGAAATACCAAGAGCTTGTTGTAGAATTTATTACAAACAAAAATTGTGAAAAAGAAGAAATGACTTTTATTAATAGATGTATGAAGACAACAAATGGATAATTCTGAAAAATAATCACTACATAGTATAAAACAAAGTCGCTTCCCGCTGTTTTTCCCTATGTGCTTAGCTCTTTAAAACTACGCAACGGGTTTTGATGCGGATTTTTTTAATAGATAGAGCTATTCAAGAGGAAGGTGTATATGTACTTTAATATATGTAGTATACCCGTGCGGGTCGCTAGTATGAACTATTCTGGAAAAGCAGCGTAAATTCGAAAAATACATAAGAAAATTAGTGCGATTTCATAATGTGGCATTTTAATAGGTAAGTAATAAAAAAAAAATACAATTGCGCTTTATACTAAGTACACTTTTTTGTAGATTATCGATGATTTCATCGTTAATTTAGAAAGTATTAATATTTTGTTTTAAGTATTAGATATAATCTGAGCTTTAAAGAACATTTCTATGATATATTAGATATTTTAGCGATGATTGTTACAGCTACATAAATCCATCAATGGATGATAATATTAAGGGAGGGTTACATCATCCAAACTTTAAAGGCCGGTAAACGTTAAATATGGCAACGGTAGCACTGCCATCTCTTAGATAACTGTCAAATGTCCTACTTACAAAATTGAGAGCATGCATTTAACGTATTCAAAGTCAAACACATGTACGACTGATTTCGATATGAGTGAGAAATGCTGCTACGAGTTACGGTGTCTACGACACGTAGCACATTCCCCCAACGGAAAAAACTACACACCGTAGCATTACTTAGCCGCGAATGAGTTAAATATAGGTTTCGAAGTCGTTACAAAACTGACGCGTAACTTTCAGCACAAAACTGACTGGGTGGACGTGATTTTAATATCACTTAACTTATGCTTAACCGTAGATCTTCTGAACATGTACTTTAACTGACATAACTTACGATTACCGACAGTTTGAAACAACCGAGCCTTTGAGTAATATGGTGGTAATGACCGCGACGGACTCCACCTAAAGTTCTGCAAGCAGCCGCAAAACACAACATTTCATGATAATTTAAACAACTCGCTCGCCTTTGAATATTTCACGAATAACGGCCGCATTCGTCGTTCACCGACATTGAAACAATCCGCGCGCACAAAGCTAATGACAACATACATCCCTGAAACGAGCAACGAATCCTGCAACATTATTATTTCACGCTCCCTCCGAATCCGCGAGAGCTACGGCCCTCCCGAGACCTCATCTACTCGCAAACTTATCTATTATTTAATCTTTTCTCAGGTATGAATGTTCATTAGTCCGCAAATAAGCGCTTTTATGTTCAGCGACCTTTAGAAAAACCGCTTATAGGTAGTATAAAATTATACAGAAAATACGAGGGTATATATCTAGCGGACCGGACAAATTAAATAGGCTGGGGTATCTTTTTACTTTTCGAAATAAAAGCGTAGCCCAGTAAGAATTTCGTTGAATTCAGGAGGCTTATTTATAACGGATACGGTAAATCATTCTTCTCCGCCATGTTTCGGCAATAAACACGGCATGTAAACAAAATTGCCGGAATGTTGTTTTTAAGGTACACTTATTTCTCGTCACGTACCAAAAGCAAGTAAAAAAAACGAAACCACAGTCCTAACATTTTTACAAGTACGTGCTAAAACTGGTATCCCCTCATCCATACTATCCATACTATCCATACTTCCATATCCATACTAATATTATAAATGCGAAAGTGTGTCTGTCTGTCTGTCTGTCTGTTACCTCTTCACGCTTAAACCGCTGAACCGATTTGGATGAAATTTGGTATAGAGATGGTTTGAGTCCTGGGGAAGGACATAGGATAGTTTTTATCCCGGAAATCATCCCCCAAGGGGATGAAGTGGGGGGTGAAAGTTTGTATGGAACTACGATATAAACGAGTTCCACGCGGACGGAGTCGCGGGCAGAAACTAGTTTGGTATAAAATCAATAATCATAATCATAATCACTTATTCATTTCTTGAATGTGTTACATTAGTAAGACGAAATAAAAAACAACGTTGCTCGGCACATCCTGCCTGAATGGGCATAGAAATGTTACCTAAACTGCATTCCTATAACAGACTATCGTTTCTTATGACCTATCATGCAGCATGCAAAAATAATAAAGTTACAACCTTACACTACATTTTGCGGATTTTTAAAGGAACTAATTTCTTTTACTGGCAAGGAGTACTCTTTGACAACAGTTGTCAGAAGTCATCGAATTTCACCGATATAAAAAACAGCAAGGAAGAGGAAATACTTCGCGATTGTTAAATAAATCGAAAGCAATCCATAGTGATGTCAGAAAGCTTATTTTGAATGTAATTGAAGATTTACAGCAAAAAAAGGATGGCGATTGTCTAGTATTTCTATAAACAATGTCTTGAAATTGGATGTTGACATGACCGGTACTGAGATTGTATAGTGCGGTCGTAGCTGGTATTGATTGATTTCTTATTAAAATATTGTGATAAAATTTTAAAACGAATATAGAAAAAGATCCTTTAGTCGAATTCCAGACCGAACGTTTTATAATTGAGGTCGGCGGCCTTGAAAGCGACACATATTTCCTAAAAAGAGGCATTTCGGATTGTCTTATTAAGTTGGGTAACTTATTAATCTTATTATACAATTTGGGTGCCATGACATAAACACTTTTTGCACGCAAGGCTGTTTTTGATTGCTGATACGAGATTTTGTGTCCCTGCCGCGTATAAGCAGCAAATATGATTCATATTTATTTTGACATAGCAATTTCAAAAATATATAAACATGGCACAGTTAGTATTTTCAAATTAATAAAATATGGTTCACTCAGAGTACTCAGACACTTCTTTTGTGCCTGGAGATCGAGTAAGCTGGTCGACATTGCGTTAATATCTTTCGAATCTTCACATTTGATTAATTTTACTGTTTTAATTACATGTTGGAGGAGAAATGGTTCATTTTCAATGTGCTTTGAAGTGCAGCGGGGATGTCTGGGCGAGCGCAGGCCCCTATTTCACCAACTTGACAATTGTCACCTGACAACGACAATTCTCCGTACATTGCTGATTCTACAAGTAACCTAGCAACCACCTTAACTTTTAGAACAAGCAATGTATGGTGAATTTTCAGTGTCAGGTGACAATTGTCAAGTTGGTGAAATAGGGGCCAGGTGTTCTTGCGTTGACTTAGAACCGGTTCAGCGCGGCGGCGGCGGTCGCCGCTCGGTGCTCGGTGCTAATCCCAGCTGATTCACTTATCAATAGTTCGAGCGAGTCGTGCTTGTTATTATTGCTACTTGTTTCAGATTTAATTATACGCCAGGATGTCCTACAGATGTTGTCGCTGCTTGAAATTAGATTATTGAAATATAGCTTGCGAGCGGCGTAAAGTTCCTTCGAGTACCTGTTTTCGAGATCTACCACTGTATCACTATACAATTGGTTTTGTAACGCTTTATTTTGCAGCGTTGTTTTTACATGTCGCAGACGGTTACGTAACTGGATAACTGGTTCGCTTACCCATGCCTTGCTTACATTTTTTATAGGATACTTTTCAAATACAACAAACAGTTCAATTTTTTTTTTTTTTTTTTGTGGAAAATTTATGTCGTAAAAATGTTGATTATGTTAATAACAATGTGAAATAATTGGCCAGGGCTTGCTTTTTTATCTAGAGCAGAGGGCCAGTCAAAGTTGTATAAACAATAAATGAAATTGTATTTGTTCATATCGGAAAATAGTCTTTTCCAAATAACAATGTTAAGTTGTAACACTTTTAGTGTAGTAATAGTGATTAATACGCATTTGTGGTCAGATATAAACATTTCGTACGGTTCGACACATAATACTTCGTTTTTTGAAATATTGGTATAGTCGTGATCGATGCAAGTACTAGTTGTCTTGCAAATTCTGGCGGGGAAGGAAACTAGACTCATGCCAGCTGCTTTTATAAGGTCCAATATAACCTTTTATAAGGTCCAATGGAACCTTTTATATTCAAAATTCAAAAATTTCAAAAATTTATTTTGTAAGTAGGCCTCAAGGGCATCATATAAGGTCCAATAGAACCTTTTATAAGGTCCAATAGAACTTTTTATAAGGTCCAATATAACCTTTAATAAGGTCCAATATAACCTTTTATAAGGTCCAATATAACCTTTAATAAGGTCCAATATAACCTTTTATAAGGTCCAATAGAACCTTTTATTAGGTCCAATATAACCTTTTATAAGGTTCAATAGAACCTTATAAGGTCCAATAGAACCTTTTATAAGGTCCTATATAACCTTTTATAAGGTCCAATATAACCTTTTATAAGGTCCAATATAACCTTTTATAAGGTCCAATAGAACCTTTTATAAGGTCCTATAGAACCTTTTATAAGGTCCAATATAACCTTTTATAAGGTCCAATATAACCTTTTATAAGGTCCAATAGAACCTTTTATAAGGTCCAATATAACCTTTTATAAGGTCCAATAGATCCTTTTATAAGGTCCAATAGAACCTTTTATAAGGTCCAATATAACCTTTTATAAGGTCCAATAGATCCTTTTATAAGGTCCAATAGAACCTTTTATAAGGTCCAATAGAACCTTTTATAAGGTCCAATAGAACCTTTTATAAGGTCCAATAGATCCTTTTATAAGGTCCAATAGAACCTTTTATAAGGTCCAATAGATCCTTTTATAATGTCCAATAGAACCTTTTATAAGGTCAAATATAACCTTTTATAAGGTCCAATATAACCTTTTGTAAGGTCCAATAGAACCTTTTATAAGGTCCAATAGAACCTTTTATAAGGTCCAATATAACCTTTTATAAGGTCCAATAGAACCTTTTATAAAGTCCAATAGAACCTTTTATAAGGTCCAATATAACCTTTTATAAGGTCCAATATAACCTTTTATAAGGTCCAATAGAACCTTTTATAAGGTCCAATATAACCTTTTATAAGGTCCAATATAACCTTTTATAGGGTCCAATAGATCCTTTTATAAGGTCCAATAGAACCTTTTATAAGGTCCAATAGAACCTTTTATAAGGTCCAATAGAACCTTTTATAAGGTCCAATAGATCCTTTTATAAGGTCCAATAGAACCTTTTATAAGGTCCAATAGAACCTTTTTTTCGTTAGTCTTCGTTAGATCCTTATTGAAATCTCCCACAATTATAACTTTATTTTGGTTGAATGCGGGGAGTTCAATCATTTCGTTTAACTTTGATATGAATAAATTAAAGTTATTAGGCTCACCTGTCTGAGGAGGGGGTCTATAGATACATACGACGATCACGCCTTATCTTAATTCATTTGCTATAATCATTAACTAGTCATGAACTCAAATACTATAACAGTTTTTCAATTATGCTCATTTGGCATAAACTTCAAATTGTCTTAACTCTGTATAATCAACAAAATCTCGAACCATTATAAGACATGACAACATCACATCTAGCTTGATATACGAATGCCACCAAAACTTAACAGAGATGTGCGCAGATAAAAACTACGTTACCATACAATGGATCAAGGGGCACAGTGGCTCAAGAGGAAACGATGCAGCGGACGAACTGGCCAGGAAAGGCTCAGAAACAGCGGCATACGGACTGAAACCAATCTTACCCCTGCCACAAATCTACATATACAATCAACTTGACTGGAGGAGATAGGCACATTCAGACAGACCGAAGAGATTCTGTCAAAACGCGACAACAAACTCACAACCTCATTACGGAGGACACATAGAAACCAACTACGCAAGAAGGAATAATAACAGGACACAACACCCTGAACAGACACCTCTACAACATAGGTATCACAGATAGCCCAATGTGCAGAGCGTGCATGGAGGCGGAAGAAACGACCAAACATATTCTACTGGACTGCAAGCAGGTAGAAGAATACAGGAAAAAACACCTAGGGTCTCCAGACACACTACGGGACGCAGTCAGAAACACAAAGGCACTCACCAACTTTCTAGAGGAGCTGGGGTCGTTAGAGTAGCGCTACCCCACCATTTCACGCAAAATAGGCACACTGGATGTCGACTTGCGGAAAAGAGCCCAGTATAACTAACTAACTAACTAAGACATAATGGATTAAAATAATATAAAAAAAGATCAACACGGTGAAGTCATTATGACACCATTTTTTATGATTTTATCTTAAGGAATACGCTAAAATAGCCGTATTTTTTATTTTAGTTCTAAACGTAATAATTTACTTAACCGATAGCTCCGGTGGGCGCTACGAGCAGTGTAGCCTACCTATTCTAATCTTAGATAGGTCGGTGTAGGTACGACGACGAGCGCAGCGAGGAGGAGTGTTAGGAAGAACTGCGACCTTACAGCGCCTGAATAAGTAATAGTACTAAGTACAGAAGGTTTTCTGTTAACGAATTCCCTGTATGGGTACGCCAAACGTGTCTAAATGTGGGCATCTCTTTCTATCGCATGAAACGGGGTCTTCCGGAGACTTACTTGACGTATTCTTATCTTATTTTCTTTGGGAATTCTTCCACAGATTTTAATGAATATATACTTACCACCTCCGGTAAGTGTTATTGGTTTCACAGCATTAGTTGAATCTAATTCCACTTGCCACTGTATTATCTTTATGGCTACGCAAATAATTCTCAGATGAAATAACATAAAACTTTATTTTGGTTGAACCCGGTCTATATTATTTTAGGATATGTTTTGTTATTGTTCAGTCTGACGATTCTACCCGGAGCGTTACTCAAAGGTGAATGCGTGAAAGTTATATAACAGGTTTGGTAACTAGTAGGTATACATTTTTTTCCTGACGTATATTTTTTGGGTGAAAATCACGATGCTTTTAATGTGAATATCAAGTGAAGAGTCGGCAAATGTTTTACGGACCGTATTAAGCTTGAGAAATATGCTACACGACAAGGGCACTATGGCAATACCTTATTGCACCAACAGCGTAGGCGCCCGCAAGGTGGGTCCCTGGCAACGAAAGTGTTAAACCTGACTGTCTAAAAAAGACAAAAAAAAAAGTAAGCGACCAACACCAAACATTTTTGTATGTAATAATTTATTAACGAAACAAATTGTTTATTTAAATATTTTTGTTTCGTGTTATTTTTAACGATGAAGTTACCCCGATCATATTTTAAACGATATGATACAGAGAGAAACCATCTTCGTCTGTAGCCCCCGACAGGACTCGAACCTGCGATATCCCTCGATTGCCGGTAGAGTGCTTTAACCACGTGTAACATTGAGTGATTAGTGATTACTAGGCTTAGGACTTTTCGTAGCATACCGTGGTTCTAAAATCTTTGGAGTCGCCATGTGTAAACATTTCGAAGTCAAAGTCAAAGTCAAAAAGTATGATGTCTTATTAACTATAAAGATTTATACATACTGCCACATCGTTACTGAGTGCATTTTAATCGAACGTAATGAATGTTATCACAAACCTATATAATAATACTAATTACTGATCACATGTGATGCTACAATATTATTTATCTAGTTATACATCCTCTTTAATGCCCGTGTTTAGTGAGTAGTGCAAATTAAATCGCAATTTAAAATTAAAAAATATTGACATAATCGGTTGACACTTTTGATACGAGACCGTCAAATTGGTTTTTGATTTTATCTAAGATTAATAATATTCCTACTTCCGAGATTAAATACTGGATAGAGCGGAGTTTGATTTGTTGAGTTGAGTAAAGCTTAGCGACGCTTCGACCGATCACGTTTCGTCTGTTGAAATTAACGTTATATTCTCTAGATTTAATTTTTATATCACCGTTATAAAATGCATTGTTAATTAATATATTACATTATACTATTTTTATTAAATGGCCTTTTTTCACGTTATCTACGTTAATCCCCTAGCCTGATCCCCCAGGGGAATTAGCGGCAATTATTTCACGTTATCCACGTTAATCCCCTAGCCTGATCCCCCAGGGGAATTAGCGGCAATTATTTTATATTCAACTAGGAAAAAATGATAATGTTCGGTTATGGCGCTTCGCCGGACGCTACCGCGTCACGCTCGCTTCGCTCGCTCGGCTCGCGCGCTGTAGGGTCGCAGTTCAACTAACAACCTAACCGTTTTTTTCCCCTGGGGGATCAGGCTAGGGGATTAACGTGGACAACAGCAATTATTTTATATTCAACTAGGAAAAAAATATAATGTTCGGTTATGGCGCTTCGCCGGACGCTACCGCGTCACGCTCGCTTCGCTCGCTCGGCTCGCGCGCTGTAGGGTCGCAGTTCAACTAACAACCTAACCGTTTTTTTCCCCTGGGGGATCAGGCTAGGGGATTAACGTGGACAACAGCCCTTTTTTCTTTATTATATACTATTTTACAACTAAAAAGTCCATAGAATATAGAAGCATGATATGTTTCACAAAGTCCTAAGTCTATAAACTACTTCATACTTTGAAGTTCACTTCGAAAATTTCACATTCGGCGACTCCATGGATTTTAGAACCACGGTATGCTACCAAATGTCCTAAGCCTAGTGATTACTAGTAACAATGACGCAAGATCGTGACAAGTTTCAACAACTATTAGTGTCGGAGGCCAATCCTCGCTTTGGGTCGATGAGCCAAACCATCATAAAACGATCATAATACGGATTCATATAAATTGACATGTATAATTTATCATATATTATGAAATAAATAAATCTAATCTAATCTAATCTAATCATTGAAGTTAGTTTTTAATAGTATCCAATTGCTTGTACCTTTCAGTTCTAACTTAAAATGTATTGAATCAGTTTTAAATGTTTAATTAATTACTTTTAATACATCATCATTAGGTACAGTCGACGTCAAAGATATATTTACAATTGAAAGTTACAATAAGATCTTTACATTAAAGTAAGTTGCCATGTAATGTGACAAGTACTTGTTTACGTGATATATTACAGATTAATATTTTCACTCAATGTGCCCAAAATATGTTTACACTATTTAATCCATAGAGTTTGCCACTCTTTCTGACTTATATTCGTTTACATGATAAGTTACAGAATAATATTTACATTCAATGTGTCAAACGTGATATACGTCAAGAGTAACATTTCTTTTTTTACGTTAAATGATACATAAAAACTTTTACGCATTCTGCTACAAAAACATATTTACATACTTCACCTGTTTATTTGCTAATTTCTTTATAATTCATCTTTTTCATTCTGGCCTACCTTTTATTAATAAATCCTATAACTTTCTTTATGTCATTGAAAACATGTGGGGTCTTATGGTCCAAAACTGGGACTCTTCGAAGGTAAAGACTAAACAAAATTTAAGGGAACATGTGCACGAGCTGTGGGAGTACTATCGCGGTATTGACTACTGTGAAAATTTAGTCCGCTCTATGGCTCTGCGCTCTGCGTCCGCTATATTTTGAGTCTGGTCGCAGCAAGATATCGGAGGTTCCTGCAATTTTCCTTAATGGCAGCCCCATGGACAGAGTCGATAGTTTTAAATATTTAGGGCATATCGTTGCAGCTGATCTAAAGGATGACTTGGACATCGAACGGGAGCGGAAGGCCCTATCGGTGCGGGCGAATATGATTGCTCGGAGGTTTGCAGGATGCTCCAGGGAAGTCAAGGTTACCCTGTTTAGAGCCTTCTGTACTTCCATGTACACCTGCAGCCTCTGGGAAAATTATTCGCAAAGGGCCTATAGGACCTTTCGAATCCAGTACAATAACGCGTTCCGGGTGATAGTGGAACTGCCTCGCTTCTGCAGCGCATCAGGAATGTTTGCGGGGGCGCGTGTTGAGTGTTTTTATGCCACCATGCGCGGGCGCGCCGCATCCCTGGTGCGCCGGGTGCGGGACAGTCCCAATACCATTCTGAAAATGATAGCTGACAGACCTGACTGCACAATTATGTTACACTGTGCGGGATTGCATGCTCCCACTAGTGTAATATTATGGTGAAAATGTCCAGATTTTTATATTATGTATTGTCTATATATACGTGTCTTGTAGTTACACGAAATAAATGCTTTTGATTTGATTTGATTTGATATGGGCCAACGCTTACAAGACGTTCAGGATGTTTTTGGCGGCTATACGCGATTTTAAAATGTTTAAACATTAAGATATTCACATTTTGTATAATTATTAATATAAGAAGCGATGTTTTGGTTTCATAGAAGTAGTATAACATTTTTATTTATTAAATCTCCTAACTTTACTCTCACAAGTCTTTTAATCAAAAGGTATAGTAGACACGAAAGTAGGTATATAAGTTTTTGATTAATACATATAAGCAATAAACCCACGTTCCTATATACTTTGTGCTAAAAACGTAAAGTCAGTTTCATAAACGGTCGGTCGGTAAAGTTTTTGTAGTAGTTTTTATGTATTTTATTAATAAGCAATAAATAAAAATAAATAAAAATAAAAGTCCCCTAAAGCTACCCCATGGCAATCCATACAGTTATTAATCGAATCGAGCTTATCGCGTGTGAGCGTTAGCTTTTGCGTTTGACATGGCGCCTAAAAGGTTAAACTTGTAATTCTTCAGTACCTTTGCATTTACAAAATAACCGACTAAGAACGAGTCGGATTCGTCCATTAAGGGTTCCGTAAAATTAGCAAAAAAAACACGTTTGTTGCCATACAACAGCTCAACTTAAATATTTATTTTATTCTGTTTTATTCTGATTTTAGTATTTGTTATTAAGCTGACCGGCACAAAAATACATTGCCGGAAAGTTTTAACTGTTTGTGAGATAGGTACAGTCTGGTGACAGACAGACAGAGGAACGGATAGTAGAGGGCAGTAATTGGGTCGGTTTTAACCTTTGAGTGCAGAACCCTAAAAATCAAAAATACTGAAAGCTGGTTTAATTGCAAACATCGGAATTGAATACTCGACATAGCATTGACGTCATCAAAAGGAACGAGACAAACAGAGCATTTGACAGTATGGTACTCTTTTCGACGATTGTCATTATTTGAAATTAGAATGCTGCTTTCAATTGTTTGTAAAGATATTTATTTAGCAGGAGGTATAAAGCTCTTTATGTATAGTTGATTGTAAGTATTAAAATGGAGCTTTACATGAAATTTAATTTGACGCATTGAGTGTAAATATTATTCTGTAACTTGTCATGTAAACGAATATAAGTCAAAAAGAGTGGCAAACTCTATGAATTAAATAGTGTAAACATATTTTGGGCACATTGAGTGAAAATATTAATCTGTAATATATCACGTAAACAAGTACTTGTCACATTACATGGCAACTTACTTTAATGTAAAGATCTTTTTGTAACTTTCAATTGTAAATATATCTTTGACGTCGACTGTACATGCAAAATCAGAGTCAATGATTATATATCTAGTCCGCCATTTTTATAAATCAAAATTGGCGCCAAATGATGAATGATTTTATGCAAATCATGTTCCGACAAATCTAAATTGTTGAATATGTAATCTATTTGTATGTTAAATGAAACTAAAGCAGAAAAAATAACAGAGATATAACAAGAATCAGCGAATATAATAAACACTAAAATAAATTTTCAATATTCCATATTAATTCAATCCGACATCACTAAATAGTTAATGTCTGGAAAGGACAGATTCTATTATGCTTTATTATAATATTCTAGCATTTATATACGTTTATTTTGTACTAAAATAGATACAATTACAGTATAGATAAGGCACCGATTAATCATTAGAAATATACACTACTACTTATAACTAAAATAAAGGGTCTCCCCGCGGCATGGTGCCGAAGATGCTGGCGGCATTTCCCCGCTGTATCGCAATACTAATGCGTTGAGCGAGGAAGCCGCCAGCTGTTTGGTCCCCGGTGGTGTCAGCTATTTTTTTTGAAAGTTCCTTGAAGAGATTGAGTGCGCTGGGACCCCCCACGGACCAAGGGTCTCGACGCCGAATGGAACAAAGCAGTATTCGGCGCCGAGACTCCTATATTTGTTAACTTTTGCCTTTTCCGCAGCCTCTGCAGCCGCACCGGCTCTGGAGGACGTTCCGTGGAGATGGGATGGGGCCAATGTGTCGACGCAGGTGGCGTCCCACACCAGCACCCGACCCATCTTCCACGGATTCAAAGACATTCCATCCGGTCTCTTGCCGTCGTCCCTGAGAATGCCGGGTGGCTCTAACAGTGCCGGCACATTGACGCTGGCAAGAGAGCGGCGTAGGATGTCATTGAGCGCGGCGTGTCTGGAAAAGCGGCCCGCACTCTTTTGGCACGAAAGACCGTGATGTCCCAGCGCGTTGACGTCACTGCCGCAGGGACACGTGTGTGGAGCACATACCCGGACTCCAAGCCGCAGACAGGTAGCCACGCGCAGGGTGTGGGGTTCTAAGAAAGTCCCCGTATGCACCGACGGGAACGCGTGTAACCAGGAGCCGGCTTCTCTGGTCCCCACAGCTAAGATCCTGGCGCGATCGGAACCTCTTCTGCGATCTAGGAGAGAGTCGTATATAATTTTTGACAATATGTCGTCCCAGGCCCTTTGTGATTTTAAATTTTGAGGATCCTTACCCGGGCAGGCAATAGACCAGGCGTTTTTGGCCTCCGTCAAGCCAGCAGTCTCATAGTTTACAGGGAAAGCCCCTAAGATTTTATCTATAAGACTTGCCGAGCTGTGAGCGGAGGACAAAAACGCCGGTGCAGAAACACTGGAAATTTTGCGTAACCCTAGCCCACCGTAACGAATGGGGAGGGAAGCTTGGGTCCAAGAATTCTCATTGAGCTGCAGGTTTAAAATAGATTCCAAATTGTCTTTCAATAAGTCGTCCAAGGGTGTTAATAAATTAAGAAAATTATTAAAGGAGCATCAGCGAAGTACATACGTTAATTTTGGAACAAAGAGACAAAACCTTAAAATAGTAAATGCAAAGTGAGGACTTAATTCGAGGAGACGACTTTCGTATTTTTGAAATTTGGAAATGGAATTTGAACAGAAGAGTTCTGAGTAAAAAGTTCGCATTTGGAATAGTTGAGTTCTAGGCCGATGGACTGGAACTTGGATTTTACTGTCGAAAGATCTGAAAGTACAGACTCCAAATCGCCTCCTAGGGTTCCATCGTCAAGGTACCAGACGTTGAATTTCGATTTAAAATTTTGAATTAGATGGTTAATTGCCAAACTAAACATTGCCGGCCCGAGAGGATCACCTTGCTGACAACCTACTACCGACGATATAACAGTATGTGGGTTCAGCGTAACAATGAAGTAGGTAGTTGTATATTTCCGGTACGTTAGTTTTTATTTGTGTCAGCAAGGTATCCCTGTTAACTGAATTAAAAGCGTTTTTAACGTCAATTTTGACCAGCACGTCGCAGGGGGCGTTGGAAAGGAAAGTTCGTAAGGCATGGACGTCTGCCTCACACCCTCCTTTGCCGAAGCCGAGCTGGACAGGTTCAAACAGGGGTTGTCATTTGGAAACTATGTATCTAACTGCAATTTTGGAGGCGAGGCGTCTAAGTGTAGAACCGACAGCAATTGGTCTTACCCCTCCGTCCTTTTTGGAGAGGGCGATGAGGTTTGCTCCATACAGGATCGGGACTATATCTGGATTGGTGGTGCCTGTATACATACAATTAATTAATTTTGTCATTGAGCAAACTAGTCGCTCGCCTGCATCGCCTACAGGGTGAGACGTTAAATCTTTCATATGTTGGGGTGAAAGACCGTCCAGGCCCGCCGCGGAACCGGTTTTGAATGAAAAAATCGCTTTATGGACGTCTCTATTTTTAATTTCAAGGCAGGCCAGGTTTGTCTGTGGGGGGTCCAAAAAGTAAGGGTTAGATGGACCTGGGGGATGTTTAGTCTGTAAAGCCGAAAGGATGTCTGGAGTGTCCGGGGATAGAACGTCGTTAGAGAAAAGGATGCACGTGGCAGGTTCGTTCAGGTCGCCGTCGCTTATCTTGGCCTCTATGTTTTTTTGGCGGTTGAAAGTCAAGGTGATGTTGTGTTTAAGTTGGGGAGGTCCTGGATAATTAGTGCAGTTATTTTTTATTTTCTGGGTAAGGGAAACTTTAGAATCATCTTCTTGTACGTGCAGTATGTTGAACGGAAATAGAAAAAGTTTATGCCAGTCTGTGTTATTATACTGTTGGGTGCAATTATCTATGAGCTGAGATAAATGTGCGGCAACAGTAATTCTGGCACCGCGAGGGATTCGTTTTACCACGGAAACATTTTTTTTAAGATGGCTCAGGTGAAGATGGAACGGATTGGCTGGCGGTAGGTTGGCAGCGGGAAGGGAGGAGGGCGAGGTAAAGGGTTGTTATTAAGAGGTAAGTCATTCTGGCTGAGGAACTGTCTGTGGGCTTTGGTTTTATGTATGTTAAGTCCTCTATTACTTTTAAACGACTTATTACAAAACTGGCATGTAAATGCCGGCGCGTTAATAGCGGGTTGAGTCGCGGGTTGCATCACACACGTTAAAAATGAAATTAAATACGAAATTTTACGATAACAATGCAATAAAAAAGACAAATAATACAATATAAATTACACCACTGCACGAAAGTTGCGAATCTTATTAAATAGAAAGGGAATCGTCACCAAAATGTTCGCCGATAATCCAACTCTCAGCATAATCATTACCGACTTAGTTATAGTAGCATCAACAATTTATCGGTATCACTCACTAGGACTGGGAGCACTTTAAACTATGACAATAGCATTATTTCTTGAAAATAACTGTAAAATGTAAATATTCATTTTGTTGCATTTTCTGTTGTAGTTATTGACAGATACGTGTCATGCCAACCCGGGCGCGCACCAAAGAGTAAGTATATTTAGCGCGCACAGCGCAACAAACTGTCCCGGGCTCCGGACTCCGGTCTCCGCGGAGAAAAATTCTTGTGTGCACTTTGTCTATATTTAAAGTTATTATTTGCGTAAAATATTTGAATTAATCATGATCAAATGTAGTGCAAATAAATATTATTACGGAGACTATATGTGTTTATCCGTTGCTAGGTTCTTTTTTTTTTCCAGTTATTTATTTATTTATTTATTTATTAAATAATTGAGTATCCATGACATTACAGTTTATCCAATGCGTCATGACACTTATAACTTAGCAAATAACAATGATTAAAAATTACAATGGTACAGTTGATTCCTTGGCATCCATCGTCTCACTGAATCTCAGACATTCACAACACACAGCCGCCCATCGCCAAGCAAAAAGGTCACATTCAGGTGCTGATGCCATGAGCGCATTAAGCTGAGAGAGAGCGCGGAGCAGCGGCGAGTTCTTGCGCGAGACAGTACGGGCCTCTGGCACCGCTAATAAATCGCGTCGTCGCGTCCTGAGGGTTATTCTGGGCACATCTGGAACAGCTAGTCGCACAAGTCGACCCACTAGTTCTGGATAGTCCGACTCTCCTCGCAGGGCCCGGCACGCAGTGACCAACAAACTGTAATTGCGCCTGACCTCTAGGGAGTTGTAACCTAGAGTACCAAGAATATATTTTGTTGGGTATAAATACGGATAAAATCCATACATTTTTTATATAAAAATCTAAGGAATACTTTTTGTATCTTCTCTAAAATGAGGATTTACGTAGATTCATACGGTTGCCATATGAGCGACGACGTCTCGAGCTTACTCCTAACTAATGCATTATAAACTAACTTCATTGACAAAGGGTCATGGAAATTTCGCAGGTTGCGGATAACAAAACCTAGTGTCTGATAGCTGCTCGCAGCAAGGGATAAAATGTGGTCATGAAAAGTGAGTCGCGTATCAAAGACTACGCCTAGATCTTTAACAGAGAGGACACGGTTGATGGGTTCAGGCCCAAGCATATACTGGGCATGCAAGGGACTACGCGCGCGGCTAAAAGAACAGATACCACATTTTTCAATATTAAAATGAAGTTTATTATCCAGACTCCATCGGAAAACCAAGTCGATGTCATCTTGTAACGAATCACAATCAGTTCTTTGCTCCACGCCATAAACGAGCTTTAAATCATCGGCGTATAATAGGCATTGAGCCGATCGAAGAACCGAGTTGAGATCGTTTATCATTATTCCAAACAATAGAGGCCCTAAAATGGAGCCCTGACTGACGCCAGATCGGGTATGATATGACGACGAGACAAAGCAGCCATGTCGGACATACTGCTCTCGATCACGCAGATAACTTGCAAAAAAGGCGAGTAACTTGGGAGAGAAGCCAATATCATCAAGTTTACCTAGCAGCACATCATTATCCACGCGATCGAATGCCTTCCTAAAGTCGAAATAGACGACATCGACTTGGATGCCCCTATCCAGGTGCTCCGTAATACTGTTAACCAATGACCAACCAAGATTTGTATTAACAGAACGATTAGGTCTGAAACCATGTTGTCCATCACACAAAAAGGGTCTGACCTGTGTGGGTAGGGTCCGGTGGAGTATGGATTCAAACAGCTTGGCTAGAGTACAGAGAATAGCTATAGGCCTGTAATTTTCCACAATTGCAGTATCCCTTGCCTTCGGTATCGGTTTAACCCTCGTTATAGGTAAGTGCGTAGCGTCACACCTACCTATGATGGATAAGGCTGAGACTTTATGTACAGGGTTTATTTACATAACTAACTATTTACAAATTAATATATGCATTACATAAAACATAAAAGATTAAGATTTTAAATCGCAACCGGCCGTCACTCTTCATGTCATCTTAATTGTAATCCGTTGGTATTTCCAGAAATATATAACATTTCCATTAATATTGTCGAAGGAATGTTTACCTTACCATATAAACAGCGTAAATACTTTTATACTTAGTCAACCACTGTTTCAATCGGCTGCCTAGCGACAAAAAAAAAATTCTTAATTTTTATATATTTCCGTTCCTGTCCAAGTTGGCTCAGTTGTTGCACAAGGCGGTTCCACAACACTTCGGGAGAAGAAAATGTATCTATATACATGTAATAAAGATTCTGTCTAAAAATCATTTTTAGTACTTACAAGATTTTATTGCCGGTTCATTTTTTTTGTGCATACCTCATGACGGGTTTATGTCGAGAAGTTTTGGAGTTGCTATGGTCACCATACTTTTCCATTATCAGGTCAGCTCAGTGTTGCCAGAATATTACGTTATCACCGAACTGCTTTCCTATGTCACGACCAGTTAGCCTAGTGGGTAGTGATGCTACCTACGAAGCTAAAGGTCCTCAGGGCAAATATTTGTGTGATGAGCATGAATATATGTTTCTGAGTCATGGAAGTTTTATATGATTTTAAGTATTTATATCTTAAAACAATAAGTGTTATTTTTTTTCGAAGTTACAGGTTAACAGAATTAAATGGAAACAAAATTACATACAATTATCCCTTAGCGTCCAGATACAATTAGACCATGGTTTATTACACGATAAAAAATTACAATACAAATTTGCATGGTACATTAAATAAATAATTTACTTTTAAAACAAAGTTTTAACCGACTTCGATTTAGTACTCCGCCAAGCTACGAGAACATTTCCACATTTATTTTCCAATTTACCACATGAACTGATTTCCGAGCGCAAATGCGTTGATTATTAGAGAAAAAAACCCAATCGCTTTATGTGAGCCGATTCCAAGGACACCAGGACACCAGGATTGGCAAGGATCATCTTTGGCACTTCATTAGCTGCTATTTCAACAGAATCTTATCAGAATCTGTGACGTACTTTTGTACTTTTAAGTACATAATTGAGGAATTCCATAAGTCATCTGTGGTCTTCATCATCAATTCCACTCCACCAAATTTATGATTTTCGGGTGTAAATACACGAGATATAATAGAAAATACTAAAATCACTACATGCGTGCCTAATATAATTGAGGAGTTCCCTCAATTCCTCATGGATCCCATCATCTAACTGAATTAAAAAAAAAATGGGACCCACCTGGGAGCATATACTTATAAACAAAAAAAAAATGTACGAATCGGCTCATCAATGACGGAGTTCTGAGGTAACAACCATTAAAAAAAAAAAAAAAATTCAACCGAATTAAGAACCTCCTCCTTTTTTTTGAAGTCGGTTAGAAATACAATTAAACTAAAACTGTGTCTCCCAGATCAACCCCCTGCGGTAGAGTCCCCATTAAGCTGGCTGCGTTCCCCCTCTGGATCGCTATGCTGATCCGTTGAGTGAGGAACGAGCCAGCTCTGTAGTCGCCAGTAGTGTGGACAAGTTTTTGGCACAGCGTCCTGACCAGTTGGTGGGTATCTGGACTCCACGGCCCGAGAGTCTCGACTGCAAAGGCCGCAAACACATGCTAGTCTGTGAGAGCCATGTATTTGCGGCGCTTTGCTGCCTCAGCCGCTGCAGCCACCCCACCTGCTCTCAGCTAGGATGCGGCAAGATGTGACGGCGCAAGGGTATCCACGCATGTATGTATTATATATATCGCCGTCTAGTACCCACAACACAAGCTTTACTGAGCTTACTATGGGACTAGGTCGATTTGTGTAAGATTGTCCCCTAATCATTATTTATTTATTATTTATTTATTTATTTAAGGTGAGTCGGGGCAAGAGTGTCATACTTTTTTTAAAGTTAGATTCAAATAGTGTTTGTGATCTTATTATTGCATTAATTCGTATAATAAAACGATAACATATAAGTAAATTTTATATATTTTTAATTGAAACCACTTATCAAGCAAAGAACCTTTTAAAACATGCACTTTTTTGTAAAAAAATAAAAATCGGCATGACTGTTCCTCTTGCCCCATGACTGGGGTAAGAGTATCGTACGTACCTAACTTGAACTAGGTTAGCTCCAGTGGATTTACGTATTTAGTAACACAGTTGGTAGACGCTGTCAAGATAATGAATACCTTAATAAGTTGAAAAACTCTTCAAAATTCTGAGAAACTGCGTTTATACATATTCTGGGGCAAGAGTGTCATCGTAAGTGTTATCAGGGGTGACAAACCACCTAACACTTAAATAAAAATGCTGCTAATAATGCTTTGAATTTTTTAATTCACTTTGAAAACTATATTATTTACGAGTACCTATAGGTATTACAGTAGTATTTAGTATTAATGCCACTCGTGATTACTTTCGTCTTTAACGAATAAAAATCTTTATTTAGTTTTTGTCATACATATACCAATTTACCGCATTTTATCAGGTGACAAGTACTGAGGCGATTTTTTTGTTTTGTACGTAATTGTAATTGTGTCACGATATGGTTGATTATTTATGTTTTTGATTGCTTGGACCCAACATCCGCATCCTCAAATGTCGAAAAACCGCATACGCAGTACGCACATGCCTGAATTAAACAGTGCCAATTTGTAATAAAAACGACAATTTATAAAAGGTTTGACCGCCCTGACATGGGGTAAGAGTAGCTTATGACTCTCTTCCCTCGGACTGAACTGGCACTCTTGCCACACTTAAATAATTTGAGGTTAAAATTTTATTGGCTTGATAAAAACTTATAATCGAAAGGAATTACAGAAAATAACGATGTAACATAATAAATAAACTATAACTATTCGACTCAGCAACAAACAAATCCGAATGAACAGCCATAAATCACACAAAACCGCTTTTGAATTATACACGTGCACTTCCACTTATCACAAGTCGTAACCAGTCAAAATAAACCACGTTTTGTTTCAATATGGCGTGTGAAAGAGACATCTATGATATGATGATGGAACGAATACACGCCTGTCTGTTTTACCGACGGTACAAAAAGGCGCTCAATTCAATAGAATTCGCTGGAGAAGCTTTTGACCCTCTTCCCCCGATGTCGTACTCTTGCCCCGACTCACCTTATGTCAGATTTCAGCTTAAATTGGAGAAGTGACTGAAAAATGGGCTAATTTTTTTGTAGGACAACTTATATATGTATTAACAAACTAACACATGAACAGTGCAAGTTAAATAAAAGCCTGTAAACAAAGCTTACAAATAGTGCTAACATTATATTGAAACAATCCTTAAAATCACCTAAAAAGTTACATGAGTCTCCTTATCGTTAGGAATATCCATGTAAAGATATGGGCAATGGACATAATCATAAGAAGTGAAAATAAATTAATACGAATACATAATTACTAAATGTCCGTGTAATTTTCGAGAGCTTCATCAAAATGAAAGAGCCCAGCCATCTAACAAATAATAATTAAAACAGTTACTTCAGAACAAACCTTCATTAGCGGGTACATATATAGAAGCACGTAGTTGAATGCACTTGTTATAGAAGTGCAGGTTCAGTGGCTGCCCCGCGATGCACCGGGACGAGTCGTTAACCCTGAACTTGCGTCACGGCATCGAGGTATTCTATTTACTTTGCAAAACACGTAATCCTTGTGAGGAGTTTATAAAAAGACTGCTTAGGGTTGGCGCTGCCGTGGAATTACGAAATTTGTTTAGAAATTTGATAGTTGTGTAGGTAATTTAAGGTAGCGCTAGTGTCTATATTTACGTCAAAGATAACTTTCTGTACTGTGTTTAGCAATTTTTAATTTAAATTTTAGAAACTCTTTACGGAATTATTTACATACATAGATTCTCGGTTTTAGTCCCAAAAGCAGGCAGAGCTCATAAAACTTATGTTCCTTTTAGCATAAATGTAGGTATAAAAGATCGACAAAATGTAATGTCGGAGTGATAGGCTGCTAGCCCATCGCCCACAACACACTTCAATAATGCTCCCTTAGTCGACTTTTAAGACAGTCACGGGAAGAAAGGGGTGGTGAAATCCTAACCCGACACCACACGGGGTAATTATTTGTTGTAATAAAAAAACATTTATTTTAGGCATCTATAGTTACGAATACCTTAAACACAATTACAAAACAGTTATAAAATTAAAATCTATTTAATTATTTAGACGACGAAAAAGCGCCAGTGTTATATGCGTAGGGTATTGTTTTATGGTCACTGAGTCATACTAACTGTGTCTATAGAAATAAATTAGAATGAAAGACATTATTATGCACTATTAAGTATTCTTTTTTATTTAATGCAATGAAATACACTAGAATAACTCATGCTCCAGCTCCAACCTGTCTCGCTCACACTTTTAGTCACTGGCACATTTTATGTACCACATTTTGATGATTATGGTGTACCATGAACAAATTGTGACAGGCTTTCCCAACCGTCGGTCGAGGCACAGTCAAATGAGGAATCAGTTGACCCGAAACGGGCAAAGCAGGATACGGGAGTCGGGTACGGCAACCTTCAAATATTCCGTCATCCTTTTTATTTTTCTGAAACAGTCCTTGCTAACATTCCTATGAAAATGGAACCCAATGTTTAGGTACTGAACATTTGCATTTTTACACAAAAGACTTCCAAACACTCCCTAGGTTTCTAGTTATAATTGAAAACCTAATGGAGTAGTGCTCTGCATCCCAGAAGCGCAATCCTCATCATCATTTACAGCGATATTACCATACTGAACCCTTTGTGGTCTTTCAGAAATGGAGTCCCCGACGGAACATTAGAGATACTAAGCAAAAGTACGTATGAAATACGTAAATACCGGAATAAGTAGCTTACAGGGGTCTTAGGTTGTATGCGAGTTTTTCTTGATTGAGTTATTTTTTTCTGAAAGGTATTTAAATTTGATATAATTCGACCTACCTAACAGGTGATAGGTATATTGGAAATTCTTAGAAATATAGATTTTTTCTCTTCGTTCTCCGATTGGGTTATGGCTCTAATATAAGCAACGTCTTGCTACTTACGATGAAAGTAAGATAAACGTCCCAGTACCCGACAATGACCTAGGTAAAACATGGCACTTTCAATCTTATGTCCTAATAATAGAAGTATACAATAGGTGTCAATTATTAGGCATTGAGGGGACATGAACTTTAATAGTTATTTACGATACAAGTGCCGAAAATAGGAAATTCGCAACGAGTGGTGATAAATTAAAACACGACCGAAGGGAGTGTTTTAAATCGACACGAGTTGCGAATTACCTATTCGCACATGTATCGTACAACGTTTTACTGTACATATGGCTCTTTAACCCATTCCAGGCCCGTGACGACACATATTCGTCATGGATGAACGCTCCCGCCTGGCCCGTGACTAGTATACGCGTCACGAGTAAATCTCTTTTTAAACATGAATTAAACGTAATACGGAAAATTTACATTTATAAAATTAACTATAACAACCATTTTTATATGATAATTTAGTTTATAAAAATAATTACCTTTTTTTTTCTGCTAATTAGGCCCTTTGAAAAATGAAATGCGATTAATTATATGTAAATGAAATATCTCATTTTTGAAAACATACATATATAATCTTTGCCTTTTCACGTAGTGAATTCATTTACTAAAGATAGCAAACATACATATATTTTAGAAGTTATTGGCATGACGAACGGTTTCAACGAGTTTCGACATATGCACGAAAAGTGCTCTTTTCCGCACTAGTGCGGGAAAGTAGCACCATATGTACTGTAAAGCAATTTTTTTACTGACACAGGCCAGACAAAGCTATCTTTTAATTAGCATGCGACCCTGTCTTTGTAGTCCCTTACGTTGCCTTCTGAAGAGGTTCCCTAATTTTGTAGACGTTAATACTAGACTGTATTTGAACCGCTTTGTATTGTGTAGAAGGGAATTGTCATTTGGTTACAATCAAGATGTAGTGTCGAGTTTCTGTCGTGAATCAATTTACCCTTTGAGACCGTTCCTTTGTTGGAAGTCTTGACCTTCTCAGGTCAGCTTTCAATGCTCTGTGCAAACGCCATATGTAGGTACCTAGGTATTTCCGATAATTGAATTGATTCGATAATATAATTTGAACTGCCAAAAGCAAGTTGAAATGGGTCATTGGAAATATGTCTACTGTTAAGTTAGTGATGTCTTATCCATCACAATGATAACTTATAAATCAATTAAGTGAGGCCCCTTTGTATGTTGCAGATCTTTGTAGACAGTTGGAATAGGCATTTGTTTTGTTAGTGTTACAATTTTTATTTTATTTCATCTATATCCGAAAACGTCACATAGATCTACATAGGTACCTTTCTTGAGTGATTTACATATACAGAACATTTAGTATACCTACTTACTCGCTGATATTTTTTATTTGTTATTACTGTTGTTACTGCATACATGCATTCATAGTCTGAACTCATTCCATATAACATATGTTGGTAATTTGAATGGACTTTGTCAACGTTTCTTTGTTTAATTAGGTAATTTATTTAATTCCGAAGCGCTACTTAGCGGCGGCTGCGAGTCGGAAACTATAACGCAGGTTAAGCAAAGATGGCAGCGGTCAGTCTTTGGATGGGTGACCGCCTGATGTTTGAGTGGTTAATATAAATGAGCGCTTCCGTGCTATGGAAGGCACGCTAAGCAGTTGATCCCGGCTGCTGTCTATGATGTAGTCGTTAAGCCGAGTTAGAGGCCTTCGGGTGGCGGCGCCGTAGGTTCATGGTCTTCTCTCCCTCTCACTGAGCATAATCGTGAGCGAGATGGAAGTGCGTGCTCGGAAGCGCGGATATCATGTTTTTTAATTTTAATTTTTTGGCCGTTATAATAAATAAAAATGTTAACACTGATTTCCATCAAACATGATATTGCCGATTTTTAAAAGCAATTTCAATATTTTTAGCTTTTGTGCATAATTTGTTACGAATATTTTAAGTGTATTTTTGTGTGTTTTAGACCTATGTTCGTGATTTTTTTCTATTGAGCGAAATTTGCTTAATCATGTTTCGAAGCACTGATTTCTCTGCAGAAAAGCCTCAAGATTACTATTCGTATTTTTTTGAAACCATATTATTATAAACAGACGCATTATATTGTTTCAAAAACTCTGTTCGCTTAACTTCGCTGAACCTACGGCGCCTTAAGAACTCCTAACAGTCGAGTTGCCCACTCGCTTGACAAAGGGAGCACAACTGTTACTCGCGTCCGCGGGAGCTACCCACCACAACCCTGCACGTGTGCCCTGGGTGGGTACTAAACAGTGACAAACTTTAAAGGCCAATAAAACTACTACTTAGAAAAGTTTAAAAACCCCCGACATTTTCATTTAAAAGTCCAATATCTCAAAAACGGCTGAACAGATTTTCATAAAACATAGCTAAGAACACTTAAGATCACATCAGCTTTTGAATAATAAAAACCGCATTCAAATCGGTCCATCCGTTTGGGAGCTACGATACGGATACACAGAACCACAGACACGTTAAACTTATACGAGTATGACCCCCCCCCTGTCTTTGCGTCGGCGGTTAAAAGTAATGTATGCCATACGATGAAATAGTTTAATGAATGAGGATTATTTACGATTATCGTTATGGTGTTAGAAGTGTGCTGAAGTTAACCAACAAATTGAAAAAGTAATTGATAAAATATAAAGTAAAGGATAATCCTACTAATATTATAAATGCGAAAGTTTGAATGGTTGGATGTTTAGATGTTTGGATGTTTTTGTAACTCAATGACGCTTAAACGGCTCAACCGAGTTGGATGAAATTTTACACGAAGATAGTTTGTAGCCTGGATTTAAAAAAAGGATAGCTTTATCCCGGGTCCACACAAACGAAGTCGCGGGCGGAAGCTAGTATTCTATAAATGTACAATTTTCAATATGAAACCGCTTATTTATTATTTATTTTAATGCGTCTTATATTCAAACGGTTACGTTCGCTACAAAAATAACGCGGGAAACGGGAAACAGCTTTCGCCATCTAGTGACCAGTAGCTAACTTAAATTTAAAGTATTACACAGGCTTCAACTTAGGTACTTTATTGAATAGTACCTAACTGTGTTTTGTATATACAGGATGTTAACGGGGTCATGATCCGGAATGACAAAAAGCGAATAAGATGATCATACTGAACAACCTTTCCCATGGGACCAACCACGAAATCGCAAAACTGTGATTTTTTCCACAAAAACGTGTAGGTGCAGCATATGCCATCTAGTGACGGGTAGATAAAGTTGTGGTGTACATAGGGTTTCTTAATACAAACTTTCAACCAAGTTTTAATCCCTTTAGAAGATGAACTTTCAAAAACGCTAAAATTTGTTTTCTTGTGTTTTAATATGGAATCATATTACGAAGTTTCAAGTCCCTAGCTCAAAAAAAAAACATTCTTCAAACAAATATTCGACCCATTTTAGACCCCCTTAGGGTGTGAACTGGCAAAAACGCTGAAATTTTTTTTATTGTATTTCATTATAGAACCTTTTTACAAAGTTTCAAGTCTCTATCTTAAAAAAAAAACTAATTCCCATACAAATTTTCGACCCATTTTTGACCTGGCATGGTATGAACTGGCAAAAACGATAAAATTTGTATTCTTGTATTTTATTAAAGAACGTTTTTACGAAGTTTTAAGTCTCTTATCTTAAAAATAAATTAATTCCCATCCAATGTTTCGAACCTTATATCACCCTTTGAAGAAATGATATTCTGAGGTCTAAAATACAGTATTAGAAAGTTTACTCAAAATCGGTTCAGTAGTTTTTGTTATATTTTGCCCCCAAAAATATACTGGTTGTCATCGCCGCCACGGGGCGTCCACTTGACAACAAAAGATGGCGCTGTTACTTATACGCGACGTCATCCAATCGGTTATCCTCAAATTTGGTCTGCGGGTCACCTTACCTCCATAAAATTGTATTAATATTCTTATGGTTTGACGGAGTGTAGACGCCGACAAAAAACTGGAGAATGACCTACTAAGGCTAGAATATACGTGAAAATTGGTGATGTTCTGCATCGCGCTATTGAAGTTTTTAATTTATGTCGTATAAATACAATTTCCTTCAGGACCTTCTTATTATGTCTCTCTGACAACATCAACGAATTTTCACATTTATAATATCAGTGTGATTAACAATATGTTACACGGCATTACAGACAAGCCAATACACCGAGAAATTATACATTGCAAAATAACAGTATACTCGTACAAAAACACATTCAATATTCCTAAAGTATCACGTCCCAAACGAATTTCTCAAATTATTCTAGTAGAATAAGGGTGTAGCTATAGATCCTGTCATAGCTACGAAAGTCGCAGCGTATAACCGTTCTCAAGGTATTTATATATTACTAGCTTCTGCCCGCGACTCCGTCCGCGTGGAACTCGTTTATATGGTAGTTCCATACAAAGTTTCACCCCCCCACTTCATCCCCTTGGGGGATGATTTCCGGGATAAAAACTATCCTATGTCCTTCCCCAGGACTCAAACTATCTCTATACCAAATTTCATCCAAATCGGTTCAGTGGTTTAAGCGTGAAGAGGTAACAGACAGACAGACAGACAGATAGACAGACAGACACACTTTCGCATTTATAATATTAGTATGGATACAAATACCTTGAGAGCGGTTATGCATTTTGCAACTGTCGAATAAAGATCATTCTGTAACTCAGCAACGTTACTCAATCCTAATATTACGAGGTCTTACATAAGCGAGCATCGCCGTCTAGGTTGAACTGGTGTCGGCGACCCTGGGCGGGCGAAGCCCTTTGCACTCTTGTTGTGGTTGTAATACTACTGTACCTTAGTTATGTAATGCATGTTACTGTTTTTGAGAGGTTTATTTTGGACTTTCTAGGATAGTATGTGTATGTGGTGAGTATGTGGGTGAAATAAATATTATAAAAAAAGACCGGGTTGCACTCCGGGAGTGCCGGCAGAAGTGAAAACTCAATAACATTGTAACAGTTTTTCGATCAAGTCACGTGACATCTTACGGTGTCACCCTAAAAATGAATTTGACGCAATCATCGCGCGATCGGCGCGCCGACGGGCGGCGGCAAATACAATACCAATTTGATTTTGCCATTGCCAAATATTTTTCAAAGCTTTATTTTTTTAGGAATAACGTCTAAATACGAACTATTCGAATTTGCAAGAACAGCAGACGGCGGTGGCGACCAAAGTATCAATTTGTTTTTGCCGTTGGTAAATATTTTTCTGAGCTTTATCTCTTTAGGAATAACGCCCAAATTCGAACTATTCGAATTTTCTCAATAGCAAAACGGTGAAGGACGCGTTGGTATTATTACTTTATTTGCAGAATATGCTATTGCAAAAAGTGTTTAACGGCTTTTTACCTACTCTTACGAATAGCGTTCAGTTTCGAATCAAGTCGAATCGGCTAGCAGCAAAAAGTGACCTCCTTCACATTCCACCCAGGGGGAAAATAGACCTTGCGGGGATATTTCCAACGTTATCGTTAGTTATTCTACGTAAATATCTACTATTGTAGTTACATGATGGCATCTGACCCCGTATCATGGTCGGCCTTATCACGCGATAAGTGACAAGATAGACCGTCCGTCACTGGCCGACACCGTTTGATAGAACGAGACGACGCTCCTATCTTGTCACTTATCGCGTGATAAGGCCGACTATGATACGGGGTCTGGAATGAGGCTGTCCGCAGCAGACTCAAGGTAACCAATATAGCCCTCCGAATCGCTAAACTTAACCCATTCAGGGCCCATGACGACACACATGCGTCAGACCGCCGTAGTCGCTTTCCGCTACATACGAGGAAAACCACGGGATTGGCTACGAGCGTAGCGTGTAGCGATTCTGGGCAATGAATGTGTTAAGTGGCAGTGAGCCACATTGCACGTAGAACCGATCGCCGTTGAGGCGGAAAGGTTCTCGAGTGGCGACCACGTACCGGAAGGTGCAGCTTGGGCTAGACTCCCCACCAGGTGGACTGATGACCTGGTAAAGGTTTCGGGACTCCGCGGATGCAGATGGCGCAGGACCGGTCACTGACACTCTTTGGGGGAGGCCTATGTCCAGCAGTAGCTATAGGTACCTTCTGGGCCTTATGCCATTGATCGAATCTAAATCGCAAGATGAAATCCGTTTTCTTGTAAATAATTCTTATGGATAACACGTGTATGCAAAGAATTTGTTTCTGCCGAACGGGACAGCTGTCGATATTTAATTATTTACTTCAACAGACGCCGTGAGTAGGGGCTTATTTTCCAATGACAGATCTGCGAACATAATATGAAACGAGATTTATTTGTTTCTATAGTTTTTCTAGCCATGATTGACTGCGATTTATGAGTTTTACGTCTATATATTTTAAGCGCAGGTAAATTATATCTGCTATCGCACCGAGTGTGAAAGTAACTATGTTTATCTGGTTCTTACTTTTTCATGTCTTAACTGTTGAATTCGTTTTAATGAAATGTGTTACCTGTGTAGATAGTTTAAAAGAAGGGTAAGATCATTTTTGTCTCCAGGTTTAAAGTGGACGGTGAGACTGTGTATACAGAGTGTTTTTTTTAAATGGGACAGTATGGGGAAATCCGAATCTAAAGAAGATAGAGGAAAAGTGTCCAAGGAGACATTAGGTGTTTTTTTATGTAAACAAATTTGGCTCATTAAAATTTTTGGTCAAGCGTGAGTTGTTCTTAAAAAATTATATAGTTGGTAAATTTTTTTTTTGACGCGGGTCGCCTCTGTTTCATGTAAGGATTATTTCATTGTATGGAAAGAAAAAAATCTGAACAGCAGAAGTTGTTCAAATTTAATGAAAACTAATCTTCATACAATTGCAGTATTCGCCTTTTAATATTGTTACAAGTGCCTAGGCGTGTAAAAAAATATTTAAAATTATTCCATTTTTAAATTTTGATAATCGATAAGAGCTCCAGATGATTCAAGAGAAGAACATTTTTTTTAATCTTCGTAAACATCATGGCACGCGATAGTCTTAAAAGTCCGATAAAGTGGCCCCCACGATCGCCCGACTTAACGCCATTAGATTTTTTCTTATGGGGTTACCTTAAGGGTCGAATTTATGAATCCCGATACAACTCCGTACAAGAATTAAAAGATGCTGTTTACAACACTTTAAACACAATTCACCATAAGTCTCTGTTAAATGCAACTAGAAGTGTCTTGCAGCGTGCTCGTACCTGCATAAGACAAGACGGCGGCCACATCGAACATTTACTCAAGTAATAAACCAACTATGTATGAAGATTAGTTTTCATTAAATTTGACCAACTTCTGCTGTTCAGATTTTTTTCTTTCCATACAATGAAATAATCCTTACATGAAACAGAGCCGACCGGCGTCAAAAAAAAAATTGACCAACTTTATAATTTTTTAAGAACAACTCACGCTTGACCAAAAATTTTAACGAGCCAAATTTGTTTACATAAAAAAACACCTAATGTCTCCTTGGACACTTTTTCTCTATCTCCTTTAGATTCGGATTTCCCCATACTGTCAAAGTCAAAGTCAAAGTCAAAATTATTTATTTGCAGAATTATGGTACATTACATTGATGGATTTAGAAATAATATGTTCAGCATAATTCACCATTTTAGTGGCATGCAAATTACAAATTACAATCAAAAATAAAAAATATCAAAAATTCTACGTTCTAAAATGCATAAACTCATTCATATTATAAAAACAATTGTCATGGAGCCAACGCCGAAGTTTTGACAAGAACAATGTATATGGCAGATTTCTTAAGTCTATGGGAATATTGTTGTAAACTCTCACAGACATCATGTAACAGTTTTTGTTGTACAAGGCTGTCTTAAAAACGGGTTGTTTAAACCTGGACAAATCCCTGTTGCGTAAACGTGGATGTTGGGTTGTTTTTTCAAATAGCTCAGGGTTGTTTCTTACAAACTTTGCATGCTCATAGATATAAATTCCAGTCAATGTAAGGACGTTAAGCTTTTTAAAAAGCGGTCTACAAGATATTTGAGATCCAACTCCACAGATAGCACGAATACAGCGCTTTTGTGTCACAAACACTTGGTTAACATTTGTCGAGTTCCCCCAAATGATAACTCCGTAGCGGAGAACAGATGCAACGTAGCCATGATACGCCGTAAGAGCGGTTGACTCATCTGTTACACTCCTCAGTCTTTTTAAGGCAAAAACAAATTTGTTTAACTTGTTACAGGTGTTAGTAATTTGTTGCTTCCAGTTAAGACACCTGTCAAGTGTGAGACCCAAGAAACATACGTCATCACAACTATTTATGGGTTTTCCTTTACAATTCACAGCTAGAGATGCTGGATTAGTCCTATAATTAGAAAATTGAACCCAATGTGTTTTATCTATATTCAATACTAATTTATTATTATTTAACCATTTTTCGATGTCATTAACTGCATTATTTACTCTATTTTCAAATGTCAAAATGTCCCTATTATCTGTTACAATAATTGATAAGTCATCAGCATACATAATAATTTGATTCGATGTCACTTGAGGAATGTCATTTACATAGAGTACAAAAAGTAACGGTCCCAGAACGCTACCCTGGGGCACGCCGCTTTGTGTATTTTGAAACGTCGATCTATATTGTGTCAATTCATTTTTATTGTTAAGTTTACTAACTTGTACACATTGGCTTCTATTTGATAAGTATGTCTGTATCCAGTTATAAGCACCGCCGCGGATACCATAATTATAACATTTTTCCAGTAATATCGTATGATCAACGAGGTCGAATGCTTTCGACATATCAAAGAATACAGCTACTACAGAATTATACTTATCAATATTTTCAGTGACGCTCTGCAGTAATGAATATGCAGCATGTGTTGTCGATCTGCCCTTCACGAATCCGTACTGTTCCTTCACCAATATGTTATTTTTGTCTATAAAATTGACGATCCTATCTCTCATAATCTTCTCAAATATTTTAGAGAGAATTGGAATTAATGTAATGGGACGATAATTATTCAGGATGTCCCATTTAAAAAAAACACTCTGTATAGGATGGATTCTAAAAGCGCTTGCCAGTTACATCTTTAATATTTTTCGATTACTCACCTAGGTGACCTAGGGCAGTAAAACAAAGAACGTGTGTTCGCAGGTATCTGTCCGAGTCGAAAGCGAGGGCGATCAATATACGATCTGAGTTTTTTTCTAGCTCATGGTGACTACAAATTATACTTCATCTTTTGGGCATTAAGGGAATGTTCCGTTCGCGTAGCGTGCAGTAATTGACACATTATTTACTATATTGGTTCTGTGAGCTGTAGAACACGCCAGCCTGCCTGCCTCTTTAAAAAACAAAAAAATAATTTCGAAAAAGTTAATCGACAAAAAAAAAACTATAATACTTAATTTACGAACCTGCGCACAAAATTTTACGAGAATCGGTTGAGAAACGCGACCTGTAGAGAACAGCAGGACAGCGAGACATCCAGACATACGAGTAAAAACGATTTTCGGCCCAAGCTTAAGCATAGAACTTCGTTCGCTTCTCTCGCTCCTTCAATTATGTCGGATGACGTAAATATCACTTTTAACTGCGTTGAGCAGACTCCTAAAAAACCAATTTTGGACGTAAAGCATTCGTCCCTCTCGAACATACTTACTAGCTAGTAAAGGACGAAAGCTTTACACGAAAACGCGATCATGCTAGCTAGGACGGTAATGCTAAATACTAGTGCACCAAAACAGTTCCATTGATCCTATCAGTCAGATCTTCAGTGCCACCCAGAGCCGTTCGCCGGGGTGAACAGTCGGTTAACTAACCTATAACCAAGCGAGCATTGACGTTGGACTAGCGAACGACTAAGGGTGAGTTCACATTATCCAGTACGATATCGGCTGAATTCGGCAAAGATAGCTAACATACATAGTGAAGAAGTCCTTTACTGAATATTATTTGCATTTTAACTTTTATTTATTTAAGTTTATCGTTATATGCTCAATATCATTTATTTAATAGTACCTATGTGTATTTGCTAATGATCAATTTCTTTTTGTTTTTCCTTTTTAATCGTTTTGTACATGTCTCGGTTTGCCTATATCATCGTCACTTGCTCAAAGGCTGGCTGGAAGAAATTCCTCACAGGGATAAGCTCGCCTTTATTATATTTTATCTGTTCTTGTAATAATTGTTCTGTTGTTGTGTTCTGTTCCATGTATGTATTATAAATAATTTACATACATACATATGTACATATGCCTCCCATATCGTTGCTGGATCCACGGATCCGTACTCGGTATTACGATGCTCACTTGTCTTCACCTTTTAAAGAACTGCGTTTGAGATCAGCTGTTCACAATGTGTGCTCAAATCAATAAGGGTCAGTAATGCGCTTGTAATTCTTCTAGTGTCTGCTTGCTATTAAGAAGGCCGTATGGTTTAAATGTAAAAAGACTTAGCTTCTATGTTCTATGGATGCTTCGCCTCTGGCAGCTGGGCAAACAGCAAATTTTCTTATAAATGCCGCAAATACCTCAATACAACTTCGCGTTCTTCAGATCTGTTAAGTAAAACGAACGTTGACGTAACAAAATCTCTTAAATCTTAACAAAACTAAGTATTTTTGAAACCACTTATATACCACACTCAGTTTTATTGAGTTTGAGACTTAAATTGTGCAAGATAGAGTCTAATTTATTATATCGCAATTGACGAGATTGGAGGTTGCTGGAGTAAACGCTCAAAATGCAGTTGCACTTCATGCTCGACGGGGCGGTGAACTGCTTAGACAATCTGGGCTGAATCGCATGAGTTCAATTCATGGTTACTGGTAATTTAGACAGCGGAGCGTTTCGTTGATACGGTCTTGTTTAGGAAGATTGAATTGAAATCGGTAATTGATTTGATACTGAAATACAGAAAAGATTAGACGAGACTAAATTTATTTATTTACTTATCAAATGTACACGATCCATACTTAATATTACAAATGGGAAAGTATCGGTCTGTCTGTTCACTTTTACGCTTAAACCGCTGAACCGATTGTGATGAAATTCGGTATAAAGATAGTTTAAATCCCAGGGAAGGAAATGGGAAACTTTTTATCCCGGATGGATTCACAAAAAGTTCGTCTTTGCTTAATTTATGAATACACAAAATAAAAATAGGACAATATAGTAATCAGTGAAATGTAAAAATCGTTTAAGTATAAGGTCCTAGAATGTCAAAAGTCAAAAAAATATTCATAAACATACAATATTTAGTATGCTCGGTATTTTAGTTGAAATGTGAACTTGCTAATTGAGTTCTCAACTAAGAATGCCAACTATTCCAGTGAGTAATAAATTTAAAGGGGAATAATAAAATTTAACACATTTGTTACCTAGCAAAATAAGTTCAATGAAATATGAATCCGCCCGCCCGCGACTACGTATGCGTGGACCCGGGATAAAAAGTATACTATATTTTAATCCAGGCTATCCACTATATTTGACCCGTTTGAGCGTGATTGAGTAAAAAACATCCAAACATTCAAACTATCGCATTTATAATATTAGTAGCTTTCATACTCAACTCAAAGTGTTATACATATTACATATTCCTTTGAAGTCAAGTGTGTGTGCATAGTATTTAACTTCTATGTTCCTAAATACATTTAATTACGTACCTTGTTTTTTGATACAACCGAAGTCAAAGAGATGTATACGGTTTTCGCCTTATTTCGGTGCAAAATTGTAATCGTATATTTAAAGTCTACCGTACCTGTTTACCTACACGTAGGTACTTGGAAACTTTGTTAAATCCATTGTGTAATGTCTTCAAAGAATTATTGGTAACAAAGGGATGGTTAATCCCGAGAAATTAAATTTCGTGGAAATATTTTTCCGGCCATGTACTTTCCTAGTATTAAATTGTTATTAAAGTATTCTCTTTGTATTGTACGAAATATCTTAAAACGTACGTATTAGTTAAATAATAAAATGTTTATTGAGTTCAAACAACGGGGATTATTGTGTTTTGTTTCATGTGATTGAAACTTGTTTTGCCTAATTATGGTAGGTATTTTAATGTACTACTAGCTTGTGTCCGCGACTTCGTCCGTGTGGAAATCGATTATATCGTATCTCCATACAAACTTCCGCACCCCATTTCGCCACCTTAGCGGGTGAATTTCGGAATAAAACCTATCATATGACCTTCCCGAGGACGCAAACTATCTTTATACTACATTTTATCTCAATCGGTTCAGCGGTTTAAGCGTGAATAGGTAATAAACAGACACACGGAGTTACTTTCGCATTAATTTTAAGTACCTATGGATAGTATCAATTTTGCCTGTCGGTATGAAACTTACGCTTTTCACAATGAACTTGTTCTATATAAGAATATATAGATAGTCTATAAGAACATAATTTCTGCTTATAAATCTAGCTTATAGATATTGGCTGTATAGGCTAACAATATACTTGTCACGCCACTGCTCGGAAATGTGGCAAAAGATGGTTAGAATTCAGGCTTCAAAGCTGGGGTTAGTTGGACGTCGCACGAACAGGCCATCTACTCGTATGAGTTCAAACTGTCCAACAATGTTTTTGTAGTCCAGTTTGAACAGCGATTCGAAAAATCACAGCTCCCCCGGCCCCTGCCCCCGCCCCGCGACCGCTAGCGTGTGGAGGGCAGTGCGCGGTCGGCCCGGCGCGCTGCTGCTGCTGTGCTGCTGCTGGCGGGTGTTTCATATTGTGATCTTTAATTAAGTACTTCATTTTGACTCATAATTATAATTATATGCAATTTCCTCGCAGTAGGCGTGAAAAGCACTATGTAATGTCTCGGCCAAAAGTGCAATAGATGGACTCGTCTCCTTCGAGGTCCTCACCTGCGGCTCGGACCTCGAACACACTCGTCCATCTATTGCCTACTTTCTAGCCTTTACAACAATGTACTATAGAGCTAAAAGTTTGTGTGTAGTTTTGTATGTTTGTATCTAGGGGGTAATCTATTGAACTTTCATCCGATTAAATAAAAATCTTTGACCGTTATATATAATGGAAACTTCGGGATAGACATAGGCTATATTTTGTCCCGTATAACATAAGGAAAGCCGCGGGGTAAAACATAGCTTCTTTTAATAAGTATAAATGACTACTGTACATAATTTAGTCTTGTACCTGAAAACATTACTCTGGAAACATTCTCTAAATTGGACACAATAATTAGAAAATTACATTTCAGTGGTTTTAGTCCACAAAGAGGCTAACAGTTAAATGATTAATTACGGAACTGAAGCACTGAAGTAAGCGGACAATAATTAATAACTGAACTAATTACACTTTTATTGTATTTTAAAATGAATGGTTTGGCTACGCTCCAAATGTTTTTTTGAGAAAGTTGTAATAAGAAATGATTGAAATTCAATTAAGGCTTGAAGCCTCGCATACTAATATAATGCCAAAGTATTGCAAAACTCTTTTTTACACGTATACTCAGGTTAGGCCCGCAACACAGCACAAGTCAACCAACCATAAGTGTGATACAGATTCAGTTATTGAATTTCATTTGGCATTTGGAAAAGTTTTTTTATCTTATAATGAATACGCTGCATAAGGAAAGAAAACTCCGCCGAGCGACATTATTTTTCAATTACAATAAAGAATGTCTAATTTATTAAAATCTCTTTACTACGAAACTCATTTGTGTACCATCACAACAAAATCATCTTCTTAGCTTATTAGTCTCAATACAAAATAAACTTAATTACAAGCGGTATTAGTGCCAAAAATATAATATGTAGGTACTTACTGTAAGAGTACCTACACATAGGAACTCACGAACGTCAAACAGAAATTTCACATGACATTGTCAAAGAGCGATTTTGGATCGATTTGCAATTCACTAGCAATTTGCCAATTTTATTAACAGTTATTTATATAAGATAGTTTACTAACTGTGAAATTAATCATGGGTGACCAACTCAAAAGCCGATCGACTCTGAACGTGCATGTTAGCACGAGCAAGCCAGTTCTGGGAGAAAGATCTTTCAGCAAAATGAAGATGAGACGGCAGTCGTACGGCTTTGGGAAGGTGCCGGGCATCACTGCGGCTGGACCGAGGACTTCCCAGGTAAAGGAAGCTTCATCACATATGAGTAACCCTTCTTTACGTTTTTATTCGAATGGCTAAAGCGGCAATTACACTTCGTCGTTCGCCGCATGCCGCATGCGGCGACCGCAATAGTGTAAAGAACACGTTAGTCGGCTGCATTTGGAGACCGACAGCTGCCAAGTCGCCGTAGTAGACGGACAGACTAATGTGAAGACGTCGTTTGTTGGCCTTAGTAGTTTAAAATGAATTCGGCGACCGCATTAAATTTAGGTGAACGACGCAGTGTAATAACCGCTTTAAGTTCTGAGTTGAATGGTGTTGTCCTTGTGATTTTGGTACATCATTAATTTATCATCGTGGATTCAGCCAGAAGCAGGTGTATTTTCACACCGCGGCAGAGTTTAAAGATAAACCATAAACTTTTCATGTCTTGAAAATATCGTGTATCGCACGTATCATTAAATATCTTCTAGATGAACTAGTATCGCCGGGGCTAACACGCCATGCGACATGGTGCGAGTCGCCCTCAGACCACGACAAAATCATTATTCTGTCTTTGTCACACGATAAAAATGTCAACCATTAGGTACTCTGCTAATGGCAATGCAAAAGCCCATTAGTCTATACTGCTGCAACTATAGTGTAAAGTACACAATTAATAGATTGTAACACAAGTCTTTCGTTACTTTTAGACTTTATCTACTTCTTCTTTTCTTTTACGTTCCGTGTTTGTTTCGCGCCAAAGTTTCAATACAATGATCATAAATCTCCGTAATCATGTAAAGGCTAGGTATATTTGTAATTCATGACATATGCTGGAGCAGATGTTTTTTGAGCATGTGGCATCTGCGCCCAAATAAGCCAGGTGCATAATTAAGGTAACCTTCTGAATCAGCTTTGCCTGAGAGAATAATAAAATTGTGGTCGCAATTCACTACGTTAATGGTCTCCGCAGCATTACAAAAGCTAACCCGCCCGATATTTACAGACCTTTATCAAGTTAAACAGGGTGTGTAATGTTTCATATAAAAGCAAATAGCATATTTTCATTTTCATAACAACGAATTGCATAATTTCAGGTTGTATAAGTGGTTATTTCATCGATTATAATCATCAAGGTTAATAAATTCCATTTATATAATAAACAAACGCTATAATGGTCACTCTGTATAATATTTCATGCTCATTATGTTTTTTTTTATGAAAAACTTTTTTCGTAATTTTATTAAAGTATAATAAATTTATGAAAAATCTTAATTAATTCTGTGCCCTTCTCATATTTAAGCTAAGATAGCTAGATAGAATGACTGTCGATTGGACAGTGACAAGACTCCGCCTTAGCTCCGGCGCTGCGGAGACAGCAGCCCTTTCGCCCTCGCGTGACAAAGCACGGTCGCCCGTACTCCGCTCCGCTTTGCACGGCTCCCGCGCTTTGTCACAGCGGGCGAGGGCTGCTCCCCCTCCGCGCCTTCCGCTTTTTATATACACTCTAGGTGTAGGGCAGACAAGACCACGTGGATATTGGGGGGCTCCGATTCGGTTTTGTTACCTGTGTCTGTTTTTCTAGGATGTGATAGCAATCACTTAGTAAAACTAAGTACATACTAAGTGTTGTTATCAGTTTTAATCATTATACTAAATAGTATGTTATGCAAAAAGAAATGAGTACACATAAACGTTAATAGCAAATGTGGTGGTGATAAATGAGTGTTATGTTATTTAAATGTTATTACCAATAATAATATCCATTTTGTTATTATGATAATAGTTTGTTATGATTTCCGTACGTATGCTACTTGAAATTATGCATTTTTTTTTTATGGCGAATGAACGGCACCCAGTTAAACAGTGTTGAAATTTTCAACCTCAAATTGCTATAAGAACGAATATAAGATTTTGGTAGCTTCTAACAATACTTTTATAGTGTTCCGTACACAATAGGTAAAAACGGGACCCTATTACTAACGGTCCGCTGTCCGTCCGTCCGTCCGTCTGTCACCAGGCTGTATCTCATGATAGTTAGACAGTTGAAATTTTCACTGATTTGTTTTTTTTTCTGTTGGCGCTATAACAACAAATACTAAAAAACAGAATCCTACTTATATTATAAATGCGAAAGTTTAGATGTTTGGATGTTTAGATGTTTGTTACTCAATCACGCTTAAACGGCTTATCTGATTTGGATGAAATTTTGCACGAAGATAGTTTATTGCCTGGATTACAATATAGAATAGTTTTTATTCCGGGTCCACGCAGACGAAGTCGCGGGCGGAAACTCGTAAAATATATATTTAAGGGGGCTCCCATACAGCAAACGTGTTTTTTTTGCCGTTTTCTTAACACCACGTCAGTTAAACGAGCGTACGGCCCTGATGGTCAGCGGGCACGCCAGCCTATTGACGCTTGCAACTCTAGGGGCACATGTGCGTTTCCGACCCTTTGAAAATGTACACTCTCCATCAAGAACCCCATACTGTATTCCCTCGGGAAAACCTCGGCAGGGAGCTCATTTCGAGAGAGGAAATCTCTCTAAAACCATTATAAGGTACACTCAGTAGCGTTACATGTATTTAGTTCTTATCATGCAGTGTATAAAAACTAAAGTCTGCATTTATAAGTTGAACTTTCATCTAGCGCTGTTAATATCTGATTATGAATAAATTGACATCTAAACGCTGTCACTCGCGCTCATTTGTAGCCAGCGAACGAAACCATAGTCTAAAGGCCGATTTACACGTATTAAGTTGTTAAGTAATTAACTAAATTTTAACTTAATATTAAGTAACTAAATGCGTGTAAACAAACAATTTTAGTAAGAGTTAGTAAATATCAAGTTAAAATTTAGTTAATTACTTAACAACTTAATACGTGTAAATCGACCATAAGTAGCCCCTCAACAAGTATGGGTGCCATTGCCATTATGCGAGGATGGGGGCGGGGTGTCAAAACGATGCCAGGCAGCCATTTAGTTCGAACATGCGCATACCGGGTTTTGGGCACGTGTTTGGGTAGAACTGTAAGGAGCTCGCATTCTAATATGGTTTTTTCGTTCGCTGTTTGTAACCAAATACAGTGAACCGTCTTCACTGCTTTAACAATATGCTACATATATATCAATATATACAAATAAATAATATAATTACGGAAAAGTCTTTTTTTTTTTTATACCACGTCGGTGGCAAACAAGCTTACGGCCCACGTGACGGTAAGTGGTTACCGTAGCCTATAGACGCTTGCAACTCCAGTCTTACACAAATCTAACTAGTTCTAAGTATATTGCAATCGTTGAAGCAAGCCGTTCTAGTTGTTTTATCTACGCACATATCATTAGTACTCTAAAATGCGTTCAGAAACCGTAGGAAATGATCAGCATTATTACAACCAATTTTACTATGAGAACTTTCTTGTCTGTGGTAGTAGGTAAAATCTGTACTGTAATGTCATTACAGTACAGGTTTTTGTAAGGTTATGAGTTTAAATTTGGAACAGCTGTCAAAACTCAAGTGGGTCTCTATTCTAGTATCCATAGATATTAAAACAGTTATCGATGCGAAACGTCAATTCAGGTATGTTTTTTAATATAAACCGCACGACATTTGATCAAGAGTGACATGAGAATAGGGACTTGATTCGTTTGTATATGATTAAAAAAACATTCGTCGTGACGTAGGATTGAATTGCCGCCATTACTGTTGTCATTTTTTTGTTGGTTTTTGCTGTGACGAAAGTAGAATTGTGAAAAGTTATTTGTAATTCACATTTTAGTTGAAAATATGAGTAGTAGTGACTCCGAGAACGATATTAACACTCCGCCGGATATCGTAAATGCAGCAATGATTGCAACAAAGACATTTTACAGGTAGCACTATAGTAGCAATGCAGGTCATTTTCCTACGGCTTCTGAACCCATCTTAGAGTACTTATGATATGTGTTTAGATAAAGTAGTGTATGCAACTGTACATAATTTAGCCTTAAAACACTCGTGTGATCCTATTATGAAACTCGCTCACGCTCGTTTCATAAAACCACACTCGTATTTTAAGGCCTCTGATTATGTATCAGTTGCATAAACTACTATTACATATTGTTTTCAACTCACTTGCTCGTAACGTGCCTCTTGTACGATTCCCACCGAACCGGGCCTGACCGGGTCGAGTGGCGCCGCATCGCATCGGATGCACGAGCTACCGGCAAAGTAGCCGACCGCATTCCAACAGAGTGCCGTAGGCAAAAGCCGGATGGAGCCGGTCAGATGCGACGACAGCCGAGCGCAGCCGTCCACGTCCGCGAGGAGAGAGGGAGGAGGGCGCAAATCCATTTAAATATGAAATATACCGTCTGTATTAAAGCTTCAAATTAATTGACAACTTGTAAAATGCACTAATAAGGCGCGCTCCGGCCTGAGCGCATTTTACAAGGTGAGATTTGTACTGTACATATGTATATTACGACGCTGTTAGGCTCATAATCCTGGGAATTAAACATGTCTCGAATGTAATGATCAACATCGCTCACTTGTATCAACATGTACTAAACTTTAGAAAAATATTAATGAATAGGAAACCCACCACTCATTACGTTTCACAAAAAATATTCATGTCCATCACACTAATATATGCCTTGGATTTGAACCCAGGCCCGTCGTTGGCCGGCGTTGCGTGCATGAAATACCTACCACTACCACCATAATGTTCCGAACAATTTTCATCTCATTTGAATTTTTCAGTTAGCCATTGAGTTCAAGCGACCAGTTCTGATGTATTTCCCGACGTATCAGCTGGAGCCGACGCGCAAGGCCAAGGAAGCTGAAGTGAGGAAAGCTATTAATGAGATACTCGACGAAAGTTTTCCTGGCCATAAGTATAATGTTCAGGTATTAATACTATCTTTATTTGACATTATCTCTCGCTCTTTTACACATATTTAGGTCACACAGAGATGTAGGTTTGTGTCTCTTCTGTGGACCAAAGCAAGAATTAGGCTTTATAGCTCTTAAGGCAATATCTAAAGCCTAATTTTTAAGACTTACATTTTTTTGTCATTTATTTTTTTATCATTATTATTTTTAATGTTCGTTACCCCAGAACTCCGTCATTTATGAACCGATTCGTGCAGTTTTTTTTGTTTTAAGTATTTGCTTCCAGATTGATCCCATTCTTTTCAAAAATCCAGTTGGATGATGGGATCCATGAGGAATCTTGGGAACTCCACAAATATATTAGGCACGCATGTAGTAATTTCGGGATTTTCTATTATAACTTGTGTATTTACACCCTGAAATCACAAATGTGGTGAATTGGAACTGATGACGAAGACCACATAATTATGTCTCCTGCAACTCCCAAATGATGTACTCAAAACTATAAACGTACGTCTCAGATTCTGATATGATTCCGTTGAAATAGCAACTAATGAAGTGCCAAAGGTCTCATAATCATCTTTCCTGATGAATCGACTGAACTCCTCAAATATTATCGGCCCTCAGCGATTTGGTTTTTTTCTGTAATGATTAATGTTCATGTGGTAAAGTGGAAAGGAAATGTGGAAATGTTCATGTGGTTTGGTAGAGTACCGAATTGGAGTCGGTTAAAACTTTGTTTTTAAAGTACATAAATTATTGTTTTAACTTCGAATAATAAATAATAAATATTTAGGGACAATCTTACACAAATCAACCTAGTCCCAAACTAAGCAAAGCTTGTACCTAATATGGGTACGAGACGACGATATACATACTTATATAGATAAATACCTACATACTTAAATACATAGAAAACATCCATGACTCAGGAACAAATATCCATGCTCATCACACAAATAAATGCCCTTACCGGGATTCGAACTCGGGACCTCCGGCTTCGTAGGCAGGGTCACTACCAACTAGGCTACAGAGGTCGTCAAAATTTAATCCGCATAAACGGCGTTTCCTCTTAAGTGATTTCATGCAATAGAAACATTTTTTATGTGCACTGAGTCCTTAATTTAATTTATTACTTTACAAGAGTCTAACACGATATTTATTTGCCTTTATTTTTAACCTTTAACCGCTCACTTGATTTCGAATTTTATAAAAGCTAAATTGCTTTGTTTTTTTTTATTAAGTCAGCCCCCCATACTTCGCTTGGCAACCACAGTTGCCAGCATCAGTTTAGGGGTGCGCGAAATTGGCAACTGTTTTTGCCACAAGCGTGTGAGTAGTTAATAACTAAACGGATTTACCGGTGATGGTCCCAGGTGTCGTTAAGCTATGTAATCATTATAAACATCATTGAGTATTTATTTATTTAAACTTCATTGTCGGAAGTTATAATTCGAATATTTTCATGAATACTTTTAAATAAGAACATACAGTTGTTTCTCTCAATCTCCTTTGCCAGTAATTTTTATTTTACCCTACACGTTTACCGCTGCATAACCTTTTAGGAACTCAGTATTACAGCCCATTTCCTCTCATACGTGATAAGTCTGCTACCAGATGTGGGATGTATACTGATGATAGTGATGATGCGTACCTTTTAGAACGTAGTATATCAATTGAGGGGAACACACGAGCTTTCTGAAGAGTAATTTGTCCGAACGCGTTATTAAATATTCCATAATTTCAAAATGCAGTTGATTCAATATAATGCAAGTAAGGTAAGTATTATATCCTGGAAAATCAAAAATTCTTTCAGTGACACATGGTTTTCGGATGTTAACTATGAAATTCGGGAAAAAAATGCTGGTGTACAAATTACTCTTGGTAACTAGTATTGTACCCCAAGTGAAGACTTGAATTATAATGATTGTTTCCAGGATACCCCAGCATTAGCTATGCGGCTGTCCGGCGACATAATGCGCAAGATGAAGACGATGGAATACCCTCGTTACCGCTTCATAGTGATAGTTACCGCCGCGCAGAAACGCGCGCAGTGCTACAACAACGCCATCACATTCCTCTGGGACCACGAGAGGGACATCTACGTGGATGTGCAGAGGGAAACCAATACGACCTCTTTACATATCACCGCGTTCGCTATCTATCTTGATTAGAAGTCTCCTGTTGACGCAATGGTAGTACCTCATTCACAAATTGACACATTGCGTCATAGTGATAGTTACCGCCGCGCAGAGACGCGCGCAGTGCTACAACAACGCCATCACATTCCTCTGGGACCACGAGAGGGACATCTACGTGGATGTGCAGAGGGAAACCAATACGACCTCTTTACATATCACCGCGTTCGCTATCTATCTTGATTAGAAGTCTCCTGTTGACGCAATGGTAGTACCTCATTCACAAATTGACACATTGCGTCATAGTGATAGTTACCGCCGCGCAGAGACGCGCGCAGTGCTACAACAACGCCATCACATTCCTCTGGGACCACGAGAGGGACATCTACGTGGATGTGCAGAGGGAAACCAATACGACCTCTTTACATATCACCGCGTTCGCTATCTATCTTGATTAGAAGTCTCCTGTTGACGCAATGGTAGTACCTCATTCACAAATTGACACATTGCATCATAGTGATAGTTACCGCCGCGCAGAGACGCGCGCAGTGCTACAACAACGCCATCACATTCCTCTGGGACCACGAGAGGGACATCTACGTGGATGTGCAGAGGGAAACCGACTCAACCTCTTTACAGATCACCGCGTTCGCAATTTATCTTGATTAGAAGGCTCCTTAACGCCATTGTAACTATTCGTGCAAATTAAGATCCCCCAGCATGGTATCATATCGCAATCGCTATTAACTTTATTTTCAAACTGTATCGTTTGTCCGAATTTTCATTACGGAAAAAGCCAGTTTTCTTGGAATTGTCAAAGTAGATTTAGATTCTTTTTGAACACTTACCGTGTGGAATCCATTAGGTTAGGTTTATTTTATAATAATTCAGAATATGTCATAGTTTCACAGAAAACGGGTTTTGGCTGAAATGAGAATACGGACAATAAACCAAACAGTTAGGAAATCAACTTAACAGAAGTTTACGCTAGGTAACCATGACGTTTATTATTAATAAATTTAATGACATATTTATTATGAAAATAAATGGTTTTAAATGACATGGGTTATTGAAATACTCCTGTTATATAAATACAGTTGGCCCAAGGTCCGAGTGTACTTATCATCATAAATTTAAGTTATCCTCTTGTTGGTGGAGTATTTTCCATTTCTCTCTGTTGTACGCCAGCCCTTTGATTTACTGTACTTATATCACAATATAAATCGGCTTGTCCTTGAAACGCTTAGATCTAATCTCGTTCCACCCGAGCAAGACCTATTTACCCAACTAACAACAACGGACAAACACTAAACTAACAACCGAGTTATAGATATTGTATGTACAAAAGCTCATGTACAGTCGCGGAATGAAAAGGTTGACCACTTTTGGACCTTAACAGCTTTGAAATAAGGCCGAAAAGTGGTCAACCTTTTCATTCCTCGACTATACATTAACCGTTATAGACCCTTACGATCGTTTGCCACCGAGACTCCTGATGTTTGGCTTTAGATTTTGATTTGTGACCATGTGACCGGAACTTCAAGGGTAAGTTCCATCCGATTTTGCTTGTGTAAGGTTTATGTTTCAGTTTTGACCAATTTTATATGTGTGTGACCAAATTTATAGTGGCCCAATTTTAGAAAGCATTTCGCGCGGAATCGACAATTTTGAATTAAAATGCAAACGTATAGTTAGGCGGAATCAGAATCAAACATTTGGTCGTGATAAACTAACAAGACAAAGACATGAGAAATTCAATCTGTGCCGTGTTACGAAATGGGCCCAACTCAGCATGATGCTGGCTTTGCAGCCAGCGCTGGTCTTCCGTTGGGTCCATCCAGCGAGGACACGGAAGGTTACACATGAACGCGTCATAAGACAATACACACGGCATGAAATTAATGAAAGTGAAATCAAACAAATATATAAAAATATAAAAACAATATAAGGAGACAAAAAAATATAATTAAAACTAAGATAACATTAAAATTAGGATCATACAATTAACACGCACTAAAAAACCCCACACCGTCAGTGTACGCTGCATGCCTTTAATTAGCGCGACCCGTGATCAGACAAACCCAGTCTTACAGCGGCCTTTTAAGCGGCCTGGCTAAATGAAGTGCAATAACTGCACTCACACTCACTGATTAGAGCGAGATGGTTTATCTACCCTCCTCCCGTTAGAGCACTGCATTTTTGCAAGGTCTAAAGGCCGCTTATTACGATCTTGCATAATTGAGACCTGAAAGGCAAAATACACATGCACGTAAATAAAAGATGAACCAAGTCTAGCCAGGACTTCCACTTTGATAGTTCACATAAATAGAAGTTACTAAAAACAATTTAAAAGTACGCCGAAGTGAGAAAATTGAAAGACTACTAACATTTGAACGAGGTTCAGCGCAATCTCCGTTTCAATTTCGTTTCCTTTAAAATTCATACCTTCATTCGAAGTATTCTCGCAATTGGTTACAAGGCATATTTCTTTTCAATTGGTTACAAGGCATATTTCTTTTCAATTCGCATTCGGGATAAGTACAAAAAGACTGAGTAATGGGATATTTTTCTAGCGATTGTGAAAATCTTATGAACTCGTCGGCAAGAATCCTAAACGATAGGGGTAAATGATAATCAAGTATTTAAATAGATAGCCGTGAACGAAATATAAATAACGTCACGAGATTTAAATATTTTCAGTTTTTTTGGGCCTTATGATGAGGAAGTAATAAATTGTTTTTATCTCCGCACATATCATTAGTGCTCTAGAATGTGTTCAGAAACCGTAGGGAATAACCAGCATTATTACAACCGATTTTACTATAGAACTTTCTTGTCTGTGGTGGTAGGTAAAATCTGTACTTTAATGTTATAACAGTACAGATTTTTGTAACGTTATGAGTTTACATTTCGAACAGCTGTCTTAACTCGAGTGGGTATTTATTCTAGTATCCATGTATAGATGATAAAAACAGTTATCGATACGAAACGTCAATTCAGTATATTTTTTTAATATTAACGCACGACGTTTGATCTCGAGGGACATGAGTATAGGGACTTCAATCGTTTGTCTATGATTTAAAAAAAAACATTCGTCTTGACGGAGGGTCGAATTGCCGCCATTGCTGTTGTAACTTTTTTATAATTTTATATTTTATAATAAAACCACACTCATATTTTAAGTCCTCTCATTATGGATCAGTTGCATAAACGACTATTATGTTGTTATCTCAAAACTGTATCATTTGTGCACCGCTTTCGATATGATATATTTTGCATGTGAAAACATGAATGTTCTCTAAATGATCCCATGGGAAGTAAAAAGGGAATTGACAGAACTCCTCGAATATTATAGAGATATTATTTACCTATATAGCTCGCGCATTTTGTTATATGTAAGTACAAGCTTTTATTTATGTTTGTTCAGGTCAAATCATTAGTTTTAGTTGATGATGATGACTGTGCAACGTCAGTTTCGTCAGAAATCTATTTTAAGCCAGTAATTATACATGCTAGGTAAATTTAGCCAAACGTTATACACAAGTTATATATTATGTATGTTCACAGCGAACTAAATCCGGTTAAATCAAGCAAACTGGGTTAGCAGCCACAATGTGCCCTATTACATGATGCACTAAATCAAGCAAGTTACAGTAACATACATGCTCGCGAATGGGTCGGAATGGGACTAGAATGCCATTGCCGGAACATGACTATTGTTCCGTGAATTTTGCGAGTATGCTTGTTTGTGCTATCAGGTAAGAATAAGTGCTTTAGATACTGTTATCGTCAAATACATCTATAATTGATGAACAGTTGATTACAACGAGATGCATCCCTTTTTAATTTTGTCACCTGGCAATAAAGTGAAAAATAGTTATATATTTTTGTACTCGCCTGTACTGGTGGTCAAAATATCTCGACAAGCTTTAAAGGTTAGCGTCCACAACTCTGCATCGGAAGCATCGCACAGAACGGATTTTTAGTATTCTTTGTATATAAACTCATACAACAGCGTCCATTGATTTGCATCGCACGCATCGACTTCGACGCAAATGCTCTGGGGGCAAATGCAGCGGACGCACCACCAGAGGTAATTTTTCGAACGCACGTTAGGGCAACTCAAGTCTGTCATTTTCCAATACAAAAAGTGACATTTAGTCACGCGTGTCACGCGTACAATGCGTTACGCGACCTAAATAAATGTTATTCCATTTATTAATTCAATTTAGCATGAGGCATACGAATATACTGAAAGAATGGCGGATATTTACGGCGGAAATGGATAATTCTGAAAAGTCGTTAAGTATTTTCCCTTCTTCAGGCTGGTAAACCCCCAGGAGCAGCAGCTGTGGTGCTTATGTACCTGACTTATACCTATGTGTATCTATATTATAAGGTTTTAATTAATCGTTTGAAAGTGTTTTTAAAAGCTACTGCCATGGAAATTTCTACCCTGTAATAAAAGTAATTAGATAGAATCGTATAAAAGTCACTCACAATTTATTTTCTGGAAGGAAGGAAAAGTCCGTCCATTAGACGGTAATTTGCTTTACTAAATATTTAAAGGTAAAATTATGGAAATTGGAAAATAGGAAGGTACGTAAATATACCTATCGCTTAAATTGTTTAGGCTAATGCTTGATTTTTATTAGATTGTTTAATGCAAGATCAAAATAAACTAGTAAAACTAGTCACTAAAAGTAATAAAATTAATGGGTACCTACCTACTTTAGCGATATAGACCGCCTGTTGTTGCCTTCTAACAGCAGGTCTATCGTGACGGCCGCGACATACTCTCGATTTTTCTCGCACTAACGCCTCTTGTTCTAAGTGTTCTAATATGAGAGAGTCGGATAGTTCGAAAAAAATCGAGAGAGCTCACGCGCCGTCTCGTGGTAGCCGTGCAGAAGTTTTATGGTTTGTATTGACTTAGTTTATTGACGAGTGCAATAAATCGGTTAAATTGTAGATATTGTACTTGTAATATTGGTGCTATAGATATGAGGCTACTTTCTTGAAGTTAATCACGCACGTTTTGCTCTTATGATTCCAAAGAAGTCACTAACATGTTATCGAACCTTTATCGATTTGAAGATTTGTCCGTTGACAGCTAAAGACAAATGCAGTTCCCTCACAGAACACATCCTCGGGATCTTGCTCACCGCCAGGATCAAAACACCACATAATAATAATAATAATATTGTATATATAGGAAAAACATGTTACAAGAGTACATTCAATAAATAAAGGTAACAACAGGCGGTCACATACCTACAGAGCAATCAGTTTTGGGCCCAGTCGGTTAGCACCAAGTACGCGCGAGCGAGATGTTATTCCGTTGTGCCCTGCTTTTCTAATGCCGGCTGTTCACATTAGGCCAACGTTGGCGCGTGAGCAGGAGGCAGCTATGTAAACGAAAGAGATCGAGTTATAGCCCTCTCCCTCTAACGCATAGCTGCCTTCTGCTCACGCGCCAACGTTGGCCCAGTGTGTACAGCAATTTTCTCAGGAATCGAATTGCAGCTGGTTATTTGGGAAGCAATTTAATACATTTATATAGACCCTTTGACTGGTACCACGCTAATTTTTGGACCGAATATTTCGCGTCTGCGGTTTTGGACAAAAAATCAGTTGAAAGAAACCGAAAGGGCAACGGGGTGACGGGTCACGCTCCAAAATAAGCCGGCCAAGGCATTTTATTACTTAATAATTAATCACATCGTCACTAAAGCCTCTTGGTTAATCTCAAGATTCATAAGGCTCTTGATTTCTTTGAGAAGATGCTGAGCTGAGAATGCTGAAATTCTTTGTTCAAAAAAATTATGTTATAGCAGTCTGTTTAAGTTTTTCCAAGTAATCAAAATTGGGGACTCGGTGTTTCGTGATTAAATAAATAGTACTATGAGCAGATTTTTGGAATTACGTCGTGAGTTATCTAATGTTTGGTATGAGATTTATGTAATTTCAAGCACAATTAACTTTTGCTAGAAAAATAATGCTGCCTTATTTTATGGAAACCATTTATTGTGATTTATTGTGGTCTCGTTAATTTATTGTAAGACAGGCCGTTGGTTGGATTTAATCGTAATTACTGATTGTAGAAGTAAGTTGCAAATTTCGTGTAGTATATTATGACTATAAATATTATGAAGAAGTCGTGTCTGCGAGGTTGTAGCTTGTAAGTTTGTACGTAGGAGACAATCTCTGGAACCACCCATCCGACTACAAAGGATCGTTCACCTGTTCAAGAATGGATTTTCTGTATAGACAATGGCTATAGTTGATTACGTGGAGAAACGGGTAGACCATAATTGCTTGTGCTATTGGCTCGTGAGCGTTCAATAGACGATCGTCTGAGTTGTAATTCCAGTTATTATGGATTCACTTATTAACCGAATCATGTTCAAACAATAGCGGGCTCAATGGCAACTTGACAAGGATTATTGTAATATTTTTGTCTCCATGATTGTCCTTTTTGTGTCGGAGGGCAATACAATAACTTAAGAATTCGTGCAAATGGGTGATAGTTCCCATGGTAATAGTACTCGCTACTTCACCTACACAGCTTCAAGCACGAGGATCAAAAGAAAATAATAGTCACGTTCAAACATATTACAAGGAGAAATCTGCTTGTATGCAAAGGATCACGTTAATAAGGTTCTTTTATTCGGTAGTTAATGTAGGTCGGCAATAAAAATATCACTGGCACACCCGTGTTTGAACGGTCGGTTGCAGAGAAATGAGACCCCTGCATAGAAGTTTGTATGGAAGGGGGTCACGTTTTTCTACATCTTACTGACAGACACAACAGATCGACACAATTATCATCAATTCAATCGAAATTTTGCAATTAGTTTAAATTCATCCCACTGTGACCTTTTACGCTTAATCCCTGAACGGATTTAGATGAAATTTTTCGTACAGATAAATTGAGACCCTTGGAAGTATATAGAATAGTTTTTATATCGGAAATCATCCCTTAAAATGGTAGAACTTTGTTTGGGTCGGCGATAATTGAGGTTACGTCCACAATAATTTAATAGCAATCATTTTTCTAAGACAGTTACAAGTTCTACGCGGACGAAGTCGCGGGCAGCAGCTAGTACCTATATATTTAAATTGCACTTTTTATGGTTATTATTTTACAATGAGTTTTCATCCATAATATCGCCATCGACGTTTGTAAATGTGGCCACAAGGCGTCATTGTTTTAACTTTAGGAAAAGGACTAAACTATTATTTTTTCTGTAACTTTACGAATAAAGTAGGAATCTTATATTTTCAGCAGCAAGCAGGATGTTTGTGACATTAAATAACACAAACACTAAAGTCCACAGGTTGACGACAACTGTAACATTTATGGCGAGCGGGACATGTAAATACACTTTAAACATACACCTAGCAGTTATAAAACGTTATTGGCTTTCTAGATGATTGGACGTTCGAAAAGAACGTTAAACTTAATAGGCGGTCAGGTGAACCATCTAACCCGACATTTCGCATTTTTTAAAGCCACGATGGTGGCAATCAGTTGTTTATGTTTTGCCTGAAAGTAAGCAGATACTTTAGTTACAGAAGCCTTGGACGCTTGCAAATTGCTGACTTTTTATAGATTTTAGGAATCGTTGTGTCACCAGCAGCATCTTTGGGAGCATTTCAATACGATATTAAAACTGAGTTGGGCCTGCGCGGTCCAAGAGGATTGGAAGCCAGCAATCCATCTGAATGAAACGGGCTTAAATAACAAAATTGAATGTAGGCTTAATATTACGTCCACCAGTTTGCCACAGACCGCAAACGGCGCTGCGTCATGCTCATATGAATGCCCAGCGTAATGCCCGTATCCCTGGCGCTGGCACTCTTCTCGCACCACATAATGGTTACAGCTGAAGTGTTAAAGTTTCGTAGTCGAAATCTATAACGTAATTCCTCTTTTTCGTCGTATCCTCATGGCTGCGGGACGTGACGGCTGTGGGCGCTCTTCATCATCAGTCTCCAAGCTGCGCGGTCCTGGGCTTGGTGCATGCTGGCCTGGAGTGTGGCTCTAGTCACCGGTGTTACCGTTTACGCCCAACGCATATGCATCCGTCTACTACTCCCTGCCATGCGGTCAGTGATAATAGGGATGCGGACTAAGATTTTTTTACTCACTTCATTCAAATATGAGAGCGTTGAAAAGGTTAAAGAACATAAATAACCAAAAAATTTTGACAAAGATTGACGTCGCTGGCGGCAGCGGAAAACGCTTTATACTGATGACGTACGGAAAATTGTATTGTATGGAAAATCCGGTAAATTGTTGTTTCGGTCGCGAAATACTGCGTTTAAGTACATAGTTGTCTTACAATTTTGTTTCTATAAGAGCGTAAGGATTCTATTGGCAGCTTTAAATTTACTCTTGGACAATGAAAAAAATGCATCATTTTTCTAAACTTTCAAGGTTCATATCTTTTTATGATTTTAATTACATTTTATTATTTATACTATATTACGATAATTTGATGGTGTACTATCCATTTAGCATCACTACGTTATCAAGTTGAACATGAGGCCGCATGCCTATTAGATTTCCCAAGCTCTCCGATCCAGACCTGACCAGATGGCCATAGAAGCTGGGAATACGTCGGATACAGATGGTGGAGAGCCTTGATTTGATGTTGAGCTCGTCGAGATTCATTTATGCGGCGTTCAGATAACGTCATTAACGTGGAAAAGGTTCACTTATACCTATAAACGACTTGTATTTATATAACGTGTGAAACGTTGTATCAAACTGACCTCCAGGTTATTCTGAGGCACGTGCTTCTTTTTATTGCCGCTGACGACGCCGCTGTACTAAACACGACGTTTGTATTAATATGGATATCAGAGGCAAATTGAATGTCAACATGGACACGTCAGCACGTTTCGTAAGTAGATTCTTTTGGGATAACAGCTTTAAGATAGGGATGTGGGAAAAAGCGAGACTTCAATACCGATACTTGTTCTGGCAATTTTGACTTTGAGAAAATTAAAATTTCGTTTTTTTTTCAGTTTTTTTTGACTGATCGGTTTAGAAACCGATTGGCTTAGCTTTGACGTGTGACTTTTTTTAAACGAAGTGTTTCTAAAATCATTTCATAAAATATAATTTGAGTAAGTAACACAATTGAGGAAAAAAAATTTCTTTGGCATGCATCTGAGAAGAAATCAAAGGGGATGTAAATTATTCAATGATTGATGTTCTTGTGACTTACGGAAAGGGGTGTCCTTTGTGTATTTGTGGCCTAATATTGATTGTCCTAAAGTCTTTTGGTCGAACAATTTTGGCATTACGTATATAATGGCATACTTTACATTATTCTTTACTTTGCATAATTGTTGATTGTACTCATTATTATTGCTCCTAAGACTAAATACTCGAAAATCTAAATGGCTAAAACTTATTACGCCTATTATTATATGGCATAAAACATGTCTAGCCTAATACTGGTATTACTAAAATTGCAATTAATAAAATGGAATAGAATTTTCCATAATTTTACTAGCAATAATTTTGCATAAAATTAGTCTTGCGTTAGCTCCGGCGCTGCAGACAGAGTAGCCTAAGACAGGTCTCCGTTAGGTACGACGATGAGCGAAGCGAGGAGGAGCGTTAGGCAGAACTGCGACCCTACAGCGCACGAGCCGTGCAAGCGAAGCCGAGCTTGCCGCGGTAGCGGCCGGCAAAGCGCCAGAACGGAACTTTTTATTTATATTTTTTTATGGCATAAGATAATTATGGCAATTGAGATAGTTTAATATAAAATTATGGTAGGCCCGATGTAGGTTCGTTCGTTACCTTGACCGGACTCAGACTGGATGGCGGTTCGTAGATACTTATTTCCCAATTGAGGATAGGTTTAGGAATTATGAACTGTATTCAAAACAGCATTTAGTACATATAAAATTAGGAATTGTAAAGTTATGCACATTTAGTGTTCGATAATATGATGTTCGATATAATAAATATTAAACACAACAATAGGAATATCGATATTATGCACAATGATTTCAGCGAAAAAATATTATATACAGCAGTTACTAGGCCAAACGTTAGTAGGCGAAAAGTTGGTATGCGAGAAGAAAATAGAGGAATGAAAAATTATGCCATCCAACTTAGACCCTACTAAAAGTGGTTCTGATTGAAACATTTACTATATAGTGGTACCAAAGTTGCAAACAAAAATTTGCCAGAAAAGGATTTGGTACAAAAACAACAATGTTGAACAGATTCTATAAAAAAAAAATAAGTTACGCATGCATACTTATTGAAAGAGCAAGCTTGGGGAACGAAGTCCTCCATTTCAGCTTGCACAAAAATTATTTTACATGTCCGGCTATCCAGCTGTTTTCCTCTACAGAAGACCGATTTTTGACTTTCGAGCGCTCGACTCTTTCACTCGAAAACTGACAAAAATTATGAAATGATACTTTGAAATAGCGATAGAAAATTGAAAGACGAGTGGTATTGACCACTCGTATTTAATTCTATTGGTAGAAAGTAAGTGCCTGCCGTTTTGACACTACAAACGTATTTACCTTTATTTGATTTTCGAGCGCTCGAAAGTCAAAAATCGGTCCCCAGGTCGCATTTCACGGCCGATTCTCGTGAAATTTTGATAACAGGTTCGATAGTTGCGTTTTCTTTGTTGGTTTTGTTTTTGGAATTCCTTTTCATTTTTTTTTGATTAATGACAGCGATGTCTGCAGCTCACAAACTAGTTACAGTACTGATTTGTCCCGACGTTTCAATAAAGTTGCAGTCGCACTGCATAACTTTTCAAGAGCCACAATAAAATATACACATTTCCAAAACTGTACTTTCATTTATCCGAAACAAGGTTGAGTTTAGCACTAGATGATTATGAGATAAGATATTTTTAAAACTATCTCTCTATGAGCGTTTGCATGGAAGAGTTCGAGGCTAGACGGGTGAACAACTGAATAATAAACATCGAAACTTAATGACGATAAACAATTCGAGACTGAAGCTATCTGGATTGAACATACTTCACTTTTGAATATTTTAAAATTAATTTGATACATATTGTGGAAACAAAACGTTGCTAGTATGTTCGATGCTGGGAAATATAACATCACATTTCAAGACAGTAACGGTGGTAACGTCTTATAGGTATTAAAAATGAAAAATGTTTAGAAGTTTGGATATTCAGAAGAATAAATGGAATCTGTTTATTTGCAAGAATACTTATTTCTAGTTACAGGGTGTTCTTGTGAATAGTGGTACAGTATTCTATCGTAATTAAACGACATGCTATTCAAATGTTTGTTACGAAGTTACTCAAACACGCAAAGACGGTTGAACAGATTTAAATGAAATTTGGCATACGTAAGTATAGTTCATAAACTGACCTAAAATATTTGAAAAGTACCCAAAATGTATCCTCCAATGGGATGTTTGCGGATAAAAGTTAATACATAACGGAGTTCACGCGAGCCAAGTCGCGGGTAAATATACAGGCCCGTATATAATTTCTATGTCGCTTTCCAAGTTGATAATATTTAGTTGTTATGCGCTCTTGCTTTCACATGCTTGAATAAGTACGCGAAACATATTGATATGAAATTTGGAAACGAATAGCAAGCGTCTGATCGACCCCAGGTCGCAGACGCGTTATTCGTAAACAAGTGAAGAAAAAAAAGACCGGGTTGCACTCCGGGAGTGCTGGCAGAAGTGAAAACTCAATAACATTGTAACAGTTTTTCGATCAAGTCACGTGACATCTTACGATGTCACCCTAAAAATGAATTTGACGCAAATTTATAAACAATTACCAATTACTTAGGCGGACGGGCCCGTCGGCGCGCCGACGGGCGGCGGCAAATACAATACCAATTTGTTTTTGCCATAACCAAATATTTTTCAGAGCTTTATCTCTTTAGGAATAACGTCTACATTCGAACTATTCGAATTTGTAAGAACAGCACAACAGCAGACGGCGATGGCGACCAAAATATCAATTTGTTTTTGCCGTTGGTAAATATTTTTCTAAGCTTTATCTCTTTAGGAATAACGCCCAAATTCGAACTATTCGAATTTTCTCAATAGCAAAACGGTGAAGGATGCGTTGGTATTATTACAAATTTATTTGCAGAATATGCTATAGCAAAAAGTGTTTAACGGCTTTATACTCTTACGAATAGCGTTCAGTTTTGAATGAAGTCGAATCGGCTAGCAGCAAAAAGTGACCTCCTTCACATCTGACGTCACAAAACTCTGTCGCGTATTTAACAATTTTTCCCCATCCCAAAAAGTGCTCAGCGCCGCTAAAGAAGTTTTCACTTCAAAAAAAAAAAACCAACTGCATGTTCTAAATATTATAGTCTATATCACTCCAACGATTGTGAGGAATCCAACGACACCTTATATGTCAAAATCCATCAAGCCGTTTGGACTGTAGCCCATGAAACTGAACAGATTCTTGTCCACGTGTACGTTGCACGTACATTATATTATGTACGCTCGAAAAACATAACCTTCTGAGCCATTTGGGAAAAAAAAATCTGTTTCCCACCAAAACTCCACGATACTACTAAACTTGTTACTTTACCTACCCAACAGCCGTTTCCAACGACCATTTCGTTCTTAATTCCTTCACACACTCAAGCTAATAAGTATTTACTCTAGCAAGGCAACGTAAACGTCAATGTGTGCAACTAGAGATATAAAATCACATTCAGTAAGCAAGTTACGACGTGCAACGTAATGCAATTTTGTATCCACAGATCTATGAAAATACAAAGATACCTTTGCGGTTGGAAGTGGCGCTGCTATTGGTCGATAAGACTGCATCTTGAGGAGAATATAGTTTCAAACGTTTGCCATCTGGATTGTTAAATTTGTATTTTCTACGTGCCGTTGGATGACCGCAAGAATGTGGCTGTTATTTTAGGATGAAAGTGGAGAGGAGAGGAAATGTCAGTGTAAGCAGTAGGGAATATTATCCCAAACACGGTAAGACATTTATATGATATTACACCATGTATCAATGAGGAAATGTAAGTGTTAAAGTTGAATACTAGTACATTACTACAGAGGCCGGGAGGTAAGGGGTTGTCGGCCGAGTACATATACGGCCGAGCGTAGCGAGGTCGGATAGTTATGAGGCTGGCATCGCCTTTTCACGTCGAGGTAGGTATGTATAGTGCTTTTCTCAAACATGCAAAGAAATAAATTAAAAAAACTCTAAGAAATCAAACTTTAATTTTCATGGCTGAACGCCGTGATCCTGTGCCACAAGTTGTGGAATGTAAATTAAAAAGACCATCATGCAGGCCTAAGCCTCCAATTTTGTATGAAATGCCATTACGGATCTCTCGTCTCGCTTCGCCCGAAACGTGACACTTCGAAGCCCAATATGAAAAACACAACGTCAATTATATTGTGTCCCTATACATACACTCGCGGTCAAAGATACCGGGTCAGTACGAAAATTTGTAATATCTCCTAAAATAATAAAGCTAGGGACATGAATTAAACTGCATATTGTAGATAATTTTATACTGAATTAAATAACATCAAATGGTGGAATCGTAATTCTTTTGTTTAATAAAATTACATAGGAAACAAAAAATCAACCAATTTTACGTACAAAAATAAGCAGTAGGTACTTCACATACAACACAAAAAATAAAAATTAATACTTCGTATTGCCTCCTCGGGCTCTTCTTACAGCTTCTAGACGATTCGGCATGATGTTTATTAAGTTCTTTATGCGTTCTTGCGGGATATTGTCCCATTCTTCCACTAACGCCTGTTTCAGGTCTCTAAGTGTAGCTGGGGCGGGGTTTCGAGCTCTTACACGCCTCCCAAGCTCGTCCCATACATGCTCAATCGGATTTAAGTCCGGACTCCTCGAGGGCCAGTTCATACAGTTGATACCAACCTCCAAAAAATAATCTCTGACAATTTGAGCTGTGTGTGGCCTGGCGTTGTCATGCATAAACATAGAATTTCCACCCATATTAATTAAGTATGGGCCGACATGCTCATTAAGAATCTCTTCTACATATCTTGCACTCGTTAATGATCCATTTTCTATTAAAACTAACTCCGAGCGACTCTCTGAAGAGATTCCAGCCCAAACCATGACTGACCCACCGCCGAACGCCACTTTTTCCTCAAAACATGCTGGAATAAAACGTTCACCAGGCCGTCTGTAAACTCTTTGCCGCCCGTCATTTGCATAGAGCATAAATCTGGATTCATCGGAAAACAAAATTCTTGCCCAATCTTCGTCACCCCAGTATCTGTGATCGCGGGCATAAAGTCGTCTTGCTGTTCGATGTATTCTTTCAAGTTTTGGGCCATTGGCCGGCCTATGTGGGGTCAAATTTGCTTCTTTGAGCCGCCGCCTGACAGTCCGCTCGCTGATGCCGTCCCTTCGGGTCTCTAAAAGCTGATTTTTCACTTCAACTGCTGTGAGGTGCCGATTTCGGAGCATGGTTGTAACAATAAATCGATCTTCTCTAGCTGTAGTACATCTTGTTTTGCCGGTTCCTGGTCTTCTAAGGTTCTGCCCAGTTTGTAGGCAACGTTGGAGGACTCGCTGCACTGTAGAAAGTGACACACCTGTTCTTCTCGCTGTATACCTCTGACTTCTTCCTTCTTCTAACATAGTGATGATACGAGTACATTCATCTCGTGTTAGCGGCATGATAGACATTCAAGAATGACCACAAAATAAAACAATGACAGCCTTTTATCATAGTTCTTTGACAGATTGAAAATAATTGCTTAAAAACAAGCAAAAGTAAAACGAACGCAATTTCAAATAAGTACCCAATTGGTCTTTTTTTTTTCAATTAAACCTTTTTCCAGTTACTACGTAGAACATTGAAGGTTGGATTTAGAAGGATATTAAATTCTCTATAAAACAGAGTTAGTTTCATGCAGATACGACCAACGATTTACAAAATATTGAGGTTTTCGTCACTGACCCGGTTTCTTTGACCGCGAGTGTATTTTAAGTTGCTACATGTGTTAGCTAACTAAATCGCCTGTTGTTTTATTTTAATGATTACAACTACCCACATCACTTTGGTTTATATTAATTATTGTAACCTTAGTACGGATAGAGAACAGGTTGATTTATTATTTTTAATTACTACTTACGTGTTTCAAAATGTAAATTGATTTAAAATTAACGCCTCCCCACGTAATACACTTGTTTCTATGTGTAGGAGAAAATAACTGTATTAGTTATTTAGAATTTTATACACTTTAAAAAGTGTTCCAACCAATAATTTTCTCACACATTGAATCATGCCGAGTAAAGGAGGGGTGTTCATTCGAAGATTTGTATTAACAGAATTAGGTGCCTACTTGGTATTGTTGACGACGTAGCAGATAAGGCCACGCTTGTAGTTAAAAGGGTTTTAAAAAAACGCGAATTTTAACAAACGCCTACTTTCCTATCCACAGAAAGCTGCGTAAATGATTAATCGGAAGCCTGCAGCAACTGAAGCTAAACAATAGCCCCCAGGGACAGAGGAAGTTCAATGTCAGGCGATGACCCAAAATTAAAAGTGCTTCTCGTCACGACACGGCATATGGGTCAGGTGCATGGAAGCCGCGGAGGTGCGGAAATCGATGGAGCGGGGGGTAATTGAGAGAAGCTGAGCGCTGAGAGAACCTTTCCTTGAAGTTCAGTTGCATTTTATTTTTACAAACTTTTATTTATCTTGACCTGTTCGGTTGTTTGTTAGTGAGGACAAATCTTGGAAATGAATTTTGAACCAGTTAACCTGAAGCTATTGAGCTGAAACTTTTAGTATATATGTATAGTTTGAATGACAAATCAATATTATGGTACCATTGAGCTTAGAGATAGAAGGTGGCCATGGGAATTCAGTACTTAATCGACGTGACCCCGTAGAGTTTGAGCTCGTTAGAATCGTCCCAATGAGTAGTTGATGACGGTATACAGAAAAGTATAGTGAACATTAAAAGCTTATGCCATTTTTTTTTGACAGAAAGTTATTACACTTGAATGTAACGCGGTGAATGTGTTTCCGCATCTTTGTACTTATAATAGTCGGTTTTGACAATGTTATTATTATGTTTAGTGAGCGACTGTTAGGCTTCATTTTTTAAGTCTAATAAATGAATTCCACATCGTTAAATAATAATAATCTATGTTAAGTAGGAAAGCATGAAAATTTAATGTAAATAGACTTTCAATATACTTAACCTTGCCTGGTTGACGTAATGACTTTGTTTTTGTATGTCAACCCTTATATATAACAAACAAAAATCTTTTAAAAAGATCAATTTGTCAAACTTGTTAAATTTCGTGCTTTATTTTTTATTTATTGATTAAGACAAAAACAATGTCTATCCTAACCTAACCTGACCTTGGAGAGGTTTGTGTGCCGATGGGGAGTTCTTATAGTGTTCTATTGATTTAATTTATAGTTAAATTAAAAACTAAGTATTTTAAGTAGACAAGTTAATACAACTTAGTTTACAGAATATGGGTTACATTATTGCATTTTAAAAAGTGCATCTTTAATATTTTTCTTATTTTACAACCTTCACATATAAGTTTTGTAATATGTTCAGGTAATATTTTTATTATTTAAGGCAGTAAGTATGAGTATTTTTGAGCACCGTATATGTTATTATATTTAGGTAAACAAAATTGGCTTTGGGATGATAACTTTCTTAATCTAATACATCTTTTCTTAACTTTGAATTTTGCATCATTGTGATAGTCTTCAATTAAGACAGCCAGACTTATACTCGTAGATATGTTAGATATGTTATTGGAAAATGGCATCAAAAGCCTGTTAGGTAGTTAGTAGGTAACAAACAACTTCACAAAATGTTGAGTACGTAATGTACTCTTAACTTACGCTCAACATTTTCCTGTCTCAATATTCATTTACGATGAATTCACGACCACCAATTTCATAAATATCATTAACAAATAAAACTCAAAAGCTGCCTACTAAAATTCCGCTCCGGCAGTGCGCCCGCCAAAGCAACAATTCATTTTCGATACTGTAATTTCAAGTGGTAATTTTAAAATGTACCCGACCAAAACAGGGCGAAGCACTATACAATTCAGATTTAATAACGGCAGCAAAGGTAAAATTTCAACACTTCACCTACCATACTAAACGTCATATCTTTATGAAGAAGTTTTAAAATCTGCCTTTTATTCCCTACAAAAGAAGGTCCATTTTAAGTTAAGTTAATTAAAGACAAGAGAATGAAAAAAATAAGCAGTTGATTTAATTTTAATGACCTTTCGAATCTGCATTTCCACCAGTTGGTCAGACCAGCGGTCTGTAAATTTATTCGGAGGTTAAAATGGGCTAACTCTTGGATTAATTTCAAATAATATTTTGTAATATGCGTCGTTTATATTAATATTTGCGGGTAATCCTATTAAAAGTGATTGCGTTCGGTTTATCAGAAACTGAATTTACTAGTTATAAGATAATATTTATAGAGTTAAAATCAGTACCTTGATATGAAATATGATAAGGGATGCCAAAGAGGTTGCCTAGGATCGGAGTAAATGGAGGGCCTATTTTGAGCTACACCGAAAACAGCTTAGCTCTTAAATAAGCAGAAGAAGAAAATATGAAATAACGATATGATACTCTCACAATTACCTCTACGTACCTACTAGCTTACTGCGAATTTAGTACCTAATCATTTAGAAATAAAAGTAGTAATGACAATCAGACTTTCATTGACCAATGAATATCTAATTATTCTTGCATGGAATAGGTAGTACCAATCAAATGCCAAGACTACTTGCAGCTAATGACATAAGTCAACTTTTTGATAGGTAGGTATTCCACAGCGTCTGTAACTACTTTACACATAAAATGTGCTATTGCATGCATTATGCACATTCATTACGTGACACGCGGGTATAGTGTGTTGGTATACGACTAGTAAAAGTCAACAGATAACCAGTGTTCCCATGGCAATATTAATATCTAGCCACTCCTAATAGCTAAAGCCTGCAGTCCAATAGATTGGGAGGCGCAAAGTTTGATGCGTACGATGCACTGCAACGCGACCATTACCGATATGGTCGCGTTGCAGTGCATCGTACGATTTTTTTAATTCGCGGGTAGCGTGGCTTTAGCCGCTACCTGTTTTTTCTTTATGGCTTCGTCGCAAGTCGTAGTCACCTAGTTGTTGGCATTCATTCAAAATGCTATCGTAACATTGGAGGAGAACAGTATTGTGCCGATCTGCAAGTCCAGCTTGACGAAGTAAGACATTTGCAGTAGCAAGGCACTGCTCTACCGAACGCTCGGCAAGGCCGATGAATGTCATCAAGAAGGAGGGATTGAGGTGCGATTTTAAGTTCTCAAGAACATCATCAATTCATCACGTTGTTCAAGAGGACCGACTCTTCCAACATACCATCATTTGTGGCCAAGGAGATACATCGTCACGTATGATCATGTGGACGTTACCAGCAAGCTGCTGAAGGACGTCATTTTCCTGAAGGATAGTCTGGCTGAAAATGTTATATTTATGTATTATATAAAGTTCATATTAGTCTGTGAGGCATAAATATAGGCCTTTGTTGCCGGCTTCAAATAAATACATAAATACAAATAAAAGCGGTTCAGAAAAGTGAATAATTCGTTTTCCTCATTGCATTTGTTACACCACTTTAGAACTCTTCGAGGGCATATTTCACCATCCAAAAATTACAGTTCGTTGTCCTAACACGTATCGGAAAAGTTACACTACTCTGCATGCAAATACCTGAGTATGAAAATAAGTCCATGATTAAGGCTGGTAACTTGATATTGGTTCCTCAACGTGTATATTTATTTTCGTGTACATTACACATGTTAAACAATTAGTAGATAACGATTAAAGACACCACAAAGATGTCCACAGTAAGTCAACAGACGACCACCAGCTTCCACAACAATATGAATAACTAGCCACCCCTAATTAAAGCGGATCAGTCCGTGCCGCGCAAACAGCCGTAAATCAATGATAACGTTATTAGCTTGATTACGAAAACGGGTCACCCGGGCTCGCTCGAGCCGATTAATTCATTAATGTAGGCCCCGTTTTATTACATTCTAGTTACTCTCATAGAAAGGGAATTGGCGTCTTTATCGTACTCGCTGAGAAGGACCGAGTCTGATGTCTCACCTTCTTTTGTTTCGCCTTTTAAGTTTCGCTTTTGTTTTGCTTATGCCTCTACCTGAGTGATTCCAGTCTCTGTGAGACTTACGTCGAACCGGCGGTCTCGCCAATTTAAGCATCTCTTGTAGGCTCTCGGTTTCCAATTAAATATGTACACATAGACCTCCTAAGGATGCGCTGTGATGAGAAACATTTGTTTCTAGCTGTCAAATGATTCTTCTTGAGTTATAGGTAGCGGCACGTAAGTCTAGCGGTGAACGAAACATGGAGGGGATAGCTGCGCATAGGTACTGTCGCGAACGCAATTGTTATCAATACAACTTGATTACAATAATCCTTACTAATAAAAACTTGTTTTTGTTTGTCCTTCTTTTATATCTAAGGTAGTTCGTTTAAACTAATCTCATCACTAATATGGGGAGGTAGAAATAAAATATATATTTTTTTTTTATTCAGTAACATTAATCGAAATCGGATAGGGGTAGCACACCCTCATGCATCATGTTATTCATTTTTAAATCCACAGTGCCGCTGTCCAAAAGTGACTGAGTTACATATTCGTAGTTTCGTCAATCTGACTTTTAATATGTTTCAAAGAATCAATTAATTAATTCGTTTCTGTCTTTAAGAAAGAATGCACGTCATATACCATTTTCCGTGCCTGTCTTCTCAAACAGTATTTATTCTAGGCATAGGTACTTACTGTTTAAAATCACAAATAAACACTAACTTAATAAAATCAGTCAATAAAAAACAAACTCAAACTTAACACAAAAAAACGACAGTAATAACTAATAACAATACAATTTAGAACGCGACTGTACACCAGAAGTGAGCGGGGTGTCGTATCGGTGCGCGGGACAGAGTACGACTGGAGAGCCAATGAGCGCTTACGCACGCCCCCGCGCGTCCCCTTCACTCCCCCGAGATACCTTATTTTCGACTTTTGCGCATAAACGGTCAGCGCTAGACTTACGTGCCGCTACCTATACAAGTCCACGATGCTGCTTACTATCGTAGTATGAAAAAAAAATATCGACAAATAATTATGTGGCTCACAAAAAAAAGTTCATAGCTCTATCTAGTTGTGTCATTACCTATCTAATTAAATATCGCCAAAAGAGTATTTCTAGCACAAATTGAAACCTTGTTGAAATTTTTGCACAGTTGATTCGGAGATCTCAGAGACATGTCATTAAACGAGCGGGCTAAAATTATTTCGTATGTCCGGATGTCGAGGCTGTTCTCTTCTACAGATCGCATTTCTCAACCGATTCTCGTGAATTCTTGTGAGCAGGTTCAGTAATAGGGATGATGACTAAGATTTTTTTGTGACGTCATTCGAACCAGTTTTTGGAGAGGAACAAATGTTTGTATGGGAGCAACTACAATTAAAGAACATAAATACCTAAAAATTTGAGATAAAGATTGACCTCGCTGGCGGCAGCGCGAAACGCTTCATACTGTGTGTCTATACAAGTGTGACGTCACATTTGTATATTTGTACTAATCATAGTATGGAAAATCAGGTAAATTGTTGTTTCGGTCGCGAAATACTGCGTTTAAGTACATAGTTGTTGTGCAATTTTGTTTCTAGAAAAGCGTAAGGATTCTATTGGTAGCTTTTAATAAAAAAAATGCATATTTTTTCTAAACTTCCAAGGTTCATATCTTTTTATGATTTTAATTATATTTTATAACTTATACTTTATAACGATAATTTGATGGTTTACTATCCATTTAGCATCACTACGTTATCAATTTGAACATGAGGCATCATGCCTATTATGCAAAATAAATAAATATTCAGTAAAAGTCGCTTAAAATAAAAGACAGGCTCGGAGTTCTAAAGCTCACAGAGCCACTTTATGTCAAATCATTCAGCACCGATATGGCTTTACCCTTCACCCTGGTGGTCTCTCAATACGCTTAATATTTCCGCATCGTCGAGCCCATACGGGCGTGACGAAATGGAAAATACCCGCCATCCCGGCTCTTTGTGCGTGACCGTAACTGGAATTAAGCCTCGGGAAAGCCAGCTTCAGGCTTAAAGATTCAATAAACAGATACAAATTGAAATAAACTTGAAATCAACGGACTGTTGTAGATCACAGTAGAGTTTAAATCACAAGACGGAGATTTTGTAATACGCGTCAATTTTCTAGGGTTTCTTTAGTAATTCCCTTTGCATTTATTAACGAATATAGAAATATTAGAGGACACAAATTGAACTAACCTCATACAAATACAAATACTTTGTTTTTTACATAGGTAAGCATATTTACGCATCTTAGTTATAAGCATACATCGGGGTTTTCGGAGCGGGAACGTTTGACATTAGCCAAAGAGTAGGTATTTACTTAAAAACAGATCGTACCCTAGTAGGTTTCTACCGAATGAATAATTGATTGAAAAATAAATAAAGATTAATCATACATATAGGTACATATTTTATATTGGTCATTCATTATCAACCTCTTCAGTTAAGTCTATTCATTTATAAGAAAATGCTTCATAGATATCGAGCGTCAAGATTGACATTGTATTAGACACCTATTGTCAACCGTTACCCTTGCTTGTCTAGTAGATAAACTTATATGCAATTGTATTTTAAAAAACTGTAAATAATCAGTCAACACAAATATGCCTCCGAGAAAAAAAACTCGTTACGAGTTTATGCGTTCGTGGATAGAAAATAATCCAGAGATAGAGGTTCGAGATTCTTTATTATTTTGCACCAAGTGCAATGTGAGCTTCGCTCAAACGAAATCTAGTGTAACGCGACATGTCGCATCTAATAAACATACAGGTATGAAATATGATTTCAATAGTGAGCTCTTGAAATTTGTTGTGGGCTGTAATATACCATGGACGCAGGTAAACAATCCGATATTTAAAGATTTTATCGAAAATTGTGTTACCGGTAAATTTGGAAAAACTGCAAAAGTTCCTTCGGAATGTCAACTGCGACGGGAATATTTAAATAAAGCTTACGATGAAAAAATGAATAAAATACGGAGCGAGCTAAAAAATGAATATATATATGTGAGTGTTGACGAAACCACGGATGATTATGGTCGTCAAATAGCTAACGTAATAGTGGGAGCATTACGTGATGATCACATTGGCACTCAACACTTGATATCCAGTAAACGGTTAGACAGCACGAACAATGTATCAATATCCAATACGGTCACAAGTGCTCTTGATGAATTATGGGGTGCTAACCATAATAATCACAATAAAGTACTTTTACTTTTAACTGACGGTGTGGGCTACATGCTAAAGGCTGGAAGAAATTTAAAATGTATTTTTCCCAATCTTTTGCACGTCACATGTTTGGCTCATGGTTTAAATAGAGTGGCTGAACTAGTAAGAAAACTTTATCCAGATGTGAATGATTTAATCGCAAATGTTAAGAAGACATTTTTGAAATCTCCTAAAAGAATACAAAAGTTTAAAGAAATGCTCCCCGGAGCGCCTTTACCACCTCGACCAACAATTATTCGGTGGGGAACCTGGATAGAAGCTGCAACGTATTACAGCAAACATTACGATGAAGTGAAACGTGTTCTAAATACATTCAGTCCCACCGAAGCCCAGAGTATTAGAAAGGCAAAAAGAGCGTTTGGAAATGTAAATATAAAAAGCGACTTAAATTTCATAGCAAATCATTTGATGACTATCCCAAATGCTATTATAAAACTACAGGATGCGAAGCTGTCCATCAGCGATAGTTTAAAAATAGTTCATGAAACCTATAGAGATGTTTCCAAATTAAACATGAGCGTAAAAGGAAAACAGATTTATGATAAACTGAAGTTGGTGTTAAAGAAGAATTCTGGCTATAGCACACTAAAAATTATAAATGAGTTGGTACAAGGCAAAGAAATAGAACTTCAATCTCAAACTTCTCGTGCATCAATTGATTCCTACAAAAAAATTTAATATGCACCTATTACAACTGTCGACGTGGAAAGATCATTTAGCTCCTTGAAATGGATATTTACAGCAAGACGCCGTAGATTAACTGTCCCAAATATAGAAAAAATATTAATAGTTTATTCTGAAAATCGTGTCAACTATTCAATTTACAGCAGGTAATTAATTAAAGTTATTTTAATTGTTACCTTATAAGTTATAAGACTTTTACGGAAATTAAAATAAAACTTTGTCACAGATTGTATACAACTCACAGAGAGGTAGTTATTCATTAGGCATAATAAGATATTTTCTTAGACTAACATATCTGTTTATCTCTACTCTTTTTCAAATCATTCCCGCTCCGAAAACCCCGATGTATGGTTATAAGGCTTGTGTTATGCGTATTAGATCCTACTATCCTACTAATATTATAAATGCGAAAGCTTGGATATTTAGATGTTTGTTACTCAATCACGCTTAAACGGCTCAACCGATTTGGATGAAATTGTGCACGAAGATAGTTTATAGCATGGATTAATATAGGATATGTTTTATCCCGGGTTCTCGCAGACGAAATCGCGGGCGGAAGCTAGTAACGCTATATATTTAAAACATCGTAGATCTGCTAGGTGCTCATCATAAAAAGGTTTGCCCCTACCGGGATTTGAACCTAGGACCATCAGCTTCAATGGCAGGCTCATTACCTTACCCAAGGCTAGAACCTTGTTCCTTTTTTTCTCAATAAAATCCTGTCACAATATTGTTAGCCACAATTCGTTAGAATTGAATTGTACAGCAGATAAAGTATAGAAGTAAAAATCTTGTAATCGACTGAAATAAAAAATAAATGTGGCTGAATGTAAATTTCTCGGGAATAAGAACGAGTGTTTGTCTAGAATTCTGTAGACGCGCCAATATTGTGTATCTAGTTCTTTAGAGCTTTGCCCCATTCCGTATGTTCAATATTTACAATTCTTTGGATCAAACGTTTAAAGGATTGGAGCTCCCGCCCAGCGGCAGACACATTTCATGGCACCATATAGTCTCACACTAGTGTTGTACTCGATGGTAAACTAAGCCATACTAAATTGTTAAGCCTTATAATAACAAAACAAGCGAACTATAAACATCGTTTAAACCAACTCCTATTGCTTGATCCACGCAATTATATTTCGTATATAATCTATTGGCGAGATGTATCACGGATGGATGTTTCGGATCCTTCGGGTGTTCTTTTTCGGGCTTTGGGATGAGTACCCTCCCAGCCGACCAGACGTTCGTTCGTTCGTTCGTTCTAACCGTATCGCTCTGCATACTGACGCCCGAATGCACGTCCTGAGGAAGAAATCCAAGTGCCAATTAATATGCGATTAATGATTGTAATTCAATGTCCGAGCCGAATTCACGACCAGTAACGCGACCTAAGGCTTTCTTTCCTAACGCCTCTAGTGTATATATTTAACGTCTTACACTCGCTACGAAATCGTACTTTTGTGAGCGTCAGTGAGTGGAAATCTCGATTTAACGGCCGAGGTGAAGTATAAAAGATTGTAAAACTGCCAAAGTGAATTCTGGCTATTCCTGGTCAAACGACCGGACTGGCCAGTCACGTCCCTATCTGGTCATACGGTTTATTTGCCCCCAGAATTGGAATACGAGACGAGCTTATTGCCCTCAGTGCGGACTCGTCGAACAAGATAAGTTTCAGTTCGGTGCAAAATACGTTTTGTTTTGATTTGAAGTAAGAGTGAGAGACGGATTTACATTTGTTTATAGCTTATACTTTATCGCGGAGCAGATTGGAAAGAGTGTAATAACTATTGCTATATGTTTCTAGGAAAAACAAACTATATTTTGCTCTTAAATTGATGTCAGTCCGTCCTCTTAACGTTATTCCCGGTTGTGCTCTAAAGGAGACCGGGTTCCGCTTTGACATTTAATCCCAAGATTTGGCATAGGCACTAGTTTTACGAAACCGTCTGTCATCTGACCCTCCCACCTAGATGGAACACTATACGTTATTGGGATTAGACCAATTTCCTCACGATGTTTCCTTCACCGAAAAGCTAACGGTAAATATTCATAAGTTCCGTAAAAGTCATTGGTACCAGCCGGGATTCAAACCCACGACCGCTGCTGACAGCCGCATGCCTGAACCACTAGGTTAACATAGATTTCTTAATTGATGTCACGGTTAGTCCTAATTATTCTAAATATAGTGTTAATGATAATATGAGTTATAAGACAATACAATGAGCCTGCCTGCCGAATGGTAAGCTGGGCTCTCCCTCGCGATCCCTAACATCGTTTGTCCTAAAATCACTTGCCCGAACTGTTTAGTCCTAATTGGCATTAGCCCTAACGATCAATTGCCATAACAATAATTTTCCATAATGTAATGATTGCCCTAAAACTCATTTGCCCGAATAATTTTTACCATAATTATTAATATCCCTAATGTTACTTTGCATATTCCTCGAAATCCCTAATAACGTTTCACCTCATGTAATTTATCCTAAGTAATTGTATAGGTCTGAGCCCAGTTAGGTACGACGACGAGCGAAGCGAGGAGGAGTGTTAAGTTGAACCGCGACCCTACAGCACGCGAGCCGAGCGAGCGAATCGAGCGAGCAGAACCGGACTGCTGTCAGGTATCATTAGGCTTACTGATAATTATGATACATGACTACTATGGCACATAAAGTTAGGAGGAACATTAGTTGTTGGCAAATGGCAAGTTACGTTAGGAAATAAAATATTATGGGGAAAAAAAATCATCCATACGATGTTAGGAAAACTAAAGATAGGGCATATGAGTGTTAGGACAATAGATCATTATGACATAAAACGTTTAGGAATGCAAAAATAGATTAAAAAAGGTTAGGGATTCAGATATAGATCCGGTAAGCTGGCATTGGGAGCCGGGAGGGATCACTGAACACAACTAGACAACTTTCTATACAATAAAAAGCTTAAACGATATGATACAGAGAAAGAATATAATGGAAAAATAAACCATCTTCGTCTGTAGCCCCCGACAGGATTCGAACCTGCGACCTTTCTATTAACGCTAGACTGCTCTACCAACTGAGCTACGAGGACAGTGACACAAGTTGTATATTTTTCCACTATATTCCCGCTAAGACTAGCGCCCTCTCTGTATCGAGTTATATACTTGTTTTACAGTCTTGGCACCACTCTAATGGGCGAGCTATGCGCTCGCTCCATTCTAATCGAACCACAGCAGGTAGTTTCGGACTTAGCGAGAGAGATGGCGCTGGTGTACATCGCATGGTGTGTGCTCGTTAAAAATAACATGAAACAAAAATATTTAATTAAATAATTTGTTTCGTGAAAAAGGGAATAAAAAGCTTCTTTCTTATTTATATTGTTCTTTGCGTCGCTTCGCCACGCATTTCGAAATAGGTAATTGAAATCTGAACACACGAAGATACAATAGTAGTTTATGCAACTGATCCATAATCAGAGGCCTTAAAATACGAGTGGGGTTCTATGAAACGAGCGGCAGCGAGTTTCATAATAGGATCACACGAGTGTTTTAAGGCTAAATTATGTACAGTTGCATACACTACTTTATCTAAACACATATCATAAGTACTCTAAGATGGGTTCAGAAGCCGTAGGAAAATGACCTGCATTGCTACTATAGTGCTACCTGTAATAGTAGTTTATGCAACTGATACATAATCAGAGTCCTTAAAATACGAGTGTGGTTTTATGAAACGAGCGCCAGCGAGTTTCATAATAGGATCACACGAGTGTTTTAAGGCTAAATTATGTACAGTTGCATACACTACTTTATCTACACAGATATCATAAGTACTCTAAGATGGGTTCAGAAGCCGTAGGAAAATGACCCGCATTGCTACTATAGTGCTACCTGTAAAATATCTTTGTTGCAATTGTGGTTGCATTTACGATATCCGGCGGAGTGTGCATATCGTTTTCGGAGTCACTACTACTCATATTTTCAACTAAAATGTGAATTACAAACAACTTTTCACAATTCTACTTTCGTAACAGCAAAAACCAACACAGAAATGACAACAGTAATGGCGGCAATTCGATCCTACGTCAAGACGAATGTTTTTTTAAATCATAGACAAACGAATGAAGTCCCTATTCTCATGTCACTCTTGATCAAATGTCGTGCGGTTTATATTAAAAAACCATGAACCTATAATTTAGTATGGACAGGCTATGGTAATAATAATACCACGTGCGAGCGAGCTGGTAGCATACAAATCTCGATAAGTGTGACAGACAGAGATATATCATTCGTTATCCTTGTCATAGTTCCACTTTTTTTCTATTTGGCACAACAGTTGTGGCATACAATGCTGTCAATGCTCGCGCGTGACTGCATACGAATCCGAAATATTTAATACTATTGTGAATAAAATAGTGTCCTAAAAGTAATTTACGCACGATAAGGTATCTCGTGTTCCGTCTGTGCCAAGAAAATGGTTAATTGTTGCGTGCTTGGCTGTAAAAGCCGGTCGGAACAATGTGATGAAAATATAACCTTTCACACGTAAGTAGAACATCTTTCACTTTTCTGTAACGCAATACGTAAAAATAGCATGGTAAAATTACATTACGCTCAAAATCTTGTAAAATTTGACGATTACAATAGAAATAACATCATTGTTTACATTGTACAAGAAAATATTTGTTGACAAATTATCCGCCCAAATTACGTAGATTGTTTATGGTAAGCTGCGAGAGGTGTTAGAATGTCTTCTCGAATTAGCTTCTTTGCAATCATTTTAGGGATACCAGCCAATACAACTTAAAAATACCCGATTTCTCGGGTAATTTATACTCTAACAAAATTCTCGTACTTGTTATTACATAACATTCGTATATAATGGATGGGATATATTCTTATATACGTATATTTACTCTGTACTCATAGTAAAGATAAGCTTTTATGTAGCGAGTAATCTCGGACTGTTCATCCGATTTCAAAAATTCTTTCATCTGGCTTTATTTAATCCTGCATCTGCGCCTCCGCTTGTGTTCTTTCTACTACGCGGGTGGAGAGGAGACGCGTGGACAGCTAGTAATAAGTAAAGACGATCGACGGTTTAGAATGAATCATAATTTTCTATAAGCCCTTTGCTTGAAAAATTTTATGTAAAATAATATGTTTTTTTTTCTAGGTTTCCACTAAATGAGGATGCGCGTGCGCGTAGTATTTGGGTTAAGGCTACATATATATATTTGTGATCGCATTCTCGAAAACAGTTCTTACGATTTTGATGGCATTTGCAGTATAGGGGTTTATGGGGGCGAAAAATCTATCTCATCATCATATCAGCCGAAATGGCCGGTCCTGCGCCATCCGTATCCAGCGGACTCCCGCGACCTTTGCCAGGTCATCAGTCAACCTTGTAGGGGGCCTCCCACGCTGTGCCTCATAAAAAAAATCGATCTAGCTAGGTCTCATATCTGGGAAAAATCGTTCTCAGCATATTTTTACCCGAGCAGAGCTCTTTATCATTAATCTGTAATAATTTGAATATTTGAATAGTAAATGTTTTTTAATATGGTTGTGTCTCATTTCGGTATTTAGTGTCATTATTTTTCCCGCCTTAAGCCTGCATCGCGGTCAATAGTAAATTTTACAGCTAATGACAAGTTTACCATTGATCGCCGCGGCCAGGCCGCGCCAGTCTGTGAGAGACTTTAAGCCTCTCACAGACAGGCGCGGCCTGCGGTGGCGGTCAATAGTAAATTTGACACTAACTGTCAAGTTTACTATGAACCGCCACCGCAGGCCGCGCCAGTGTGATTCGGGCTTTATAATAATTAAGTAGATCAGCACGGCTATCACAGGACGCCCCGCGAGCTGTGTCGCGGCGAGGTAGACTGTCCGTCTCTTTCTAGTTAGAACGATTATAAGAAACTACCAGGTAAGCCGCTTGCACAAGGACTATTAATTACCTACATGTCATGTTCTGTTACTAGAATCATATTTCATGTTATTAAGCTGAATATTACTAGTGGTTGCGAACAGAGCGCCTGCTAGGCAGTGAATGTGTGTAAAGCTTCAGTAAAAACTACTTACAATAAAAGCGCATTATTTAAAATAAACATGGAAGCGATGGGGTAATTTTTAGTTACATGGCCACCCCACGGGAATCATCTACTTTGTTGCCGTCCCTCATTGTGGCGACACTTACGTCGCCTCTGTAGGTATATAATAAATAATAATAATAAATAAATATTAGGGGACAATCTTACACAAATCGACCTAGTCCCATAGTAAGCTCATTAAGGCTTGTGTTATGGGTACTAGACGACGATATATATAATAGATATAAATACTTAAATACATAGAAAACTTCCATGACTCAGAAACAAATATTCATGCTCATCACACAAATATTTGCCCTTACCGGGATTCGAACCCAGGACCTTCAGCTTCGTAGGCAGCGTCACTACCCACTAGGCTAACCGGTCGTCAAATATACTCTAAGTAAAAAACATACTGAATTGACGTTTCGCATCGATAACTGTTTTAATATCTATGGATACTAGAATAGAGACCCACTTGAGTTTTGCCAGCTGTTCCAAATTTAAACTCATAACCTTACAAAAATCTGTACTGTAATGACATTACAGTACAGATTTTACCTACTACCACAGACAAGAAAGTTCTCATAGTAAAATTGGTTGTAATAATGCTGATCATTTCCTACGGTTTCTGAACGCATTTTAGAGTACTAATGATATGTGCGTAGATAAAATAATTTATTTAAAAGATTACTTGACACGGGTCTAACGTGTTATTTAAGTTCATTTCTGACGTATTGACACGGCCGGACTACTACGGCCGGTGTCAGAGGCTCTAGTATAAGTTTTACTGAAACAAAACTTTACGATCGCGTTTGCGTTTTACCCTCAATTGGTATGGAATTTGACAGCTAAACGCAAACGCGGTCGTAATGTTTTGTTTCGGTAAAACTTATACTAGAGCCTCAGATTACTGACGTTTCAGTAAGTTGTCAACGGATGATAAAGTGAAGTTTTTTTGAATAGGTAGCTAAAGCAAAAAAATAATCAAAAGGAGTAAATCAACTGTAGAATGGATTTTTCCCGGAGAATCCTATGGGTTCAAAGAAACCATTTACCTTCTAAGAGTTTGTTTGTTCTTCGCAAATATGGAGTCCGTGATATTATTTTATTAACATGGTATATCCCCATGATACAAGGCAAACGTGCCGAAAATGTGCCATCGACAACAAAGTTAACTGACAGTTCTTGAATCTTATTGCAGTGGAATAAAGTCTATTCTCGGACATACCAGCTTGTCTTCGTTTGTACCATTGTTCATTCAATTCCTTTTTCCTACTGGGATCAGGCATCAAATGAAATATAACCTTACAAGCTGATGCCCGCGGCTTCGCCCGCATGGTTATAGGAAAATGTAACATATTGAATTTTCCCGTGGGAATTAGATGTTTTCCCGCTGGAAAAAGTAGCCAGTACAAAAAATCACATCAATACGACGCTCCGTTGTGACGTGAAAGAAGGACAAACATACACACTTTCGCATTTATAATATTAGTAAGGATAAGGATTATCGCCACCCCGTATTGAAATGGTATTATGGCTCCTTTAGTCTTAGCTCGAACAAACAATGTTAAGCCACTCGTACCCAGAGTCATTTCCTCACTGAGCGTACTTGTTTCGCTATTAACTATCTTTTTCTTCGCCGTGTGGATGATAGAGTCATCAATTCTTGACCTAGACTGCGTCCAGTTTAGGTGAAGGCGCAAAACATTACTTCCTAAGTGTAAATGATATTGATATAGGGCGAGCCTATCTCTGGTCCGTCAAAGCTTCTAGGGTCAGTTTCGTTTGCTACGTACGGGGGAAGAAGTATCCAGTATATAAGTTAGCTACGTAGCTGGTCCTATCTCCAGCCTAGTGCTGAGATCGCCTTAGTCTTGGGAGTGTTGACCATGTGCATATGTAATTACAGTATGTGATTGAATTGATCGTAGGTGATTACACCAGTTGCTTTGGGTTAAGGTACCTTATGTCAGATCTTGCTACCTCTGTAGCTATGTTTGTGAGTGGCCACTCAATTGACAACCCCCGTGCACTTCAAATCGGTGGATACCAATCCCACTGCAGGCCATATTAACACTCGTTCTCTTTGGCAATTAATCACTTCCCTAATTTATAATAAAGATTAAACAACATCCAGTTATTTAATGTATTCTATCTAAATATCGATAGCAAGTTAAATCAGGTTAATTAGAGTAGAATTAACCTATTGTGAATACTATAGAATGGACAAGTCTGTGACCTTAGATTGTACCCCCCAGACAGGTGGAGTCTTCTCTTTGACCACGTCAAAACTGCTGAAAGAACAACGAGGCTTTCACTAAATCGACTGTCGCCTATTAAGTAGCTAGAAATACTAGGTCTTGCTAGAATTATTAATACTTCAAAAGTTAGACACTAATTTATTGAATCAGGCGTTACTTTGCGGAAGTCCATGATATATTACGAGAACAATATTTCTTTGCTATTCCGTTAAAAAAACGTGCTGGTCTATCAGTGAAGATAAGATGAAACTATTTGCGTATAAACATGCAAAAAATTACAGCAAACCACCACCAATATTGACAAAAACCTCGACACGTGTTTCGCCTCTCTACGAGGCATCGTCAGGAGATGCTGGCAGGAGATGTTGCTTGCGCCACGTCCACTGAGCAAATCAATTGATTGGATTTGCTCAGTGGACGGTATCTAGATCAAACATATTTGCATATATTATAAACAATATTGGCTGAAATGACCTTAGCTGTGTTAGGCTTTGACACAATTTATGAAGACCTGTGCCTGTGTTGGTTCGCCTCTAGTTACTCTTAGAGCCTGGAGTGTTATAATGCGTGCTACAATTATTACGTGAATATATTCGCTAACGCATTTAGGGCTTTTATACTGTCGGCTTTGGTCAAATCAGACAACAATATATATGTACAAGCAATGAAACACGCGTGGGGATCGAACCCAACTTGTTCTAAATCGTTCCACAAGGAATCAATAGATAATTACACAATTAACAATAAAGGTAAATAAATGAACAGACGGGACTGATTTATCTACAAGTAGGTACTATGCCTACAGAGCGCAGGTAAGCAACCCTTTGTGACAAAGGCATTACAATTGTAATTAAAGGAAAAGTAGATAATATATAAGTGACTTCGCCCACTACTTATTCATCTGTTCATTGATTTCCTCAAGATTTGTACTTAGCCCTTTAAATAGCACTACACTGACTCTATTACTTAAAACACTTAGATGTCTCATATGGATACAAAACAATTTCGTAATCTCAAAGTATCGCCTTCTTCCGTGGTTCTCGAACAAGTAACCTCCTCGCGACATCCTTCCGTCTCCGGAAATATTTCCTCCCATCAACTAACGCTACAACTTTATTTAGACAATCGCTTATTCTATTTTCCACTAAATTCTAATACAATAAGGTCTTTCTGCCGGTATCCACCTCTCGTCGTACCCCCGCTTCTCTCTGATCTGCGCGTACGGTCCTTGTCTTGCTTCTCGTTCTCTCCTCCATGCAGGATCACACTCCGTCTCTCTCGTGCCGCTTTCGCCCTGCTCACGGAATTTGCTCTGTCATCTGTTCAGCATGTGTTTTCACTTTGCTGTAAGTAAAAACAATGGTTTGCGTAATATCTGTATAATAGGATATGCTACAACAAACATTACGCCAATGGTGGCAAAGTCGTCATTTGATTGTACCGTGTTCAAACCTTTCCATTGAGTTTATCATCCATGTTCCTTGAACTGCCATAGTTAAGCATTATGAGGCTCAATATTTATTTAAGTCCCATTCTTTTCGCTACTCGTATTCATGACTTTCTAGGGTTAATTGTAAGGATGCCGCCTTTATGGTGCTATTACGCTGGGGCGAGTATTATTGTTTTCTTAAATAATTATTCGTAGAATTTCACGGTATATTTAACAGATCTGGGTTCCACCATGACTATCTGTGTAAACTTAATACCATTTGAGATAACCTTCTTTTAGGTAGGGTTTGCTTAGAGGCCATTCTTTGCTTTGTTTTTGCTGAGTTTAATTAATGTGGTTGTGCTAAATCTGGATTAATAATGGACATAGAAATAAATGATTTGCTCTGTACAATAAAGTAGTTTATACCCGCATGTTTTAAGACACATTAGTGCACTCGTGTGTAGTGTAGGTGTTTAAGGGCGTGTACTATGCAGCAGGAGTTTGTGAATAATAAATGCACAAAACTTACAGTTCAATGTATATTGTCCGAGTACACACGAAATCCATACACAAGCAAAACAGAAGGCACAGAAGGGTAGAAAGCACAGGCACTATTAATAGAAGAAAGTCTTAAAGCGAGAATACAGTTCGGAAGATAGAAATAAATAATAAGCGAGTGAGAAAGCAAGCACATATGTAGATCGCGGCTATTGTTTAGCGGTCAAGAGAAACATGCGCTCCGCGTCGAAACTAGGCTTTGACTCACAATTGACCTCTGATGCGCGGACGCCGCGCTTGACGATAACCAGCTGCCCGTTAGGGCGACGGTGAGGTCGATGCAGTATATCGATGTACTACGATATCGATATCGACAAACTGGTTGGCATACATATATATTTCTATAAGCGTAATAAGCATGTTAAGCGTAATATATCATTTATATATGTATATTTATATAAGTGTGTATATATATATGTAGGTATGTAAATATGTATAAGTTAAGAATTGTAAATAAATATGTTTCAACATGCAACTATAGAAATGTATAAGTGTAAAATCTAAAATGTATATAAGTAGCCTACACCACCCCCCACCAGAGTCCCTCAGGGACGATAATAGTCTGGAAATTTAACTACTCGACCTGAGCGAGTTGTTTTGTTCTGAGGTACTTCTGGCGTGGGAGTGGGTTTAACGCTGTCCAGTGTAAAAGCTGGTTTGAGCCTGTCAATGGAAACAGACACTTCTTTGCCCTTGAGGAGTATTTTAAAAACCTTGGCATCTCTGGCGAGTACTTTGTGGGGACCGGAGTAAGCTGGTGTGAGGGAACCTCTGATAGTGTCATCGCGAAGGAAGACATGACTACAGGTTCCCAGTTCCTTGTGCACGAACACTCTAGGCGTACCATGGCGTGAAGCAGGAACGGGACGTAATTTGCCAACAAAGCTTCTGAGTCTAGCGGAAAAATCTGACAAGTCTGAAGTCATGCCAGTGCTTGGCTCCCAGAACTCGCCGGGTAGTCTTAACGGCTCTCCGTAAACCAGCTCAGCCGAAGACGCTTGTAAGTCTTCTTTAAAGGACGTACGTATTCCTAGAAGGACCCACGGCAACGACTCGGTCCATCTGTCATTTGCATGACAGACTATAGCCGCCTTAAGTTGGCGATGGAAACGCTCAACCAAACCGTTGCAAGCCGGATGGTAAGCTGTCGTCCTTTTATGCTCGAAGCCGGCTATCCTAGCTAAACATTGAAAGAGGGCCGACTCAAACTGACGGCCGCGGTCAGTTGTAATGCTTACAGGACAGCCAAATCGAGCAATCCAGGTAGACAGCAGTGCTTTTGCAACGGTTTCTGCCGTGATATCTTCTATCGGTACTGCCTCTGGCCAGCGAGTAAAGCGATCTACTGCTGTGAGGCAATATCGATAGCCCTGAGAAAGTGGCAGGGGCCCAACAAGGTCTATATGAATCTGTCTGAAACGGGCGCGCGGTAAATTGAATGTGCCCAGAGAGGAAGTCACGTGACGGTTGACCTTAGCTCGCTGGCACGGCAAGCAAGAACGCGCCCATTCCCTGCAGTCTTTTTTTACTCCTGGCCAAACGAAACGCTCGGAAACTAGCTTCGCTGAAGCGTTACTGCCAGGGTGACTCAGTGAATGCAGGCTATCGAAAACTTGCTTACGCAGAAACCTTGGTACGTAGGGCCTGGTAGCCAGTGTGTTGACATCGCAGTACAACGGTTCTTGGCTTCCAGGAACATGGAGTTTCTGTAGCTGCAACGAAGATCCCTTGTCCAAAAGCTGTTGGAGTTCAGAGTCGGAGACTTGATGTTGGGCTATCATCTCGAGGCTGACAGGTGCTTCTAGTTCCTCAATTCGCGACAAGGCATCAGCTACCACGTTATCTTTGCCACTTATGTGGCGGATGTCTGTCGTGAACTGTGATATGAAGTCGAGGTGTCTATACTGCCTTGGCGAACAGTTGTTCTTCCTTTCATGGAATGCGAAACTGATCGGCTTGTGGTCAGTATAGACGATGAAATGACGAGCCTCGAGCATGTGCCTAAAATATTTTATAGCCTCGTATATGGCCAGTAACTCCCTATCGTAAGGCGAGTATTTGGTCTGTGATGGGCTAAGCTTTCTGGAAAAGAAGGCCAATGGCTCCCATGCACCGTCCTTAAATTGTTGGAGCACTGCGCCAATAGCCTTATCAGACGCATCCGTGACTACTGCTAGTTTTGCTGAGCAGTCAGGATGTGCTAGCATGGCTGCGTTTGATAAGCTCTCTTTGCAGGCCTGAAAAGCTTCCAAGGCGTCCCCTGCGAGGTTGACTGGATGGGATCCCTTGACGGAACCCGTCAACAGTGCGTGTAGTGGGGCTTGTATCTGGGCTGCTCGTGGAAGAAACCGTCTATAAAAATTAAGCATCCCTAAGAAGCCTCGGAGCTGTTTGACGTTAGTTGGAGGTGGGAAGTCCATGACTGCCTGCACCTTTGACTCCAGGGGTCTGCATCCGCTGACTGAGATCTGGTACCCTAGGAATGTCACCTCATGAACCCCCAAGACACACTTAGAGGTATTTACCAGCATGCCATACTCCTTCAGCTTACTGAAAACAATTCGCAGGTGCTCCTCATGCTCGGCTTCGTCCCTAGAATAAACTAAAAAGTCGTCCAGGTAAGCGTAGACGAAATCGAGTCCCCTGGTGAGCTCGTCCACGAATCGTTGAAACGTTTGACCTGCGTTCCGGAGACCAAACGCCATAAAAGGGAACTCGTATAGCCCGAAGGGAGTGGTAATGGCGGTCTTAGGGATGTCGTCGGGATTGACAGGTATCTGGTTATAAGCTTTTTCTAAGTCAAGTGTACTAAATACCTTACTACCAGCAATGTCGTACGCGAAGTCCTGAATATGCCTAATCGGATACCTGTCAGGCACCGTGCGAGCATTTAGACCGCGATAATCTCCACAGGGGCGCCATCCGTTTCCCTTCTTCGGAGCCAGGTGGAGAGGCGAAGACCAGGAACTTTCGGACGGCCTGGCTGTACCGCTAGCCAGCATAGTCCGGAACTCTTCCTGGGCGATTTTCAGCTTGTCGGGAGCTAAACGACGGGGTGGCAAAGAGACTGGGGGGGCTGGTGTCGTACGAATGTGATGGACAGTGTTGTGTGGTGTAATGGTGTTATGCCTACCAGCTGGTCGAGTAATTTCTGGGAATTCCTCAAGAATTTTATGATATCGAGACTCACCAGTTACGACTTTAACGGAGGACACGTTTTTACAATTGGCTACAGTAGCAATGGAAGCTATAGAAGTTAAATTGTCTATCAAACGTCTATTTCGACAATCTACGATTAGGCTATAATAATTTAAAAAATCGACTCCAATGATTGGCTTGGTTACGTCGGCCACTACAAAACGCCATACAAAAGACCTACGTAAGCCAAAATCTAGGTTTAAATTTACATAACCATAAGTAGCAATGTCAGAACCATTCGCAGCACACAATTTATAACCAGTCCGAGAACGACGGTCACACAATGCCGACCGTGGATAAACGCAGAGGTCGCTTCCAGTGTCGACTAAAAACTGCGTCTTTGTAGTACGGTCAGTGATGAACAGGCGACCAGTGGGTGTCGATGGGCAATCGTCAGCCGCCATTATCGACTGCCCTTCGAGTTTTCCGCCGGCTTGAAGTCACATGGCCGAACGCACTTGCTGGCGTCGTCGCCGAACTTCCCGTGGTACCAGCAGAGAGGATATTTACGGTAATTCGACTGGGACCGTTGCCTCGAAGCGTTTCGCTTGCCCGAAGATGCACGTGCTCTAGGTCTGCTATTCCTGCCCGATGCGAGCGCCTGGAACTGCTGGAACTGCTTCCGAAGTTCTGCGATTTCCCTGGCAAGGTCACCAGGAACTGAACCGGGAGCTCTGCTACTCACGGCCGCTACTTGAGGCGAAGAGCAGGCCAAGTCGTTGACGCGGTCAGCTAGGTCGCAGAGATCTTCAAGTGAAGACGCAGCTGGTTGACCTGCGAGCACCATCTGCACTCCATGAGGGAGGCGGCTTGTCCAGATAGATTTGATGAAGTCATCTGGCACTGCAGGCCCTGCTAAATCCTTGAGGTGCCGGAAGAAATGGGACGGTTTGCGATCCCCGAGCTCCTCATGCATCAGCAGCTGCTTGGTCTTCCTCTCGTTGGATATGCCTAGCCTCTTGATAAGCTCAGATTTGAGTTTCTCATATTTCTGGGTCGCGGGCGGGTTTATAATTATGTCCTTCACCTCGCGGGAATACTGATTGTCGAGGTGGGCAATGACATAATTAAACTTCGTGGAATCGCTAGTGATACCAGAAATATTAAATTGCCCCTCGACCTGCGCGAACCAAATCTCCGGTTCTTCTGCCCAGAACGGTGGCACTCTAACGCCGACCTTAAAAACATTGCCCGCCTCTATCGACTTTGTCCCCTCACTATTCGGTGCTGACGGGTTTGTCCCGAGATTCTCTTTCATTCCCCTTTCTTGGCTCGAACCTGGGGTCACCATTGTAGTGTAGGTGTTTAAGGGCGTGTACTATGCAGCAGGAGTTTGTGAATAATAAATGCACAAAACTTACAGTTCAATGTATATTGTCCGAGTACACACGAAATCCATACACAAGCAAAACAGAAGGCACAGAAGGGTAGAAAGCACAGGCACTATTAATAGAAGAAAGTCTTAAAGCGAGAATACAGTTCGGAAGATAGAAATAAATAATAAGCGAGTGAGAAAGCAAGCACATATGTAGTTCGCGGCTATTGTTTAGCGGTCAAGAGAAACATGCGCTCCGCGTCGAAACTAGGCTTTGACTCACAATTGACCTCTGATGCGCGGACGCCGCGCTTGACGATAACCAGCTGCCCGTTAGGGCGACGGTGAGGTCGATGCAGTATATCGATGTACTACGATATCGATATCGACAAACTGGTTGGCATACATATATATTTCTATAAGCGTAATAAGCATGTTAAGCGTAATATATCATTTATATATGTATATTTATATAAGTGTGTATATATATATATGTAGGTATGTAAATATGTATAAGTTAAGAATTGTAAATAAATATGTTTCAACATGCAACTATAGAAATGTATAAGTGTAAAATCTAAAATGTATATAAGTAGCCTACACGTGTTTTATGCTTATATCCCGATTAGGGCACATTGGTTCTTGCAACAAAGTATATGTATCAAACACGGTGCATTTTTAAACTAACCGGTTTGTACAGATTTTTTAGAGACCAATTCCTTAGAGATTGTCTCCCAGCAGTTTTGGGATCCGGGATACATGTGTAACATCATACTAAAAGATGGTGGCTGGTATCCGAAAGTGAAGTTATTCCCGTAACAACATGCACTATCGCTAGAGCTTTCTTCACTCTTAGCGACAATTACAAAAGAAAATCAACAGCATTTATAAGTTCAACACACCCACACATTTCCAACCTTTTACATCTCCAAAAGATTAAGACGTAATAAACTTGTCAATTTGCTTGTAAAAGTGCACCCTACCCAGGGTTGTCACTTATAAGCTGCTATAATCCCGACTAGTTTTACTCGAGACAAGACGTCACGAGTCTTATCGCTAGAAATAAATAAAGTTCCACGGAGCGGTCATGCAGAGGATTATGAAATAAAGTAAGTATATTTTAGCAACATGCTTTTTTTAGAAAATAAATGGGCATTGCAAAATAACAAAGAATATTTTTATTCGTGTATAAGTTACAAAGACACAGTAATCATTATAATAAAACAAACCTTTATTGAAATTGACTTTGTAAAATAACTAGCGTAAAATTCCTACATACTCATAGCAAACTTAACGAAACAGTTAATAGTAGTTTATGCAACTGATACATTATCAGAGGCCTTAAAATACGAGTGTGGTTTTATGAAACGAGCGTCAGCGAGTTTCATAATAGGATCACACGAGTGTTTTAAGGCTAAATTATGTACAGTTGCATACACTACTTTATCTACACACACACATATCATAAGTACTCTAAGATCGGTTCAGAAGCCGTAGGAAAATGACCTGCATTGCTACTATAGTGCTACCTGTAAAATATCTTTGTTGCAATCGTGGCTGCATTTACGATATCCGGCGGAGTTTGCATATCGTTCTCGGAGTCACTACTACTCATATTTTCAACTAAAATGTGAATTACAAACAACTTTTCACAATTCTACTTTCGTAACAGCAAAAACCAACAAAGAAATGACAAAAGTAATGGCGGCAATTTGATCCTACGTCAAGACGAATGTTTTTTTAAATCATAGACAAACGAATGATGTCCCTATTCTCATGTCACTCTTGATCAAATGTCGTGCGGTTTATATTAAAAAACATACTGAATTGACGTTTCGCATCGATAACTGTTTTAATATCTATGGATACTAGAATAGAGACCCACTTGAGTTTTGACAGCTGTTCCAAATTTAAACTCATAACCTTACAAAAATCTGTACTGTAATAACATTACAGTACAGATTTTACCTACTACCACAGACAAGAAAGTTCTCATAGTAAAATTGGTTGTAATAATGCTGGTCATTTCCTACGGTTTCTGAACGCATTTTAGAGCACTAATGATATGTGCGTAGATAAAGTAATAAAAACAATTGTTTTCCATTCAACAAATTGATTCGGTGTTGGTTACGGCAATGTTGATCTTAACCCATTCCAGGCCCGTGACGACAATATGCGTCAGACCGCCGCAGTCGCTTTCCGCTACATACAAGGAAAACCACGGGATCGGCTACGAGCGTAGCGCGTAGCGATTCTGGGCAATGAATGTGTTAGCACAATCACTGCCAAGAATTGCTACGCGCTACGCTCATAGCCGATACTGTGGTTTTCGTCGTATGTAGCGGATATCGACTACGGCGTAGGCGCCCGCTAGGCGGGTTCCTGGCAGCGAAAGTGTTATTGACCAATTTTGATTGTATTAGTTCCTATTCTCCAATTCCCTCACTCCCACTATGCCTGACTAATCTATAAACAATTTATACTATCATTTAAAGCATAACTTACTCGTAGTTTCTAGTCACATATAATATTGCGAAGAACATTGTGGGCTGATAATAATTACGTACGTAATTGTACAGCTAATTCGCTCACCCCCATAGCCACAGTGACTCAGCTAATTGCGTATTTAATATTACAGCAATTTAGATGATATATTAGCAGAGAGCAGCTATTCACAACTTACTTTTCCTCACCTCACCGCTGACCGCTAATATTATATCGCCGTCACGGTCTGTTATTCGCTACGTGCTATTGCGGCTCACCCCGCCGGTCACCCGTCATGAAACTAGATCTCTACAACCTACGCTTAGTTACTACGCATCGCGGTGTCAAGATATATTTGTGGGTGAGCGTTGAGGTGAGCTTAAAACAAGTTACAGAATAGGGGGGCTGGACCGATTGCGTTCCCTTTCGTAAATTGATGTATGTAGGTCTAAATGTATTTTAGGGCAATTGACACTTGACTGGACCTAACGCCCGTTTAAAGAGTTACTCAATTACTACTCAGGTTTGGTAGATTCTGGCTACCGCAAGTTGAACCCAGTATTTTTAAAACAGCCATAATTTGTGCAATGCCATTGTATTTTGGTCTAGCAGGTAATTATCTTAATACCTAATCCTAAACTATTAAACGAGCAATATTTGTCATATATTTGAAATCACATTCTCAAAAACGGCTCTAATTTTGCCTCACCATGTTTCGCCTGAGGTGAGGTTGGGTGAGATGAGGGTGAGGTGATGTGAACTGTTGTGAATATTAATAGAGCTCAGGTGTATTCGCTCCTGTAATTGGGTAAACATAGTTAGGTACACATAAATAGGACATATTGTCAGAAGTAATGTTACGGTAAATTGCTCTTTGTTCCGTTAATTGTTTATGAAGACTTAAAGGCAATATGGGCTTATGTGTTTAGGTATCTTAATGTCTGATGAGTAGCAAGTGTTTCCTTGAAAGACGGTCACGGGTATTTTTAAGAACAGCGTGTCTTGTTGCACAAAAACTAGATTTGTAAGGAGACTACGAATCGTGTGTATCTTTAGAAGAGTATTGTTTGTCTACCAGTCTGTTTATTTGTATTTAACTTATCATATTTCCTCTTCTGGCCCCGTATCGGTCGGCCTTATCATGTGATAAGTGACAAGATAGAGCGACCGTCACTGGCTGACACCGTTCGATAGAACGAGACTGACGCTCTATCTTGTCACTTATCGCGTCTTAAATTATGTACCTATATCAGTAACGTATTAATACTTTTATTGAGAGTACATTACGCTTGCAATGGGTAGCTATTATATACTTACTGTTTATTTATTGAAGAAAAAAGTATAATGTGAAAATATTCTCACTAATCTGTCGTCTCAAGAAATAAAAGCACTGAAGCTGAAAACTACATCTCGTTGAAACTTTTTGCCAACTAATGGATTCCCGGACGAACGAAATGAGGAGAAAATAAAAAAAGAGCCTTGAGTGTCCGCGCCATGTTTCAAATAATTTTCCAATCTTGGTTTTTCTTTTTATACTAAGCTATTCAGAATATTCCATTGAGATCTGGACTTGGATTCTGCAATTGCTCGAATTGAATTAAATTGAAGAATTCAAAGAATTCGAGAGTAGTTCCTTCTATTATCTTGACTAGTCTACGCTATTCGTAGCAGCGTCTACGGCGTAGCATGCGTAGCGAATACGTAAGTCTGTCACGATTAGTTGTAGCTCTCTAGAAACGACGCAATTATAAAAAGTATTCAACAGAAAGCACTGCTTTAAAATCTATCGCGTAATTTGAGGGCCTGCCTGTAATAACTATACTAAAATTATAAAACTTTAATTTAATACTTTACCAAATAACCAGCGAAACGTTTCCTGGGATAGGGACACGAAAAGAAACCAATTTAGCTGAATCCGTGGTCCAATTTACGGATACGTGATCACGGGGGCTTAATTGAATACACCCAACCTCCATTGATCGAAATATATTTGATACCGCAATCCTAAATACCTCACACCCGTACCCAATGCCATCTCAGATGCTAACCCTTACCCTGCCTGGGTGCCAGTAATATCCGAGTATTTTTAGTGACCCATTTCAGCTGCAGGCGGCCCGGGCCGCCCCATTGACCCACATGCACGCAGTGACGTCGGAGGCGCTGACGTCACGCTCTTTGTGTTCGTATTGAGAACGCGCTTACCATCTCCCGGGTTAACTCCCCCTAGCTCGAATCTCACGCACCTGCGCGGTTAAAATACGACTCAATGTCAACATGGGTAAGATATAATTTCGTGATTAATGATAGCCGTGATGCGATATTGTGAATGTTGTTTGTCGTTTGTTCTGTTGTGTCCTTGTCGACGTATGCTGTTTGCGCAGGATATTGGAGCAATGTTTACATGGACTTGTTACTTTATAAAAATCGACTAACTGTATGTACAAGGTGGGCCAAAAGAAGTCATCCGATGTTGTATGGCTCTCTAAACAACATCGGATGACTTCTTTTGGCCCACCTTATAAGTATGTAAGCACTTTATTGTACACAATAACAGGTTAAAGAATATACATGTCACACAATGGATCAAAGTACAAAGGCGAACTTATCCCTATAAGGGATCTCTTCCAGCTAACCTTAGTCACGCACTCTTATTGAGACACCCTATGTAAGCTGTTTCGTTGGGTTCTCTATTGGATCGCATAAAATCATTTGGAATAATATAATAACGCATATTTTTTTATAGCCGAATTAGCGTTAAGCCTAATCATGTTATGGCATAAATTTTTAGGCATAAAATTAAAAAGAATAAACGAAAATAGCATAATCATCACAAAGACTAACATCAGATAGCATAAATACAAAAAGACATAATAATTACTTGGCATCATTACAAAACGCATAAAAATTGTGTTGCATATTGCCTATTACTTAAATTACTTATGATCCGCCCTCATGTCGACGGAGCCCCGCTTCGCGGGGCCCCTATTTCTGCTCTGAGGGACACAAGTGAACCCTAACCTAACCGACCTAAAACAGAGTTCGCTTGTGTGTGTTGTTTGATAGCCGTGCGGCGAGTCGACGCCATCCCGCTGCGCGGGGTGTCTATTTCTGCTCTGAGGGACAAAAGGCAACTAACGAACCTACTGTGTTTTATTTATTTAGAAAACAGACATTATGCTTCAAAACAGATATGATAAATAATTATTAGCCCATTCAATAGTATGCATAATGAGTATTAGTCGAATACAAATTAGTCCAAGTAAAATTATTCTAAAACCATAGTATGCCAAACAAAGTAGTAGGCCAAAGTATTATTATGCGACAGTATTATTATGCCAATAGAAATTATGCCAAATCAATTATGCGAAACTATATTAGGCTAAAAAAAATTATGCCAATGAAGGGGATCCCGTTTCGTTGAGCCTTCCATTCTTTATAAATTAATTCGAGTGAAAAAAAAAAAAACTTTAACCTTCCGTTAGTTGTCGTATGAAATTCCCTTAACACCTTCACTGCAAGGAACCCACCTGGCGGGCGCCTACGCCGTAGTCGCTTTCCGCTACATACGAGGAAAACCACGGGATCGGTGAAGCAGTAAAGATTGTGTGGCAGGAATGTAAAAATCCAGACAACTCAAAAATACACCTCCATAGTAGGTACTACAGCTACAAATCAAAAAGTCCGCGCATACAAATCCTTCAAACATGCCACTGCCGAATGTTTTTCATGATATATTGTAAACTGGACAACACCCGGCACCCAAACATACTTTTTAATCAAACTTGATCTGTAACTCGAAGTAAGAAACATGAAGTTAATTTATGAAATGAATTTTTCCAATTATTTATATAAACTAAAATATCAATTTACAATATAATGAACCAAATTTATTTAATCGTAGGATACTTATGGAAAACAGACACAGGATAAATACTACTATAAATTAATTTTAAGATCCGTCAGCAACTTAATGGCCTTGTTGGTAAGGGTGAATTTGTCCAATTTTATTATAAACATTCAAACATTTTAAAACTAGCGTTGTAGGTTAACAGATCGGTTTAGCTTGTTGGGCATAGGATAGTACGATAGACGGGCGCCTAAGCCGTAGTCGCTTTCCGTTACATGCGAGGAAAACCACAGGATCGGCTGCGAACGTAGCGCGTAGCAATTCTTGGGAGTGAATGTGTGTTATTAGGTACCGATTTGTTTTGAGCAGATCATTTTGTTTTGCAAACTTCAGCAAAATATCCAGTTGTAGCAATAAAGACAAGAATGGAGCTCCAACCACTATTCCAAACAATCAAGAGCTCCAAACTAAATTAAACAAATAAAGATTTATTTGATCTTATCTTATCTTAAATAAGATATCTTGAACAGGCGATCGAGTTAGTAGCAATTAAGAAGTAAATTTTGGCAATTATCAATATTGCGATAAGCAACACTGCACAACTCTACAAACAAGTTAATGAAGTAATTATGTGGGCTTGTTTTGGTTTTATTACGGTGTCTCTGTTTTTTTTAAGATAATGAGAAGGAATAAAAGGCTTTTTATTTTATTTTATTTATTATGGTGTCTCTGTATAAAAGAGACTATCGATTGCCATCATGCCATTTCTAACCTCAGTTTCTACATTATACTGAAATGCGAAAAACCTATAGTAGGCATATATTAAATCTTCGCTCGACTTTTTGTTTATCTCATCTTATCTTCAAAGCTTTATACCTTTATATCCGACTCGCAATACGGCTTAGCTTCTGTAGTGAAACGATGGATCCCGGAATTGCTCTCGGTACTGGATAACAATAGGGAGTCATGTTTTTTCGGGTTTCGCTCTTTCTAAATCCGATTATATCTATGGGTTGAATAAACTATATATATTGGGAGCTTGAATGTTTACTACAATGCGAATACATAATAGGTACATAAATAAATACATTTTCGATGCCACTTCCAGCAACTGTAGGTATAAAAACTAAGCAAATGTTAGCTAATAAATTGAACTGTAAACTCCATGCATGACCCAAAACTGATCTGATAATGTATATCTAGTGAAAGAAAACTAATGGTAGAACACAGATTTTTTGGAATCCTCGAACTAAATTCCGTCGCTTTTGCATGCTTATGTAGCAATTCAAGTATTCCTCAAACATAGCATTGGTAGTATAAGTAAAAATCATAGGCAACCTTACCATACAGCTTATCATCCGGCCGTAATGTTACTGCCGTAATCGTACAAAGTTTTAACCGACTTCAATTTAGTACTCCGCCAAGCTACAAGAACATTTCCACATTGATTTTCCAATTTACCACATGAACTGATTACCGAGCGCAAATGCGTTGATTAGTAGAGAAAAAAAACCCAATCGCCGTATGTTGGCCGATAATATTTGAGGACTTCCGTCGATTTCACAAGGATCACCTTTGGCACTTCATTAGCTGCTATTTCAACGGAATCTTATCAGAATCTGTGACGTACTTTTGTACTTTTAAGTACAAAATTGAGGAATTCCTGGTCTTCATCATCAATTCTACTCCACCAAATTTATGATTTTCGGGTGTAAATACACGAGATATAATAGAAAATACCAAAATAACTACTTGCGTGCCTAATATAATTGAGGAGTTCCCTCAATTCCTCATGGATCCCATCATCTAACTGAATTAAAAAAAAAATGGGACCCACCTGGGAGCATATACTTACAAACAAAAAAAATAATTAAAAATCGGCTCATCAATGACGGAGTTCTGAGGTAAAAACATTGAAAAAAAAAATATATATATATATACAACTGAATTGATAACCCCCTCCTTTTTAGGGTTCCGTAGCCAAATGGCAAAAAACGAAACCCTTATAGATTCGTCATGTCTATCTGTCTGTCTGTCTGACTGTCTGTCCGTCCGTATGTCACAGGCATTTTACTCGAAAACTATAAGGTGTATTTGAATACAATTTTCAGGATAGGTGTATTTTGTTAACCGCTACATAGATTTGTAACTAAATTACTAAAAATATTTTTTTTTAGGGGTGCACTCCATACATAAAACTGAAAGACAAAATTTTTTTTCATTGCAAGCCCACGTGTGGCAAATTAATCGATAGGCCTTTCAAAATAAATATAAGGTTTCTCAGCATTTTTTTTGATAAAGTGAATAGAGTCAGAGATAATCTCCTCGAAAGTCACTAAAATTGTGTGTCCCCCCCCCTCTAATTTTTGAACCGTGTATTTTAAAAATATGAAAAAAATCATGCTTATTAAATTCTCTCAGCGAAAATTGTTTTGAACAAGATCGGTTCACAGGTTTTTGAGATATTTAAAAAAAAACTGGCTTCCTTAAAGAAAAGGACGTAAGTGCCGTAAGATTTCAGTAACGATACGACCTTTTTAATAGGCACGGAACCCGCGTTGTGCGTGGTCCGACACGCACTTGGCCGCTTTTTTTTTTGAAGTCGGTTAAAAATAATGTTTGAAACACTAGACTACCCAGTAAGACAAATCTAGTGCGAAAATAAATAAAACATGTGTGAGGCAGAGAGGTCGTGCCGAAAGCTATGTAAATAATGTCTGACAGAACATCTGTCTAGATTTCCATCAGCATCACAATATGGTAAGTACAATTTGAATATAAAAGATGTTATTTTATATATTCACATAAGTAGGGCACTACGGAATGTTTGTCTCTCATTTTTGGAGCGGCTCAACTAGTCAAGTACCTACCTCCAACTGACAAAAGTCCGCAGCTATAACAACAACAAGGTAAATAATTCTGTAGATTTGTTTGTACCTATTGTTATGTTCCTGGCGTGAGTACAAATTCGGCGGAACTCCCGAAGTAAACCCGTGATAACGATAAAAGATATGCTTTTCCCTTATAAACTGAAAATAAGTATATTATAATGTACTTTAAACTCTCGCGCTTTTTACAGTCGAATTCTCCAATATCTATATGGAGAACCTTTCAAAATTATCGACACATGTGTCTTAAATAATAATTAAGTATTAACTCGACTGTACACAATATTCTATCGCGCTTTTTCGAACGCGACATTAATTTACCCTTACTGACATTTTGACACGGGTTGCACTGACCGTGGTCTCAGATGACTTATCCTATCTTATCCTATCCTATCCTTTACTATTAAACGAGAAATATTTGTATATAAATCACGTTCTCGGAAACGGCTCTAACGATTTCGATGAAATTTGGGATACAGGGGTTTACGGGGGCGAGAAATCGATCTAGCTGGTCTCATGTCTGGAAAAATTCGTTTTCTCCGTATTTTCTCTATTTTCACCCGAGCGGAGCTCGGTCGCCCAGGCACTTAAGTATCTCTTTTAGTACTTAAATAATTTTACACAACGTTTTTAAATATTTAAAGGCTAAGCTTTTCTAAACAAACTTGTCTTAGTAATGCGGCTTGGTTGTCACACAAAATGCTTACTTCAAGGCCTAGAGAGTGAACCCTCATATTTCAGCCTCCTGTAGCGAAGCCCGCTTTTATCGCCCATCTAGCCCTGAAAGACGCGAATTTTACATATGCCTAGGCTCCCGAGACCTGTTTAAACGTCGTACATTTATACCGTATTTTTCATCTAGTCTTGAACAAGTAAAAAGCATTTCTTACCTCAGACACTGTAAGTAGGCTGGTGAGGTAAATTATAATACGATTTTTTTTGGGTGATAGAAGTGAGATATTTAATATTAACTACCTACAAAGCTAAATATGCAGTCAACTATTATAAGGGTAAATTAAAATTACAGTAAACAAATTCAACTAAGTAACTTAACTATAAAGTAAAATGAAATAAAATAAAACTACGAATTAACAAAAAAAAAACCATTATCGAACGAATAAGCGAAGCGAACGAAGTTCCGCTTCAGATTGGGCCGAAAAATAGTTTGTCCCCGTATCATGGTCGGCTTTATCACGCGATAAGTGACAAGATAGAGCGTCCGTTACTGGCTGACACCGTTCGATGGAACAAGACGGACGCTCTATCTTGTCACTTATCGCGTGATAAGGCCGACCGTGGTACCGGGCCAGATTTTTTAATTATATAGTTTTTTTTTGTTGAGTACCATTTTTGAAATTCAGAAAAAAGTACTTAGTCGTAAAAAGAAAGGATCGCGAGTCACAGAGCCACTAGTGTACAGTTTTCGAACTAGCGAGCAAAGTGAACTATGCTTCAGCTTGGGCCGAAAATCGTTTGTCCGGTGCCGGTGTCCGAAGCCTCACTGTTCTCCTCTATAGGTCGCATTTCTCTACCGATACTCGTGAAATTTTGTGAGCAGGTACAGTCGACAACACAGCTAACTGACCATCGGAAATCTAATCTGACCTTAAGTGCATTGTAATAAGGTTCTAGGTTTTCACGGTATGGTCAGTTAGCTGTGTTGTCGACTGTACAATAAAAAGAACAGGCATGCGAGGCAGAGCCAGTAGTTTTATTTAAGATAAATTAAAATGACGAGTCTTATTGATTCGTTTCAGTTACATCTTGGTACATATACATTTGAAGGTTTTATTCTGATCTAAATTGTGTTTAACCGACAGGTTTTTGATGTTTATTTTCATAATAAATTACATTTCAATAATGCGAACGTTAATGTAATGCTAAATATTACTTTTATACACGTACATTTGGAGGATTTTTCCTCAAAAGCCACTCCATCGTTCAATCTCGTTACCGCGTAGAAGCCTCTTCATGTTATCTTAATTAAATATACCGGTAGGTAATTGAAATCGACGGAAAAGGTTTCCTCATGAACTTCAGTTACATAGTATTATATAATTACAATTACAGTATTTGTACATTGTTATAAACAGGTTTTCAAGGGTTACGTCCATGGTAAAGAACACACACATGGATGGATGGTGGTCCTGAAGAAGAACTCCCGAAGAGTACGAAACATGTCGCCCATAGTGACATTTTTAATACGTAGTAATTATTAATATTTTTTCCCATGGTAAAATTTACAAAAAAGAACGTGCTTTGCGAACGAAAAAGCAAGATTTTAATGCTCTGAACGTTGATTTTCATTTATTTTGTTTATGGCCAGGACATGTGATCATTAAAAGTATTCCATCCACGATGCTTGAAAAAAGGTCTCAAGAGGCTTTAAGCCTTATGTCCTCCCTTTGATGTTTCTGCTACTCTGATGTTTAATGACAGATACCTATATCTCTGTCTAATATCTCAAGGTAAAATCTCGGAGTTGAATACTGGATCAGGTAAAGAAAGTTTTTTCTTGTGTAGCTGGCTATCAGGTCTACAGTAACATCAGGGATATCGGTGTATCTACTTCATGAAATAATAAACTTATTTATATCATTTACATTGACTCTGACACGCAACACCAACACTAAACTAAAACAATGGGAATTTATATAACAGAATAGCCAATATTGATGTTACACTAAGATTATTTCGTAAATCATTAATGTCAGTTTGTTGAAACGAGCTTAAGTCTATCAAATGTAAATCCCTTTCTGAAACCAAGTAAACGTACCAGAACCGTAACTTTGAATGCACTATTACAACATGTACCCCTTTTAGTGCAAGCACCACAATCTAATATATACTTATATTTTACAGCATCCACGAAAGGAAGGGTATGTCATCGGAATAAAACCAATGAACCCATTTATGCTGCTACCCTCCTAGGGAGTCTTATGGGGCGCAAACTTAAATCGTTTTATATAAATGTCACCGCATTTTATAAATAGAGTCAAGGAAATAATGCAGGTATAAGAAAGTATTACCTAAATACCAGAATATTGTTTAAGTAACAGTACATCTTAATGTGGCTATTATCGAAGATTTGTCCGTAAACAAAGCAGCCTTAAATTTATCCCTAATAACTGACTAGTACAAAATCGATACGCACTAATTCAAAACTAATGAACACCTAGAGTTCCTTGGCGTATTTATTAATCGATCTCCAAATTTGTCGCCATCCTTCTTCGCAGTTTCCGGTCACAGCGCACTTTACTCCGTAAATCTGTCGCCATTTTTTCTCGACGACATTAGTCGCCGAGAAAGCGCCATAAATATTCCCCATTTCAGGAGACTTCGGATAATAGGGGCATTAGCGCAATTAGAGCAATGCCCTTATAGTGCCCATGATTGTTGGTCAGCGGCACTGGATACAAGGCATGTACTTTACGTTAAACGAAATGGTTTTATGCAGGGTTTAGTGCAAGAAATGACGGTCTTCTGATAAGTAAACATCAGCCTTTCTACGAGCCTTTCATTCATGGCTTTCTGTCCGCAACCTTTTTAGCGATGGCGTTTTTTTGTGCGCACAAGTTGGGCGTGTCAGAAAGAGCGCACGGGTTATATTCGGGTCTATATCGGATGGCATATTTTCCATTGTTCGATTTTCGTGTCGCATAACAACTTTTCGCCTACAAACGTTTGGCCTAATATTTTTTGCATTAAATATCGATTGTCCTAATTATTGTTGTGCTATCCAACACTACATGTGTGCCTAAGTTTAGAATCCCTAATATTAGATGTACTAAAGCTGTTTTGACTACATTCATAATTCCTAAACATATTCTCGATTGCGCACGCTCGCTTTGCTCGCTCGGCTCGCGCGCTGTGGGTCGCGGATCTTACAATCTTCCTCGCTTCGCTCGTCGTCGTACCTTCACTGACCTGCCTTAGAGTCTCTCTGAAACTACTTTGAACTAACCTTACACCTTTCTATATATTATTTTCGGGAAAAAAAAAATAGGAATCGTATAAATCGTAAAATATCATAATGTACCAAGTTTGAATGCCTAATGGCAATTGCGGAACTTATTACCTTAATGTATTCTTTTTTATAGCGAGATACTTATTATGTACCTATAAGCCCGAGTAAACTTGGATCATGTCTCTTAATAATTTATTAAGATGTTTAATAAATTATAGAAAATACAAAATATGTCTTTTTTATACATACCAGATACAGAAACAGAACATAAGAACATATTAAACAGAAAAATAAAAACTAGATAATAGGAGTGAGCTCAGCCTTTGCTGCGGCACATACTAGCTGCACACAGCGCTGGTTTTCAGTTCACCCCTAGTGACAACTAACCTCTTCCTTTGCAATGTACTCGTATCTTAGATAATCTGAAAATAATACTTATACCTAATAAAATGTATAGATAGTTCTACTCAGGATTGAGCGCGGCCGTATCTATGTGTGCGTGCGCGTTACAAACGCACGAACTCATACAGACACGCGCAAAGATGAGTTAAATTATCTATAACTAAGTTTGTTTAACGTACATAACTCCAAGAGAAGTTTTTACTATTTAAATGGCTTTCTTCGGTTGTTTGTTGATACGAACTGTGACAATAAGTCGTTCTACGTAATCGGTGTCTTAACAAACTTCAGTGTTCATCATTCGCCACAAACTGAAGATTTTTGGGTTCAAGTTTTTTAATCACAAAGTTTGGCGGCATCGAATTGCAAATGAAGTCTCTTAGACGTATCTTCTTAAATGTGGAACTTCAGGAATCACTTTGTTCTTACGTAATGCCTATCGTTCTAAGAAGCAATATCTTAAATCTTTATTTACCAGATTTGAATTTGAATTGTATTCTGAATTGAAATTCTAAGATTGAATCTTAAATAACCTTTGTCTCAGGAGCTGTGTACTAAGGTTTTTTTTAATAATATCATTTGGGTACGATTTAAACCTATCCCTGATATTTAAGATTAACGAAGTTTTTTTGCATTTACAATGTAATTATAATATAACTTATTAGAATAGTACCTATTAAAATGCATGCAAGATGGTTAATTATCTCATAAATTCATTATACGATCTGTGAGAGGTTCAAGTTGCTGTTAAATATTTAATTTTTAGTAGTACAAGGTTGTAACTTTTTTAAATTGCTCGTTGAGAGTTCTTTTAAATGGGGCCAATCATGTCGTCTTTATCCAGTGTATTCTAGGAGTTCCTATGCCCACTGTCACATACGGGGTGTCAGTGTTGCTAGTGTTGTTGGTGATAGTGCTCAGGAGTGTCTGCTTGCATCGGCTCTGGTATGTGAGTTGCTTTTCTTGTTCTCGTATCACACTATAACAACACTTTATCTGATCTTTCATGCCAATTATTTCGTCCCTTAAATTTGAAATTTCATCTACCAACCTTGTAACGGCTGCCGCATTTATTGTCAGTTTTGCAATAGATGGAGCCATTTTGTTGATTTTTTTAATGTTCACTTGTTTAATTTCGTGTGTCTATAAGATAATATCAATGAATTGTAAATTGAATATGTGTTTATGACATTGTATCTCGTTCCCACTAGTGTTATACATGGACATGTCTAAAGCATTTGACTTTGTGGATCATAATAGTCTTGTAAACAAATTGTATGCTTATGGAGTACGTGGCAACATCTATAGTCTAATAAAATCCTACTTAAGTAATCGACAACAAATGACACAAATAAAAAGATTGTCCTTAGAAACAAAAACAGAACTAATCTACACCTCTGACCGCAGAGACGTTCTCTACGGAGTGCCTCAGGGAAGTGTATTAGGGCCTCTATTGTTTTTGATTTACATAAACGATTTACCAAGAGCTATCGAACACCCTATGGTTCTTTTCGCGGACGATAGTACAGTGGTATTCGCAGCGAAAAATTTAGAAACATATGAAGCAGACATAAATAAAACATTAGATGTAATTATACAATGGTTGACAATTAATAATTTGAAAATGAATCTGGATAAGACAAATATAATGACATTTAGACAAAAATTGCAGCCAACTAGTTTAAATATAGCTTATAAAGGACATAAAATAAATGAAACTAATGTAAGTCGTTTTTTAGGGCTAAGCATAGACAATAAGTTGACGTGGAAAAACCAAATTGACAGTATATGTAAAAAACTTAGTACATTTTCATATGCCTTATACAATTTAAAAAAAGTGTCCAATCAGGCATCTGTACTAACGGCGTACCACGCATATGTTACTTCCACCTTAAGATATGGTATAATTTTTTGGGGTAATTCTACAAATCGGGAAAATGCATTTAAAGCCCAAAAAAAATGTATGCGGTCAATCTGTGGAATCAAACAGCGTGACTCATGCAAACCACATTTTATTCGGTTAAAAATACTTACTGTACCTTGTCTGTACATATATGAAATAGTAAATTTTGTGATCCAAAATCGAAACCAATTTGGTAAATTTAAAAGTGTTCGCCTACAAAATAAAATAAGAGCAATTTCAAGTAATACAGCATTATTACAAAAAAGCATACTTGGAATGGCCCACAAGATTTTTAATAAACTACCACAGACTATTGTTGGAAAAGTTGAAAATGCTGTTGATATGAAACTATTAAAAGAATTTCTATTAGGGAAAGCTTATTATACGATAAATGTATTTTTAACTGACATATGCACTTAATTAAGAATTACTACATACTATTATACTTTTATATTTTTTTAAATAATTTTGACTACATAATATTACTATTTCTGTAACTGACTGCGAACTTAATTATGTATATTTTCAAAAATTTTGAGGACCTACCGAATGTTAATTATTTGTAAAGCATGCTGCATGTAGTCAAGCATGATACAAAAAAAAAAAAAAACAATATTTGTATGCCGAAAGGTACCACATAGTGATACTCATAAAAATGTAATACCTAATCTACCTATGTTGGACAAATAAATCTTTGAATCTTGAATCTTGAATCTTGTTATTATCTACGCTTATAGCTTTGCCAGTATGTGTGTGACTCCCTCTATACATTCTTTATCTATGTTTTTTACTAAAGTTCATGGCTTTAATTTCTCTGCACGAATACCAATATTATGTCGTGGTTTAGCTTCGGTGTAATTATTTATCCTCACAAAATAATATTTTTTTTAACCGAAATTAGCAGAGATTATCAGCAAATATGAGACAGTATATATACGACCCAGACGACCTGCCACAACAAATATACGACGACATCAAGGACCGTAATAGTTCGTCTGCAGCCTCGAGGCTTTTAGATACCTACGCCTGACGTTTACTTTCACATTAACTTTGTGTTTAATTTTTGGATGATTACATATTACGCTTTAACGTGATAAAGGCAATTTGAGGGCATCAGCGAATGAAAGTTATTTATTTAACTGTGGTTAGTGATCGTCACAAAACTGACGGTTACTGTCAGACGTACACGGTTCGTCAGAAAACTGTCAGTTAAAGCATGATGTAGAAATATAACTTAACCCATTCATGGGCCTTGTCATGATCCACATGTGATTTATGTCTCCACAAGCGATTTCCGCTACAAGACGCGAAAATGCTGCTACGAGGGCTGCCTTTTAAGTTGTGTCGTTTGGAAAAACTAAAGACAATTTAAGTGTTAAATGGTATTTATTGTTTTTCAAAGTAATCACCGTGATATGTAATACACTTTTTCATTCGATCGAACCAGTTTTCGAAACACTTATTCCAGTCCGAAGTCGGGGTCTCCAAAATGGCCGTTTTGTATGCCTCAACCGCTTCTTCAGGCGTCTGGTACCGTTGACCACGAAGTCGTTGCTTGATTTTTGGAAAAGTAAAAAAATCGTTAGGGCTTAAGTCTGGACTGTACGGCGGGTGTTCCAGAATTTCGACGTTTTGCTCTTTTAAAAACGCAATAGTTTGCCGGGCGGTGTGCGAGCTCGCATTATCGTGGTACAGTCTTATACGACGTCTTGGGTTATTTTTTCGAAACTCGCCGATGACTTCTGGTAAACAGACAGTGGTATACCAGTCAGCATTAACCGTTTTACGATCCTCGAGCACGATGGTGGCAACGTGGCCACTTTTCGCCACAAACGTGGCGACCATTTTTTTCGAAGTGCTCCGTGAGCGTATTACTTTGGTCGGTTTTGGCTCATCTTGGAACACCCAAACAGTCGACTGCTGTTTAGAATCGGGATCGTAGGCATATATCCAAGATTCGTCACCACTGATAATGTCGTAAACATGTTTCGAGTTTCCTCGGTTGAATTGCCGCAGGGTTTTGCGACACCATCGAACGCGAGCCGTTTTTTGGTCTTCACTGAGTAAATGTGGTATCCAGCGTGAGATCAACTTTTTTACGCCTAAGTGATCATGCAAAATACTGTGAACACTGGTCCCTGAAATACTTAAGGAAGCTTCTATCTCACGGTATGTCGCATGGCGATCTTCGATGATCAGTTGCCGTACAGCATCAATGTTCTCCTGGGTTACGGCTGTTTTTGGTCGACCTTCACGATGTCTATCACCAAGACTAGAGCAACCACGCTGAAATTCTAAATACCAGCGTTCCACAGTCCGAAGGCATGGTGCTTTATCATTGAAAACCGTAGTCAACTCTTCGAAGCACTGAAGTCGCGTTAAGCCCCTTTTGAAGTTGTAAAAAATTATCGCACGTAAATTTTCCTTCGAAATTTCCATTTTCACAACTGACTTGTCAACTTTGAACGAACGCTGTACTAAAACGGTTGGGCCGATTTCGAGTCATTCTTTTGTTTTCGAATTCTAAATTCAAATATTTTAACGTGACACTAGTTCTTTTTTATGCAATCACGGGAGGGTTGCAAACGACAGAACTTAAAAGGCAGCCCTCGTACACGCTACGACGTAGCACACTTGGTGTAGCTTCGCCTAGAATCGGTTGTTAAATAAAAATGACCCTAACAGAAGACGAATTAAATAAAACTACGATGAAAGTCACGAAGAATTAATAAAACAACAGAAAAAGTATTCTTTCAAAACTCATCTAGAGAAGTAACTGCCTATTTTACGTAAAGGCTCTATTGAATATACATTATAAACTAAATATTCCGACGACCCCTGACCTTACCTCAGGGGAAGCAAAAATAAATAAAAGTATATTTCGTACAACAGCGCCAGCCCTCTTTCGTTGTCCTATTTGGAAAAATCATAGACATTTTCTTTAGATTCGTTGAATAGGTGAGACTCCTTGTCACTGACAGAGTAAAGTGGGCTGAGCCTAGTTTGGTACACAAGAATAGGTAAAGGATAACAAACAGCAGGGGGCCAGCATTCAAGATCCTTCTATTCAACTTAGGGTTGACACTTTCAAAGCCTGTTGTACTAATTTAACCAAGAAACAAGCATACATTCAGCTAGTACCACTTTGCGAAATTAACCTCTCGTATGAGGCCGGGAGAGGCTCTCGTAGGTCAAAAAAATTCAGTCAAATTATGAATTTTGTGTGTAAAACAATAGGTTCGTATATTTGTGAAGGATTCGTACGTAAGCATACGCCAGGTTAATTCTAACTGAAAATAGATCGATTAGAAAGTCATTTCTTTTCTCGTAAAGTAATTGCTACTTATTAAAATTTAATGAACATTATGTTGCGTGATCATGTATCTAGGAAAAGAAGTGTTTAAATCATTGTAAAATTGTCATGGTCAAAACCAAAGTCAACATATGCGAAATAACTCGTTTATTGAAGTTGATTCATAATCTTTCGACGAGTTTTTATTGTTTTTAAACTATCTTTTATAATGTATGTTATTTATGTATCTTATACTGAAGAGGGACATACCCAACCAGTAACAATGAAAGAAGTTTATTAAGTAAGACGTCTTTATGAATCTCAGGACACGACCAACTTTGCATATGTGGGTCGAAAAGCAATTCCCTACATGCGAGTTTGCACTTCTTGCCACATAAGTTACTCGTATAAGATTTTGAATCGTCTTTAAATGGGGTTTGTTTTGGAGTTAGTCAAAAACGCTTTGAGCAATATTGCGTTTGAACTTTGGGAACTGTTGCTGTTATTATTTTCGATATTTATGGTGGGGGCGCTTTTGTTCACCTAATTTTTTAAGTCCTATTATTGGAAGTCCGAAAATGTTCTTCGTAAAACTTTACGCGATAATAATCGTTAGTCCTAATAATTCTTATTCCTAACGATCGTAAGTCATAACCATTCGAAGTCATAATGACAATAATCATACATTTCTCATATCCTAATATTTATTTCAATATTTTTTTTCATCATAACACTCTCTTGTCCGTTTTAATTAAATTCATAATGACACTAGTCAAACATTTTTTAATCCAAAAATTGTTTTTCATAATACTTCATCATAAATGTTACTTATCCTAATATACGGATAACGTTTTTTAAATGTCTAGTGACATTAAATATGTAAGTTGCACCGTGTAATTATTAGTAATATTTCAACATGTCTCACGAAAGTTTAAATTCGATAACATTTTTACTTAGATTTTATTGTCTCATACCGAATAATCATATTACCCGAATCATCGAAACCGCCGAGGTCACCTATTTTACTCAAAGGCTCTACCTCCACACAGACAGGCGGCTTGCTTGCGCGGTTGCGCGCTTGGCGTTACGAAGTAAATAAACGTGTTTGTTTTTTGTCGCAGGCGCGTCGCGGTAGCGGCCGGCGAAGCGCCAGAACCGATTTTTATGAATTTATTTATTCATAAGGAACAAGGAAACTAGGAGTTGAAGTACGTTCTTAGTTATGATTTTAGGACTAACAAAATTATGATGTATGTCCGTTATGAAGAAAACTGTTATGGTCAACAAAAGTATGACTTCAATCAAGTTCTTAGTAATGAAATTATGAAGAAAAATTTTAGGACAACTGATCATTATGACTTCCGATGATAGTTACAGAAATTTAGGTACAAAAAAAATACGACGAAAAAAATTAGGACTAGCGATGATTATGACTACAATACGTTAGAATAAAAAATAATAGGACAACTAATTTTATGGCAGCCAATATGGACTTATACGTATATTACCTTTATGGCTTGCTAGTATTAATAGCTTGGTTATGCCCAACTTATTAATTTGCTCAGGAATTTCGACACGATTTCTGTAAAAAACAAACAAATTTTATGCCACATACATATATCTGTTTCCGTTACGTACTTTCACGATAAATTTCCCAGTTAGTGGCACTAATGTAAGGCAGCTAAATACGTATCTTCCACTGTTACAGGTCTCACGCTACATAACCTCTACGAGACGGTCATTTACTATGTGATATATGATAAGAGATCCCATATGATATGTCCCAAATATACCTACTTTAAGACCGAAAATTACAGGGATAATCAATGAATGTATAGGAAAAAAGCCACCAGATAGGTAGAATAGAATAGACAACGGTTTATTCAAATAAAGCACACACTATAAGATCAAAAAAGTTGAGGCAAAAAAAAAAGATATGGAAACGGAGGAATCTTATGAGTTCAGAAATGTGCTATAAAGAATATAAGGCTCATCATTAATGTTGCAAAATAGATAGTGTACGGTAATTAGCTGTGAATATATCGAATAAACAGTCCCCGGTCAAGAAGCGTCCGGCTAATCAGGTGGGTAGAATCTCAAAAATATTCAGCGATTGACCATTTGCGGAAATCTGAATTAAAAAAACAGAATACTAGGGGACAATTTTTACAAGTCGATCTAGCCCCATAGTCAGCTCAATAAGGCTTGTGTTATGGGTACTAAGATACGATATAAGTTGCTAACAAATTAAGTACCAATATTTTAAGGGGTGTTACATTACATCAAAACAATTAATTTTAAATAGAAATTAAGAAATCTTTTTATATGATATTTTTGTTTTAATTTCCGGAACAAACTAAATAAATTAAAATTTCGCCCACATAATCATCCTGTGCATTTAACTGACGAGATGTTTAAACACTTTCTGTCAAGTGAACTTCGTCGTATGTGACAAACGTCAATAACTGATTGTTGACTATCTCATTAACAGGGTGTTTTTACGCAGTAACATTGTATCTTGTATCCCTAATTAGTAATTATCTCCAAAAAGTGATACACACTTTTAAATGTTTCATACTTAAATCTACTCCTAGGGACGAGTACCTACTGTCAGCTCTAAAAGTATTGGTACCTAATTGGTTAGCACCTTATATTTAATAGATATAAAATACTCACGATAACATGTAAAACATCCAAGACCCAGAAACAAATATTCATGCTCACCACACAAACATTTGCCCTTAGCCGGATTCGAACCCATACTCCATAGGCTTAATCGGTCATTAAAACATAAACAACTTTTCGGCCAGCCATATCGGGTGGGCAAAGGGCTGCATAATTTTATTACATTGAAAGAAATGGCCATGCTACAGTTTTATATGAAAAGTTAGGTCGATTTCTCCATGACTGACCGCCATTTGTCCCACCTGTGTGTATAAAGACGGTCCTGAGTGTGGAATAAAAAATAACTGGCCATCTAACCGCGATGGCTCAGCGTTTCCTATTCAAAAAGGGTTGTTTAATAATTATGTTTGCTGTTTGCACTTAATACATCCACATGCTTCTTTGACATGATCTAGAAACAGATTAAATACAGAAAATTATACTTTTATTTCAGTTTACAATTACCTTTTTCAAGTATCTAAGCTTGGTAGGAAATCATTACCATTCCATAATTTCCAAATTCTGCGGAAAGTCATATTTTGCGAGTATGTGTATTTTACGCCCATTTAAGGCTTTTTGGGAACTCCACAGGACACACTTATAAAGCTACAGGTCGGCCGCTTATCTGAGACGGTGCGGGAGGGAGGAGGGAGGGATCTGCCGCCCGCTACCCGCATGGCACCCTTTGACGTCTCCCCTCGTACCCCTGTCCCGTCACAGGTGCCGTCTCAGTTAAGAGGCCTATGATAAAACTAGCTTCTCTGCAACGTAACGGGTGTTACACCGTAGCACATAGAAGATATTTTGCCGCTATATAGCGAAGTTCGTGCGAAGGGAAACTTGCGTAGGTACTGAGCATCGTATTGACTAAGTAAGTTACACGATTCATAGACGATTACATAGCATGGACCTAAATGAAATGTTCCAATGTTAATCCCGATCATTACGCCTATATTTTTTTTTTAACTAAGATTGAAGTTACTAATCAGTTTAAGAGTCAGTGTCGAGAACTGGACGTTTACCGTATTTGCGTTCCTATTCATTTTCGAATGGCCGGGAAGTGTTAGGTTTGACGTTGAAGTTGTACCATGTGGGCAGTGAGAGAGAAAAACATCAAAGCGCAGGCGAAGGCATAATAGGCACAAATCCGTTTTAATTTTATCGAACAAACTAGTGCTAAGGCATAAAAAAGCCCGGAGAAACCTAAACGAAGCTAATCTGCGTCGCAAAGTAGACGTTAAATAATTGCTGCAGCCAACCCCTGCTGACGTCATTTCAATTGACTGCTTTCTTCACCTCGTAATTATTTTCACTGTCGTTTCCAAATTGAACTGAATGTTTTACTACACAAGGTTAACTTCTGAGTACTTTAGTAGAATAAAATGCGAGGTTGTTAAAGTAATCGTGCGATGCCGTAAGTACGTAACACGTTGATGCAAATGGCCCGACTAAATCGAACCTTGACCTACTTTGGCTTCAGAGGCTAATCTCGCGTAACAAATAGAACTTTTCTAGTCGGAAAATCACGTTATTCACGTCCTTTTGGTTCTTCGACTTATTTTAACGTAGGTACGTAGCCAGATTTGGGTATTGATAATAATGTAAAGTGACTGTGATAAGGTGATTTAATACAGCTAAAATGGTGTTTAATAAGACTAAATGGCGGAAAACGAAGGGCGTTTTGATAGGAACAAGGAAATGTATTGACAAAATTTTCAATTTAATTAAATTGGCTTTAGATACTATTTCCGAACTACGATAATATGAATTTCTAGGTGTTTTGTGGTGTATGAGTATTATGTAATAAAATCAAATTCAATTGCCATAGAATGTAAGATTTATTTATATATTTTTTTTGGCATGTAAAATATGTACATATAAATATCCTTTTTTTTATGAGACTAGCTGCCGGCGCGGCTCCGCCCGCGTATTACGGGGAAACCAGGCAAAGCCAAGGCATAAAATATGTTTATATATCCATTATAATATATGCTCATTCAATATACTTTTTGAAATCGAATTATTAGTTTCTGATATATACCCTTTATTTTTAATTTAGTAGGTATATTATCTCATAATCTTTTCTACGTATACAGGTGTAACAAAAATACCGTCGATCCGTTTCGGATAATAATTATATTTTAAACGCGTTTTTTTTTACATTTGTATGGAGCGTTGGCCGACTGAGGCAACTTGCTCCATTCCATACAAATGTAAAAAAAAACACCTCAAAAAATAAATTAGTTTTTTTCTTATCAGAACACGATACCTGTTATGCCCTTAAACGGATCGATGCTATTTTTATTACACCTTGTATAATATATAAATGCTCAGAGTTTACGTTATCTATTTAAACTTTGTAATTTGTAAGCATCGGTAAGAAACTCAATGCATCTTTAGAATAGGTTGAGTTATGCCCCTACTGTCCGCGTGTTCGTGTATCGGAACGGTGTAGGTACTCATAATATATCTTAAGTGGATATCTCTCCTTTTGACAAATAAAGTAGAAATATTGATGAAAACAATGATTTGCTTTTATAATAATAGTTATTGCTGCACTGTCGATAATTTTATCGGCAAAAGCGTCGTAAAAAAATAAAATTGTGCCTTCATTGTAGATTCTGCACTAGATTTCTCGCTGCGCTGACTAGGTAGGAAGTTCTTTCCTAGCTAAATTGCTTCCTCCATGGAGCCTTCCGCTCTCAGAAGATATCTTAGCGTTTACAAATTTTGTTGACTCGTAGAATAAACGTATTTAAACGATAAAGTAGGATAAAGTGCTCCTTACTCGTACTTATTATTCACTCTTATGTACATTTTTTCTGCCTGCAGAAGTTATGACTGAAATGCTATTTTAACAAGGTTTTATGAATCGTTGTGTTTACATTATTATTGAATGCCACCTAACTGCCTGTGGTATACAACCGATTGATTGCTCGAAGGTATGGGTACTGGACGGTAAGTCGACCGGAATGGCGCTCTACTGCCCCGCTATCATGTAATTTGTTTTAAGCTCGGTTCAACGTCCACCCACACGTATTTCTTGACGCCGCGATTCGTAGTAACTAAGCGTAGGCAGAGTTCTAGTTCCGTTAGGCGTGACGGGTGAGGTAAGACGCAACACAGAAAAATGGACCAAAGTGAACAGCAACGTTTGGAAGACCTGGACACTAAGCATAGGCATATCCGCAAGACTTGGTAGAAATCGCTTACAAGTACTTATTAGTAACATACTTAAAACCTAAGCGGACAACTGCACTGCCTATCATGTGACTGCACCTTTAAAACAAAATTGGTTTTTGGCTTAAAGAACAACTATCAACAAATAAAGACGTTATATTCTGCAAAGCGAGCTTTAGAAAATTATGCTTATTTAACATCTGTTGAGGGCTGCCTGTTATAGTGCATTACGTACCTAGGGCGGTGAATTCGAGAATGGCCCAGGTCGCAGGTGTTTGTGGCCCGAACCGAAGGTGAGGGCCATAAATATGCGATCTTGGGCTTTACGAATTACCGCCCGTGGTGAGTTCATAATTTTACGTCTTCACCCCTACGGTAAAACTCGCATCGTGGCCAGGTGTGACGTAAAATATTTTACGTCACACCTGGCCACAATGCTCGCTCAATTATCGCTCGCTGCGCGTACGGTAAAACTCGCATTGTGGCCAGGTGAAGACGTAAAATTGTGTACTCACCACGGACAGTAAAAAAGAAAGCCCTCTATCGCATATTTACAACCCTCGCCTGCGGCTCGGGTCATAAATACCTTCAATTTTGGGCTTTCTTTCTATTACAGCCCTTGGTAAGTAATGTACTATAACGCCCGTATTTTCTTAATTAAGCAACAAACAGTCAAATACAAAAATAAAGTTAATGTTACGTTCTACGAAATGTCTTTGCATCCAATCAGTTTTCTGCGCCTTTACTTATATATTTAAAGGTAAAAAGGTCCTTTGTTTTTTATTAAAATTATGTTAACACAGCAATATTAACTTAAATCCGACATGCAGTCAAACCAAACATAAACATACATGAATAATAATTATCTATGTTGATGAAACTTCGCCGCCGCGCCGCGGCCGCGGGCCGGGCACGTAAGCCGCATGCCAGTAGCGTTATGGGGCACAACTACCACCAAGTGGGTCCCAGAGGACCGAAGACATCTTTGACCAAGACTGGTGGGAGGCTGCCCAAGACAGGGGAAAGAGGAATGCCTTTGCCCACCAGTGGGACACTTAGGGCTTCTTAATAATAGTAATGGTGAAACTCATGTACAGTAATGCGACCTGTACTAAACATTTGCTTTGGCATTGAAAGTATTCGCATTTTAACAAAGCTAAGTCGCAAAATCTAGTAAAAGCATCCTGAAATATCCTTTCTCTAACCGATGTTAGTGATGTATATTGCTGTTTGTACGTGACAAAGTGACGCTGAACGGTCGGGGAAACGTCGCAAAGACTTCAATATTTAGACAAGCGCGGTTCCACTCATTGATTTCGTTGCGCCACTACAAGTACATGCTGGCCGGCCGTTTTTAAACGGTCTATCAGCAGTTGCCGCACACTGCTACGGAACGCACGCGTACGCGCTTTGAATACTCATTCGCCTCGTAAAACTGCCTTAATCAAAAAAATAAAAAATATACTGTATCGTAGCCGTATGTAAGAATAATGACAAAAATCGGAAAATTATTACTGTTGGTATTGCAGGTACCTACTCAATATCTATATATCTTATATAGTGTGTGGCCTGTAACAGGAGTAAATATTTAAAATGACGCTTCCTTAGAGCATCTGCAGTAACCCCTTGTGTCCAATTTTTTAAATATTTTTGTAGTAATGTGTCTTGTCACCACGAGATCATAGCACAGCAGTCAATGCAGATTTTGAGGTAACATCATGTAATGAGTCATAATAGTTGTAGCATTTTAGTTTTTTTTTGTGTTTTTAAAATAAAAAAACTACTTGTGTCACCCCAGAAGGCGTAAGCTTACTTTTTTTTTTAATAGACCTTTTTTTAAATTAAAACCACCTGGAAATAATTGCTCACAAGCTCATTAACCTACCGCTTAATTTTTTGCTCCTTCCAGGCCACACCCTGTATACCCAAAGTAGCTAGGTAATTTATTTACCTACTTAAAGGAGAAAGGCGGAACGTTTCTATATTGTTAACACACTTACAAACATTTTAACTGCTAGGTATTCAAATGTATTATTATTTATATCTTAGGTAGGTACTCATTTACGTAACCTATCAAATAAATTGCGGAGCAAAAAAAAATAGGTGAAGATGGATTCAGATGAACATTGAAGTTTATTTTTGCTATACCTATCAATTTTGTTTTCATTAAAACGTAGCACATTGTTCATGCTCAATTTAAAATTTTGTCAATTAACTAAATTACTAATGAATACACTATTATATAACGTATAGATTAATAGGTCGAGCTGGCGGCAACCCTAGCTCTATGGCTCTGCCCCCGGAATAGCGCGTTGCATGCGAGAGAAAGAGATGGCCACATTTAGGCACGTTTGGGGTACCTAAACAGGGAATTTGTTAACAGAGAACCTTCTGTACGTAGTTGCTTATTCTGTGATTTAGACAAGTTGTTCGGAACTAAAAGTGTAGCCGATATGGGAAACTGGGTACGCAAATATTCTGACGTGACGAGGGGCAAATGTCGGTCCGCGTGACCTTAAAAAGTTTACTAATAACATTGGTAGGCTAAGACTAGAGATAATGTATACAGGGTGGAAACGATAAGTGATCTCACTGGATTATTTCTAAACTATCCAAGATATCGAAAAACTGGTTACTGACGCTGAAAGTGCTTCACGCGCTCTACCAAAAGGTATCAATAATAGGTTACAGAATAAACTGGATCCATCCGAAAATTCAATGTTTCCAGCTTCCATACATTTAGTACAGCCACATGGCACTCATCTCTTGATAATACCATAGCAAGTTATGCCATGAAGCCACGTGAAGTGGAAACACGTGTATCTACTGTTTATCGCAATTATTGATAGAGATAAAATACAAATCTAGATAATAAGTGCATAATACCTTTTTCAGTACCTACTTAAACAATAAAATAGTATCTTTGTGGCTGTACGCTGTACCTACTAAATGCATAGAAGCTGGAAACATTGAATTTTCGGATAGATCCAGTTTATTGTGTAACCAATTGATTGATAGAGCTCGGGAAACACTTTCAGGATCAGTAACAAGTTTTTCGATATCTTGTATAGTTAAGAAATAATCGAGTGAGATCACTTATCGTTTCCATCCTGTATGTGCCAACCATGTTCCTTCCGCCTAATAGTTACGTATTTTGTTAATAAATAAATCTGTGCCTATGACGTTTGTGTGGTATATTTAATGAAAATGTGAGTTTTACGTGCATGGTAGCAATGCTTAATAACTGTGGACGTTTTAAACTTTTTACCGTAAGTATGCGGTATAATTGCATAATATTATCATGTGTGCCTATGAGAAAGTACAGAAAAATCAGGGAACTACGAGCCAATCTGCTGGTAGCAGTTGTTGTACCAATCGATATGGTTTTATCATTTGCCTATTTACGAGATCGCTTAACAAAGGTCGTTGGTTCAGTGATAGTCATTGGTAAAGTTTAGCAAAAGCCAGATGTTGTTTATGGGCGAGGCTGCGCTCATGTGCCGTAAACTGGACTCACTGACCTACATTGCTTGTATTTTAGTTTTTAGGCACTTAAATACGGTGTGCGATTAACCATTTCGCTGTACCGTGCTGGATTTAGTTAACACGTTTTTAATAAAAAGTGTGGTACCTATGTATTTTTTTTATGTGCTTTAGTTTTTGAATTTTTAAAAGAATGGCCAGAGACTGCTCAGAATCGGGAGCACTGGAAAAAGTGGGGGGAGGCCTTTGCCCAGCAGTGGGACACTACAGGCTCACAATAATAATAATAATAATAAAAAAAAATAGTTTTTGTACTGAATTGACTCAACCTGAAACCAGTCTCAGGGTTTTTTTTTGCACGAGGTAGAGGGGTGGACAAATAATCCTAAGAAACATACATATAATATATATTTTTTATGAGATACTCAACATGAATCGATTATATTAAGGTATCTTCGACCTGTAACAATTGTTTGTAATCTCTGACATTTTGTGTAAGTCTTGCATAATAAAATATCCACACAAATCGTTCTAGTCCCCATGGTGACTAATACAAAATTCAAAAATACAAAATTCTTTATTTCGTAATTAACAATGTACATTTATAATATAAGGGATGGAGCCGCCCGGTAAGCAAACAATGCCTGTATTGGGAGGCCCCGCTCTTCCATAGATAATAGTAGGTAAGTACTAACAATGTAATCAACTAAGGGTTTTTATTCTTTTTTTTATATACTAGTAATTTAGGTAAGAGAATGTGTGTGTGTGTGTGTGTGTGTACGTAGGAGGCATACGATCAATGTTGTAGTAAACCTTCCGTTTCATCGTAGGTTTTAGTTTTAATCCAATTTATAAGCAGCTTCTTGCAATCGTGATGTAGCACTGGATAAATTTCTAATACTTTGTTGATTTTATTGTAAATGTGTACAGATTTGCTGATAAACTGTGACTTGGCAAATGCCGTTCTGGTTTTTTGAGATTTAGCCACATTACCTATTTTTCTTTTGTTTTTGTAATTAGGGTTATAAGGTAAGGATTTGTGTAATTTTAAGGTACATTACAAAATATATAATTTTCTAACCGAGAGGACGTCACTGATTTGGTACAGTCGTTGGGTCGGAAATGACATTTTTTTGAAATACATGACTTTGAGTAGTGCCCGCTGTGCACGTTCTAGGTCAATAAAACGACTTTTAGCAGCACCACCCCAGATAGGTATGCAATATACTAGGACAGATTGTACCAAGGACGTATATATTTCGTTTAGTATGTTACGTGACGTATAGTAAGCTCATTTAAATGCTCTCTCTTAGCTGCACGGTTGTGCTCCCATTGAAATGTAAACCAGTTCAAACCAGTCCTTTGTCTCGTGTCGGGAAACGTCACGTCAGCCGCAGAGGCCGCACATCAATCATCTATCAGTCGGTCGCCAATGACGTCTCCGCCCGCGCCTAGGAAGCCATGCTGATATTGCTGATAACCTATTAAAGGGGTACGATCAGGTCTAGGGATACTCTAACGCATATTTACTTAGACATAATTGCACTTATTTATAGGTATAAATATTTTATTAGAGGTAACTGTCCGTTTATCACGGGAGTCCGTTGAATGCGGGTGGCACAGGCCCGGTCATTGCCAGTCTTTGCGGAGGACCTATGCTCCGCAGTGGACATCTATCGGCTGATATGATGCCGGTTTAAAAATTGCGAGTGATAGTGTCTGGTCAATAAGAATTAGCGAGAGTAACTGACGACACTTTTAGACCGTTGCGAGAATTGAGTTTACAACGTTCTGTTTTTCCTTTATTAGACCTAATGCCTTTTTCTTCGAAACAGTGAACTTTTTGGGTTTTCTTCAAATAGAAGTCATTAGGTTAGGTTAGGTTTGCTTTGCAATAATCCTATTTAAGAAAAAAATGAATGTGTTCTCGCCAGGACCCCCGGGGAGTGTCACGGGCCCATAGAATGACCTCCTTTACAAACAGTCTCCTGACGAGAACCTCTATATACCTCGATATACCTCATGTCATTGTACATGCAAAGTTTCGTTACAATCCAACTCGTAGTTTTAAAATGAGAGCGTAACTACTTTTGTGTGGAGAATGGAGCTTACTGCGGACTCTTAAAAGAGTAGAACGTTTATAAATACGGCCGTTAATCTGTGACTATTATCTGCAAATATCCGCCCCAGCAGACGGACGCATTTTTATTACATGATTCTCCAATTGTATATTTTGTTTGAATAACAAGAACAAAACTCAGTACATGCTTACTTCGAAGACCAGCATTTCATTCCAACGTACAGTTCAATAGGAAAACTTACAGAAACCAAGACTAATTAACGTATAAATACGTTTACGAAACGTTACGCAATCGACGAGCAGGAAATCTGCCTAGAGGAAGCCTCCCTTTAGCTAGATCCCTTCCCCCCATCCCCCCCTACCCCCCCCCCCCCCCCCCCCCTCCCTTTAGATCTGCTTAGAGGGAGCCTTTTTGCTCCTGGCACTGAAATATTAAGAGACAACAAGATGGACGCATACAATGCAATAAGTCGTGTACGCCCATCTGGAATAAACTAGTCCTTTGTGCTTTCCTCGATGAGATGTCACAGCAGACGTAACGGGGTCGCGCATCCATCAATGTTCGGTCAACAATGACGTTGATCACGACTGGGAATCAAGCTTGATTGTAATTCACTGCACAGATTACAATACGTGTATTTATTTGTTACTAGTAATTTAATATAGCAATAATTGACGTCATTCATAAGATACTTTTAGAAACGCATTGCCTGTAAGGTATTGCGTTACTTATACCATGTAAGGTGAGTCGGCGCAAGAGTAGCACCGGGGGAAGAGGGTCAAAAGCTTCTCCAGCTAATTCTTTTGATTTGAGCGCCTTTTTGTACCGTCGCTAAAACAGACAGTCGTGTATTAGTTCCATCATCAAATCATAGATGTCTCTTTCGCACGCCATATTGAAATAAAACGCGGTTTATTTTGACTGGTTACGACTTGTGCTAAGAGGAAGTGCACGTGTATAATTCAAAAGCGGTTTTGTGTGATTTATGGCTGTTAATTCGGATTAATTGGTTGGTGAGTCAAATATTTATAGTTCATTTCTTATGCTACATCGTTATTTTCTGTAATTCCTATCGATTATAAGTTTTTATCAAGCCAATAAATTTTTAACCTCAAATTATTTATGTGGGACAAGAGTGCCAGTTCAGTCCGGGGGAAGGGAGTCATATGCTACTCTTACCCCATGTCAGGGCTGTCAAACCTTTTATAAATTGTCATGTTTATTACAAATTGGCACTGTTTAATTCTGGGATGTGCGTATGCGATTTTTAGACATTTAAGGATGTTGGGTTCAGCACTCAAAAACATAAATAATCAACCATATCGTGACACAATTACAATTACGAACAAAATAAAAAAATTGCCTCAGTTCTTGTCACCTGATAAAATGCGGCAAATTGGTATATGTATAACAAAAACAAAATAATTTTTTTATTGGTTAAAGACGAAAGTAAATCACGAGTGGTATTAATACTAAATACTACTACTGTAATACCTATAGGTACTCGTAAATAGTATAGTTTATAAGTGAATAAAAAAATTCAAAGCTTTTTTTTTATTTAAGTGTTAGGTGGTTTGTCACCCCTAATAACACCTACTGTGACACTCTTGCCCCCGAAAATGTATAAACGCAGTTTCTCAGAATTTTGAAGTTTTTCAACTTATTTAGGTATTCATTTTCTTGACAGCGTCTACCAACTGTGTTACTAAATACGTCAATCCACTGGAGCTAACCTAGTTCAAGTTAGGTACGTACGATACTCTTACCCCAGTCATGGGGCGAGAGGAAAAGTCATGCCGATTTTTATTTTTTTACAAATTAGTGCATGTTTTAGAAGTTTCTTTGCTTGATAAGTAATTTTGATATTTTATCGCTTTATTAAACGAATTAATGCAATTAGTAATAAGATCATTACACTCTTCAATCTTATACACTATTTGAATCTAACTTTTTTAAAAGTATGAAACTCTTGCCCCGACTCATCTTAAGTAACTGTGTAATTTTACAAATTATGATTTTCCCTCCAAGAAGAAGGTCTGCAATTAATTGTATGTATCGATTAGTGGTAAAATAGTTATTTACGATGCAAGTGCCGAAAATAGGAAATTCGCAACAAGTGGTGATAAATTAAAACACGACCGCAGGGAGTGTTTTAAATCGACACGAGTTGCGAATTACCTATTCGCACGTGTATCGTACAACGTTTTACTGTACATATGGCTCTTTAAAGTTTCGACATATGCACGAAAAGTGCTCTTTTCCGCACTAGTGCGGGAAAGTAGCACCATATGTACTGTAAAAAAGTTTATTTGCGTTAAGGTACCCGAGGTTTTCATCGATTTTTGACAAGTTTTGAATCGTATCAACTACTTTTGGACTACCGATAGAATTATAAATCAAACGGCTATCGGTTCTTAAATCTTTTATCTCCATTTTGGTTCACGGGATTTTGAAACAAATTAATACTTCATTTTGTATGATTTTTTTAAACATTGTCTAAAAAACACTTATAAATTTCGTATCTCTATTGACGTGTAAGATCTAACATATACGAAATCTAAATATTTGGGTTCGTCTGTGACGTCTCTAAAAACTGGTCCAGGGCACAGACCAGTAAACCTATAGACGTCGCTTAGTCGGGCGACCCCCTCTGCCACACATACGGTGAATTCACTCTATATTTGAGACACCGGACCAATCACTTACGCGCGCGGCCTTGTATGCACCAATCACAGCGCACTAGACGTCCCCCGCGCCCCGCAAGTATGGCAGCTTTGTTTTTAAGTAAAAATGAGGCTAAGCGGGGTCTTTAGAATATATGGTCTGTGGTCCAGGATCTTCAATTTAAACCAATTAACACAAAAGTTATGACCAGAAAACCAGTTTTTTGGCCTAAAATTGTTCAACTTTGATGCCAAATATCTCGAAAACAACGAACTTAAAATAAATAAATAAATAAATATTAGGGGACAATCTTACACAAATCGACCTAGTCCCATAGTAAGCTCAATAAGGCTTGTGTTATGGGTACTAGACGACGATATATTTAATAGATATTAATACTTAAATACAAAGAATACATCCATGACTCAGAAACAAATATTCATGCTTATCACACAAATATTTGCCCTTACCGGGATCCGAACCCAGGACCTTCAGCTTCGTAAGCAGCGTCACTACCCACTAGACTAACCGGTCGTCAAAACTTGGAAGTAAATATGGGATACTATATTGCTTAAAGCCGTTGTTGTTCATATAATAAGCTACAAAAAACATTTAGTCCAGGCAATGAACTGACAGCTTGTATGGAAAAAATGTCAATTTTGGAAATAATTTATAATAGCTTATTTTTTGTGTATAACGGATATATTATCAATTAAATAGTTACCCAGCGACAAAATCCGACAAAATTTCAGACATCGAAAAAATGATAAGTTAACTGGCTTCTAAAAAGTCAGTAAAAATATTAATAAATGTTTTTGTCTTTATTTTGGTTCATTTACATTTGCTCTATAATATTCAAGATAAATCGTACAAAAAAAGATAATGCATGCTTCATTTAAATCTACATAATTACTTCCGGGTGGAAAGTTTGTCGGATTCTTGACTAAATCATCTTAGAATAATATTTTCAAATGAAATCAACAAAAAAAACGCTATTATAAATTAATGTTTTTCAAAACCGTATTTTGCCTGGAGTAATTAGAAAACGAAGGGATTCAGATCGAAGGTCATTGGCGTATGGCCCCTTAAAGAAAATCATTCAAATCTAACGTAGGGCTTTGCTATACAAATAATATTTTTCAATTGTTTACTAGGACAGAGGCAAAAAAGCTGATGTTTTTTTTTACATTTGGGTCATACAGAGATTTAGGTTCACGTCTCGTATGTGGACATTGCCAAACGCTATAAAGCCTATTTTTTTTATTGGAATCCTAATCCGCATTAACAGCGTCTCTTCTTCTATTATTTCATGCATGCGATTTTTTTTACATTCACGGAAGGCCTTATCTGTTGATCACAGGAAAAAATACCTTTGTTTTACTCAATCTGAATGATTTCTTTTATTAACCGTAACCGACTTATAAAAAAGGAGGAGGTTCTCAGTTTCGGAGGTTCGGTTCTGTAAGAATGTATTCGCAATACTTACACGATTCTCAATTTGCGCAAGCATTATGATTATAGCGAATATTTAACAGAAAAGCATTACTGAACAATGTACGCTTTATGTCCTACATTTTCTCTTCCTTAACCGCCTATGTAGACCTTTCTCACAAAAACCTCAGTACAGCCTTCCGTAATAGTGGTCCTAATGGTGATAGATTGCTTTTAGCCCGACGTATATTGCGGTGCTGTTGGAGATAACCGATCTGCCGATATTTGAGATGACAACCAGCGGTTTTGGAGGCATTTTACTCGACCTGTAATACATCTTTAGTATTATCTGGACTTAAAAGATACTATTTAAGTTATACTTTGATATGATAGAGGGTTGAAAACTATCACAAAAGCAGTTTAGGCATTGTGGCACTTATGTTCTGATATTTTGTCTATGTGGTTTTTGTGACCAGCCAGACTTAACGCATTGTACGTAGATACCATTTTATTATTTTCTATATTCAGCCTTATAGGTATCACAAGCATTTATCGTTTTAATTTAAATGCTAGTGTGTGTCGGTTATGACTACTTATGACTTTACAGAACACGCGAATGGAATAATTTAAAAGAATCTACACCTTAAGCTTAAGCATCATTAAGTATAACTTAATATGCGCCGATTTTTCCACTGATTTTAACTCGATATGGCGGAATTTGTGCCATTCATTTGCAATTTGAAATACAAAATACCGACACTCCGAATTTTGCGGATACATGTTGTCAATTCAAAACCATTATTTTTATACGATCTTAAATTTGAGATAGATCTCGATCGGATCTACGGTATCTCTTGACAGAAATAATAAGTTATCACGCGCTAATTTGCGTGTGAAATAATTTACTACAGTCGATACCGTATTTTTCGACATCGTCTGTCTAATTTGTGACACTTGGTACCGATGCCGTAGTACGAGACAAACGTTAAATTACGCATCGAAAACTAAACGCTAGCGACTAACGTTTTGTAGTTGTCGCCGGAGAACATCGGTACCATGAAATACAAATTTGACGGATCGAATTTGTGAAAATCGAAATCTATTCGAAGCGCGAAACACTCGCTCTCGAGAATAGTAAAAAAGTAATGTGTGTTTTCGATAGTGACTCATGCTAGCGTCCTGGTATTTAGATCTAAATATCAATTTATATATAGAAAAAATACAGTTGAATTGACCTAACGCGCGCTAGAAACGTTAAGTGATTATCTCTCAGTACTTAAGAATAATTTATGTATATTATATTCTTTTTACACCACAATAATGTAATACCCGTTCACGCACACAACGTCAATCGATGTCTATTTATATGTAAGGCTATTAACGTGCCGTGTTACAGGTTCGTTGTAGAATCAAACAATATAAAAAAAGTTAGAGAAGAAAATACGTTCCTGTAGATGTAATCCAATAAAGCTGCAAAGACTTGAGATATATGGACGCATGTACCGTCAGCATCAAAAGTAGTGCAAACGAAGACGTCAAAAGTCTTTATTAAAAGGGAATAATCACTTTTGACGTCTTCGTTGGTAGTTACTTTTGATGCTGACTGTACCTACATAGCGATAGCGGTATGTACAGTCAGCGTAATATAGTTAGTAGCAGCCAGAGTAGCCAAATATTTCGTAACACACCCTTATTCTTACAGTAATAAGGACGTGTTCCGAAATATTTGGCTACCTTGACTGCTACTAACTATATGACGCTGACTGTACCAAATACATATAAAACTGAAAGTGAATTTCATAATTTCGATATTGTTAGTGATTCTGTTATAAAGTTGTTTAGTATCTGAGAATTTACTTTACACTGCAATATTAACATGTATTTAACTTTGTTTTGATGAATTTTGTTTTGATTTTATTTGAAGTTACGACTTCAGAAGATCAAATAAAGCTAAAAGTCTTCTGCAACAAAATTCAAATATCTTAGATAATAACAAAGTATAAATAGGAGTTAAAAGGGTTTGCATACATTTAAATAAAGTAGGCGTAATTGGTTTTTTGGCTTAATGCCCCTAATGAAATGGATTTTCATTTAAAAAAGTGTCCATTATGCAGCTAATAAAAGTTGAAACTTTTCGTTTAATAGAAATTTAAAACAATTGTGTTTCAAGTTCAAGATCGAGTTTAAAAGTTAGAACATTTGTATGCATAGAAAACCTATTGGATCTAGATTAACCTACAATCGGTATTATCACTTGTACCTATAATGTCCCTATTAGTTGTATTCAGAAGAACAAAAATATGTTTTCGAAATTGGTTCATAAATATTAAGAGGCATTAGAAAGCCCACCTAATTATGTCAGCGTTAGGTTTTATGTAAATTAAGCGAAGAATATAATCTCCGTTTTAATTTATTCTCCCCATCAACAAAATATTGTCCGACTCAAAAATATTATTTTATAAATCGACGCTAAACATTTAAACTTATTGCTATTAAATAAGGGAAATACCTTTTTCAAATCTATTGGACAAAAAAACGCGTTAAGCCTACTCGTACCCAGAATAGATTTAAGTAGGTATGTACATATAAGTATATATATTCAGTGCTTTAAGTAAATAGTTAGGTATCAAACGTGGCCACTTGATCTTTTCAAGAATTAGTACCGGGTACCAATGATAGGCAGAGCTTTTGCATTGACTTAATGTCCTGTGTCCCCTAGCTAGATGGGGCAGAGTGCTTCCACAGTGCCTCGCCACCATCGCGTCTAGTCGTGGGTTACTCGCTTCGCCTCGGACCACGTCAGCCCGATTGCCTTCAGTTCCGCTGCCACTAAACGTCTCCAGGTGTGTTTCGGCCGGCCACGTTTCCTCTTCCCTTGTGGTGTCCGTTCCAGGGCTTGCCTTGGGATGTGGTTGGGAGCTCTTCTTAGGGTGAGACCGATCCAAGCTTTTGCATTAAACGCTACATACTATTATTTTCGAATTTAAACTTTCGTGAGACATGTTGAAATAATACTAACAATTACACGGTTCAACTCACGTATTCTATGTCACTACGGGCGACATGTTTGAAACACTCATCCTGAAGAAGAACTCCCGAAGAGTTCGAAACATGTCGCCCGTAGTGACATAGAATACGTGAGTTGAACCGTGTAATTGTTAGTATTACTATTATTTTGTGAGTATCTGAACATTAACAAATCGATTTTATCCTCGATTAAGATACAATGTAATTGATAACTTCGATACCAAGATATAATATTAAGGGAATGGGAATAAAATTGAACAAATTAATACTTACACAAAATTAAATGTGTTAACTGTTTGCCTCTGTGAAATCGAATGCCAAATCGATGTTTGCCAAAAATCTTTTAATTGCCTAAGGATGACATCAAGGATACATTTATTTATAATTTGAGATGAGTTAGAAGAAAAAAGTACATGTCGGTTGTATTATGGATATACCATCATACCAGGAATCACGTTTTTCCAATATCAAATCTCCATATCTACCACACCGCACCCAGTGCTTATGTTAATTTATTTCCCTTTAATTATCAAGCTCAACATATCTTTATTTTAATGAAGCAGTTAATTATTATGCGAATACAGGTTCTGACAAAGTGATATAATTTCGGCAATATCAAACGCTGAGGTAATTTTATGCGGCCCACGTGTGTTATTATGTACGGAATTCTCCTATGTAATTCATTTACATATTTCCTGGAACAATGGGTGGAACAGTTTCGTATTACGATGTGACGTCGAATATTAATTTTGAATTTAATATTGCGGGTGCCTTTTTGTGAATTATATAAATTAGACACAGATATTATGCGCATAATTAAAATGAAGACCGCAAAATGTTTGGGATGGGATGAAAATCAAGTTTAATTTGTACATTTGTGGTGAGGTGGAACTTTGGGAGATTCAGTTTAACAGTGATATAACCATGTCCGAACGTGACTATCACATCGATTAGTTAACTAACCGGTGAATGTGTAAAATCGAAATGACGTCATGACAGAGTTAAATATCATTATCATCATCATATCAGCCGAAAGACGTCCACGGCTGTACATAGGCCTCCTCCAAAGAGTTCGCAGAATTAGGAGTAAAAGAAGGGGAGTAGTTAAATACATATATCACCGTAAACTCGCAAAGTATCCTAGACCACGACGAATATAAATTGTACAAGGAATATGTAGGTACGCACCTATTTATGTTAACCTTTTTAGTGACTGGTGGTAGTTCTATGTCAGCTGTCAAGCTTGTCTTCGAATACAACCGTTATCATGAATGGAGCTTTCAGAATAGTGTAAACCTATAGATATCGTCACGGCAAACGTACTAATCGGCAACTATCTTTTACAATATAAATTACCAGAGTTTCTTCTGATACTCTCACGAAGGAAGTGAATGTTTCAGATATACATAGGTATGTATATTTATGGCTGCCCAAATCAAAGTTATTATTAACGGAATATAGAAAAACTGAATAGGTAGGCAAGTCTTTACACGCTTTTCAATGAAAGATGTTTGCTTAAAATATTTCTTAAAAAAATACTATCAATAAGATATATTATTTTTAATTTATGTCCGGATGACAATCTAGTTATATCTAAATCATAGTTCCTTTATTGATAGATAGAACGTATTTGTAAATCAGTTTTAAATAAAAAACTATTGTCACCCAACCAGAAATTTAGGAGGCCTACAAAATATATAAGAAAAAAACTGTTTTATGAGTAACTAGCTGCCCGGCCCGGCTTCGCACGGATTACCCTTTTTCCCGTAGGAATGAAGCATTTTCCCGCGGTACAAAGTAGCTTATGTTCATCAGGGATAATGTCGGCTTCTAATGGTAAAATATTTTTTCAAATTGGTCCAGTAGTTAAGGAGCCTATTCAATACAAACAAACAAACATTCAAATATTTCCTCTTTATAATATTACTAGCTTCTGCCCGCGACTCCGTCCGCGTGGAACTCGTTTATATCGCAGCTCCATACAAACTTTTACCCCCCCAGTTCACCCCCTTAAGGGAAGAATACGGGGATAAAAACTATCCTATGTTACTCTCCATCCCTTCAACTATCTCCACTTAAAAAATCACGTCAATTCGTCGCTCCATTTTGCCGTGAAATAGGGACAAACATACAAACAAACACACATATCCACTTTCGCATTAATAATATTAGTATGGATATTATTCCTAGCTGCCCGGCCCGGCTTCGCACGGATAACCCGTTTTCCCGTAAATTGCCGTCAATAGAATTTGCTAACTTTGTAAACAAACCGCAATAGTGAAAGACAATTTCAATATGTCGGTTTGTTTACATAGTTAGCAAATTCTATTGACGGCGACTTTAGGAGCTCAAACGATGGCTTATCGAGCACACTTTCTATAGTTTTAATGAATTTACTAAGTACCTACTATAAAAATACTTAATTATTTTTCAGATATTTCATTTGACATTTATTAATTTCTAATTGTTTACTCATGTATTTTAAATACATTTCTTAGTAATATTGTTTGTGAAATTGTGATGTGCCAACATCAATGACATGTAATATGAATTATTATTAATAAATGAATATGAATATGAATGAAGCATTTTCCCGCGAAAAAAGTAGTCTATGTTCATCAGCGATAATGTCGGCTTCTACTGGTAAAATAATTTTTCAATTCGGTCCAGTAGTTTCGGAGCCTATTCAATACAAACAAATAAACAATCAAATCTTTCCTATTTATGATTAGTGTAGATTGTGTAGATATTATATAGTGTAGATTAGTGTAGATAAGCAAATAAAATGAAGAGTTTTACCTATAAAACATTTTGCCATAACGATGACATTTAAAGCATCTATAAACTTAATTAAAAAAAAAACTAAAACGGCCAAGTACGTGTCTGGCCATGCGCAGTTTATTTATTTAATCGTATGGCATGCATTATTTTGGCCTTTATAAAGTTAGTCACTCTTTAGTACCACCCAGGGGACACATGTAGTCATGCAGGGTTGTGGTAGGTAGCTCCTGCGGACGCGAGTTACAGTTGTCCCCCTTTTGTCAAGTTAGTGGGCAACTCAACTGTTAGAAGTTCTTAAGCCGCCCGAAGGCCTCTAACTTGGCTTAACGACTACTGTCACAAACAGCAGCCGGGATCAACTGCATAGCGTGCCTTCCAAAGCACGGAAGCGCTCATTTATATTAACCACTCAAACATCAGGCGGTCACCTATCCAATGACTGACCGCTGCCATCTTTGCTTAATCTGCGTTATCGTTTCCGACTCGCAGGCGCCGCTAGGCTATGAGTGCTTCGCCACGCGCAGTGTAGGGTTCCGTAGTTGCCTGGCTGTCTTAGTTACAACGACATGCGGTGCGGTTGCGTCGGCCGAATTTGTACGAAAATTGTCCTTTCCAAGTACACATTAAGTTGGTCGACTATTACTCGGTAACTACTTATGCCTTCTTGTCCGTGATAGTTTTCCTTTTAAATTCATTATATGTACTACTACCACGAATTTTTTTACATCCCCAGTAATTAGCCGTTTAGCCGGCAGGAGGCCCACATGACTTGAACAAAATCTTAGGGCTTTAAAGCTCAATATCTCGCAAACGAATTACTGATTTGAAAAATGGTTTTAGAAAACCCGTAATATTTTCACACCATGGGTTTAACGAGAAAAAAAATACATCCCCGCTTTAGGTGCCTGGGAAATATCCTAAAAAAGTTTTGTCGGCGTGATTGATTTATCATCACTATCCTGGCCGATTTCGACCATGGCGACTGGAATAAAAGGCTAACTGGAGCGTCGTTCGTGAGCTCGCAGGTGACTGACGTAGCTTATCTTTGCAGAGAATGTGCGTCTACATTCCCTACAGGTCAGCACCCCTCCGACAAAATTGTAGTGAATGGCCGCAGGTGGTCGAGCCTTTAACTCCTCGCGCTTAGCGGCGAGTTCATTTCGTCTTCGTCCTTCGAAGGCTTTCACATTAACCTTCACTGCATGCCTCCACTTTGACCGATCTTGAACCAAAATCTCCCAGCGCGTCCTTATACCGCAGAAGCTGGCCGCCCTGTTTTCACTTGCCTTCCTGCAGTTCTGAGTAAGAGATGCGCTTAGCCACTCGTCTTTGGGCCATGCGGGAGATATGACCAGACCATCGTAGCTGCCTACGCATTAGATAGGCTTCAATACCGCTGACATTAGTTTATTCGTTTGGAGCTTTATGTCGTGTGACCGGAACACCTTGACGCGAAGCCTCCCAAACGCAGCAGCAGCCGCCCCGATTCTGCTGTTTACTTCATCATCAAGGTGGCACTTTGATGTTACAGTACTCCCCAGATATTTGAACCTGTCCACTTGCTTAAGAGAGTCATCACCGAGTTTGATGTCAACAGGCGCTAGTGTTTCTAACCCTATGACTTCGGTTTTTTTAACACTCATTTTTAGGCCAAACCGTTGACAGGACTCGTTGAGACATCATAAGACTTTGTAGACCGTTCGGGGAATCGGCCACAAAACACAGGTCATCTGCGTACATTATCTCTGTGATAGTGGTATGAGAGACCTTCGTGTGAGCCTTCAGTCGTGCAAGATTGAAAATACTTACTGCCATCAGTGCACAAATACGGATGCCATCAGCTAAAGAGTGTAAGGAGTCTCTGACTACGACTGCAAAGTAAAGGGCGAAGAGGGTTGGAGCAAGAACGCATCCTTGTTTGACGCCACAGCTGACACCAAAAAAAATCAGATTGCTCGCCCTTTACACTGACACAACATTTTATGCCGTCATGCAGGAGTCTTATTAACCTCACAAACTTAGCCGTGCATCCGTGCGTGCGTGCTTTGCCAGCACCTTCCACAAAGCTTCACGAGGCACACTGTCAAAAGCCTTCTCCAGGTCAACAAAGCAAAGATACAGTGATTGACCTTGTTCCCTACTTTTCTCCTGAAGTTGACGGAGAGAAAATATGGCCTCGCAGGTTCCTCGGTCAGGTCGGAAACCAAACTGTGACTCTGGCAGTATATTTTCCGATAAAGGAAAAAGGTGATTCAGCAATACTCGAGCGAAAATCTTACCCGGGGAAGTTAGGAGAGAGATGCCTCTGTACGAGTTGCAGTCGGATCGATCGCTTTTATTTTTATACAGAGAACAGACGCGGGATACCCGAAAATCACTAGGTAATCGTTCCTCTACCCACATCTGCTCAAACAACCTCCAGATAGCCTCATGCAACTTGTATCCTCCGTATTTGAGCAATTCCCCAGGCAAATTATCCACACCTGTTGCTTTTTTGTTTTTCTGCTGTTGTACAGCCTTAATTACCTCGTCCATACTCAATGGCTCATCTAGAGAAGGAAGGGCAGGAAGCGACGGTAAAGAATTAACGTACTGCATGTCTGCAGCACGATCAACATTAAGCAGGGTACTAAAATACAAATACAAATACAAATACTTTATTAATAACACCAAGTTACATGTCAGATTGAAATGCTCTGCCCATCTGCCCAGAACGTCTTGGTTGCTGGTGAGCAACTTACAGCCGTCTTCATTTTTCAGCGGCACGCTGCTTCGGGTTACCGTTCCGACAAGCTTACGTGCCTCCTCATAAAACTCAGACATCTGATTCGTATCTGAGAGCCACTGAATACGCACAGCCTTATTTTTCCACCAGTTGTCTTTCACTTCGCGTACTAGTCTGCGAAGCTCGGCGCCACTGCGTTTGACTGTTTCTCCATCCCGACTTGAACGCAAGATCTCACGGTGTTCCCTAACTGCACTGCTCAAAGCTTCATCATTGTCGTCGAACCAATCCTCGTGTTTGCTCCGTTTCACTCTAATCGTGTGTGAAGCAATATCGATAAGGTTCGATGATAGCACTTGCCTGTGGGCCAAAGAATCACTATTCTGGATGTTTGACTCCTGAATTGAATCACTTACCGCTTGAATGTAGGCCTCACGAATCGGTTGGCGCTGTAGCTTTTCCACATCAAAGTGGTGAGGTTTTACTCCTTCTTTTCTTCTGGGATGACGGAGACGTAACCGGATTTTGGTAAGTACTAGTCTATGATCACTCCAACAGTGGGCACCTCGCATCACACGTGTTATACGCACTTGAGAAAAGTGTTCTTGTTTGACGATAGCGTAGTCAAGTAAGTGCCAATGTTTGGGGGTGCGTAACGATCTATATAAAAACTTTTGATATATCTTCACTGGATATAACGATTAAAGGATATAATGCACTTTTGATATAACAACATTTGATATATTCTCATGTAATATAATTATCAACAGAACTTTAACTTATAATATAACAACTATTAATCTAACAGTCATAACGTATAACATACATAGGATATAACTTTGTTTGATATAAAACTCAGTTGGTATAATCTACTATTGACATAATCCCCCGCAGTAAAAAAACGTCAAATAATTGTAACAATGGTATTATTTGTAGGTTAGGTTAGGGTTAGCTTGTGTCCCTTAGAGCGGAAATAGGCACCCCGCGAAGCGGGGTGACGTCGACTCGCTGGCGGTTAGGTTAGGTTTAGGTTAGGTTAAAATAATAATGTGTGTGTGAAAAAAAAAATCTTTTAAAACATTATACCACTAATACTTATATCTAATATACATTATATCCATTAAACGTTATATCAAAAATGTATTATACTATTTGAACATTATACGCCATGAAATTATACTGATTGTTGTTATACCACAAGTTTATTATGTCCCTTGAATGATTATATACAATGAAATTATATTAAATGTTGTTATATCCAGTGAAAATATATCAAAAGTTGTTATACCAATCATTACACACCCAATGTTTGGACCTGGGATGCATCCATGTAGTCTTGTATTTGGCCGGAAGCCTAAACATGGTATTGGTAATCGCGAGCTGGAATTGGGCACAAAGAGATTATAACAGCTGACCATTACTATTCATGTTACCAATACCATTTCTTCCCAAGACACTGGGCCAAGCCTCAAAGTCACGCCCAACTCTGGCATTAAAGTCGCCTAACAAAAGTATTTGCTCTCTAGGACGAATCCTAGAGAGTAGGCTGGCGATTTCCTCGTAGAACTTGTCCTTCACATCATCATCTCGGTCCGATGTAGGAGCATACGCACTAATTATCGTCAGGTAGTTGTTACTGTCAAGTTGTAGGCGCAGGGAAGTAACACGGTCTGAGATGTGTATTGGGCATTTCTCTAGTTTGCTGGCGATAGTCGTTTTGATCGCGAAACCGACACCAGACCACCTGGGTTCAGAGGATGGAGCACCCTTCCAGTAGAAAGTGTACCCACCACCACGTTCCACCAACTCACCCTCGTCAGCCAAATGCGTCTCACTGAGGGCAGCAATGTCAAAGCCGTAGCGTTCGAGCTCACGAGCAACTATAGCGGTCTTACGCTCCGGGCAAACATTGCCGTCGCGGTCAAGGAGCGTGCGCACATTCCACGCACCGAAAGTCATAGTCCGAGTTTTAATTGTGTTATTTTGTTTATAGTGTTTTTCCTTTCGACCGCGATTTATTTAGTGCAGAAACAACCGCGGTTGCTGTTTCCGTCTGGGTGTGGGTTAAGCATTTGTTTGGGACACCTTTTCTAGCCCCCTCCCCGGCTGAGCGGGGGAAGCAGTGCCTCCCTAAATAGGGCTGCTTCGTCACTCAGAGTGCTGCCGAGCCTGAGCTGTTAACCCAGTGCAACACAGAAGCGACCACTCCCTCTGAGCCGCCCATATGCAGGCATCAGCCAAAGCCCAGTTAGCACCACAACCGAACCTCACTGCCTCTGCCTATCGCTAAAGGACTTTAAGACTTCGGAGTCCCCGTGCCAGTACCAGTCATTTGCGCAGGACATATTATAGTGCTCGAGTGTACGCGCAGACACAGGAGCACTCACTCTTCCTCGCCCAACTTTATCTAGTGGAACGGTTTCGGTGGACCCTGCAAGCCAGCAAAGCCTTGTCGAAGGCTTAGGGCGACGTTAGAGGTCAGGAGTTAACGTCGGCCAGAGGCTGCATCCGAATTGATTTATATACCCATGCCGAATCACAGTTTTCTAGTAGTAATAGTTACTGAGCTAAGCCGACGACGGACAGACAGACGGACATGGCAAAACTATAAGGGTTCCTTGTTGACTACGGAACCCTAAAAATGTGAATTGCTACGCGTTTATGTAGCCATATATCCGCGGCTTAACACGAACATTCCATTCAATTAATAATATACAGTTAATCAAATGAACAAGACCTCACCCATTGCGTCAAGTTCTTAATATTGAATCCAGATTATCAATTAAAAGTCATAGTTCATAAATGAATTACTTAGAAAGCGCATAAATAAATGATTTCCGTACAAATCAAAACATTTCACGTAAATTGTAAATTGCCAGTATCTCCAGAGCTGTATTGATTCGATATGATTACGAGGCAGGATGCAACAGGTTTAGTACATATCTCGCACCAAAAACCAATTCTTAGCCAATTGAAATCCTAATCCAGTGTAATAAAGTTCATATTTTATCTTGCATGGTACACGGAAGCTTTAGCTCTGAATCTAGGTTTTCCCGGGCTCTGATAGAAAGAGACAGGTAGCTCAAGCGGGCTGGGTTTTGCAAATGGGCTGTCAGAGATGCACTCTGACCTTTTCCTTTAAAATTCGCTTTGATGCCAGTAACCAGATTCGTGTTGCATTTTTAAATTTCTGCTGCAACTAGAAAACAAAATGCGCCCTGTAAAAAGTGGTTAACTTCGTATGAAAATTTTGTTGTACAAACGTGTGTAAACATGATGAACATGTTCTTTGTCCATGTATGCAGGATAACAAAACATCCCCTTAATGTGCAAGAAATGTTGAATATTGCAACAGTGTAACGGAAGACTAAAATAGTATATTTAATATTTTCATGTTGTGTTATTTTGTAACTATCTTTGTTGTCATACCCATTTTCAGTAAAGTAACGTAATTTAAGCCATTCCGAACTTTTTCAAAATGTAGATCTGCACTCAATTTCACCTTTATGTGATCAGTCTCAAGACAAAGGTTTGTCAGAGTACCGTGACCCGATTTCCTACCCGTAATATAATTTATGTTATTTCACATACTGATAAAGATAAAGGGACTGAAGTTGCGAGATGTTGTGACCAAAAACATAAATAATGTATATTTTTATATCAGAAGAAGAAAGAAGAACCAAAGTAAGAAATCAGTGACCGTGATGGAAACAAACATAGTTATTGGAAGAAGACTTCAACTTAAATTAAAACTTACTCATTGTATAACTTAACGAAAGCCATGTTGAAATAACCCCCCCCCCCATATAATATTGTTCTCAATGCCAATTCTGTACATATTTATGTATCAATTCCAACAGCAAATATTAACGTATTAAATTAACCGTTTTTTCGTATTAACGCTATAAATATTAACAAGTATTTTCCTATGCAAACGCTCTGTTACAAGTACTCTTAGGTCAGTGGGTCACTCTCATTTCACTTTATTTCCTGTTTCGAGAGCGCTTGGTAGCTCTCCCGGGAAGCTATAAATAGGGACAGCACCTTTGCACTACCTGCACCGGGCGCGTGTTATCGATTCGCCGGTTTGACCTATGCCAATATTGTAGCTACGGGTAAACCTTTGTTGCTGATTGGATTGGGGTGAAACGGGAATGTATGTTTAAATTAGGTATGGCTTTGATATAGTCGACAATGAACGGCGGCCTCTATTGAACCTGAACGAGCGTTATAGTCAAATAGTGCAGGTAAGCTTTTTTAAGCTATACTTTTGATATATATACAAAAGAAGCGGCGCTTTAGCTAAAATAGGTTGGTCGACCGTTTATGAATAATATTCATATTTACAGAACATGTTATGAAACAAAATTAGTTAGTTACTATCTGTAATTAGTTAAAATTAGTTACTTAGTATATGTATATGAGTAAGTTAATTGATATACCTCACATCCTGCAACTGCTGGTCCAAGAATGTTAAAATAGGAATATTTAGCCTGATACGCTTCGTTTGTGTGCGTGTAATCGGATTGAACACCATTCAAAATGAATGTATCTATAACTATATGACTTATGCTTATTATTGAACATAAGCTTGAAAATCCTAATTCCGAATATGAAAAGCCCGAAAACGTTTCCCTTTTTATTAGTTGGCCGAATTTTTGTTTTCCCGAAATTTCATTGCCCATATTATTTTTTTCTCAATTCTCAGTCCGTTGTAATTTTATTTCGCTTATGATTCGAATGGGCATTTATTAAAATTCCGAAGGATCATTTGTCAACTAGTTTTTGGTGCCGAAAGGTATTCAATCCGAAATATTATTATCCCGCTATATCAAAAGATCGGAATTGTAGCATGTAACCTAACCTAACCGCCAGCGTGTCGACGTCACCCTGCTTCGCGGGGTGCCTATTTCCGCTTTAAGGGACACAAGCTAACCCTAACCTAACCTACAAATAATACCATTGTTAGGATCACTTGTTGTTTTTTTACTCCCTTTTTGGCTTTTTAACAACTCGTACAGCACTCTAGTTGCTTAAATGTGTTGACCTAATCTAAGCCCCTTTTCTATCAATTGTTTATTTTTAAGGTCACAGATTTAAGTCTAAAGTTAATTTTCGCATCGCAATTTTAAAGTGCACTTCTGTAGGGTTTTTAGCATATCTGAATGTTTTTTTAATCGTGGTGGCAAAATTATATTAGGGAAAATGAGATTTCGATTTTACGTAGCATCGGAATTATGAAAAGGTGGTTAACAAATCGGTTGTCAAATAATAAAGTTGGCAATCGTTCTTCTGGTTATTGAGTTTCGGGAAAACGATAATGTGGGAAAACAAACCAGCGACATTTCAAAAGTATGGTAAACAAAGTATATAGATTATAAGAATTCGGTTAACCGTTTTCGGACAAGTGAAAATCAGTCAAGTGTTTTTCGAAACTTCGATAGGTTACCCTGTACAGTCAATACACGCAAAGCGTCTAATATAGGCGGCGTGTGTCTGCTTCATTGTATTACCGTATGTATACAAAGGTAATTTCTAGGTAGACGCACCGGTAAATTAGGCTCGGCTTTCACTGTTTGTACTAACAAGCACATAGGTGTTAAATATGTGATTTACCGGTTGCGTAGGCTCTGCGCTTGTTTATGACGTTTGCTTTCTAATAACGGTTAACGTAGCTACCTTGTTAGTGACGTGTTAGGCTCTGGAAAAGCGGGGAACATTTGTGAGCTAGGGCGGGAATAATTATACAAAACGCAAAATTAACAAAAAAAAAATGGTAATAATCTAGGCACCCGGTCGTTTGGGGACCGTCAAAGCTAGCAATTAAAAAACCAGACAAGTGCGTGTCGGGCCACGCGCAGTGTAGGGTTACGAAGTTGCCTGTCTGTCTTAGTTACATCGACGTGCGGTGCGGTTGCGTCGGCCGAATTTGTACGAAAATCGGCCTTTCCAAGTACACATTAAATTGGTCGACTATTACTCGGTAACTACTTATGCCTACTTGTCCGTGATAGTTTTCCTTTTAAGTTCATTATATGTACTACTACCACAATTTTTTTCAAATCCCCAGTAGTAGCCATTTAGCCGGCGGGGGGGGCACATGACTCGAACAAAAATTAGGGATTTAAAGCCCAATATCTCGCAAACTAATCACTGATTTAAAAAATTGGAAGTCTGATGGGATGGGATAGGATGGGATTCTGGGAAAACCATAATATTTTTGAACGAGCTATCCAACGATACCCCACATCATGGGTTTAACGAGAAAAAAAAAAAATCCCCCCTTTAAGTGTAGGGGAGGTAACCAAAAGAAAAATATTTTTCAAGATTTTATTGTACTGTTTTGTCGGCGTGATTGATTTATATACCCATGCCGAATTACAGTTTTCTAGTTGTAATGGTTAGGTACTGAGCTAAGCCGAAGACGGACAGACAGACAGACGGACAGACAGACAGACGGACGGACATGGCGAAACTATAAGGGTTCCGTGTTGACTACGGAACCCTAAAAATGTACGATTGGTCTCTTGCAATCCACCTTTTTTTTTAACCACCTACACAAGCGACGGGTTATCTTCCAAACGGCTGCAAACAGAATGCGTGTAGTTTTTTAATAAAAAATCTTGACAGTCGGAATGGATGGTTTGATGAATCGGGGTGTTTTAAATGTTCAAATTGTGTAGTTATCTTACTAAATTGGTTATGCCGAATAAGCTAATTCAAGCACTTGAAAATATGGAATTGTAACGCTGTTCGTTGTAGTTAATGTTTCAAGTTTTTAAGCCGATATTTTCATAATAGACTTTAAATCATATAGGTACTTAATTATTTTCAGTTGGTCCAGGTATATTGATACCTTTACCTATGACAAATCCTAAGCTGTAACTTGTTTTTGGTGAATTTAATTTCGGAGAGCCTCAAATAACTTATCATAAAATTATCCGCAATTTATGTAAGCGCGGCAACATAAATTTATTTACCTAATGGCACAATTTCTATACCTCGCAACTTTTACAGCAATACCTCAGCTTTCCGTTGATTCTAAACTCACGTCAACTTGATGTAAAAGCGTGGCAGAAATTGCGAGTTTCAAAACGTGACGAACGTATATTAGTATATAAAACGTAAGCAAGATGTATATCATTAGGCCGCGACTCGAGCGGTATGCAAAGTGGCAAGTAAACTATGAAATTTTATATCGACTAGTTTGAGTCGCGCAGCAAATTTTAAATAACCTAGCTATCATAACAAAGGTAAAAGAGCCGCCGCGTCCGTTATCCACTAGCCCGAGTGGTTGACAGTATTACGAGATCGCGGGTCACTCCTGGATATTTAAGAATGAGCCAGGCCAAGGATAAATGGCGTACTCAAAGACAGGCTTATGTTCGGCCGTTGGCGATTACTGACTTAAAATGATAATGAAGTTTCTAGCTACGGATTTCATCATCTCAACGCTAAGGATGCCTAAGGGTAAGATTATCAACCATAGCTCGCATGCTTGACAATTAGGTGTCACACAGTATACAATACAATACAAATATTATTTATTGCTTACCAGAAATAGTAAATAAAAGAACAATAGAGGTAAATTAAACATAAACAATGGTAGACAACAGGCGGCAATCTTATCGCTAAAAAGCGATCTCTTCCAGACAACCTTTGGGTGGTGGAGACGATGCAAAAAAAAGATATGATATACAATATTCCCCCTAAAGTAGTCACAAGTTATTGTGCACACAGCGCCAAACGCAGCTAATAGTTATCATGGCGCACTCCGTCGGTAACCTTCAAACATTTTAGCATGCAAATGACATTTCTGTATGTGACTGATGGCGGTCCAACGGTTAACAGGCAATAACTAACAATATAAACGCGGCCTACGATATGTTTGTTAGTCATGTCTTTATACCGCTGAAGTTAATGATATCAATTTACGTCCTATATCAAAAAGACGAAACTCAAACGCTCTGAAATAGACAATAGTTGAGTTTTAATGAGCCCCAAGCGGTCCAAGATTCTAGGGTTAATAATTCAAATGTAACCATTCATTATATTTACGCAAATTATTTTCAAATTGCTAAGTTAGATCGTACTTAAAACCTTAACATAATTTTAATAAGTTATGAGCCCACTAAATAACTGTTGAAGTCAAATAAAAGAGCAATTTCTCATGAACCGCGCGGTTAATGTACAAATAAAAAGCATTAGGGTACAGACGAGAGACCCTAGTAAGTACACGCCTACACCATTTGGTAAATAAAGTAAGCACATCGTTCATACCAGTAAAAAATGTCTAACACCAAGGCGTAAGAAAAAATATATTCTACCTAAGCGCAGGAAAAGTATCTTTAGCGAACAAAAAATGACCTTCGGAAGATCTCTCAATTCATCACAGAAGGTGTTCTCCTCTTACATGGTTACAATACACGTTTATTTAGAATCTGTAATATTATAAAGACAGTTTAATAGTGCACTTGAAATTAATATCTTGACCTACCTAACATAATGAATGAAACATCCACTTCATAAAGATTCCCTTTGCAAAGCTCCATAAACCATGAATGCAAACAACCTATAAATTGCTTTACGCACAACCCTGGTCCGTCGGCGTACGGAGCGGCATTAAGCTGCCGACTTAAATATAGCCTAGCTACCATTACGTGAACCAGTCTGTGTGGGTTTCGTAATTGAGCCAGGTAGCGACGTGCTCAGACTGCGTAGCCACCCTGCCCAACATTGCACGCGTGTGAGTTAACTGCGCATGTATGCGTGCCCTACATTTCGATCTAGGGTTGCTACGTGGTAGGGATAACGACGGATTTATACGGCAGACAGAGTGCGCGTTACCGCTTCCGAAATTACAGTAGGGTAGTGTTATAGTTTTTTTTCATTGGACACGGATCCTAGCATATTTCCGTTTCCTTGACCCGTAAAGTTGTGAAAATCTATTCACATGTACTAATATTTAATCATTCAGCAAGTAGCCGTTACATGCTTATTTCATTATGTAGTTGAAAATCTCTCGTAGCATTTTCACGTAAGTAGGTACCTGCTAGTAATGCGCGCTGAGAACGTTAATCAAAATTAAATACGTGGGACATTTAATTTTTTGTCAAAATTAATGAGCACTACTTCAATGACCGCATAAATTTGCATATAAATTGCAAATTACTCCATAATTTCAGGTCATAATGGAGTGGAAAAATGGCAGGGTACAGTGGGAACGGAGCGTTCCTCACCCGCAGCGGGTTGTCTTTCATTTAATGTCAGGGTTCGCGATCGATGTAGCGGCCGCCTACCTACGCCGGGCCGCGTCCGCGTTAAACATGAGAGGTAAGCGGTGGTGGTTACAACTTACCCAGTCAGTGCCATTAAGGTAACGAAATGTGGACTTATATTACTAAAGAATTCCTAAAGAATACTACGAAAATCTAGTTGACTAATGTACGAAGTTCATGGTCATTATTTTGTTCAAACTTAAAAATGTCGTACTAAACAGGTCATGTAGGAATTTCCTTAAAATGTATGGGTATACGAGGGCTGCCTTTTAAGTTGTGTCGTTTGGAAAAACTAAAGACAATTTAAGTGTTAAATGGTATTGATTGTTTTTCAAAGTAATCACCGTGATATGTAATACACTTTTTCATTCGATCGAACCAGTTTTCGAAACACTTATTCCAGTCCGAAGTCGGGGTCTCCAAAATGGCCGTTTTGTATGCCTCAACCGCTTCTTCAGGCGTCTGGTACCGTTGACCACGAAGTCGTTGCTTGATTTTTGGAAAAGTAAAAAAATCGTTAGGGCTTAAGTCTGGACTGTACGGCGGGTGTTCCAGAATTTCGACGTTTTGCTCTTTTAAAAACGCAATAGTTTGCCGGGCGGTGTGCGAGCTCGCATTATCGTGGTGCAGTCTTATACGACGTCTTGGGTTATTTTTTCGAAACTCGCCGATGACTTCTGGTAAACAGACAGTGGTAAACCAGTCAGCATTAACCGTTTTACGATCCTCGAGCACGATGGTGGCAACGTGGCCACTTTTCGCCACAAACGTGGCGACCATTTTTTTCGAAGTGCTCCGTGAGCGTATTACTTTGGTCGGTTTTGGCTCATCTTGGAACACCCAAACAGTCGACTGCTGTTTAGAATCGGGATTGTAGGCATATATCCAAGATTCGTCACCACTGATAATGTCGTAAACATGTTTCGAGTTTCCTCGGTTGAATTGCCGCAGAGTTTTGCGACACCATCGAACGCGAGCCGTTTTTTGGTCTTCACTGAGTAAATGTGGTATCCAGCGTGAGATCTACTTTTTTACGCCTAAGTGATCATGCAAAATACTGTGAACACTGGTCCCTGAAATACTTAAGGAAGCTTCTATCTCACGGTATGTCGCATGGCGATCTTCGATGATCAGTTGCCGTACAGCATCAATGTTCTCCTGGGTTACGGCTGTTTTTGGTCGACCTTCACGATGTCTATCACCAAGACTAGAGCAACCACGTTGAAATTGTAAATACCAGCGTTCCACAGTCCGAAGGCATGGTGCTTTATCATTGAAAACCGTAGTCAACTCTTCGAAGCACTGAAGTCGCGTTAGCCCCTTTTGAAGTTGTAAAAAATTATCGCACGTAAATTTTCCTTCGAAATTTCCATTTTCACAACTGACTTGTCAACTTTGAACGAACGCTGTACTAAAACGGTTGGGCCGATTTCGAGTCATTCTTTTGTTTTCGAATTCTTAATTCATATAATTTAGGGTGACACTAGTTCTTTTTTATGCAATCACGGGAGGTTTGCAAACGACAGAACTTAAAAGGCAGCCCTCGTATATTGCGTTAAGAAGCAAAAGTTAAAACGTATAACGAAAAATAAGCACTAACTTCACAAAGTTCTCTGCCATATTTTACTGTCATTTTCTTTTAGAGCTCATTTAATAATAATAATAATAAGGAGAGAGGGTGAGGCCATTTCTCATCTGCTCTATATGGATGACCTTAAGCTATTTGCACCGAATGCACATGACCTGTTGGAACTACTGAAAACAACAGAAGTCTTCAGTAGCGCCATCAAAATGGAATTTGGTGTCGATAAGTGTGCGGTCATGCATGTACAGCGGGGGAAAGTTGTAAATTCAACAAATTTGCAACTTTCTGAGACAATGACCCTCAAATCTATCTCCGAAGCAGAAACCTATAAGTATCTTGGTATGTCACAGTCATTGGGTATTGAGGGTGAGGGCGTAAAGCGGGCGGTGAAGGAGCGCTTCTTTTGTCGCCTGACCAAAGTACTTAATAGTCTTTTGTCGGGCGGCAACAAGGTGCGCGCCTTCAACGCCTGGGTGATGCCCTTGCTTACTTACTCCTTTGGCGTACTAAGGTGGACCCAGACTGAGCTGGATGCCCTGGACCGAAGAGTCCGAGTACTGATTACTGCGCATCGCATGCTACACCCACGCTCGTCTGTTATGAGACTGTACATCTCGCGGAAGTATGGAGGTCGAGGCTTTTTAAATGCCAAAGATCTCCACAACCGCGAGGTGTGCCGCCTCAGGGATTATTTCCTAAACAACGAGTGTGGGATGCATCGCGACGACACAGTAGACGGAAACTTCACCCCGCTCTCCTTGGCAAACGAGAACTGGCGCAGGCTTAAAGTAATGAGCGCCGAGGACCGCAGGGCGGTATGGAGGAGCAAGGAGCTACACGGGCGGTTCTACAAGGCCCTCACAGGGCCCGATGTAGATCTGCTCGCGTCGGTGAACTGACGTTTCGGGGATCTCTTCGGGGAAACCGAAGGTTTTGTCTGTGCAATTGCGGACGAAGTTATCATGACGAACAATTACCGGAGGTATATCCTGAAGGACGGTACGGTCGACATTTGTCGGGCATGCCGCCGTCCCGGGGAGTCACTCAGGCATATTATCTCCGGTTGTGGTCATCTTGCTAACGGCGAGTACTTGCACAGACATAACCTTGTAGCCAGAATTATTCACCAGCAACTTGCTCTACTATACGGTCTTGTGGCCTCCGAAGTGCCTTACTATAAGTACACACCTGCACCAGTTCTCGAAAATGGTCGTGCCACGCTCTATTGGGATTGATCTGTGATCACGGACAGGACTATTCTAGCCAATAGGCCTGATATCGTGCTGACAGATCGATCGAAACGCCAGGCAGTGCTCGTCGACATCACCATCCCCCATGACGAGAACCTCTTGAAGGCCGAGAAGGACAAAGCCAGCAAGTACCTAGACCTGGCTCACGAGGTAACCGCCATGTGGGATGTTGATTCGACGATCATCGTCCCGATAGTCGTTTCGGCGAACGGTTTAATAGCGAAGAGTCTCGACCATCACCTCAAGAGACTCTCGCTAGGCGGCTGGATCAAGGGTCAGATACAGAAGGCGGTACTCCTGGATACTGCGCGTATAGTCAGGAGGTTCCTGTCTCTGTCGCCCTGACCGCCGGTAGCTTAGGCCACGCCTCGCTACCGGCTGCACCCTAGGTTAGGTTTTTATAATGATTTTATGTTTTGTATGTATAGTTTTATATTTTACTTTTTAGATATAATTATTGTAAAAACCTAGTCTAAGACGAAATTAAAATAAAGAGTATAATAATAATAAATACTCTTTATTGCACCACTACAAGAGAGAAACATCTTACAAAAAAATTAATGATGCGTTCAACTGAACGAAATTCTAATGGAATATATTTGAATGCATCCGTATGGCATTTTTTATGGAGGAAATTTTCTAAAATGTCAATAACTGTCCCACAAAACGTGGATAGAGGTTTTTAGGAAAATGCATACGGTTTTCCGGAGGTGTTCATGAGATGGTCGCTAACTGAAACTGGTCAAGTTGTCACATAACCGGCGCAACGATTCTGTACATACATATAAAGTTAGTTTTATACATTTCAACGAACAAGAACGGGTCGAATAGTCCCAATGCCTTTGCGTGTGCGTTCTGAAGCGAGAACGTACCTGAAGCTTTCAGTGGAATAATGCCGACCAAACGCTACCCGCTTTCAGTGCAGCTTTCATGTAGGAATGTAATTAGAGGATTTGAGGAGCTTTTGATGGGATATATCGGGAATCATTTGAAAATGGGTACAGTTGGGGTAGGACGTCTATGCAAAGTGTTTTGTATAGGTCCTGCAATCCACATACACAAGTTTCGCGCTTTTATGGACGCCGTTTAAATCATCTTCTTTTAGATGTTACAGATACAGGGCAATGATTACCCGTTTTTATGCTCTTGATTGTATTATGAATATGCAGCACAATTTTAGACATGAATCATATAATTAACTTTAAAAACAAAGTTTTAACCGACTTCAATTTAGTACTCCGCCAAGCCACGAGAACATTTCCACATTTCTTTTGCAATTTACCACATGAACTGATTTCCGAGTGCAAAGGCGTTGATTATTAGAGAAAAAAAAACCGAATCGCTGTATGCGGCCGATAATATTTGAGGACTTCCGTCGATTCTACAACGATCACCTTTGGCACTTCATTAGTTGCTTTTTCAACGGAATCTGATCAGAATCTGTGATATGCTTATTGTACTTTTAAGTACTTACATAATTGACGAATTCCATAAGCCGTCTGTGGTCTTCATCATCAATTCCACTCCACCAAATTTATGATTTCCGGTTGTAAATACAGGAGTTATAATAGAAAATACCAAAATCACTACAGGCGTGCCTACTATAATTGAGGAGTTCCCTCAATTCCTCATGGATCCCATCATCCAACTGAATTTTTGAAAAAAATGGGACCCACCTAGAAGCATATACCTACAAACAAAAAAAAAATTACGAATCGGTTCATCAATGACGGAGTTCTGAGGTAACAAACATTTAAAAAAAATACAACCGAATTGAGAACCTCCTCCTTTTTTTGAAGTCGGTTAAAAATGGAAACAGCTTTCTTTTGTAGTAAGTTCGATAAGAGAAGCTAAACACACGCTTTCAGTATAATTGTCTGTCAAACAAAATAACAACTTTTCATCGTCTAAAATCTATTTAGAACAGTTAGGTGCAAATATATGTATCGAGTTAATTCGTTGACCGGCACATATTCATAAGTAATTTATATGTACCCATATTTTTGAGTACCTAAGTTATACGCACTCATATTTTTGCACTTGACTGTAGATACACAATTGTCGCGCTTTTATGGACCCCGTTTAAATCACCTTTGTTACCTTATCTACATGTTACAGATACATCCCAATGAAGACCCGTTTTTTAGTTTTAGTTGTATCATGAATATGCAGCACAATTTTCAGTGAAGAGGGATTACAATGAGAAGGGGAATTTAAGATTTAAAATGGAAACAGCTTTCTTTTTTTTTGTGCTTAGTAAGTTTCATAAGAGAAGCTAAACATTCTAATATTCTGGTTTCTGAATCCTTGTCTATAAAACAATATTACAACTCTTAATTGTCTAAAATTTTATAAGTACCACGTTAGAGTACACATTTTCTGGTTGAAGTGTCATTTTGTAATATCTATCATATTTTGCGTACCGACTATTCAGACTTACTATACGTACATGGAAAACGTGCGAACCTTAATATCATAGGTCGTTCCAACTTAGAAACATACAAACATCGTATCTAATATCAAGTATGTAAGACAATACGCAAAACATCAAAGGAAGTAAGCTTATAAATATTACCGCGACACAAGCAGGAAGTATAATTTCTCGTAAGCGATAGAAGCGGAATGAATTTGGCTCGTAAAATGAAAATAATTTGCGTGTCGTCTTGTAACTTCGCTGTACCAAGTTACGGCTCTTTTTGACTTTGCGGCCTAAATTGCTTGAAGAATTGTTTCGGCGACCTATAAAGAAATCTGTGTCAGATTTTAACTTGCTATTACAATAATTAAGTTGGAGAACGTTTAATTAATCAAATTTTAGAAGCTTGGCGTGACGTAAGAAAATAAGAATAAATAAAATAAGATAAACGACTAAACGTCCTAGGCACTCAACTTTGCACTATTGCATATAATGCATAAATTCGAACTAAGAGGATTTTTTCAACGTTCGAATTTAATTCATGTCACTTTGACGTCGAGTAGGTACTAAAACTAGGACGTTTGACATTACTTAACATTTCTTTTCAAAATGAAACTGTTATTTAGAGATTTAGGGCGGGTTGTACCGACTTAAGATTACAGACCGACGAACGTTTACTAACGGCCATTCTCAATAATCAATCCACGGATAGTTTTCTTTACCAGCAGTTACATTTTGGCAGATTACCCATAGAAAATGTGTCAAATTGTAACTGCTAGTAAAACTATCCACGGATTGATTATTGGGAATGGCCGTTAGGCGTGCGCAGCGGTCATCCCATAGAAACATATCAAACTTTCCTTACATTCAGATTTTAACGAATACTTACTGTTTATACGGTTACAGATGGTTTGTTGCAAGCCATCCTTACAAACAAGCTCTCCAAATGTGAAATATTTTTAGTCACACACATGTTACATTTTGAAACATAAAAGGCAAAGAGAGGGGTGTTATAAGTTTAAGTCTGTGTATCTGTCTGTGGTATCGTAGCACCCAAACTGATGGACCAATTTGAATGCGGTTTTTTTTATTCGAAAGCTGATGTGATACCGAGTGTTCTTAGCCATGTTTCATGAAATTTTATTAATCCGTTTTTGAGATATTGGACTTTGAAATGAAAATGTCGGGGATTTTTCAACTTTTCTATTACAGGTGAATTACAGTCAACACATGTTAACAGTGATTTTTTCGGGGGGTTTTGAACTTTTCTAAGTTGTTAATTATTTCATTGTCGTTAATATAAACGGAGAATATACAAAGAGAACGGTATTTTACTTAGATCAACCGCCGCAATAGCACGTGAAAAGCTGTTCTTAGCGGTCTTTCGCGTAGACTTGCACTGGAGCGGGAGACCGTGCATTCTTGTGAAGTATTATCGGTTTTAACCGTAGCAAAATGACAATTACCATTTTCCTACAGACTACAATTAATTTCATAGGGCTCTTGCCTGTCACTCATTTTTATTGTCAACATTTTAGAGCAAGTATTTTAGAGCGGTCGCACATTAAGCCACTAGTTGCCGCCACAAGTTGCGTTGCGGGCGAGTTCTGTCATACATTTTTCTTTAGCATCGGCGCACACCGAGCGTTTAAGACGCTGTCAACACTAAAATGACTTTGAAAATGATTCGGGATACGGCGCACACTATCTATTTGTATCGGAGTAAACGAGAGCGAGTGTTACTGGGCGGCCAGGTCTTACAAGATAATAATAAATAAACATGAAAAAAAAGTGTGGATTATTTGTGAAATATGACTCGTTATAGCGGTTTAACTAGGTATGAATATGTTGACTTCATGTTTTTAATTGCAGACCCATGCGTCAAAAAAATAAAGACATAGAACCGTTTAATGATGATTTTAAGACCAATCTTTGCAATTATTGTCTATCGAGCCGATTTCATCCAATTATGTATCGAGTCCGTCCACGATCTTTGAAATATGATGAATATTAAGGGGCTACCCGAGGTTTTCATCGATTTTTGACAAGTTTTGAATCGTATCTACTACTTTTGCACTACAGATAGAATCATAAATCAAACGGCTATCGGTTCTTCAATCTTTTATCTCCATTTTGACTGACCGGATTTTGAAACAAATTAATACTTAATTTTGTATGATTTTTTTAAACATTGTCTAAAAAAACACTTATTTCGCATCTCTATTGACGTGAAAGATCTAACATATACGAAATCTACAAATTTGGGTTCGTCTATGACGTCTCTAAAAACTGGTAGAGGGTTTTAATTTTAAACCAATTAACACAAAAGTTATGGCCAGAAAACCAGTTTTTTGGCCTAAAATTGTTCAACTTTGATGCCAAATATCTCGAAAACAATGAAGTTTGAAGTAAATATGGGATACTATATTGCTTAAAGCCGTTGTTGTTAATATAATAAGCTACAAAAAACATTAGAAAACTAAGGGATTCAGATCGAAGGTCATTGGCGTATGGGAGCCTCTTAACATACAAACTTATATTTTTTTTGATGTGCTAGAACAAATAGTTTTTCTTAAAAAACTGCTTAAATAACATCAATTTCACCAAAATTAGGTCTTGTCAGCCTCTTAAGTTGCCGCTTCAGAGCCACAAGCTGCGAGTGGCCCGCGCTTGCTAGGTACAGTCCGCGTCATATAGTCTGTAACATCGAAAGCGCCAAATAGTTCGTAACACATCTATATTTCTATGGGAATAACGATTTGTGACGAAGTATTTGGTGCTCTGGATGCTACCTGCTGTACTAGTGGCGGCTGAGTGGCTGTATTTAGTGGCGGACACTAGTGGCCGTATGTGAGGCCGCTTTTAATCTGTTTTCTGATTCACACTCTACATGCGAATTTTTGGAGTAAATGGGAAACAATAATTTTAGTTTTTATTAAAATAAAACGAAACAATGTTTGTTTCGTTATATTGTGCGTTCTGCTCTGGATCTATGTTTTGGCCTTTTTTTTTTTTTTTTTTTTTAACGTTGGGGAAATGCGTTTACGCATCCCGTCCAATCCGGGGAGGCAGGACGGGTATGACTAACCGAAACTGGACTACCGTCTAAAACCACCAACGACATCCGGCTCCGCCTTGTAGGGGGGGCGTCGCAGGATCGCTCTTGGCATTCAACTTACTTGGTGAAGTTGAACTTTATGTTAGTACTAAAATAGACGGTGATACAAATCAAGAAGTAGGCTCAGCTAATGGGCGGGAGACATATTTTATTTATTTTTCGGTACAACACGACACGTGTGACCTTGTCTCGTCGGTCTGACGGAAAATGAGATCATCGATTTTTAAGTAAGGCACGCTATAAAAATCGTAGCTGGTTCTGGTTAAACTAATATACATGTCGCTGTCTCTTACAGAATGTAACAGAAGGCCAGCAGGTCAATCACGTAACGCATTGTACGCGCTTCAGGTAGATCTAAATGTCAATTTTTGTTTAGGATTTAGTAACCAGGCTTTTGTCGGGAGCTTGGAGTAGCCCATCACTGAAGGCTCCTTCGATGCCAAGCGACTCTCGCCCTTTCTGCGAAGAGCTCCGTCCCGAACATTCGCGGACCAGTAGGCAAATGGCTATCGTCGCGCGCGCATCCATTACAGCCGCAGACTCACCACGGTGCTTTCGTGGCTACTTTCACGGCGTTATAAGAACTTTACTTCAACCTGGGCTGAACCCAGATCTGCAGGCTGCTAAGACCGAGGCATAGCAGAAGAAGAACGGAGCTGGGCGTTCATCCTAACATGAGCAGCTGCCATTGAGGTTCACAAGGTGAGTGGGTTGCTCATTTCTTTCGGTAATCGCCTTGGTTACTTTCTCTGGGGAATTCACGCTTTCCGACCCCCCTTTTCGCTGTGCTATCGAGGAATCTGTAACATAGTTGTGGTTCCTTCCATACCGGATATATTCATTCGAACTAAATTTTATATACCTATGGATTACAGTGCAAACTATACGAATAGCATTCTTTATTAGTATAAGTACTATTAAATTCTGGATAAAAATATTTGATGTATTTCAAACCAATTTGTTCAACTACTAAAAAAGACGTAACCGCCGTGATGTTCGTATGAACTTACGACCTTTTATCCGAGCAGTGACTTGTTTACGAGTTAAAGTGGTTTATTTTGCTGTCTTAAATTATAACATTTAAGTTGTACGTTCTAATTACACGTTTAACTGTTTACTTGAGTGTAACATTTGCTGTTTTAATAGTCAATTTCACTAAAATTTTATATATTGTGCGGGTCACAGGGTAGGTATTCGGAGTCTTAAATTCCTTAGCGCGCACACGACGCGTTGCATCTTAAAGTTGACGTACCTAGTTCAACATGATTAAGTTATAACTTTTATGTTTGTACATTACGTTCGTGTACATTGAAGGATGAGTGAAGTTTGTTAAAATTTGTATGTACGGGAATTTCTTTCACTATTAAGTTTTGTAACTTAATGCAGTACGAATTAATTGTATTGATTTTCGACCTTACCTCTAAGATACAAGGTTTAAAATTCTTTCTCGCCTTTTGTCGATTTATTTATACTGACTCGTAGTAAGATCAGTAAGTGTTTTGATCACTGTTGTATAGCTTGCGCTCGCTTTTATAAATTACACTATGTACGAAATGGAAAAATGCCGCCGTACTATGGCTCTTAAGCGTTTGAATGACGCTTATATTTGTGCAAAAAGATGTACAACGAACCCGGAAATGGAACCGCGCTTTAAGGTGCATTTAACAAGATTGGAAGGTTTAGAAGTGTTATTTGACGACAATCATGCGAAAATAGTAGCTTCTTTAAAGGATCCTCAGGAGATCGCGGATAATGAGGAGATACGACAGGGGTTTGACGAGACCGTGATAGACATTCTGTCCATTAAATCGCAATTGTTTCCCGAGGCAACACCAGTGCCTAGTGTCGCTTCGTCCGTACCCGCAGGTAGCTCGAGCAGCAATTCGGGTCATATTCGCATGCCGCCCATACATATACCTACGTTCGAGGGAGGCTATAAGACGTGGATTACTTTCTATGATCTGTACCGAACCTTGGTACATGACAAACACGAGATCTCTAAAATTGAAAAGTTTCAATATTTAGTCTCGTCATTGAAGGGCGAACCGTTAAACCTAATAAAAGCATTTCCTATATCGTCTGACAATTACGGGCATTTCTCCGGAGTGGCATTTTTTAGTGTCCAGGGCCAAAAATTCTTCAAATAGGTGCGTGATATTTTTGAATAAAATCTCACATATACTTCAGGCTTTTTGATACCTGGACAGCTATTTAGATATTCTGTAGATATACATATGTTTGTAGAAAAAAAAAAAAAGCGCCCAAATTGACGTTCGGTGGGAGCGTCCACTACCCAAGTTGGTTTAAACAAAAAATCATAACCCAAGATTGGAATTATAGTACATGTTTTACATCGGTTCACGTAATCAAGTTGATTACGTGAACCGATGTAAAACATGTACTATAATTAGTTTCCCCCATATATAATCCATATTACGATAATTTATCTATTAAACTTACTCAATAAAAGCATTTTTTCGAAGCGTCCGGGGGTAACACGTAAACTCAGTGACATTTAGAAAACGCGTCGGCATCATAACAAAGAAATGGCGTAGGAATCTCGCGACGCACACGCCGGTAGCTTTAGTCGCACCACGTTTGCCGACGAGAGCGAACGCCGGCTGATGTCATATAGGCAGCTACTACAAAGGTTTGTTCGTCGTTCGGTGAGTTTGGTTACGTGTTTTTTTTAATTCGGTGAAGCTATTAAATTGTGTAGTCTTGGTGTTTTAATTATTATAAAAGTGAATAAGCAATCCTCAGAGGTATGTGATTTCGTATTGAATAACTCTTTCCCTGTACTATCTATACTTTTTGTGTAATTTGCAAATATCGATCAATATTGAATTCGGTGACATTGATTTCCGCGGATTCGGTGTACTATTTGGTCACCGAATTCAATAAAATGAGGACCGAAATCAATCTTTATGTATAAATGATTGCTTTTTAGGGTTCCGTAGTCAACACCCTTATATTTTCAGCATGTCCGTATGTCTGTCCGCCCGAGGCTTAGCTCAGTGACCATTACTACTGGAAAAGTGTAAATTGGTTTGGGTATGTAAATCAATCACGCCAACAAAACGGTTAAAATAAAATAATTAACAAAAACTGGGTACTTGTCTTACACGTAAGGTGGGAATGTAATTTTTTTTTGTTAAATAGTAGAGTAGGAAAAAACTACCACACCAACCGTTTTACATCGGTCAAAATTAATAATACCAATAGTGATAGGATTCCAACAGAAAAAGGTACAGCTCAAGGATCAAATTTCGCACCTACCGAATATCTTTTGTACGTAAACGACATGTGCAATATATTCAGTGGTGGGTCGGTGTACCAGTTTGCGGACGATACCTGCCTCGTGGCCACCCATGCCGATATCACGGTTGCTGAAACCATCCTACAGGCTAACTTTAACCAGCTGTGTGCATGGGCGCACGACGTAGGCTTAGTCATTAACTATGACAAAACCAAGGTCATGCATATCCACTCTGCATATAAAAAAAGCCACCTAACACCTAAAATTATAGCGCATAGCCACGAGTGCATGCACCAAAACACTGCGCGTACGTGTGAATGTGAACATCTGGAAATAGTGCATAAGCATACATACCTCGGTTTGGTCATAGATAATACATTCAATTGGGGTCCATATTAGCCATATTTGTAACAAATTACGATCCATTTTATGCAAACTATCCCTTTTAAAATATAAATTACCTTTTAATACGCTCAGAATGCTGTACATGTCATTAGCTGAATCCATTGTTAGTTACAGCCTTGGTAGCTACGGCAGAACCTATAAGACTTACCTGGATAACATCTATAAGCTACAATTAAGAATGATAAAAACAATTGTACCTAATTCTATTAGAAACAAGCATAAAGACGACGATAATTACCTATTTCGATACTGTAAAATTATAAACGTGTACGATAAATTTAAGATGATGCTAATCTGTGATGAAATTTCAAATTTACCCAACCTTCATAATCGATGTAGGTCACAAAAATTGAGAAACATAAGTACCTTACCTAAATACGTATTGCCACCGTATAACAATGCATACGGCAAAAGAATGTGTGAGTATTTGTTACCTTATATATTAAGGGGCTAGCCGAGGTTTTCATCGATTTTTGACAAGTTTTGAATCGTATCTACTACTTTTGCACTACAGATAGAATCATAAATCAAACGGCTATCGGTTCTTCAATCTTTTATCTCCATTTTGACAGACCGGATTTTGAAACAAATTAATACTTAATTTTGTATGATTTTTTTAAACATTGTCTAAAAAAACACTTATTTCGCATCTCTATTGACGTGAAAGATCTAACATATACGAAATCTACAAATTTGGGTTCGTCTATGACGTCTCTAAAAACTGGCAGAGGGTTTTAATTTTAAACCAATTAACACAAAAGTTATGGCCAGAAAACCAGTTTTTTGGCCTAAAATTGTTCAACTTTGATGCCAAATATCTCGAAAACAATGAAGTTTGAAGTAAATATGGGATACTATATTGCTTAAAGCCGTTGTTGTTAATATAATAAGCTACAAAAAACATTAGAAAACTAAGGGATTCAGATCGAAGGTCATTGGCGTATGGGAGCCTCTTAAACGAATGGCCTAACGATGTTCTCCAGGAACTCATTCATAATCCTAGCAAAGTAAAAGTCATTACAAAAAATATGTACTTGTCAACTACCGATGCGCGCCCAAGCGGTGCACAAATTATGTAATAACTAGTGAATCTACCCTTTTTTCTTATTTAATTTTTAACAACAACTGTAAAACGAGCGACAATAGTGACAGATAAACCGTGCGCGGTTTTCGCTCGCTATTCGAATGCATATGTAAATAGTTTTTTAAGTATTTTGGATAATAAAAAAAAAAAAAAAAAAAGGATATTGGTAAATATGTAGTTCTAAAAAAAATGTTTACTAAAACCATTTGTCAATTCAGGGATCTGTTAACTATGTGGTTTTAAAACTATAATTCTCATTAAAGTTTAGTGCTGGCTAAATGATTAGTTCAGTCAAGGGTACAGTAACATACGTACATAAATAAGGACATAAATCTGTACACGCTTTTATGACATTGACAATAGAGTCCTGTACAGATATTTATGTCCTTATTAATGTACGTATGTTAGTAACCTTGACTGTACCAGGCTATAAACTATCTTCAGCCGTTTAAGCGTGATCGAGTAACAAACATCCAAACTTTCGCATATATAATATAACTAGGATATGTCCCACGGCTTACTATGTATGTAGGTTTGATTATGATCCTGGTGCTGAGTGTAAGGTCACTTGAACTTCCTATGGTAAGCTGTTTTGAGAATAAGGGTATTTAATTTGTTTGTAGGTGTCGACACAACGAATCCTCCTATTACTAAAGGGTCGGCAATGCGCTCTTGGTTATTCTGGAGTCGTTAGGCTAACACCATATATTTTGTAAGTGTACCAATTGGAAATAAAGGTTATTTTGTAGCAAAAAACATTGTTTAATTTCAAATTTGATTTCGGTGTAAGCATTTTTTGAATTCGGTGATACTATTTTATGAATATTGATTTCGGTGTGTGTGTTTGATTTCGGTGTACGCAAAAACCCGAATATCCCATGAACTACAAGGTTCCTATGAAGGCCTTTACCACCAATATTTTTTAAATTTAGGCCTTTTCTTGAATACCTAGGTCACCAATGGAAAAAGTGAAAAAAAAATACGTTCACCGAAGTCAAGCAAATCGAGCCGGCTCGGAGAATCGCCCTTACGATATAGCGTATGAAACGTTGGTGAAGCGCTATCAGAATAAACGCCAGCTAGCCTTTTTAGCGTGGCAGTCTATTATAACTGTTAAATTACAAAATAACACGGCGCAAGCCTTTCGGTTTCTTTTGGACACATTCCAAGAAAACTTAGCAATTTTGAAGTCATTAAAGCTGCCCATCGATAAATGGGACTTTATAATGTTCTATACGCTTTTATCGAAATTAGAACCAACCATTCGTAAAGAGTTTGAGATGACCGTCACGTCGGAGGACATCCCGACCTATCAATCTTTGGAGACCTTTGTGGAGAACTACTGCAAGGCAGTGGAGCATGCCGGAGCTAGTACCAGTTCAGCTCACAGCGGAAATATCCGGCCAGCAGTCGTGAACACCATGCGATCCGAACACGTCACGACACCGCCACGACGCTTTAGGCAAACGACTTTGGTGGGTAACCAGTCTACTTCTTCTGCACTGCCTCCACCTCCACCTTGTCAATTCTGCTCGAAAAAGCATTTTCTCGCACATTGTCCGGACTTTCAAAACTTAACTATTGCGCGTCGATCACAAGTTGTTAGTGATAAACAGCTTTGTTTCAATTGTTTGCGCATAGGTCATGTAGTGTCAAACTGTCCATCACAAGGTTCGTGTCGAACTTGTGGTCGCCGTCATCATTCGTTACTACACTTTCAAGACACTTATGTGGATCGCAAACCAAGCCCATCCAACCCCAACGCCACCTCTAATGCCTTAGGTGTGCAGGGGCTTTCTACACATACGTCGTCAAATCAAACTGTCCTACTGTCAACGGCTCAAGTAGATATCTTGGATAGATGGCGCTGCTTTCACGCCGTGCGCTTGTTGATTGACTCTGGCAGTCAAGCCAACTATATATCCCAAGGCCTAGCAAATCGCCTAGGTTTACCTGTCTCGAGTAACGCACCGTCGGTTTTTGGCCTAGGTAACGCTTCCACGTCTGTATTGGGTACCGTCCAATGCACTATCCGTCCCGAGAACCATCAGGGCAACGAAATCTCTTTCGAGGCAATTGTAATACCCCGCATTTGTCATGACATGCCGTCAGTCACGGTAGAAACCAGCTTTTTAAAGAATTTAGGGTTCATTAAACTCGCCGACCCATCTTTTCATGTTCCGGGACCAATCGACCTCCTTCTTGGTTCCGAACTTTGGAATGAGATCTTCCTTCAGGGTATGATTCCGGGTGGGAATGACTCCCCTGTAGGGTTAAATACTATTTTTGGCTGGGTCTTTTTGGGGCGCTCTCGCTGCCTTGAGAGTATACCATCTTTGTATTCAAACCTTTCGTCAGTCCAAACGCTTCACGCGTCACATAGCGACTTGGACAATGATTTAAAACGGTTGTGGGAGATTGAGGATGTGCACCACCCCGAAGAAATGCTGTCACCCGAAGATGCGGCTTGCGAAGAGAATTTTCTTTCTACCCACAAGCGTGAGGGCTCCGGAAAATTCGTTGTTGAGCTGCCGTTCAAATCTGTTGAGCCGACTTTCCGTAACATGCGGTCTATCGCTGTTCGCCGCTTTAACAAATTGGAAATGCGTCTATCAAATGATGCCACACTAAGAAAGGCTTACAATGAGTTCATGCAGGACTATCTGGACAGTGGTCACATGTCAGAGGTGCCTCCCTCTGACCAAAATACCAGTTTCCTATTACATACCACATCACTGTGTTTTGTCACCATCAAGCGTAACCACCAAGTTACGTGTCGTGTTCGATGCTTCGGCTCGTGACGGCGAGGGTCTGTCACTAAACGACACACAGCTGACGGGACCGAAGCTTCAAAAGGACATTTCCCATATACTTTTGCGATTTCGTTTACACGAAGTAGTGTTTACTGCAGACATTCGTCAGATGTACAGGAACATTGTGATGTCAGAGAAACATCGCGACTTTCAGCGCATCGTGTGGCGTTTCCATCCTGATGAGGAACTCAGGGACTATCGTTTAAATACTGTCACTTACGGGATCTCCTCGTCTCCCTTCCTGGCTTTGCGGACGATTGAACAGCTGGCTGTGTCAGAGAGCCAAGCTTTCCCGCTGGGGGCGGAGGTATTATCTAGAGACACGTACGTAGACGATATTCCCACAGGTGCGTCTTCTGTTAGTGAGGCTCTTGAGCTGCAAAAGCAATTAATCGCGTTGTTAGCCGGGGGAGGCTTTGAGCTCCGTAAGTGGGCAAGCAATCGTCCGGAACTGTTAAGCCAGATCCCACTTGAGCATTGTGTGACTCAAGCAACGTCGTTCGATGCAGACTATAATGCTGTTGTGAAAGTACTTGGTCTAAACTGGGACTCAGCGTCTGATCAGTTTAAGTACAATGTTAATGCGTCTCAAAATCAATGCACGAAGCGGCAGATACTGTCAGAGCTGGCTCGTGTGTTTGATCCGTTAGGGCTACTCTGTCCTGTAATTTTTTTGGCTAAAACGTTGATTCAGCGTCTTTGGCTCTTAGGCTTAGATTGGGACCAGAAGCCTCCCGAAGATATAGTAGAATTTTGGCGTCAATTTTCTTCCCAATTGAGTGCTCTATCAAATTTTGGTGTACCACGGAAGATAACGCACGCGCGTGCAGTTGCCTATCACTTGCACGGCTTTGCCGACGCTTCTCTGTCAGGCTATGCCAGTGTCGTCTACTTGCAAGCAGAACTAGATGATGGGACTTTTTCTACCCAATTGGTGTGCGGGAAATCTCGTGTTTCCCCTACCAAACGGATCAGTCTTCCACGCCTGGAATTGTGTGCGGCCGTCCTGCTGGCAGATTTAGTGCACTCGATACTTCCTCATCTGTTGTCTTTGATCATAATCAAGAATATCTTTGCTTGGTCTGATTCGACTATAACTCTTTCTTGGATCGCATCTCATCCATCCAAATGGAAAATTTTCGTTGGCAATCGTGTCGCTAAGATTCAACGAAAATTGCCCTCAGCACAATGGAACTACATAAGCACCCATGATAACCCGGCTGATGCAGCCTCGAGAGGCATGCTTCCAAATGCAATGCTGGAACATTCACTTTGGTGGAATGGTCCGAGTTTTCTGTCCCTCTCGTCTGATCATTGGCCTCGGTTACAAACTCTTCCCCCATCAATCGACGTAACAACAGAATTACGTCAAGAAGAGAAGAAGTCAGCCTTTGTTGTCACCAACGAGACTGACTCGATACAGCAGCTTTTACTCCGGTTCTCTTCCTTGAAGAAAATCCTGCGAGTAACTGCGACTGTGCTTAGGTTCCTGAGTCTTTTGCGGAAGCAGAGAACATATTCTGGTCCAATATGTGAACAAGAGCTGAATCGAGCTCTTCAAACTCTCGTCAAGTAGTAGTATATGGAAAAATGACAGTTGGACTGTTCTAACTCGCGTTGGAAACGTTATATGATTACCCCTCCGGATAGATATATTATGAAGGTATCTGTAACGGATCATTTAAGTAATGGATCTCAGTCATATTAATAACTAGTGACCCGCCCCGGCTTCGCACGGGTACTATATTAATTATATAAACCTTTCTCTTCAATCATTCTATCTATTAAAAAAAGACCTGGTTGCACTCCGGGAGTGCCGGCAGAAGTGAAAACTCAACAAAATTGAGCAATTGAGAGGAAGGTAGGTAGAACGAGATAGGCAAACTTATACCGTGTACAAAAACACAGAGGAAATGACAACAAAACCTAAAAGGTATTAATCCTAGACAAATAAAAACATATCACACAACATATTTATCTCTTTAGGAATAACGTCCAAATTCAAACTATTCGAATTTGCAAGAACAGCGGACGGCGGCGGCGAACAAAATACCAATTTGTTTTTGCCGGCCAAATTCGAACTATTTGAATTTGCTCAATAGCAAAACGGTGAAGGACGCGTGGACAAAATTACAAATGTTTAACGGCTTTATACTCTTACGAATAGCGTTCGGTTTTGAATGAAGTCGAATCGGCTAGCAGCAAAATATAAAAGTTTGTGACCTCCTTCACATCTGACGTCACAAAAATCTGTCGCGTATTTAGCAATTTTTCTCCATCCCAAAAAGTGCTCAGCGCCGCTAAAGAAGTTTTCACTTCAAAAAAACCGCATCAAAATCCGTTGCGTAGATTTAAAGATACATACATAGGGACAGACAGCAGGAAGCGACTTTGTTTTATACTATGTAGTGATGATGAGATAATGTCTGACTTGAAATATAAGCTCATTTGAAATGAAGAGATGATCGGAGCGAAAGAAGTGCCTGGGTTAGGCTTTTTTTTTATATACAACGACGGTGGCAAAAAAGCGTACGGCCCGCCTGATGGTAAGCGAACACCGCAGCCTATAGACGCATGCACACCCCAAAGGAGTAACATGGGCTTTGCCGACCCCTGATATGTTTGAGGATTCGCCGTGTTGACAGCTGGAGGAACAAATTCTCTCGCTCTCAACAGAACGCATCCTCGGGAGCTCTGGCGACCTTGCTCACCTCCAGGAACACAACACTACTACAGAGCAAGTAGTAGTATTATTATGGGTGTGGTCTTCCGCAAGGCGGAGGTACTTCCCCAGTTGGGCTGCTCCAAAATCGAGCGGGATGACATTTCGCTGTGCCCTACCTCGCCTTTGGTCTCTGCCTGCCCTACCGCGATGGGATAGCGAGCGTTAGAATATTTATGTATGTACCTTACTTACAGAATAAACTTCGGATTTGGTGGTTTATTAAATATTTTATTGTTATGTAGGACTTTCCTACTTTTTTTACACGAAGTACCTACGAACATTAGACATCCATATTCCTTACTGGCCCATATTACTTGATTTGCATCGTTATTGAGATTAGTACACAATTTATTTAATTAATCGTATGGCATTCATTATTTGGCCTTTTTAAAATTTGTCACTCTGTGTAATTGATTGAGGAAGGAGAGGTTGAGGAAGGCCCAGACATACTTACACCAGCCAAATAAAAGAGAAAGTGGCTGTCGAGTCATATGAAGACGTGAAGAGGCTGGCAGTGGACAAAAATCAGTGGCGGTTACTCCACCGACAAGAGCCTAGCTCTTAAATAAATGATGATGTGTAATTGATACTGTCGAGTTAGATACTCGACATTTAAGAGCGTCTAATGAACAAAGTCGAGTATTTAATAACCAAATCAAATATCTAAGTAAGTAATCGGTATATTTTAGTATTTTATATCAAGTATTTAGGGTAACAAGGTGGAAAAATGGATATAGCTAAAAATGTATAGTCAGGTGTCTAATAAAGTACATAACAAACAAAAATGGGTATAAACAAAGTGAAACATTTACATTCGAGGGTCTAATGGAAAAAGTGGATTAAAGGTCAGAATGAGGCAATGGGCAAAGTCGAATAATTAACGAAGTCAAGTGTCAGATGGACAAAGTTAAAACTCCAAGGGGAGTATGTATATTATTAAATTGTATACACACTCCCCTTAGACTGTGAACTCATGTTTATTAAGTTTACGTTTTGTTTATTTTGAAATATATTATTTTATAATGTATACTTAGATGTAATAAACAAATTCTAATGGACATGGGCATAGCGGATGAATAGAAATAGAAGAAAAAATCGAGTACATAATTGACACAGCTGATTAATGTAGGTACTTAAGTGACAGCAACATTTTTAATTTCAGTTGGAAATCATTTTTAAAACGAATAAAGCCAAATGTATATATCCATAAAAAGGTTAGATCAATAAAGTCATGGCAAGGATTGTCTTTTTTATAATATTTCAGCTTCAATCATTTAAATGGAATAATGATCAGAAGAAACATGAACGGGTTTCACTAAATTACTTTTACCTTAATTCAATATCAGGGTAGAGTATTTGAAGGGCTTGGCTATAAATACTCCTCCATTTTATTGGTATTTAAATGAAATGGTTTGGTTAGGTTAGGTAATTAATAGAAAGCTGTAATTATATCAATTACGCCGGCAAAATAGGAGAATAAAATCTGGAAAATCATTTTTTTAGGGAAGGGAAAGTGAGGAAAAACTATCACGGCTAAGTAGGCATAAAACAAGCAATCAAGATAAATACATTTTACTTCTTAACAAGAGTTAAAAATAACTTCTTTAAAAAAATAGAAAACAGTTTGAAATTTTTATCACAAGAACATAACTTTAGTGGGAAAGTATTTGAATGGAAGCCGTCGCTTTTGACGGCTAACTAGGTCAACAGCGCCTCCGCTCTCACTAATTAGGAGGGTTTCTCAAAACTCTTTTATACCGGATTTTGTTAGCAATGCACGCTGTGGATTAGCACATCTTTTCAATTAGTCTGCGAAGGGCGTTCTAAAGACGCGTGTTCAATGACTTGGACGTCATTCCCGTCATGAATAAAATGTGTTTTTTCCTTTCTTTCGTACAAAAAGAAACAGAGAGAGATGGGAGGCCTTCGAGATGTGGTGTTAGCGGAGAGTAAAGTAGATGGACAGAGAAGATATCAAAAAAGGAAGTGTCGAATAGAAAGACAATCAACAAAAAGAGAACTATAATTATAATAAATAGAAAAACTAAGAGGAGCAATGTGAAGACATCTGCTTATACTCGTACATGACTTTTTCTTTAAGACTATTATAGAAGGGAAGATTGAAGGAACGTCAGGCAGCGGAAGGCCAAAAAGAAACAATTTCGAACAAATAAAGAAGAAAGTTAAGGTCGTGTCGTATCAGAAAGTTAAGGTAGAGGACAAAAACGGCTGGCGATTGCTCCACTGATAATGCTACTCTTAAGTGAAAGGCAGACTTACACAAATGTCATATTGACAGACACATACAAATTTTAACGTCATCGGCATTTTAGCTAAAATTGGTTTGTTGATAGTTTAAAAATATGGTTACAGTATAACGATAACTGCGACATAAAAGGAAGATGCGAAAGCTTAAGAAAATTTGTGGAGTTTTCCTCTTTAAGACGTATCTAAAAGAAAACTGTGGCAGTGAAATACATGATTTCCGTAAAATAAAGATTTGTCAGCGCCCAATCTCCCTATCAACTGTAACAAATGGTGTTTCTAAATGAACGATGATGATGAAAATTATTGACATCCATTAAGGTGCGTGATGAAGGGAAATTCATTACTAAACTCAAGTGGAGTTTAGTAATGAATGATTGACAAAGCAGCGATAGGTGGACCAAAATGTTAACAGATTGGTGGCCTCAAGCAACTTTGGCAAAAGAACCCAAGCAACAAAATTATCCCAGAGTGCGTATTTTATAGACCTACAGCACTAATAACTCTCTATTAATGGTTCTAGTAGGTGCTACCATGCTTATAATAGCATACGTGAAGTTTGTTTGCGCTTCTAGTACATCTGTTCTTATAGCCTAACTTATAATCGCTAATACGCTTAAATTAACGGCACAATATAAGCTAAGGTGTCCTATTAAGGTATTGAAAAGGCGGAAACGCGCTTGAGACTATTCGCTCTGGTAAGCAATACTTATTATTGCCTACAAGAAGCAATATAAAACTGTTATCAGTAAAGTATGCTTATAAGAGCAACAAATAAAACCAAACGTACTGGAAACTATTTGCACTTGTTACTTACACTTATAAGGGTTTATAAGCCTACTTTGTGGATCCTTTATAAGTAAATTAGTTATATAAGTGCTTATTCTAAGAGTAAATGTAGTGGTCCTTATTGAGCATTATCGAATGCTGCTATAATCGTAATGTGTTTATAAAGGTTTAGTGAATTACCATTATTATCCAAAATAAACTTCATGAAGCCCGTAAAGGAGTACAATCGTTCCTAATGGTCTTGCTAATTCTATTATGGTCTCATCACGGACATGTTGAATATCTGGTGCTAATTTTATAACAGGCAAAGGACGTATCACATAAATTGACGCGGGTTCCGCACAAGATAGTGACAATGTTATCGATGTTTCTGGAGAAAGCGATTTAGATTAGACCACGAGGAGAGTATTAGCGATGAATCTTAACACGATGACGAAAGTGATTTTAAAGGCTATTCCAATTAAAAATACGTACTAGGAAAAAATATAATAACACTTTTGGAATCAAAAATATGTCCTGCCTCAAGACGCCTCAACGCTTCTTGACATAAATAAAAATAAGACAAAAGAAATTAAAAAAATCTGATTATGGTGCATTTAAATTATTGTGGAACCCTAATTCCTAACAATATGGCGATATTGTAGTTCTGGTGAAGAACCATTTGCTCCTATAGAGGGATGGTAACGTTCTTCAAAATGATTGCTCTAAAACATGGTGACTTTTGATTATATTTCTTATTGCAACCTAATTTATTTTAAATACAACTTATTAAATAAGCTGGTTTCAAGAAGCGCGTAAAAAAATAGATTGAAAACACAATATGCTTCACCGAAAATATACGTTCGCATGAGTATGCACGTACATCTTATATTTATACGTATTAATATGAAAGACTTAAAATAATAAATACTTATTAGGAAAATGGCTAACCTTAAGTTATTTATACAATGTAGGGAACAACTCACAACACAGGAACACAAAATTCACAACTTTTTTGGAAACGCTTGTAACAGAAATATGGAGCACGTTATACTCTTGTTTGGTTTTGTAAGGCGCTTATAGTGAGCTTCGCGGGAGCAAATAGTTTTGCGAAGTCGAAATATAAGTCTACTATTGGCTTAATTGGTTGGTCACTAATTCCACTATTAGTGCTTTATTAGGACAAGAACGCCTATAAATTGGGCCCTTTTCCGTGGTTATAAGCGCTTACTATCCCGTTATAGTCCTGATAATATGTGGTTCTAGGACAATTATCAAGCCACTTTTTGTTACTTGGGAAGCGTCGGTCATGCAAGATCGAAGAATCAACGACATTAAAAATCCACTCCTGGTTAAACTAGCACAGGACCGGGATGAGGCGCGTAGTCGAAGACAGGCCTTTTCAATGCCAAATGCTCAGCAGTGGGCGATTCCCGGCTAAGAAATTTTGATAATGATACGCCCGATCAATGAGATACGTTGTCTAAAAGAAATTCCGTGTTTAAAAGTGGCCACCAAATCTGACAGCTTAGACACGTTTATAAGTTTCCATTGGCGACGTGAATTGAGGCAAGTTCGTGCAATTAACTCAGTTTTAGTGAGCCACTTTTGGAGCGCTTATAACCTATCTACCTCTTTTTAGGGTTCCGGACCAATAATGTAAAAACAGAACCCTTATGGTGCGACTCTGTCTGTCTGTCACAAAGTTAAATATCTCAGGAATTACTAATGCTAATATGAAATTTGGAATAGTTTTAAAAAATACCATTCCCCCCCCCCCCCCTTATCTCCGAAGTAATCCTAGTGAAAAATTTGAAATAATTACTTGTGATTAAGATAAACATAAATATTACTGAAAAAGTTTATTTTTTTCTGTATCTAGCGTATTTTTTGTTTTATTTTCAAAAATCATTTCCTAGTTAAATTTGCAATTTAATCAACTTTATAAGTATTTTTTTGTTTTGAAATTCCTATAAGACTATAATAGAAGTACTCTCTTTCAAATAAAAAAAAATAATCGAGATCGGTTCACGTGATAAACAATAATCGCTAAAACACCAACATACATACTAAGCTGATTGCCCTTGCACGTTAGTACCAAATGGGGCCGAAAGATGGCGCTGACCCCATTCCTCCTTCGCGCTGTTAATTTTTTTCTAGAATTAATGGGGTTGGGACGGGTATATTTCAATAGCATAGCAGGTCTAAAAAAAAGATAGCGATTCAATTGTCTTGGTAGTTCGATGCTCTTGGTGTAAAAGTTATTCGTTGTTTGAAATTGAATTCTGTTGTGTTGGGTTAAAATAAGTACTTAATAAGTAATTTAATTTAACAAATATTGGGATGATAAATATAGGAGCGGGCAGGTACACAAGTGACACGCAACGTAGCTGTTAACGAACTACCTTTAATATCTTAATCGCGGCGGTCGCAGCCACCGTACCTACTTATACTACCTATCTATGCATACATACATTACAGGGACATTTACTTTACTTCGAGGTAATTGATAGTTTGTACGGAACCCTCGGTGCGCGAGTCAGACTCGCACTTGACCGGTTTTTATTTATATTACATCATTGCGCCCAATGAGTGCCGTATTTCTGTATGATTAAAAATATAGTAGGTATATCTTTCACTGCAGAATAAAAAGAATTGCGACAGAGTTTCAACACGCAAATTTTATTATTATTAATTTTATTATCTATGTTCACCATCTAGGTTGAAGCAGTGAATTTCACAGATAGGACAATTACGTGCCAGACAAACAACTTTACTAATAAATCATCCGAATAGCCTGCAGCCAATCCAAATTGGCGTTAAGAGGAATTAATAGAATATCTCTGGAAGGCAGATTTGGGTATGCCGCTATACTAAATGGTGTTGGGAGACTTTCAATTGGTAACATTCCACTGAATATTCGTATAACTTAGATACAAGCAATTATAAATGTTGCGTTAATAAATATTAATAATATTTTCTTTTGTGAACATGTGGGTACCTACCTAGTTAAGATTTTTTTTGTTAGTGTTTAAATCAATTGGAATTCGTTCGCGTTGTAAACAAGTAGGTAAGCTTCATACCACCTAACTATACAGTTACTTATTTCTGAAAGTTGTTTTAAGCGATGCCTGTTCATTTAAAATAAATAAAAATAAAATATAACCTCTTTGGTCCTGAGGGGTAATCAGGTAACGTTCTGAACGCGCGTTAGGACAATTTAACTGTCATATTTCCATATAAAAAGTGACATTTACATCTACCTGACGCCTGACGCGCGTACAATGCGTAACGTGATCGATCTGCAGGTCTCTACCTGCTACAGTACAATTATTTGGGGTCTACCACTGACAGATAGTTTGCCTTCATTTAATTTTCATCTTTAACCTCATACAAATTAAGTAGTTATTTCTAAATCGGTAGACGTGGGTATTCTGAAAATTGCTTTATTTGTATGATATTAAAGTTGAAAATTAAATGAAGGCAAATTGTCTGTCAGTGGTTAACTAACAGTAATCGTACTGTAAGTTATATGTAGGTAGCACCGACCCAAAAACATACCTAAAAACCATCTCGACAAACAACACTATGCAGTAATATGATAAATGAATAACAATGTTGGCATAATTCGTTTACTTAGAAATCCCGGGATTTTTATTATTTAAATATATCTGAGCCCGCCCCAAACAACTGGATAACAACGACGCCGTCAAAGTTTTGATAAATTATGAATCTGAATTTCCGATGCCTGTTTATAAAACATGTTATAGCCGTTATATTTGCACATATTTACATAGAAAACAAAAAGAAATAGTATATTTTCACGTACAGAGACACACATACCTACGGCGAAAATCTGACAACGAGGAACTACGAAGTACGAAGAAGTAATTAATTTGTGCTCCACTTCTAATTGGACATTTGTAACGACCCGATCGAGTCGTAAGCTGAAGCGGGCTTATAAATTTGTGGGTACCTGTATGGATATATGCCACCAAAAACATAAATGTAAAAAAGAAGAGCCATGTTCAATACAAAAATTATGCTTGGCTGTGGGCTTCGCCGCAAAAAGAATGGAGATCAAAATGAGTGCCAAGTTGTATGCAAAATCCAAATATGTATTTATATGAACAATATAACATTATGAACAAGTATTAAACTCTATTTCTTTGCTTTATTGGATACCTATAACAATTGCTGTTATTTAAAAATGTGAGATCTTAAAGTAGGTTAGATTTGACTTGGCCAGTTTTCATTACATCAGTCATTTTATACAGTTATATATATTTTAATTCTGATAAAAACTGGCCAAGTCAAATCTAACCTACTTTAAGATCTCACATTTTTAAATAACAGCAATTGTAATAGGTACCCAATAAAGCAAAGAAATAGAGTTTAATACTTGTTCATAATGTTATATTGTTCATATAATTACATATTTGGATTTTGCATACAACTTGGCACTCATTTAGATCTCCATTCTTTTTGCGGCGAAGCATAATTTTTGTATTGAACTTGGCTCTCCTTTTTTACATTTATGTTTTTGGTGGGATATCATTGCTTTTTGTAAAGAAAACTAGGCAGGTATTGAGATTTAATGTTTTTTCTTTAGCGCTTTTATGCAGATTTACTTCTCTTCTGTGTATAATTATGTGGTGCCGCGCGCCGCCGACGACACACCGTTGGCCGGTTGTTTAGCGCGTATTACAAGTTTTTTGTATGGAGACACCACTTATTTTTAGACTTAACTTTATTTTTATATTTTTGTTATATAGCAAATATAATAATACATATATTGGGATAGTTTCAAATATCTGCTTGTAACGGTTCCAACGCTACAATGAAAAAAAAATCAAAATTGTATGGGGACCTATTTTTTTACTTTTTTTTATTTTTAGTTTACACACAATTACCGAGCTGGATTCCAAATTTCATCCTTCTAGGTCATCTGGAAGTAGGTTAGGCTTAGGTACTATATGTCAGTGAGTCAGTCAGTGCTAAAATTTACTACTTTTTGACCTTCATATCTTTATAACCGTTTGAGCTAGCTTCATGAAATTTGGGCTTCTAGATGTCCTTATGGATATATAATTAAACACACGCAGTTTTATGTGTTTACGTTAAAGAGGTTTTAAGTTATAGAGGGGTCAAAAGTGGCACCAAGTGGTTCGTGTAATATTACACTCGGCGCTGGCTAGCCAGTTCCTTTGCTTCAACTTGGCTTGACACGCTACGGCGTGTCTAGATGCAGTTGCTGCTTACCAGCGGGCGTAGCATGGGTTTCCATTTTTATTACTTAATCGCTGTATATACGGCACAAATCAATACCAAACCTTCAAATCAAATGTATTCCAAAACCTTCTCCAGAATGTAAATAATACTTTTCTGAAAATCGCATCGAAATCGGGTTAGCCAAACGCGAGATAATCGTGGACAAACATACGTCCTTTTTTGCAGTCGGTTGATATGGCAACCCTCTTAGGCCCGCAGCGTCCTACAGACATGATCTCTGAGGTTGGTTGAGGGTTGGCATGACCTCAAGAGCAGTTCGTAGTTCTTTTTTTTATAGTGACAAAATGTCGATATTGGAGGACTCGACTGTACAAGACTTACCATATTATTATTTTTTTAATGCATCTAATCAACTTAAGTTCCTAAGTCCCCTGAAGCATGGCGTCCACAATGCGTTGCCAACCCGATTGGTATTGACTTCACGCTTTATTTCGCTCCACGTCTTTTTTATGGCATTCGCTTTTGCAATGATCGTCCGCCACCGGCGTCTGCTTAGGACGGCCACGTTTGCGCTTGCCTTGTGGATTCCAATCCAAGGGTTGCCTCGGAATATGATCAGGGTCCCTTCGGAGGGTGTGGCCAATCCAGTTCCATTTGCAGCGTTAGATCTGCTGGTCGATTGACTCTCATTGCAGCGTTCTCAGAGCTTGACGTTGGCTATCTTCACGGGCCAGTAAATACCGATAATTTGTCGAAAGTTTCTTAAAGTCACGGAACCATAAAACTAATCAAAAAAATGTTTACTTGATTGCTATCATTTCGTCGTTAACTTGGATATAATGGTACAGTACCTCTGTTGAAGGAAATCTTCCCTACTTCTGAATTACCCGACGCTGTACGTAAACAAATAAATCTGGTTCGTAGAGTGGAAATCATTGCTTACAACTTTCTCCAAATTACTTTGTGACTTGGAAACGGTTTAATTGTTGTTTGTTATAAGTTTTTTGAATTATCGTAGACAGTTTTACTTACCAGTTGCCTTTTTTGGATTGTATATTACTAGGTAATGCACAGTTATTCATTATTATGTGTTGACATAATAATTAATAACTGTGCATTACCATTTATATTTACTTTGTATGTCAACAAGGCAATTTTTCATTGTAACACAACTTCGAATACTGAAGTTTTCAACGTATTTTTTAATGGTAGTTGCTGTTCAGTCTTCGTTAATGCAAATGGGTCATACTTATAGAGATTTAACTTCCAATTTTGTTTTTCTACTGCCAATAATATCAATAAAAAATAAATAAAAGCCAAACCTACATCGGGACTGCTGAATGAACTTACATTTTGGGAGCAAGATAAAAAAATATGTTTTCCCGTCCGCGTGTGCCCGAAATATACCTACCGAGACTACATACATATGTTCGTTAAAACAGAAACCTGCGAATTCAACCAATGTAAAAAACTGTTCAGGAAACATCCGCCGTTCAGTCACTAACGAATGGGGCGGAAGTCGCCCACGCGTGTTCGTTATTTCTCGACAATAAAACGTTAAAATTTAACACAGTATCTCTTTTTTACCACCCGAGTAAACCAAGGAAGCTTGACAATTTATCTTAGGCACTCCCGATTCGGTACAAGGAAAAAGGCCTACATACATATTGTATGTATACGTACTTTTTTTTTTTTTTTCCGTACCTATCTCTCCAAGTTGGGCCCCGAAGGGGCCCTTAACTAATTACCTATAGCTAAATACAAATAAACGTGCAAATCATGCAGTCCCGGACCATGTATACGTACTTATACCAGCAGGTCGATCACGTAACGCATTATACGTAGGTACGTTAGATAGATCTAAATGTCAATTCTTATAATATGGAAAAATGACAGTTGGACTATTTTAACGCGCGTTGGAAACGTTACATGATTGCCCCTCAGGATAGATACATATTATGTAGGTATCTGTAACGGCTCCTTTTGGTAATGGATCTCAGTCATATTAAAAATGAGATAATGTCTGACGTGAAATATAAGTTTGTAGCTTTCTGAGTTTGTATGCGCGCGTACACAGGACTTGTTATTCTGAAGAATTGCGTGACACTATTGCAAATAGGAAACAATGCTTGAGGAACAACAAATGTGGTAAACTGTAGTGAAGAATAACGAATAGAAAAAACGCTTTTGTAAAGGTTAGCATGTTTCGAAAGTGGGTCTCTTGGGATTGTATTTATACGCAACATCTCTGAAACAAAGTCAGTATTACCTAAAACTTCCAAATTGTCCCTAGCCCCACAACGATTGCACAATCGCATTGAATTTCTGATTCCTTTAAAACAAGATCTGAAGGGAGCTCTTGCGTAAAAATATTCTGACGAATTTATTTGTAGCGTATTTTAGCTCATCGGCGTTTTATTTATGTTTTCCTGCGGAAATTTCGCATTTGCTCATGGCAAATATTCCGCGCCCCGTTGGCTTGTGTCAGATTACAGCCTGTGCGTTTAATCAAGTCAAAGGAATAAAACAACGTTATATAGTCCTGTGAAGGACTCGTCGACGGTATTTTGTTAAGCCTCGAACACAAAATAAAAGGAGATATGCGAGGACCGCATTTGTGGATTACTTTTGCACGGACATACTCGTACTACTAGCAGCAGGATTATAGTGGCAATTTTTTTTCTAACATGTGGCAGAGCAAGATATTTTGTGGATAATTACACAACGGATACACAGACACACCAATTCTAAAAGCAGTAAATAGTCGCAAATCGGTCATATCTCTAACGACTACGATTTGACAAATTTCAGTAACAGTATTTTACCACCGATAATGGAAACAACTCCACAATTAAAATATACCTTCTTAATGCTACTTACTTTAGGTTAATAGAGTAAATTTGAGGTATTAAAGAAAAACTTTAAGAGACTCCTTACAAAAAGTACCTAATTGAAAGTATTCCTTGGCAACAATGAAAAATTTCGACTCCATCTCGAGCGCTTTATTACGAAGTTTCTTATATCGCTATCGAAAGGGTCCCTCAGCCGCCTTTGTGAGTTTTACATAATGTCTTAAGCGGTTCCTCCACAAACAAAGGATTTTTTAGGTCGATTAAACTTTCTCAAGGCGATGCGATAACGGTACTCGAACCTGAGTATAAAGGAGACCCCATTAAAGTAACACCCTGAGATGATCAATGTCCCGTATAATTTGTTTAAAGTAGATTGAAGAACTTCCTTGCCCGTCATTATACAGGTCTTCCATGTATAAGGCGGAAGTTGTCTTGATTGATAGTAAAGTTTTACCGTAAAATCCAGTAAGCGGTTCTATACTAAAACTTTTCAGCATCCTCATCCCCCTAGAGCTTTCCCAGTTGTACCCTGTGCCGGCAAGGCACATTCTATTGTAGCGATAAGATATTCTTAAATACGTGCTCAAAATTAGCCATAGATTAAGTGCGTGCGAGATGTATGAATGATTATGCATGTAGCTACTTGTATATATACTGTGTTAGTTAATTAATAAATGACTATTGTATAGACAATACCTCAGAGTCTCTCTCTGAGTGTAGACTGCCATAAACCCCTCTGGGGTGCAGTCCACACTCACCCTCTCGACTCCCCCTAAAGTGGTGACCCCGACTGAAGAAAAACGCCGCGCCCCGACGACTGAACGCGCAACTATTTGGCAAGGTAGTGACAAACACCGCGCCCGCCTGAAGAGATACGCCGCGCCACGCTGAAAAAACACGCCGCACCTGCTTGAAGAAACATGCTACACCCGACTGAAAAAACTCGCCGCAGCCGCCTGAAGAAATGCGCCGTGCTACACTGAAGAAATACGCCGCGCTCGCTTGCATTACGAATATGGAACACTGCCTGAAACAAACGTTCCCTGAAGCCGCTCCCGATTGAAACAATCGGACAACGCTCCCGACTGCAACAACGCTCTCCCGTCCCGACTGCAACAACGCGCTCCCGACTGGAAGAACGCCTTCATTGATGAAGTGACTTTTACTGAAAATGCCTTCTCAACCTTCTCTCCAGGACCCCATTCAAACGCCTTCTCATTGAGTATGACATTCCGACAAGGAAGACAACTGAGAAGCAGCGTCAATATGTTAAATCATATTTACAGCGCACACGACAAGCCAAGAAGCCGATAAAGCAAATTGTGCATTTTGTCACGCGCCTTCGTGCCACACTAATCGTGGCCGACATTTCGCCGTTCATCGAGCAGCGTCCATGGTGCGACGCCTGCTGCGTCACGGCTCAGGGACATACTGGAAGAAGAAACGCAACCTGCTTCCAATATGTGCGAAAAAGAAGTGCAAGGTCGAAGACGTCACTCATGTACAAGGCTAGCGTTGGAACACAGTTGGCGAAAATGCAACTCGTCATAATTAGACAGAACAGAGACAATTCGCAGCACGCGCAGGGAAAAAATTGCCGACGCAGTGCTGATCGTGGGTAAATATATCGATAGTTTTTAATTTGTCAAGATCAAGGTCGCGGAGTCGCGTCGTCAGCATACTTTTATAAGCGAGCATATCAGTTTCCATTTTTCAAGTAAGTTTACTTAAGGTTCTATTTTTTTATTCTGTTACCTATTTATTTTTAGGCAACTATTATGTCTTTGTTTTTTTTGGCTGTTATTGCGCTGTACATATGTAATATAATTGCCCTGGAGGACGAATGCCCAGGATGAGATAAGCTAGGCTCAGAGCAGCTCATATACGCCTCAATTTATTTTTATTATGCTAAGCCAACTTGTAATTAACCGAAAAGGTGATTTCAGTTATGGCACACACACAATTATTTATTGCCCTGCATTGGCTGGTGATTTTATTTCTCAAGTGTCCGAAAAGGAGCTTAGTAATACCTACCTATGTGCCGACGCTGCTGCGCCGTGCTGGTTACATTTGCATTCATATTGTTCTCGTTTCATATTGTTTTCTATTCTAATAGTTAGTTGTTGTTCATATTCATAATCTATAATTCTTAATTACTCATTTAAGTAGGAAATTGGATTCTATCCCATTTTTGTTGTAAGGGGGGAGATATGTGCCGGCAAGGCACATTCTATTGTGGCGATAAGATATTCTTAAATACGTGCTCAAGATTAGCCATAGATTAAGTGCGTGCGAGATGTATGAATGATTATGCATGTAGCTACTTGTATATATACTGTGTTAGTTAATTAATAAATGACTATTGTATAGACAATACCTCAGAGTCTCTCTCTGAGTGTGGACTGCCATAAACCTCTCTGGGGTGCAGTCCACACTCACCCTCTCAACTCCCCCTAAATACCCTAAAAGGGGCCGGGGTTCGTTTTGGCACCTTATCCGCAAGTTTGGCGTAGCCACTAATTTTAGCAAAAAGCTACTGGCATCTGATCTTCCAACCCAGAAGGTTAACTAGATTGGGATTAGATCAGTTTTCACGCGATGTTTTCCTTCACCGAAAAGCTACTAAAACTTTTAACTACTTACATGAAATCCCAATGGAACAAAATGAAAAGCTATTCTAAGGAGTATGGAAACAAAAGTTCAAAAGTAGGTTAGTGAATATTACAAGGATAAATAAATTATATTTTATGTTGAGCTTTGTTTGGTATCATATTTACGTGCTCGCACTGTGGATAAATATACAAGGCAATCTCCTGTCATCAGTTTCACGAAAACCCCAATATTTATGTGAATATAACATCGTTATTGAGATGGAAAAGGTTTCCCCCGGAATCTCCCTCGTGGAGTGAAATGTCAGGAAATTCAATAAAGTGGTAATAAGTGGATTTCTCGCGAAGTCATATTTTCGTCAATTCCTATATAGAAGTCTTTTATTAAAGCCCGACCTTTCGTCTCTTTTACACTCGTGGGATTCAAGAACGTATTATGAGAAGCGGGTGAGGTAGAAAATTATTGGTACCTTTAATCCTATTTCGTGAAGATATTTCATCGTTGCCACAAGGAATTTCGTCAAAAAGGTCTGGTATTAATAATACCCTAGATTAGGTCCTTCCGACTCCACGTGTATTTGGCGGGGCGAAATCGATATACTGGTAATTCGTATTTTACCGACAGCTTACTGATATGACCCAGATTACCTTTACTTGTCGGTATACTGCCAGTATTATATTTACGCAGTAGTATTATAATGCGAGGAAGCGGGACTTTATGCATGCATACATACTAAATCAATGATGCATACTGGGGACCGATTTTTGACTTTCGAGCGCTCGAAAATCAAATACAGGATGTTAACGGGGTCATGATCCGGAATGACAAAAAGCGAATAAGATGATCATACTGAACAACCTTTCCCATGGGACCAACCACGAAATCGCAAAAAAAAACCAGGTATTCCATACATTAACTCTCAATTAAATCGCAGTTAACTCACAGTTAACTCTTAATTGGCTCTTTTTTTTTGCGATTTCGTGGTTGGTCCCATGGGAAAGGTTGTTCAGTATGATCATCTTATTCGCTTTTTGTCATTCCGGATTAGTGATGGGACGCTACCGGTATCTTACCAAAAAGTAGAAACATTCCCAGTAATGTTACCAGTAACATTACCGCCAATTAGTAACATACGGAAATGTTATAAAATAATTTGTGTGAATTTATTCTTATCGCTTTAAATACTTTAATATTTGACATTGATACTATTTACAACTTAAAAATACATTGGGCTTCTTTGATAACGTTAATTCCCAATGTTACCGGTAACATTCCCAAAGTTACCAAGTATTTTTCCAAAGTTTCTGGTAACATTACTTTTGTGAAAGTATGAACAGAATTTGGTTTCTTAGTATTAAAACTGTTACGATGGTCAGAAATAAAAGATAATGTGTACTTAAATCAGTTTAATAACAGCAATAATTGGTATAATCATATCTGTCATAGTTTTATTCAGTAAGAATTCACAATAAAATATAAATACAAATAAAGTACTTAAATTAATTCAGTCATGTCATCATGAACAATATTCTTACAAAAAATATCTTCTACGGATAATCAGGTATATGGTTTACGTAATTACAAAAAAAAAACAACATATGTAAAAATAAAACCCTAGTAAACTATCTGAATAACGAATCATCTTAATCAGTCTTAGTTTTTTTCTTAACTTATCCTAAGTTAAGACTTTACCGACCATCAGGTAAGCAGCTTAGGTATAATAATCAACAAATACAAAATGTACCAATTTTGAAATAGGATTGTTATACGCCTAGTCAGATGCATTTAATTCGCAGTCTTCCAAATCCTCGTAGTCTGAAAAAACATCTTCAGAATCGGTAGCGGAAGAATCTGCAAGAGGAGTATCCACGTCAAGAGTACTCTGGTCTACGGGTTTTTGCGGTGTTGATTGTTGAGCTAGCTTCCAGTTGTGGGATATATATGTTAGTTTTCAGTGTATGTTGGAAAACGTAGAGAACGATCGCTCTACCGCTGCTGAGGTGGCAGGAAAGGTTAAAATTTTGACAGCAATTTTACCCAAATCTGTATGGACAAATAATGTTTGCTACCATGTCACCGGCTCTGTAGTTGCTGCCATTTTCCAAATAAACTCTTTTTCCCACAGGTTTTTGTGCGTTTTGTAGTCTGACAGTTGCATAAGTACATCAGTGGATTCATTTCCGAAGTTAAATACTATTTCGCATCCATCTACATTTTCTGGGTTGGTTAATTGCCCGCCTTGATTCTTGGGATTTAATATTGTAGCTGCGAAATGAATAGGTTTCAAAGCGTTTGTCTTCCTTTCTTCAAACTTCGTTTTCAAGTCTGGTAAGTTACCTTCAAACAGATTGGCTGTTCGCACTTTGTTTAACAATGCATCTAATTCCTTGAATGCCTTTTAGACTAAGTGCACTGCGAAATAGTCCCCTTCTAATGTGAAAATCCACTGGGTTCAGAAATACTTCAAGGTTTTCAAGCTCCAACCACGTGTTTTCGTTTTTTTTTTTTTTTTAAGGTCTTAAAGAATTTGTAGCATTCTGAAAGTTATACACGACACTACAGAAGTTACACGTGTAACTTTCTTTATTATTTAACGTCTTTTCCGTAGAATGACTATGCACTAGTCCTTTTGGTTTCATTTTGCACCAGTTTTTCACTGCAACTAGTTATCATAAATACTTAGAGCATCCACTCCGAGTCATGTTTTAGATAAAACTGACCCACACTCAAAACCCAAGCCAAGACCGCAGGTAGCATTCTCGCATTTAAGATAAGAAATGCTGATAGTTAATAAGCTTGACAGAGACAGATATATATATCGACGCACAAACATTCGCGTAGCTTTATGTAAGTTATTTTAATAAGAAAATAATATTTAGGTTTCCTTTTTCTTATAATAAGTCATCGGTTTCGTATCTTACCGCGTTTTGGGAATGTTACTGGTAACATTGGTAACTTACTGGTAATATTTCCATATGGAAACTTACCGGTAGTGGGAATATTACCGGCGTCCCATCACTATTCCGGATCATGACCCCGTTAACATCCTGTATAAGTAAATACGTTTGTAGTGTCAAAATGGCAGGCACTTACTTTCTACCAATATAATTAATTACGAGTGGTCAATACCACTAATTTTTCAATTTTCTATCGCTATTTCAAAATAGCATTCCATAATTTTTGACAGTTTTCGAGTGAAAGAGTCGAGCGCTTGAAAGTCAAAAATCGGTACCCTGCATACTTACCGCATTTATATCGCCCCGCTTCCGCGCATTTTATACTAGCTTGACTGACTTTGGACACTGACATACAGCTTACTCATATTGTATTACATACCTGCTCTGTATACAACGTGTTAATAAAATAACGCAAAACCTGAAAACAGTTTGTTCAGAATCGAGAATAGAATGCGAAAAAAAAAATAAAAAATTTTTTGACAAGATTTATTTTTTACATTTGTATGTTGCTATTAGAGTGTTGGCCGACTGGGGCGACCTGCTCCATACAAATGTAAAAAATAAATCTCGTCAAAAAATTTTTTTTTTATTTTTTTTACAGTCTACTCTCGATTCTGAACAAACAGTTTTCAGGTTTTGCGTTATTTTATTAACACGTTGTATTATCAAATCTTATAACTATAGACTGCCGCATGTCAAGAAATCTGAGATGGAATAAAAACATTTGTCAGTAAGTAATTTTTTAAACTCTGTCTTGAACATTGGCAATGCTCAGTTTTTGATCCTATCAGGAAGCTTATTAAATATTGAACTAGCGGCACATTATGTGTCGCTAGTTACGTTTTAACGCAGTACTTGCGACGCTTTTTCGTTTTAACGCAGTACTAGCGATTGTGGCATTAAGCAATAATTATCTTATCTTAACTTATCTTATCTAATGACCGGTACCTACTGGCTACTCGTTTTATCTTTGCCCAGTACCTTACAATACATATAGGTAACGTTTCAGCTAGCCATAATTGTATCATCACGAGGTCATTACTCTTATTTTATTTGGGTCTTGCTCCTTCATTTCGTTGATGGTAATAAAATGAAAGTGGTTCCCGTGATGCCTCATTACATTACTCGTGGCTTGTAAGAGAATAGACGGGTTCATACTATATTTCTGTTTTATCTTACCTACTCAAACATATGATGTAACAAGTTTCGATCGAAAACAAAATATTGAAAATAAAATTGATGTAAGTACCTATTGATGATTTTCTGCGGGCGTAGCATGTTGGCCATTTTACCACTTATCGTTGTGGATAATAATGTGACGGATGTCTTATCCACAGCGATGCTAGGCCAGCGCACGTACACGCGTACGCAGCGTCACCATGCTACGCCCGCTGTACGCAATAACCAACTACTAATCAAGACAATTCTAATGATCCCAAACTTGATGCGGTTGTAAGTAAAATAGTATTAAAACTTATTAATGGGAAAGATGTAACACGTGTAACCAAAATAACGCAAAAACCGTTTAAGGGCGTAACATGCATCGTGTTCTGATAAGAAAAAACTAAGATAAATTAAGTCAACCCATCCCAAATATATGTACTCGCTCCAATTGTCAAAAGTGTCCTCCCGCCTCAAATGTATCAAACCACCCAAAACTATATCAACTCGCCCCAAATGTATCGAACCGCCCAAACTATCAATCTGCCCCAAATGTATCAATCCGCCTCATTTGGATCAACCCGCCCCAAATAAATCAACTCGCTCCAAATGTATCAACCTGCCCCATTTGTATAAACCCTTTCCAAATGCATTAACCCCTCCCAAATGTATTAACTTGCTACAAAAATGTATTAACCCTCACCATTTGTATCAAACCGCCTGAAACTATATCAATCAGTCATACATGTATCAACCTGGCCCCTTCTTACCAACCCATTCCAAATGTATCAACTCGCCCGATTTGGATCAATTCACCCTATATGTAACATTTCTAAATGTATCAACTCGTCCCAAATGTATTATCGCTTCCCATTTGTCTTCAATTACATAAAAATATATTAAATTCAAAACACGTACAGTAAATATTTGTACTAACGGTTTATCATATATGTTATAATATGATAATTTGCAAAAACGGTGCCGTAACGCATTTGGCGCCGCGCCAAAGATCCACTCAGTTCGCGAAACATTGTGAAGAAGGCTAGACTGATTTAAGTGTTCTAACTTTTAACACAGTTATACGTTCTAGTAGACCAACAACCTAGTTACCTCGTTCTTAGTGAACTTTGTAGGATACTAGAATAAATTATGTAAGCTTCAGGAATTTTGCATAAAATGAATTCAGGATAGAAGACAGAATCCTCTTGAATATAATGAGCAGATGAGGCTTTTGTAATCTAGGTATTCTTTCTATCTGAAAATGTTATTGCAATGCAAACTATACTATTAAGAGTTGGCTATTAGATCTTTCGGTATCAACAATTAACTTCTTTATGTCGTAGAACAACCTATTCAATTAGCAAACGTTTCGTCTAAGGCTAACTAGTACATACTATTATTTAGCACAGTTCCCTTTTTCAGAATACCTACTTGTGGACAATGTTGTAAATGCTTGTTTAGTTCACGAACACGTTCCATTATTTTATTAAATTGCTGGTACGATTAACGAACAGACATGCCTACTTTTAGTGTAGTTCTGTACTGAATATGATCAACGTAATAAATACAGAGGCCTTGGCAGAGACTACAACTTTGTACCCTTTGGCGTCGCGACCCCCGGTCCATGGGGTCCCAGTGCGCAAAAGTTATTTGCAGAAATCGCTAAATGTCTGGTTGATGTAACTGGTGACTAGAGATCGGAAATTCGGGAGCTTTTATACCTAAACTTCGGCCCCAGTACCTACACCGCGTTGTTGTTGAGTAGCATGGAGGCGGACACAATTTAATTTTACTAATAAATTTCCAGGGATTTCCCGGAATACCGAAAATTAGGATAACATGAACACATACGTATGAAAGTATTTCAATAAACTATTTTAGTTGTTCCTATTTACAAAATATTATTTAATTCACATATTCATTTAACTAACAGTCACACAATAGATTAAAACAAAACAATACATTAAAATTAGAAACCTAAGCCTAAAATTCCCTACTAATCTAAATTAAAAACTAAGTATCGAAAAACCCGCCCCGCGCCACTCCAGGCGCAAAGGTTCCCATCACGCTAGCCGCATTGCCGCGCTGCACAGCTATGGCTAGCCTTTGCACCAGAAATGACCCAGAGCGGGGATCCAGGCCTCTCTCCTGCAAACGACGCCCAACTTCCCTAAAAAAGGTTTTGGCCTCAGAACACCAACACCCAGTCGTTTCCACCGCAAGCGGAACAAATAAATAATTGCATAGGGCCGAGTATTTGTCCCTCTTCCGCATTGCCGCCAGCTCAGCCGCTGCTCCAGGCGGCCGCGAGGTGCGAATAATGTGAGAAGCAGCAAAAGTGCTGACACACGTCGCGTCCCAGAGCAGACACTTGCCTTTCTGCCAGAGCACCAAGGTCAAACCGTCAGGCCTTTTGCCGTCAGATCGGATAAGGCCAGGAGGTTCCAGCATACACGGCACATTTGCTGACACAAGCGCCCTCCTAACAATATCATTAAGGGCGTGGTGACGTGGGAACCTTCCTGCGCAACGACAACAACTCAACTAGTGCATGATGACTAAGGTCCTGGCAGAATACCAGCGATGTGGCTTGCCACATCATAACGCTGAGCCAGCGCCATTTCTCCGCCACGACACATGGCTTCTTTTAGAATGTAGGTACTTTTTGCATGCTTGCTTTAGATATGTATATTATTAATATTTTATTTTACCTTCATTGTTTAAATTTTGTATTATCAATGCCATGTATGTTGTGGGAATGAATAAAGTTTTAATCAATCAATCAATCAATCAATCACTGACCGCTGCTCTCCACCATAGCGCCGCAGATGCATATGTGTGGTTCACAAACATCACAGCCCAGGCGAAGAGCCACGGCAATAAGTGTACCCAAATGCGGAGAAGGGAGAGCGTGTAGCCACGCCCCAGACTCTGGCCTTGATACGGGCATGAGCCTTGCCCTATCCACACCTACCGCGCCTTCCACCAGGCCGTCCAGCGTCCGCTTCCCCCCTATGTCATCCCACATCCGCTGGCAGTCAAGTTTCTCATTCACCGGCGCACCCGAGTTGAGAGTCCTCCACGCTGACAAAGCATCGGCAGCAAAAGGTATGGTAGCCTTGCCACCATCTAGGGAAAGAATCTGAGTGACAAGGGCCACAACCCCCTCCGCCGACGCCAGGAAAGCTGGCAGACTCACATCCCGCGCGCGCCTTACGCCCAACCCACCATACCGAATGGGTAAAGATGCCAGGTCCCACTGGTCCGAATTAAGAGAGACATTCAACAGGTACTCCACTGACTCCTTCAACACACAATCAAAAGAGTCAGTGTGCGCCGGGTGAAGCCAAGTCGGAACCGTGCGCAAAAAATAGGTTAGTTTGGGAACAGCGAAACAGACCCGTAGCAAAATAAGAGCCACGTGCACTGATAGCAGCTTCAACCTCTCCCCAGCAGACAGAAGAAGCCGCCTTCTCACCTCGAAGGCCTCCGGAATGGCTTCAGAAAAAATGGGAGAACCCAAGAGGGTAAAAGTATGGGTTGACAGCTCTTTGAGTCCCGGAAGCACGGCACTGAACGAAGTGAAGGAGGAGCCGGAATCAGCACCGCAGGGGAAAAACTCGCATTTACCCGAGTTGACCTCTAACCCTAGTTCCCGAAAGCGCTGAAGGAGCGTGAGCAGATCCTGCTTCACTTCCTCCGGGGTCCCCCCGAGGGTACCGTCATCCAGATACCAGATGTTCAGAGGGATTTAAGCTCAGAGATCACCTTTTGTATAGCCAGACTGAAAACTAAAGGGCCAAGCGGATCCCCCTGCTGTGCGTCGACTTGGGAAAGAATAAGGGACCCGTTGTAAAACAGATTAGAAGGGGACGAGTAAACTTGAAAGAGGAAAGGATAGAGGGAAGGCAACTTCTCCCGAACCTCGCGCAACAACACATCACGCTCAACACAATTAAATGCGTTTTTAATGTCCAATTTCACAATAATACATTCCGCATTTTTCGGGTCCCCTGAGAACGCTCGCGTTGCGTGAATAGCGGCTTCGCAACCGAGCCTCGTACCAAACCCTAGTTGGTGCGGCTGCAAGTAGGCAGCCATTTCCTCTCTGACTGCATGGCACCCTAATTTGGCCGTCAAACGGCGAAATGTGCTGCCGATAGCGATGGGTCTTAAACCTCCGTCCATCTTCGATAACGCACATAAGGACGCTCCGTAAATGTAGGGACAAACCAAACGCCACTTAGCAAAAAGTTGCACAGCCTAACAGTTAGATAACATCAAACCAAAATTGTTTTGTAACTTTTATTAAAAATAATGGTACAAACGTAAGTATCTCTGTTAAATCAATAAATTAAAACAAATGTACATAGCCACACAAAAGTGAATAGGTAATCAACCTACAGCGACACACGTGGTATTTTTGCATTTCCTTCCTTGTCTAACGTATGTCGTTAAAACTGTTTACCAACGTGTATGTTGACAAAAATCGCTGAAAATAGTCATAACTAAAAAAAAAAAGGTAGGCTTAAATAATCAAAATATTCTTTTTAAGAAGCCGACTCCATACTTGCTTCGCTTTTTCCGGGATTTTGCTAGGTTTAGGTATAAAAGCTCCCGAATTTCTGATCTCTACTGGTGACCGAAAAGCTGGCGGCTTTCTCGCGCAACGCATCAGCATTGCAATTCAGCGAGGAAATGCCGCCAGCACCCACGGTACGATTTACCACCTTTACGTAACAACATGAATGCAATAAATTACTTATTACAATGCCTCGCGGGCCTTTTTTAGATTTAACTTAGTTTTAATTTAATTTAGTTAATGTAAATTATCATCACACTTATTACTTTAAAAATAATTGGATCCCATATGAAGAATAGTGCATGTTAGTATTTTTACAGATAAGTTAATACAGAAATGAACACACTCTTACTTTTCTGCTTGGATATGTATTCACCAACCAGCTGGGAGTACAGGGCAGAGTTCACAGTACAGTCCACATCAAAGAGATGTTTACATTTTCACCTTATTACAATGGAAAAAGATGCAAAAATGTAAACATATTATCTTTAACGTCGACTGTAACAAGGACACGAAATAATTTTCCCTAAGGTTGACAGGTTCATATTGAACTATCTTTTACAACAAAACGCTATCGTATAGAGGAATGGCAAAATGGTAACACTAATAAATTAAAGGTCACTACCATTTTAACAAGAGTTTAATGATATAAAATAAAGTATCCACCATTTGGTCACTTTAATAAGTGAGGTCACCGACAGACAGAGGTGCAGGCGGGACGGAGTCGAGATAATTTAGCGAGCTCTAAGACCATGATGTCCCCGGTTAACTTTAAAACGAAATATCTTAAGTAAATCATAGTTAAGTGTCATAAAAATAATAATTGTTAAGCATAACAAAGAAGAACAGCAGGCAAGCATCTTTTAAATCTGTTATTATCGAGGCGGAATCGCCCCCGTAGCTAAAACGGGCAAAAATAAATAGGCTATACAGCTCGTGCAAAGAACAGACAAAGTCCTGGCACCATAAAAGACCGTAAGTAACTCCAAGTTTCAATCAGGCTGTATCAACGTCTCCATCGGGAGTTGGCGAGTTGCCAGCCCGCTTGTTTAGCAATTGACGTTCATGGTAAATAGCTATGGTACGCACGCATTTGCAAGTTTTAAAGAGCGATACGAGTATAAGAGGTATCTATTATTTAGAGTTTAGCAGAAAGAATCCAAGTCATAACAACTTTTGTTTCAGGCGGATGCTTTCAAATTTCAAATTTTACTACGTAAGTTTTGAATATTTTTTACCAAACTACGTACAGCTAATATAACTTTTAGAGTGAACTTTGCGTGACGACCAAAAGCATCAAGGACAGAAAAATGAGGTTTATAACAATTAAACTGACATACATAGAGTGGCTCCAAATCAGAATTGACGGGTGTTTAATGAGTTCCAACCGCGTCAAGACACCATTCAAACAAAAAAACAAAATAATGTTGGGTACTTAGAGTACTTCAAAACTCAGTTAATGGATCTATGTATACGAAATGAAACGACCAAACACAATCACAAAATAAAATATGCACTAGTTTTCTATATCCTACCCTAGTTTAATATTTAATGTAAATTCAATAAATGCTGTTCCTATTCTTGACTTCATTTCTCCCGTGGTGGTTGTGGCTCCGTATAGTTTCATAATGCGTCCGGAATCGTCATGGCATACGATTTTGCCCCACAATTCTATGCAATAACACTTGGCTTTATTCCAAATGTGTCTGTGTAGGCAAATCGATCGGGAGTTCTCGCCGGGTGACTCGAATAACGACCTTTACTTACACAATCTCATTTGTAGTTCAACAATACAATGTAAAAACAACTGTAATGCATGTGTATAGAGTGCACATTTAAAAACAAGGTTACAATGAGTTAAGGTTTCGAAAAAGAAAGCAATCTGTAAATCCTGATTCAGCTTTCGACGAGGATTCGAATGATTCGCGAAAATCGCGCCCGACTTGTGAAAATGCTACTTTCGTGAGTAAGAAACAAACACATTGTTCGATTCGATATCAACGAGTATTCGAATACGTTTAGTGATGCTGCTTTTCCTAATTGTACGAGCGATTTTGTCGAACAAACGCTGTAAAATAAGAACTGCACTGCTTTGGCTACTTGTAAACTACTTTTATTTATTTCAGATAACCGTTAGCGTAGCTTTTGATTTTATCGCAGTTTCCACCAGCACTAGAAACCACCAGCATAGTCATATTTATTTTTAATCATCATTAATCGTGTAAACTTCCAATATTAGCCAAGGAATCAGACGACCGGTTAGTCTAGTGGGTAGTGACGCTGCCTACGAAGCTGAAGGTTGTAATACCCCCCCCCCTATATTAATATTATATTGACCCTACTTATTACCCTAATTATATATAGCTGACTAACTAGACGACCTAGATATTCTAATAAGAATATTCCAATAAGAAATGCAAATGAATACCTAAACTATTTCTAAATTCTAATTACATGTAGTAAATAAGTTAATATCTTGAGTTGCATCAGTAAATTGGCCAAATGATCGTTAGTGTGTATGTAGAACCCCTAGTTATGTCCGGAAATAGTAAACCAAAGTCCTTTTCACATGAAGAAATGGAGTCATTTATCTACCTAATCTAATTAGAATAAATACCTACAAAATAATACTATGAAAATATAAATTCACCTTTTAAAGTACGTAATTAATAAATAGAGTTCCCCTATTGTTGTTCAGTATTGAAATCGTTGGTCAAATGTAGTAATTGTCTCATGAATCGAATTCTAATTTAATTAAAGTCAAAAGTGATCAAATTTTAATTAACAAAATTTGTTTTTGTGGTAAAGAAGGAGCCCCTCCTCGCTACCTTCAGTGTTTCTCATTCCCGCTGCATGGACAAAACTCCTCCACATAGTCTGAAGGACTACTTATTCTTTTGATCTTTATTTCATTGTCACTTTAATAAATTTTGTGACTTCAGTAATTTTTGAGAGGACATTTGCAAAAGGGCCATTTACGGAATAGCAAAATACTGGTAGAAGCAGCAGCAAAAGATCTACTCCTGCTCTAAGTATTCTGTAATTTAATTTGAATTTGTTCGAGTGTTATTTTAATATCCGTTGAGTTAGTATTTTGGAGCACCATATTTTCAGGATAACCAAAAATACTATGATCTTACTTTTAGATCAAGGCGAGATTTCAATTTTCAATGAGATATTTTATCCAAACTATTTATGTAGTCTTTCAGATCACCCATATTTTCAGGATCACTTAATTAACCACGATCATATTTATCGATCTAGCCAAGATAAAAGATTCATCGTAAATTTTATCGATAATTTTGAAAGTATGTTCATTTATTTACAGAACCAAAGAAACTAGAATAAAATCAATCACAACTGCTAAGAGAGCAAACAAATATTTTAATTCATCATAATAAATTGAATTTACAATTTTAATATATTGCGAGTTATTCATTTTAGTTTTATCTCACAACATCAATTCTACCAGTAGAAATTAAAAGGGAGCAAATATATACTCAATATTGTATTCGTTTGTCATGTAAGTTAGTCAGTGTCGTATATAAATGTATGTAAAAACCCTAGCCTATCTTTAATTCCTGAACCCACTATAAAACTAGTTTATTAAAAGAATAATTCCCAATAGCCCTAAGTCTACCTACAACTAAGCATTCACATCTATCCCAAAAGCCAAATGAAATAATGTCGGAAGATGAAACCTCGCTAGTTAATAAATTATGTGAGTAAAGTGTAGGCTTTTCTAACAAAACGACTTAAGGTAACCACAATACGAAATATCAAGACCTAAACAATTTTCCCTAGCCCTAGCAGCTAAACTATCCATCTAATCTGCCGATATATAATGCAAACTAGAGACCCGGGTCTCACATTTAATTTAAACGTGTATAAAAATATCTCGGTGTGCAATGAGATATTTATTCCTAGGCTAAATCTAAACTAAGTCGGGTGAGGATCGCCCTGATATCCTATCGCCCTAATTCCTCGTGTGCTTCTACAAGTCTGGACAGGGGATTGGGAAACCAAACTTGCAGATAGATAATTAGATATTTTATGAGGTCAGAGAAGCTAGAGCATTTAAAACGTCTGGTCGGACATCCCAAATGATCAAACGACTCGGGAGTTTTACCGTCTCTTCAGTAAAATACGGCAAGCAATCAACAACTCCAGAATTGACAATTAACTAACCACAATAATTAAAGACCCTTTTTAGAACGATTAAGACTATCGTTGACACCGTTTGGGTGACCTGTCTCAATCTCCCTAAAAAGTCCAAGTAAACTGTACTTGAATATCAGACAAAATTCTCCTAGACGAACTAACCCCATTAAAACACTTATTTAAATTAAATTAAACTCCAACAAACTATTAAGCTTTAGACAAGTTAACTCTAATCAAAAATAAATACCTTAATCACTCAAATTGAACACAAAATATGAATAGCAAAAGAATCACGAAAGAAAGAGCTTCATTTTAAACCTTTAAATTCTATAATAATTAATAAAAATGAAATCACTGAATTAAATAGAAATATCCCACACAAATAAACACACTCAAAAACCCCATTTAATGTACCATATATTATATCCGAACAAAGATTAAACCAGCATAATGAAATACTAGTACAATCCATGTCCAGACACAACTTAGGCAATCTAGATTGACCTATTTACCCAGCTAAGAGAATTCGTCTGCTACGTCCAACGTCTAAAATCAGAATCCCAGTATACCACGCTACCCTGACTCTGTGGAGCCAAGAACACCCCCCCCCGTACCCCGTGAAACAAGCGTCTGAAATTAAATGCAAAGTTATCAATTACATATAAGTATGACTATTTTAAACTCTATTTCCTACATCAAATATGACCTAAACTAAATAATCAACCTCCTTATTTAATTTTGTAAAAAAAACAATCTCACGGTGCGAAAGACCATAATCGACCAACTAGCCACTTGACACTTTTTCCATTCAGTCTTTTGCCATCATAAGCTAAGTAAACTAATTTGACCATTTTCGTATTCCTTTAAGAATAGGGTTCATTTTCGTTTGAATATCTATTTGTTGATATGTGATTCAACTGTAAAATTATAATTGTTTTTGTAGTTCATATTTCAGTACTTAAGAAATGTTCTGTCGCCAGGTTATAGTTTACAAAATAATATGCTGTCGTTACAACATGTGCAAATGTTCTAAAGTCCTTAAAGCTTTGTAATAAAGTTCAATTTTGGGTAAAATATCTTTTGTTTATTAAGGTACAATAACCAATTAAGTTTGTATTGTCGTACAATGTAGCCACTACTACTCGAGATATGTGTGGAGTATTATTCTCTGGAATGCGTTGACAATTTAACCTGATTTAAAATAAAGTAATATTTAAAATTATGTTTACATATTTTTGAGACAAAGCAGATGAAGTCTGGTATGTTACAAGGTCCTGGGTTCGAATCCCGGTAAGGGCAAATATTTGTGTGATGAGCATGAATATTTGTTTCTGAGTCATGGATGTTTTCTATGTATTTAAGTATTTCTATCTATTAAATATATCGTCGTCTAGTACCCATAAGACAAGCCTTATTGAGCTTACTATGGGACTAGGTCGATTTGTGTAAGATTGTCCCCTAATATAAAAAAAAAAAAAAAAAAAAAATCCAGGTGATGTGGCTGAGCTGAACGGCGGAAAAATATTCGAAGGACCAACCCCAAACAAGATGAGAAAAGTCACGCAGAAAGAAGTTTTTCGTCGTCACAATGTGTCACAACTGGCATACCTACTTACTTACGTAGATTGTATAAGGAACTGGCTTATCATAAAATCGGCTTACAAATACACAGAGTTATTAATATAATTAGGTTTCTCGTCTCGGTTCTCAAATCTCGACAAATACACAAGTGTGCGTGACACAGCTAGGGCTCCCGCTACACGTGTTAACCCGCCCGCCCGAATACACGTGTTCTTAAGCCCGCGGTGCTAAGAGTCCGTTCTACACGTACACGCCCGAACCCGCCCGGCCCGCGGGCGGGTACCCGGGTACCCGTGTACCCGTACACACGTACCCGCGGGTTCTAATTACACGCGCGTTCGGGCGGTCCGTGGCCGTTTGAGTTGAGGCAAATAGAATATAATTATTTCATTTTACTCTATTTGCATTAGCAACTCTATAAATAATAATAATAATAAATAAATGTTAGGGGACAATCTTACACAAATCGACCTAGTCCCATAGTAAGCTCAATAAGGCTTGTGCTATGGGTACCAGACGACGATATATTTAATAGATAGAAATACTTATATACATAGAAAACATCCATGACTCAGAAACAAATATATTCATGCTCATCACACAAATATTTGCCCTTACCGGGATTCGAACCCAGGACCTTCAGCTTCGTAGGCAGCGTCACTACCCACTAGACTAACCGGTCGTCTATGGGTTTGGTGTGTATGATATTGTTATATTAGGTATGTGGCAAATGGAAAATTCGCAGGAAGCCTATGTTTGCTCTATTGCGTCATAATATTGTATAAACCTAGTATTTTATTTAATGATTGCCCGACAAAGGGCACGGAAACTGTTTAACTTTGATTAATAGCCGCTTATAGATATGATAGCTAAACAAAAATAGTAGGTAAGTACAGTCGGCTAAGAAAGTGGTCTACCGCTTTTCGAATTTATTGCATGCAAAATAAGGTCCAAAAGTGGTAGACCATTTTCTTGGCTGACTGTACATGAGAACTATTTAATTTTAACCGAGCGCTTATTGTATTGTCCAGTCGAGGAAATTTAATGTTTAGCACTTTTGATCCTTATCGTCATTCAAATAGAGTTGACATTTACCAAACCTTCTTTTTCCTCGACCGTACATGCCATTATGGTTCTAAATAAGGGACCGAATGTGTTATCGAAATTAAGGGTATTAACGGTACTTAATAAAGCAAGTAAGCAAGCTTGCAAGGTATACCGTTTTAAACCTTACCTTTACTCACGAGGTTGAATATGAGCACCGAATAAAGGCACTGAATCAAAACGATACTTGCAACATTACTCTGCCTACGATACCATCTAAAGGATACAGTAATCATTTTAAAAGAAAGGTACTCGAACAAAACGATATCATTGCGACAATTTGCTACAGCTTCAAAGTATACCGTTATCGTTATATAATAAAAGTACTCGAACAAAACGATATTGCGACAATTTGCTACTGCTTCAAGTATTCCGTTATTATTTTAAAATTAAGGTACCTACTCAACCAAAACGATACTTTAACTTTTACGTTACCGATTCAAAGTATACTGTAATTATTTCGATATCGGATAACGGTACCGTAATTTAAGAGTATAGTATATCCAAAACTCGAGTAAATTCTATCAAACGAATGCAAGCAAAAAACGATTTTGTGCTCTGATGATAAAGTCGTTTCTGCTTGCGTTTTTGACAGGATTTTATCTTACAATTTCGGACGTACTAAACATTGTTGATGTAGTTTAACGAGGTAAAAATAATTTGCAGTAACGAGATTATCATTTGGATAGGCATTATTCAGTGTCTTGCAACTTTTTTTGGATAAACCCAAAAGTCATAGCGATTAAATATTCATAAACAAGTCGTTGAATTCCAAAGCAATATTAAGTTTTATGCGTTTGCGATAAAGTCGAAATTTCAACAAAAAAATGGAAGCTAATTACTTACGTCTTAAGACTCCTAAGTTTCCTTTGTTTGTTTTGTTCGTCGCCTGCCGGCGAAAAACCTTTTATGGCATTACTTCCTACAAGTAGAGCAAAAACGTCATCGTTCTAAAGAAGGTAATAATCCTTTATCTGTTATCTTCGCCGACCTGAGCTGTGGTGTTTTACCGCTGAACGGATATATTAGGGAGGTGGAAGGGGTTTTGAATGTGTAGAGGAAGACATTCAGTATTTGTTAGTGCATTCTATCAGACGCACAATTTACTTGTTAGTGCATTTTACTCTAGCAGACGTATTAATTATTTACCGGCAACATGGAGTTATTTAATGTTGAAAAATTTAGAAGGTGGAAAAAAGAATACGAGGCAGAAAGGGCAACAAGAAAGTAAGTTTAATAATATCTATAAAGTTATATAATTATTTATAATGTCGAGTAACAACAAATGATTGATAATTATTGATTACAGGAGAGCGACAGCGTCCAACCAAAGAAAACGAAGCAGCAGAGAAGAAGAAGGCAAAGATGCTTAACAGCAGAAAGTGTAAGTATTCTAGGATGTAATGTAATCCTTTAACAACATTCTTGTTTATAAATTGTTTGCAATGAGACTAATAAGATTTATGTTTTCAGATGATCAATTTGATAAAAGACGATTATTTACAAAAAAAATCAAGTACCTGTTGGACAACGTCCCTGATGAAAATTTAGAAAACGTCTTCGACGAAGTGAAGGCCTTAATAGAAAATTATGACAAATGAAATGTTTCGTAAGTGCCATTTTAGCGAGTTGATTGTATTTAGATTTGTCTTTTTTGTGTGTTGATTTTTATAGTTGATTTTTATATATAGTTGATTTCTTGATAAATGCGATTAATATCTAAGCCTTTTATGTCAATTTCATGTTAAGTTTGCATTTAAATTAAACATTTCTTGGCATGCAGCCTCACGTGCAATGTTCCTTATTTAGTTGGTTGTATTTTGATTTTATTTTATGTTTTGATTTTTATATACCTATAGTTGTTTTTTAAATGTTATGTAACGAAATAAAAAATAAACGGTGAAATTAAATAAATTCGTTTCAATTTAATTAAACCACGTATTTGTAAACATATTTTTTACTAGCTTCTGCCCGCGACTCCGTCCGCGTGGAACTCGTTTCGTAGCTTCGTACAAACTTACAGCCCACCATTTCATACCCTTAGGGGATGATTTCCGGGATAATAAATCCACAATGTAACGGTATCAAATATTGAAATAAGTTGCGTCATTGCCTACCGATTAGTATGCTATACCTCAATATAACGGTATCAAAACGATGTGACATCGAAATAAGTAGCCTTATTTCCTACCGATAGTATGCTATACCTCAATATAATGGTATCAAAACGTTGTGATATCAAAATTAGTAACCTCGATGTCTACCGTTACTTTGCTATACCATAATATAACGATACTAAAATTGTGTGTATCTTATTGGTTGTTATACCTTACTTAAGGGTATGACGTCATACCGGAAAAATAATTGTAGTGCTATTAAGGGGCTATTCAGTCCCTCATCGTATTATTTTAACAATTAGAACTTTTAATTGTTACAATAATATGATAATGGTGCAAACTATCGCGTGCGTTTATTATGAGCCTTAAAAGGATTTTAGTGATGATAACATTTACCAATTCATAGATCCTAAACTATAATACATACTCCTAATAATACTAAATTAACAAAAACTACTAATATTATAAATGCGAAAGTGTGTCTGTCTGTCTGTCTGTTACCTCTTCACGCTTAAACCGCTGAACCGATTTGGATGAAATTTGGTATAGAGATAGTTTGAGTCCAGGGGAAGGACATAGGATAGTTTTTATCCCGGAAATCATCCCCCAAGGGGGGGTGAACGTTTGTATGGAGCTACGATATAAACGAGTTCCACGCGGACGGAGTCGCGGGCAGAAGCTAGTTACTTATAACTCAAAAATGTGTCACAGATTATTTTTCCAGGGTAGATAAGCATGGCTCAAGTTTCAATGAACTAATTAATACGCTTACTAGATAAGAATAAAGTGTTGTTAACACCGGCTTATGTACAGAAAGGGTTTATTTCCAATATTTTAGCCCAGGTGTAAATTCTAAGAACTAATGAATGCACTTCTCAGATAAGGATTAAGTATTGTTTACGTCGGCTTCACACAGATGGTATTTTTTACCTGGAGCTGTAGTGGGTGTGAGTGAGAGAGAACAATTGCAATTAGAACTAGAGGCTCTGAATTAGTGATTTAAAATGTTCTAGTTGCAAATTAGTAAGACTCTAGTTGTCCAAGCGGTCGGTTGGATAAATCGTGCGGTTTTTAATACTTAATTACTTTCATGGTAGCTTTCTTCGTTACTGTTTTTGTTATAGTTTTGTGTTTTTTTTTTTTGTTGTTTATTGTTAAAAATGAAAAAAAGTTGGGTGTGGAGTTACGCCACTAGAATTGACGATAAAGCATATTGCAATTTGTGCTGTGACCGGACCAATAATTAATTTTCATGTGTTGGTGGTTCAACTGGAGCTATAGGAAGGCATTTGAAAACAGTTCACCAAAAATCACCAACCGTGACATCGCCTTCTGAGTAAGTATTTGAGTCTTGAGTCCTACTTATATTTTACCATAGGTAACATGTATTATTTTTTCAAAGAAGTTATTTTACCTAGTTTAATTAGATAGCTTACTGCTTTTAGTAAATTATAATATTGATATAAATGTGAGTATCATGTTAACTGCATGTAATTACTCCAACCCGTTAACTTGGACTTGTATTTTGCATGCATATCTACTAGGGCCAGCTTTTCAAAAAACCCAGTACCGTTTGTAGCGGTTTAAAATCCCGGTTCTTCGGTACTTTTCGGTATTGACTACTTTTTGTCAAGATGCCAAGTCTCGAAACGCTTCCACCGTAAAAAGTTGCGAGATATTTCGTAGTACCAAGTCTCAGGCATTCTTATTATTCTTTATTTGCTAGCTAAATAGAATTTTGTGACTTGGCAATCACACAATACTACATAGTTTTGGTGTGCAAAAATCCATAAATGCAGTAAAGTTGTGTGATTGCCAAGTTGCAGAATTTTATTTAGCAAGCAAAAAATATCTGACAACTTTTTAAGGTGGAAGAGTTTCGAGACTGGGCCTCTTTTTTACATGCAATGTTTTTTTAAGGGATAAAACTTACTATCTTCTGCCCGCGACTCCGTCCGCGTGGAACTCGTTTATATCCTATGTCCCTCCCCAAGACTCAAATCTCTATACCAAATTGTATCTAAATCGGTTCAGCGGTTTAAGCGTGAAGGGGTAACAGAAAGACACAGGTAGACAGACCCACTTTCACATTTATAACATTAGTATGGATTCGGCCTTACTTTTTTTTAAATCGGAATTTGAGAAGGCGAACTTTACGTACCTACTTTGTTATAATTTGTTACATTAGAGTTAATCTGTTATTTTTATTCACAAAAAAAAGATGTTATAATTGCAAAGCTACGAACACTCTTTTAGTATTTGTATGTACATTCTTAGAACAACGGGATAGTTCCTAGCTTCACACCTCAAGGACGGGTAGTACTACCCGCGTGTAAATAGGACGCGGGTACCCGTGTACACGTGTACACGTGTACACGGGTACCCGTGCGCTAATTACACGGATCTGTTCGGACCGGTCGCTTAAACCCGCGTGCGTGTTACACGAGCACGGGTACCCGACACGAATACACGAAACCCGGACACGACCGCGAGCCCTAGACACAGCTCGTAGAGAAAAGGTACAGTTAACTTGCTTCAGGCGTTCTGTTCATACAAAAACTTTGAACACTTAGTAGAGAGCGTAAAATACAGTAACAACGTAGGTATGTTTAAAACTACTTGGCAAATATCGATTAATGTTTGAAATTATACATTTACTTTTTCTGCCATAGTGTTTGTAACGTATAGTTAAACTCTTTACCCACAGGTTTCTTCATGTAATATATGCTTTGTATTAATAGGGTAAATATAGTAATACAATATTTATATATTCCGCTAATATATACCGCCTGCACAGATCGCCTGTCAAACAGCCAGTAGTCGGTGTTGCCAGCATAACTAGCGCGTTTATTAATACGTTACAGTGTTGAACAATATTTTTACCCTTTCAGGGCCAATCACGATACACATGCGTCAGAGCGTTGCGGACCGTTTTTGCTACATTATGAAGTTGTAGCTGCTACGAGACTATAGAAATATGGCATCCAACTATGGGGCACCGCAAGCAACAGCAACATCGACATCTTAGAACGATTTCAAAGCAAAACACTAAGAAATATCTTCAACATCCTCCACTGCATCAGCTATAAGTATAAGTATATTGACCTCAAAACACGGACAGTGAAGCAAGAAATAAGTCAGTATAGTCTTAGATACCAGAAAAGACTCGCACACCATACAAATGAGCTGGCATTGGCACTGAGTAGAGACGGACGACAAAAGCACACTAGACTGAAGAGATGTGACATTCCCAACCTCGGAGGGAGGTTTACCTAGAGAGATGATTGAACCACACTGTTGGAAGCTCCCTAAATATAAGAAAAACAAAACTTGACAAACCGTCAGACAAACAAATGGCTTATTGTCTACTGACAGATCGCCATGACGCAGCCAACAGAAAAAAAAAAAAACTAGACTATAGCGTAGTGCTATCGAGCGTAGCGGGCGAATGTGTTAAAATATTCCATCTGGAAGTCATACCGAGATACACTATTCGTTATCCAATTAGATTTCAATAAGTTTTGCGCCTCCATGCGAGCCAAGCTAACGTGTGCTGCGCGAAGCACGTTCAAAGTTGTCAAATTGACCTCTGTTCTATGTTGGTGTTCCATACTACAAAGTACCTATAACAAACCAATTCTAGCGATATAAATGTATTCATCTCCAAGCCGACTAACCCAGCGCCTTCATAACGAAGCGCTACTTAATTACGCCGCAATGGTATCCATTTTGCACGTTACCGGCTATATTTATTCTATCCACGATCGCCCTATTTGATTTGTCTTAGTCGGGAATTGGTGATGCAAATGTGGCCCTGGTGGTAGCCTCTGTACGCGAATTGTTTCACCCGATAACACAGTTGGCGTACGTCCAAACTTGCTGACAGGCAGTTTTTAGTCATACCCTCTAGTCAGCAATTAGGGCAGGATACCCTAATTACTGACTACTCTAGTCAGTAATTAGGGTAGGAATCCTGTCTGCATTTGCAAAAGTAGAATAAGTATTTTTTGCTTTTTAGACTGTCTATTTGGCATAATTTTTAGGTGCACCTTGTTACGTGTAGTATTGTTTTTATTCAACAATATTTTCTTCTAGCATTTATCATCATGTAGAGTAAGTGATATAGACGACACCGTCTATATCACTTCTGTAGCGTTGTAGTTGTTGGGTATGCCTAATAAAAAAATGAGATTCCTTTTTATCACTCGTTCTAATGAACAAAACAACGACCAAGACTCAATAACTCAATACGGAATGTGATGTTTCAAAAAACCGGCCAAGTGCGTGTTTGGCCACGCGCAGTGTAGGGCTCCGTAGTTGCCTGTCAGTCTTAGTTACATCGACGTGCGGTGCGGGACAGACGGACATGGCGAAACTATAAGAGTTCCTTGTTGACTACGGAACCCTAACAAGGAAGGTAGTTTACATGAACACTTCCATTTTATTCCCAAAAACACCCCAAATGAGACTCGATATAATAAACGCCGATACAGAAAACGTATTACAAATTGCTTCATGAAGATCTCCTCAATAACCAAGAACGGCATCCGACAAACCCAACACACGTCCGATTTTTGTGACGGGTCGGCACCTACATATTTATGTTATATGTAGTTTGTTACGTGAGCCTTACCTTTACTTAAGGCAAAGGGTTTCCTACCTGCAAAAAGGTATGGCCCAGCGAAACAAAAGCTAGTGATTTGGCAAAATAAATTGGCTATTCTATTAAACAATGAAATACAGTCGGAGTTTTGAATGTGTTTCCTTAACAGAGGGATACGGGCCGACATCAATTGTTATTACTCAGTTAAATTACACTTAGTTTGATATGGCTGATTTATACTTGAAATAAGTCTAAACATTATGGCAAAAGCCATTTTAACTCGACGAACGTGATAGATCGTAAATAATTAATTGATTGAAAATAACCTGATTTTACGACTGAACATTAGTGTTTTATTAGTAATTTGATTCAATTAATAATCACTATCTGCCCGCGTATTACAAATAACCCAACCGGCGTCGCGGGATAAATTATAGCTTATTACCATCCTGACAGTCCATTTTTAACCGACTTCAAAAAAAAGGAGGAGGTTCTCAATTCGGTTGTATTTTTTTTTTTATCATAGTTTTTTTTTTCAATGTTTGTTAGTTGTTACCTCAGAACTCCGTCATTGATGAACCAATTCCTAATTTTTTTTTTGTTTGTAAGTATATGCTTCCAGGTGGGTCCCATTTGTTTCAAAAATTCAGTTGGATGATGGGATCCATGAGGAATTGAGGGAACTCCTCAATTATATTAGGCACGCGTGTAGTGATTTTGGTATTTTCTCTTATAACTCATGTATTTACACCCGGAAATCATAAATTTGGTGGAGTGGAATTGATGATGAAGACCACAGATGACTTATGGAATTCCTCAATTATGTACTTAAAAGTACAAAAGTTCCTATATCACAGATTCTGATAACATTCCGTTGAAATAGCAACTAATGAAGTGCCAAAGGTGATCCTTGTGGAATCGACGGAAGTCCTCAAATATTATCGGCCCACATACAGCGATTCAGTTTTTTTCTCTAATAATCAACGCATTTGGTCTCGGAAATCAGTTCATGTGGTAAATTGGAAAAGAAATGTGGAAATGTTCTCGTGGCTGGGCGGAGTACTAAATTGAAGTCGGTTAAAACTTTGTTTTTAAAGTAAATTATGTTCAGTGAAAAGATGAGCAGTTTTGAAGATTACTCCCTACTACCTACAAACTTACAACCTCACAGACTTCTTCTTTATAATATTAGTTAGCCTAGATGTATTATTGCGATTTCAGCACGTTTTATCATCTTACCATGAGATCTTATCATAAGAGTCACCTACTGACGATCAATATCGTTAAACGAAAACGAAAATATTGTGACAGAATCCCAGTAGCGGTCGGTGTACCGACCTACCTACTTATAAAGGCAGACTTTGAACAAAGAAACTGTTCAGTCCCCGCCCGTACCGCTGACCGGCATTTTACGGGACAGTCTCGTAAAAATATGGTACGATCTTACGATCCCATATAAATGTGAGGTTTGTTCATCAGGATGTTTGTTACTCGCTACAAAACGCTCAACGGGTTTAGATCTAATTTGGCATACTGATAGATTATAACCTGAATCAAGACGTAGCATTCCAACTATTTATCCCAAATACCATTAGAATTCGTTTTAGGTTTTAGTTCTTGTAAGGCTCAACATTTGTACACCTTTTAGGTAGGTCACAGCGTACTGTATTTTTTATTCTATTGTCACCTATTATGTAACTCTCCTAAGGGTGTGCATGTTTATATGGCAGACTAAGTGTTTGAGAATCGAATAGCAAATAACATCTAAGACCGTGTTAATAGTCAAGCGGCGCGATCGGTAAGCGGACTTCGTGTCACCCAAACACAAATAAGTTGCGTTGTTAAGGAGAGTTTAGTACCTACAGGCGTAAGTATTTCCATATTTGTCTGACAGCACGTGCCCGCGCCGACGCACGATTGTTTATTCGACGCAGACGAATACTGGCAAGAACTAATTTCTTCACCAATTCACCGGCGTCATTTCATTTTCAGATGCCACGCTCCGTGTGAATAATTGATGCGTTCATTTAAAATACATTAAGCACACCGGACACGATTACGGTCCCTAAAGTGAAGGTACTGAATAAAGGCAATTTCCGCGGCTAACCTAGTGAAGGCGTGCCTAATAACAAATTGGATTGTTTCATGATCCATAAATATTAGAGTACACTGAGAAAAGTGTTCTTTTGTTGATCAACGAAATCAATTAATTTATAATCTACTAGCTTCTGTCCGCGACTCCGTTCGCGTGGAACTCGTTTATATCGTAGCTCCATACAAACTTACACCCCCCCCCCCCACTTCATCCTCTTGGGAGATGATTTCCAGGATAAAAACTATCCTATGTCCTTCCCCAGGACTCAAACTATCTCTGTACCAAATTTCATCCAAATCGGTTCAGCGGTTTAAGCGTGAAGAGGTAACAGACAGACAGACAGACAGACACACTTTCGCATTTATAATATTCCGTAGTTGCCTTTCTCTCTTACACTACGATTACTGTTAGTTAACCACTGACAGATAGTTTGCCTTCATTTAATTTTCAACTATAATGTCATAAGCAATTTTCAGAATACTGTTACCCACGTCGTTGATGAATGCGGCCGTTAATGAGTATTTATATATCTGTTGGAAATATGAATGCCAAATAAGTCTCTCAGTTTCAGTCATCAGCCGGTTGATCACGTAACGTGTACGCGCGTCAGGTTGATCTAAATGTCACTTCTTGTATAAGAAAATGACAGTTAAGTTTTCCTAGCGCAGGTTCGAACCGTTACGTGATCAACCCTCTGGTCAACCTTATTCAATATTTGTGGCACATTTCGGTAACTTCATTCCCAGAGCGTGTGGTTGCTCTACGCGGCGGTTTCAGCTAATGGTATGGGACATGGATATAATTAATTTTGCTAAAGGGCACGATTAGATGTTCGTATTTGTGGGGGATTCGATTTTCATTGGATTCCTGCGTGGGTGCGGAATAGATAATTTATATCGGTACATTCGAGGCTTTAATGGGGCGATTATTTATAGGCGTATATCTGAGCGTTATATTATATGCATTAATTTGTACATGGTGGGTAATTAAACTCGTGAATTATGCTTCAGATAATAGGAGTGCTATGCCTCAGATTACTTAAGTATATAATAGCATGTATGCATAACACAAAATATTTTTGTTGTGTTTTGAGTGAAAATTGTGGAAAATTAAAGTAAAGGAAAAATTTAGATTTCTGTTTGAATGTAACCTTCGTAAAGTTAGACCCCGACGCCGGTATACAGTTCCGTGACAGAAAATGTTACACATAGACATGCCCCAAAAGTACGGACCCTTGTGCGCTACGAGTCCGACTCGCACTTGGCCGGTTTTTAGCATACATTGACAACTGAATAGAGTATCAACTTCTCAAGGACAATTATTATTTATTACTAAGCGTGAGCAAATTCCCTAGTGGAATGTAAGTTTGGAGTAGAGTAGATTGATATTGGCAGAACTATCTAGTTGGTTAGTTAATAGTGAAGTGGCAGCCTCAGGGGCCTTTGCCAAATACAGTTTTGACGTCTGATTTGATGTTTAACATAAAGCAAAAAAATAAAAAAGGGAAAACTGACCAGTAGCATACTTTTATATATAAAAATATTATTTCTCATTAACAAATCGTAAGGCACATCCGCCCATAATGAAAACCAAAAATCGTAGTCTTAGTAGACAATTTTTTTTTGCTTTTTCAATAATTTTTGAACTCGATTCGGCTCCTGAACATTAAAAACGGAAGCATTGTATAAGAGGAACTTTTTTAGGACACTGAGCTTTAAAATTTTCACTGCCAGGAACCCGCCTAGCGAGCGCCTACGGCGTAGTCTCTTTCCGCTGCATAGGTACAGTCGAGGTCATAAATATGTTTACACTTTTGCACCTTATTACAAGGCAATAAGGTGTAAAAGTGTTAACGTATTTATGACCTCGACCGTACAAGGAAAACCATAGGATCGGCTACGAGCGTAGCGCGTAGCGATTCTTGGCAGGGAATGCGTTTTCAAACATCCCAAAATTGGTTTCACCTCACTTGTTTGTTGTGTTTGTACTAAAAAAGCTTCCGAATATTTATTTATTTATTAGGAGAACAACAGAGTTAAATGTACAGAGTATTTAAGATTTAAAAAAAAAAAAAAAAAAAAAAAAAAAAAAAAAAAAAAAAAAAAAAAAAAAATTGCCAAGATAACAGCTTTAATGTACCATCCATACTTTTATATGAGTAAAGTGATGACTTGGCTTTTACATTAATTGCTTACTTATACTATTCTACGTATTAACTTTTTGCCTATGTAAAGTTGAACTAGAACGACTAATGATGTATTTGGTTGGCCAAATTAAAGGGTAGGACAATAAACGTTTCGATTATACACTAGTGTATAAGGTATTTAACTACCTAAGTCAAAATAATACAGTTTGCATGGCCGTAATTGCCGATAAAGTTTCACGACAATGTCCCTCGCGGCATTATAGTCAAACGCCGCTCACCGCCACTTCGTTAGGGCCGCTCATTGAGATAATAACGAAACAATGCCAATGGATGCCAAACCTACACTTGAAATGGCGAAAGCACATATGAAAGCCGTCGTAACAAAGGGTCTTATACACGGAGTTTCTGTTAATAGTGATTTTAATAAGACCAGGATGGAGTTGCTTTCGTAATTGTACTGAAAATCGTCATGTTTTGTTTGGATCACTTAGATTTATATTTTGAATATACAGGATGTTAACGGGGTCATGATCCGGAATGACAAAAAGCGAATAAGATGATCATACTGAACAACCTTTCCCATGAGACCAACCACGAAATCGCAAAAAAAAAACCAGGTATTCCATACATTAACTCTCAATTAAATCGCAGTTAACTCACAGTTAACTCTTAATTGGCTCTTTTTTTTTGCGATTTCGTGGTTGGTCCCATGGGAAAGGTTGTTCAGTATGATCATCTTATTCGCTTTTTGTCATTCCGGATCATGACCCCGTTAACATCCTGTATACATATAATAACAAGCTACAAGAGATGTTTGTTATTTTAATGAAAGGATTGAGTTTGCTTTGCTGCAACAATATGGTTTTGACTGACTCGGACAAAGCCCATTTCAACCAATAAAGCATGAAACCATTAACCAACCACTAAAGCTAAGAGTTCTACCTATAATTTGATGTATAAAAACCTACTCAAAGTTATAAACTTCTGTAAAAGGGAAGAATCTAATCAAAGATTATAAACGATAAATGCTGTTATGTCGGGTTTGGACACAAACATGCAATCCGGGGTCGATGAGTCAGTTCCTGCGCTGTTTATGAGACGCTACATTTGTGCTACTGTTTATAAATAAGCGCACGGAAATGGAATGCGAAACTTAGTTGTTTAATCGAAGTACTATCATGTCAAGTTTTCTACGTCAATAATAAACCATAAAGAGCAATTTGAATGCTCCATAAGTTTATTAAACCCACCGTTTTGTACGCGAAATATAAACACTATTTGGAGCTACGCAAGCGTTGCATCTAAATCCAGCCAGCTAGGTTACTAGGTCCACTAATCAACGGAATTGCATCCAAATTACTTTGCAGACTACCCCCGCCACGCTGCCCGTGCATCAGCAGTTATCTTTTAATTAGCATACATTGTTATGCACTAGACCAACGTCCGCCATATTGCATATATTTGCATTGTTTACCCACACAAAGTTATTGTCAGTACTGTTTAGGTTGTTTTGTTTTTGTTTAGGGAGGTTTTTACAGCGGATTAACTAGACCGTTTATTTTTACATGACTGAATTGAATGCAAAATTTCAACGTTAAAACCTGCTCAGTAAATTCTCCGTTTGTAGCCAGTTTTTTATGGAAAACACCGGTACTAAAAGGGGACTAGTATTGTAGGCTTCCAGTCACTGTTTAAAATTGCGGTCTAAATAGTTAAGTCGCCATTTATTGCGTTCAGTGTTACGAAAATTGTGTCATTGTAAACATTTTCACAAAACCTTTTTACTGTAACAAGGTAGGTACCTAACCGTAATTTAACATTGTAATGTAATGTACGTAGCTTATTACTGTTAGTATCAACATAGGTAGCAGACACAATTCTCGTAACACGAGACATTGGTACAATAAAAGTAACTATATAAGTATAGTGTTGTTAACATCTATTTTTTTATAAGTTGTTATGTCTATTTGTTTCATGTTTTACGGTGTGCAATATTGTATTGTATATATGTAAGAAAGACATGAAGGAGCCACATCATTTTTAAAGTCGAATACTGGCCTAACATTAAAGATACTCCATCCTCCGAAATTGAGTCTTTCTAACTCTAGAATGCTAATATACAAACGAATCTTTGAAAGTGGCTTACTAAGGACAGCCGAGATTTTAGTGCTTCTAATTAAAGAGTATATGCCAAAAACGTTCACGATAACGCTATTTCCCAGTGTCGTGAATAAGCACAGCCTCCAACAGTCCTAATAAAAGACGTGTTAGGTGGCGCAACTAGCCAAGCTTGCACATCTAGAAACGCGATTATAATAATCATTTCTAAATGCCCAATTCCCAAATCTCCTCGTAGCTTCCACGATAACGCTACGTCAGTGTCGTTACTCAGCACAGCCTCAACAGTCCTAATAAAAGACGTGCTAGGTGGCGCAACTAGGCAAGCTAGCACATCCAGGAACGCGGTCAGGTCAAGGTCACGGCCCGCGATCGATGCAGCTGCGAGCCCCGCCCCGCGCGCGACGCGGTACGCCCGAATATAACTGAACCTGGGGGTTTAACTTTAATTTTAAACTTTGTGATAAACGTATTATTTTTACCTTTACTTCGCATAATAGCCTTTGAGCCTCATTTGCGAATAGTAGAACACGAATATTTTTTTTGTGAAAAAAGGACTGTACAAAATTATGTATGTTTTACTTTACATCCATACTAATGTTATAAGTCTGTCAGTATGTCTATCTGCTTATACCACTGAACCGATTTAGATGAAATTTGGTACTGTAACTGTTAAGATACTTTGAGCCTCTGGGAATGAATTTTACTATTCGTTTTTTATCCCAGAAATCATCCCCTTTGTTTGTATGAAGGCACGAAATGCACGAGTTCCACGCGGATGAAGTTACGGGCAGAAGCTAGTTGCGAAATAAAGGGTTAAACCTGCGGTCCACTTTTTGAGGGATGTATATAAAACAATGCGATATATTGCCTAAGGAATCGTGGCTGAGCTCGCACTAACGGTTTAGCCAACGTGGCAAAAGAAGTTTGTAAATGGCATGGACGTTGTTTTTTTTTTATAATTTAGACTAGTAGCAATTAGGTTTTGCCATATTATCGGCTACGAGCGTAGCGCAACGGAATCGTTAGCAGTAAAAGTGTGCTGCTACGGACTACGACGTAGCGCTACGAACGTAGCGTACCAGTTATTGGGTTAAAGGGTCCTCAAACGATTTGCGCTACTAATCGCCATAAATTGCTATGCACTATACAGCGTAGCACAGGTCACTTGTCTTAGGGATTTATTTCACAACACTTTACGCTTGGGTTTTAAATTGTGTTTGGTCCGATCCGCAGTGAGGGCCAGAAATAAATTTAAAATATTTTATTCCGTCCTCAGTATTTTTACATAATGAATCAAATTGGTAAAGGAAGATCCGATTTCAAGATCAGTCTGGAATAACTCCAATTCAAGAATCAATCATGTTTCCAAGAAAGTAAATGTCTTTTTCCCTTCGTTTAGTTTGTATCACGGGCACCGATCCCTTAGGTACTTAATGTTTTTACTTTGAACTACTGCCTCGAAAAAATAACACTTGCTTGGAATCTTTTTGACACTGCTGGCGCCAGAAGTATTGTTTATCGAGGTCACCTGCTCAAACTCACTCATAAAATATATAAGTCAGTTAGGAGTAGGCAGGTATAATTTATTTATATTACTAATCATAATATTTTATGTATTTCCCCCTCACGGGACAATCCCGGTCCTTTGGTGGATATCAACAAAGTACTAACTGAACAAACCGCAGAAGCCCCTTTGTCAATTTAATGGAATGCCAGGGATCCACCAAGCGGATGCTGCCCCTGCCCGCATCATCGGTTTCTCGGCGTATTAGTTCGCTGTAAGGCCGTGTAAACTAATTAAATAATAAATAAATAATAATAATAATAATAAATATTAGGGGACAATCTTACACAAATCGACCTAGTCCCATAGTAAGCTCAATAAGGCTTGTGTTATGGGTACTAGACGACGATATATATAATAGATAGAAATACTTAAATACATAGAAAACATCCATGACTCAGAAACAAATATTCATGCTCATCACACAAATATTTGCCCTTACCGGGATTCGAACCCAGGACCTTCAGCTTCGTAGGCAGCGTCACTACCCACTAGGCTAACCGGTCGTCGATAAATAAATCATGGGACCACACACGGATACAGCACCTCCTGGGGTGTATAGGGCCTACTGCTGAAGGTTATTAAATTTTAAAATATGTTGCTCAATATTCGCAACAGGTCGATTTTGTCAATATTCATTTTATTACAATTCCATCTCAATAACTCCACATCGCGTATATTAATTAGAAGGGAGCGCGTTAACTGTGCTACGCGTAAATTGTGCTACGAAAGCTTCAGAAACGCCTACGTATTCCTATTGCAAGATAATATCCCTAGAAACAGGAAAAACCTTAGATATAGACTACCAGAAATGGGTACGTAGTAGGATGTGATACTTCCAAACTTTGGTAGATATTTAAGGACCCAATTTCATGTTCAATTTATTTTATACCACTGTTTAACGAAAGCTACCTATACACGGTGGAATTTAATCGGTGATCAGGAATCCAAAAATCTTAATTATTAATCTACACAGAAACCAATAAGTGAGATCTCGTGCAATATAGCTCACAATCTAATTAATCACACTTAATTAACATCGGTAAAATGTACACTGACTGAATAAATGGATACCCTACTTTTATTGAAGGGAAGTTACTCGTAAGTGTACATACGTCAAGCAATGAAGAAGAAGCAAGCAATTTGTTATGAATTTGACAATGACAAATTGACAGTTTATTGCTCATTTATGTTTTAAGTTTCTATGGCTGATAGTTTGAAAAGAGGTATTAAACTTTTCAGACTAAACCATTAGTAGGGTGACAATAAATTTTAATTAAAATTTAATTTCAACTTAAAAATTAGTTATGATAAAATAAAACTTGGTTCCACTTAAGTACTACATAAACGTGACCGCCATCGATTACTGAATTAGAAAAATGGGTTCCTGTTCACCGATTAAATTCCACCGTGTATAAGTTATGCAAACTTTAGTTACGCAGTGGAATAAATTAAATTATGGGCGAATTAAGGAACCATGTACAAATTCTGAAACCCATTCATTTAGGTTTTCACGGAAATTTGGTTAAGAAGTTGATAAGCAGTTAATTTATTTCATAATCATATAAAATGATAGCACCAATAATCAACATTTTAAGAAGGTCGTGTATTTCCAATTAAGAATAAAGAGTGTACTTAGAACAATAATGATAAGTGAAAATTATAAAATATACATACATACATACATAAATTCACACCTTTATCCCTCAAAGGGGTAGGCAGAGTACATGAAACTTGTGTTCCAGTACCACGTTTATCATAAATGTGGGTATAAAGGATCGACAAAATGTGATATCGCAGTGACAGGTTTCTAGCCCATCGCCCACAACACACTTCAACCCTGTTCCCTTAGTCGACTCTTATGACACCCACAGGAAGAAAGGGGGTGGTGCTATTCTAACCCGTCACCACACGGCGGGGGAAAGATTATAACATATATCTCTAAGATATTACATATTGGGTTTAAATGAAGAGACATAATTCTATTAATTGGAATAAGCAAAAATATATGAAATCTCAATTTATCGACACCCAAGCTCTAGAAGTAGATTCCTACGTTATTAAAAGATATAGCGATCTGTAAAATAATCTAAAATTCAAATATATTTTATAGTGATTACGGTTCCGTACCCAAAGGGTAAAAACGGGACCCTATTACTAAGACTTCGCTGTCCGTCTGTCTGTCTGTCACCAGGCTGTATCTCAAGAACCGCGATAGCTAGACAGTTGAAATTTTCACAGATTATGTATTTCTGTTGCCGCTATAACAACAAATACTAAAAACAAAATAAAATAAATATTTAAGGGGGGCTCCCATACAACAAACGTTTTTTTTTTCAGGTTGTATCTCAAGAACCGCGATAGCTAGACAGTTAAAATTTTCACAAATTATGTATTTCTGTTGCCGCTATAACAACAAATACTAAAAACAAAATAAAATAAATATTTAAGGGGGCCTATACAATTATTATTTTTTTACTGTTTTTTATAGATAATGGTGCGGAACCCTTCGTGCGCGAGTCCAACTCGCACTTGGCCGGTTTTTTTACAAAAGCGGCACCACTTCATGTTAAATTCGCCATTTTTAAACAAAACGTCCGGTCTCAATAACTTTGTACGGGATGAAAGCAGATAGACACTGTATATGGTTCATTATTGCCACTTTAAAAAAAATGTTGCTAGTCCTTATTTTCGACGGTTAAAGATAAAATTGTCGATCATTGGAGGCATCACGTTACTATCAATATTCGATAATAAAAACAAGACAAAATATCAGAATAAAATAAATCGTACAATATCCACCGTCAAAGAAATAACAATGGTACTAACCAATATAAAATTCAAATTTCATTTTATTTCAATTCAGCTGAACACTAATCAAGATAGTATAGTAGGATTCAATTAAATGCATTGTTTCGTCCATCAAGTTTTCACAATGCACGGAACTCTGGTCGATGCTTGTTGGTATTGGAAATGGAACAAAGCGGGAATTTTAGCTTTGTGTCCAACTACGTTTCAATAGCATGAATATTATGAATCTGATTAGCTGATTTGTGTCCATACTGCATACCCTGGAGAATAAATATTTCACGTGTACGAACATGTATGAGAAATACTTATGTATGGCCACAGATTAAATAACCGTAGACCTTCTTCTCTGTCCAACAAATGTAATGTTTGACACCTAATAAATCAAACTGTGGCATCCCGTTCTATCGCAAAGAACCTTCTCTTTCGTCTAGTTAAGGTTGTGGTACAGTCAAGTGTAAAAAATATGGGTGCATACAACTTACTCATAAATATGTTCCATGGCTCTTATGTCAGCGGATTAAGGTTTTGGTGCATATTTATGATAAGACTAGCTGATGTCCGCGGCTTCGCCAGCGTGGTTATAGGAAATGTAACATCTTGAATTTTCCCGTGGGAATTAGATGTTTTCCCGCTGGGAAAAGTAGCCTATGTCACTCTCCAGCTTCTAAACTATCTCCATACAAAAAATCACATCAATACGACGCTCCGTTGCGACGTGAAAGAAGGACAAACATACAAACACACACACTTTCGCATTTATAATATTAGTAAGGTTGAAATCGAGACATATTTTTGCACTTGACTGTACTACGGGTTTACGACAAGGTCTGGTATGTGTTAATTCATAAACGTTCGGTATCATCAACAAACAAGCTCGTTCGCGTTTGAGTTGCATGTCAATGTGTTTCGCAGGGTAATGAGACGTAAATCGGATGTCATTTGTTTATTCCACAAGATAATCAAGCTTACGGCTGGCCTGATAACTTCAGAGGAGTCACATGCATGGCGTTGACACTTGCCACAGAAGAAGAAGAACTTGGGAGGTCTAGCAACCTTACATACCAACAGGAACATAACCCTACACGCTTGCAGAGAAATGCTACCATAATAGGGGTGTAGACACTAAATAAAATAAGCAATAATATCATAATTTCTCGAAAAAGGATTAAAAATGTAGTCAAATGGAGAAAAAATCAACGCAAAAGGTTAAATAATCACGAAGTTACAAGTGACCAAAGTTTTAAGAAGGGGTATGTTCTGTTCCTTTTTCGCAAAACGCAACTTCATATAAAACGATGACGCTTGAAGATTGTGACGTCACTAATAGACGGCAACGTGCCGCGCCTCATCGTGTTCGGCGCCGCCGTCGACGCGGCTCCCCGGCAGCATCCTGTAACGTGACGTCACACACTGTTTGCGTTTTCTCTCTCTAACAAGCAATATTAAAACGGTTGTAGCTTCGTAATTCTTTGAGATATCTGAATGGGATTTTCGTCACTAGGCATATTTTTTTGCCTTCTTTCTTTTGGAGTAATAACAATTTTCAAGTTAACACCCGTATTAATGCTCCTTAAATATTATGGGCCATGGTTGCAACATCCATGGTCACGGGACAACTTGACACGAGACACGGGTTGTCCCGTGACCATGGATGTTGCAACTAAAGATCGTTATCAACGTGCTGTATTGGTGGCAAAGTATGGTTGACAAAAAAAAACAATTTAAGCAAGTATTTTAAACATTATATATTTCACAAATTATGAGATTTATATACATATTTATAACAACTTATCCAAATTATAGTGAATAAATTACTAAAATTTGTTCAACAGATTTGGCTGTCAGGCGTTCACGACGATTGGAAAAAATCCATCCACTCTAGATACGATGTGCATTGGATTATTTAGATTAGGTAAAATAAACACTTCGCGTAATGTAATTAGATTTTCAACTATAGTTGTAGGTATTTTTATGACATTTTATGTCATTTGATGTACATTGTTTTAAAAATATATAAGGGCCGAAAAGGTTTTGTACCGTATAGAGTTATATCTAGAGGTGTAATCCTAAGAAGGTAAGTATTTATTTTATGGTTAAGAACAAAAGTGAATATTCAAATGTATTTGTTTTTTCTGCCAACCATACCCTTTGCCACCAATACAGCACGTTGATAACGATCTTTGGTTGCAACACATCCGAAACGTCGGGAGACCTCAGTGAGGTAAATAAATAAGATAATTATACGCGATTAAGTCCCGTTTAGTATAAATAATTTATGGGCCCCTATTTCTGTAATAATCAATATTCATATGGTAAAATGGAAAGGAAATGTGGAAATGTTCATATGATGCTTGGCGGAGTAATGAATACAAGTCGGTTAAAACTTTGTTTTTAAAGTAAATTATTGTATGTTCCCAGATTTATTTATTTTGAAATGTATCATTTCGTGCATTCCATTTAGAGATGTGCAAATTGCGGAAAGTTTCCAAAAAGTTGGAAAAGTTCTCGGAAATTTCTAGAAAGTTTCACAAGGAATTTAGGAAATTTCCATGTTGGAAATGGAAAGTTTCAATTCCCATACAAAAATGAAGAAAATTTCCGAAATTTTCCTATGTTAAATTACAGAAACATTTCGCAATATAGGAAACTTTCCGTCGGCATATCAGTAATTCCATTCCATACGAAGATTTTTCATATTTTTTACACTTTCAAACTGAAAACTGTTTTTTCATGACATTTTGGACTCTGTTCATTGATTACAAGCTGCCCACGAGGCTCTCGAGAAGTTCAATATTATGGCAGCGGTCTTCTGAAAAGTCGACTTCCCCAGTTGGACTGCTCTAAGTTCTAAATAGTATTTCTTTCGGAAACGGTAGATCAAGTCCATAATCACCACCTTCTACCACCCTAAATGTTTTTGCATTAAGCTTCCAAACATCCTGTATTTCGTACCGCCAACCTATTTAATACGTCAATGGGTACACGTGTAAGGGAGTAAATTAGACTAATTAATAGCGTAATTTAATTATTTAGCATTTCATCCAATCACAGAACGTACCTACAATTTCACGCTGCAGAGGAAGCTAAGACGGAACTAGTTGATGTAATGAATACCGTTAAGCCGGTATACTGAGCGTTCATTAGAAGTGTTGACACTGATAGATTAGTAATGAATTGTCTAAAGAGATATATTATGAATATGCACATAAAGATATAATGTATATCGGGTTAGCCTACCTGTTCACGAGATCCGACAACTCTTAAAATCTCGGCTATTTAGAGATCTCATTTTTAGGAGTACCTCAAAAGAACAAAACGGAACCCTTGTAGGATCACTCTATTGTCCATCTGTGTGTCAAGTCCCTGTATCTCAGGAACGCGTGAAGGTATCAAGTTGGAATTAAAACTATATACTCAAGTTAGTCCCTTGAAGCTGAGAAAAAAACAAACTTTTAAGTTAACGTTAAAAAAAGATACGGACTTTTATGCCGCAAAATACGTATATTTCGATACTACCACGGGAATAAAAATTATAGGGGTTTTTCCATTAACCTATAACTATGAAATGGCAAGTAATATACTACAAGTACAGGAAACAATCAGAAAACTCTACATTTGTTATTAAATCATAAAAAAAAAATTAAAAGTACGTAATCAATCTTTGTACGGAACCCTCAGTGAGCGACTCCGACTCGCATTTATCCGGTTTTATATTTTTTTATATAACAACACACATGCGTCAGCCATGGACATGAACCCATTCGAGGCCAACTAACGCTACGTGTGCTACGTCGTAGAAGCGTGTAGCATCAATTTGCCGTGGGTCATGAGCCTTATACCCCAATCACACGTACTGAGCAAAACGGGCGATACAGTGCTACTCGGCGTAAAAGCGGCGAGACAGCTCGGCTCTCTTTCTATCTACTAGGCCGAGTACTGTCTCGCCCGTTTGCTCGGTACGTGTGATCAAGGCATTAGTTTAGTTGCTGCGGACTACGGTGTAGAACTAAGAATGTAGCGTGCGATGAATGAGTTAAATCTTTCACCACCACTCACACGTTGCGACCGGGCCCAATCAGAAATGACAAAATGTGACGACCCCAACATATTCCTTAAGGATGCGTTTCATGTCTCTCTTACAAACTCAGAATGACAGACATAAAATAAAAGCAACGTCCTGGCTGGTATAAAATAAACAGAATCGTGGCCCTAAGGCTAAGAGACACGGATCGCATTTTTGATTGTATTAACATGATACAAGTATGAAAATGGGCCAATCACTTTTTTTCAAAAAACTAAAAATCTAACTAAGTAACGTACATCGCGTCATATATTATGTAGGTAGGGTTAATAATAAAATGTAGCAACAATGCTAGTGTAACAAAAGGTTTAGCGTCTGAGTCGGAGCGAGTCATTGTCTGCGGCCAAGGATACGTCGAAAGCCGAGTCAGAGAGACTAATGAGACCCCAGTTCACTAATGTAGTGAGATGGGTGAACGTTTCGCAGGATGAATTAACCTTTCAGAGTGAATAACATTACGTGATCGTTAAGTAATCGTTGATTTGGTTGCTTGATATTGTTATTTTAAGAGGACACGAAAACGGCTATTTCGAAGACCGGCTCTGGACTAGAGACGTGCAAATTGCGGAAAGTTTCCAAAAAGTTGGAAAAGTTCTCGGAAATTTCTAGAAAGTTTCACAAGGAATTAAGGAAATTTCCATGTTGGAAATGAAAAGTTTCAATTCCCATACAAAAATGAAGAAAATTTCCGAAATTTTCCTATGTTAAATTGCAGAAACATTTCGCAATATAGGAAACTTTCCGTCGGCACATCAGTACTCTGGACTGGTTCCTCCCCTGAATTCAAACCTATTTAAAGCATTTTTAGGGTTCCGTAGCCAAATGGAAAAAAAACGGAACTCTTATGGATTCGTCATGTCTGTCTGTCTGTCTATCCGTCCGTATGTCACAGCCACTTTTTTCCGAAACTATAAGAACTATACTGTTGAAACTTAGTAAGTAGATGGTATTCTGTGAACTGCATTAAGATTTTCACACAAATATAGAAAAGAAAAACAATACATTTTGGGGGTTTTCCTACAGAAACACAATTTTTTTTTCATCAAACCCGTACGTGTGGGGGGGTATCTATGGATAGGTCTTCAAAAATGTTATTAAGGTTTCTAATAAAAAAAAATCCAAACTGAATAGTTTGCGGCAGCGACACTTCCAAATTGGTAAAATGTGTGTCCCCCCTGTAACTTCTAAAATAAGAGAATGATAAAACTAAAAAAAATATTTGATGTACATTACCAACTTCCACCGAAAATTGGTTTGAACGAGATCTAGTAAGAAGTTTTTTTAATACGTCATAAATCGTAAACCGCAATTTACCTTTCATTCAATCAACTCAAATATAAAAATAAAAACCCTAAATACGGAACCCTTCATGGGCGAGTCCGACTCGCACTTGCCGCTTTTTTCATATACGCAATACTTAAAAGGTTGTATGTGTTTACCTGCGTTGCTTGACATTTTTGGATTAAGTGATAATTATTTAAAACGTAAAGTTGATTACCTTTTGCAGGTGCAAACAGTCCGACAACCTTTTAATTTATCTGCTTATGAAAAATCTACGCTCGTAGCTGATCCCATGGTTTTTCTTGTATGTAGCGGAAAGCGACTACGCCGTAGGCGCCCGCCAGGCGGGTTCCTGGCAGTGAAAGTGTTAAGGCTTCAGATTCCGACCCCGAATTATCGTTTGAGTTTTCGCGGTAGGGTGACCCGTTACTGTTTTGTTAAGGCGGTCGATCAGAGATAAACGGTTTGCATTTATTTCAATGTATTTCACGCGCTGAATGAGCGCATGGACTCACGACAGAGTAAGGATAAATTCAAGTGTGTTAATCCATTCGAGGCACGTATTTAGCTGATAAACTCTACGCCGTAGCACGTAGCAAGTAAATATCAAGATAAATAAAGCAATGCTACGCGCTCAAACTAAGGCTGTGCTTGCGCGCGTTGTTAATTTAGTCGTTGCCAAGAATCGCTACGCGCTACGCTAGCGGATGCCGTGCTTCTCTGTGAAGTAGCGAAAAGTGCCTAAGGTGTAGGCACCCGCTATCTGGGTTCCGGGCAGTGGAAACGTTAACCCTTTCAAGGCCCATGACTCGCATACGACTCATGTCACTATGAGTGTTTTCCGCTACAAAGCAATAAAATGCTGCTACGCGCTACGGCAAGGAGACTATGTTTCGCATTCACATTGAGTGTTTCGCCTGTTCACTTTCAGGCGCACCGAACTAACCTATAGAGCGAATAATAATAGTTTTCTCGATACTGGTAAAGAACTTGACAGCAACCAATTTTTTTTTTAATGTTTAACGTATTTTAGATTACGTTACTAACTTAATCACAAGTAAACTGTATTTGACATAATCAAAACTGTTTTACGCCGTAAATTATAAGGGAATTCGATGCAAAATTGTAAATGTAACACTGACCTCGACCGAACAAACTTTTATTGCCGACGTAGGTACTTCTTTTTTCAGTCAACAAACTACTCGTTGAGATCCTATGAGCCCGTGCACGACGGGTTTATCTCATGTAGCTTATAGTTATTAAGGCCATCTTCCGTCTCTACCATCAGATCAGCTCAGTGCTGCCATGATATTGCTCTGTCGCCGAATTTACATAAGTATCCAAAATTGCAAAATTGCAAATTGTTTTGCACTCTCTAGACTTGCGCCGACCCTATCATATGAAAACATGAAAAAGGCTTATTATGGGTACTTTCACTCTTTGTTAACCTAAGCAGTAGATCTGTGGGGAACCGCGGCCGATCGAGACAAAGCATTCAAAATGCAGAAACGCGCCATAAGGATAGTAACACGCAAATCTTACGATCACCCCGCGAAAGACCTGTTTAGGGAGTCTAAAATACTTACGCTGCCCGCTGTTTACATCTTGACTGCTTGTAATTACGTAAGAGCAAACCTTCACAGCTTCGACAAGACCCACGCCCACAGTAGGAGCACTCGTAGGCGAAATCTTTTGATAACTCCCAGATGCAGACTCGCTAAATCTAGGAAGTCACTTGGTGTCATTGGGGCCAAGTTATACAATTCGCTCCCACAAGACATATCTGAATTGGATAACGATAGATTATTTAAAAATAAACTGAAAACGCTTTTAATTGACCGGCCATATTATAGCATCGATGAGTTTGTCGGATAGCGTTGACTGACAAAAGACAAAATGAAAAATATGACTACTAGAATAAGTATGTACCTACCATGAAAAATATCGCATGATTATATTTTTATGACATTAACATTATTTTAGAAACGAAATGTAAATCATTATTATTTAAGTTGACATGTAAAATACAATATTTTATCAAGAAATAAATGAATGAATTAATGAATTTCAGCTGGATCGGATGACAATAAGTGGCTGAAAAATGTTTTGCAAATTATGGTGAGGTAGGGCACATGCCATAGCGAAATGTCATCCCGCTCGAATTTAGAGCAGCCCAACTGGGGAAGTGACTTGCTCTGTAGTAGTGTTGTGTTCCTGGAGGTGAGCAAGGTCGCCAGAGCTCCCAAGGATGCGTTGTGTTGCGAGCGAGGGAATTTGTTCCTTCAGCTGTCAACACGGCAAATCCTCAATCATATCAAGGGTCGGCAACGCCCATGTTACTCCTTTGGAGTTGCATGCGTTTATAGGCTCCGGTGTCCGCTTACCATCAGGCGGGCCGTACGCTTTATTGCCACCGTCGTTGTATAAAAAAAAAAAAAAAAAGATTAGCTGCCGCTTGGCTCCGCCCGCGTATAGCAAAAAGCGCAAGTAATCCCCGCGGGGTGAATTATAGCTTTTAACCGTCCATTCTACACGCAGGTGAAAGAATTTTTTAAATCGAATAAGCTGTTCCGGAGTCCATCCAAACCTTAAAACTTACAAAACCTTTTTTTTTTGTACTACGAATGGTGCCAAACAAGCGTACGGCCCGCCTGGTGGTAAGCGGACACCGCAGCCGACGATAGACGCATGCACCTCCAAAGGAGTAACATGGGCGTTGCCGACCCTTGATATGTTTGAGGATTGGCCGTATCGTGTCGTGTGGAGCTACAATCTCACAGACTTGTCCTCTTTATAATATTAGTATAGATAACTTACATTTAAATTAAATCTTGTAAAAAGTTCAGTACTTATTGCGAAATCTTAATTATCAAAAACAGCAAAGCGAACAAACCCCAAGAGTTATGCCGATTACCCAAGTAAGCCGTTGAACTAATATCAGAGAGCAAAGCGAAGATAAAGATGAAATCCCCTGCGCCAACGGGAATCAATTCCTCATTAGCGCAATCACCAAATCGATTCCCGGATTCAGGTCAGAACATCCCAGCTATTACTTACGTGCCAAATAGGCGCCATTACGTAATTTACGAGTAGGTAGGTACTCGTATTTAAAAAGCTGGGAAAATGAAATGAATAGCCTTGTCCTAAATCCGCGGAACAAAAAAGACGATTATTATCCGCGGAAACTAATATATCACCTGTGCGGGTTCCGTATTTGTGGATTTATTAATGATGCTGCTAGCAGTCTTTTGTTTGACGGGACCATTGCTTATGTTGGAGTAACGAATGATTGATAATGATTGTAATAATCTAGTTTCCTTGGGTTGCTTTCATTCCTTTACTATCCGAAACAAGAACCGGTCCGAGGACATTTATTAATTAACTAACTATACAACAATGAAGCAAAGATGTTACCGGCAAGGAATGACTAACTAGGTATGCCAAAAAACGACTGCTTGTTAAGATTATTTACGGCTGTCAAGAAAACTTTTTCACAGTGTGGTCTCCTCTATTTCAGACGCGCTGGTAGAATGTGATTTTTAAGTGCCAGTTTTGTCTACTTGCAGAATAAGTAAATTTATTTCATCATTCATTTTCGTAGATTTTTTTTAACAATGTCTCTGCAACAATTACTGATCAAATGATTTTGATATCTCAAACTTTATTATTTAATTAATGTAAACCAGCCTACACCTACAATAGAATATAATTTGGGTGACAATTTCTTTCATAGCATAACATTTAACTCAGGGACCCTAAACGGTTACACAATGAAATATAGCCGTCGAGTCACTCCGTTTTGAACAGGAGAGTTACATTAAATGAACACATTTTTACGACTATCCCGAATTAATTACGCCCTTACACACAAATAAAACATGTCTGCCAACTTTATGCCATAATAGCTTTTCTCTGTCAAAATATTTTCACCAAAAAGGTGTTTATCTGGAGTTCGATGTTCAATATTTTATTGCAAACTGCGAAAAAGTCTCCACGAGCGAACATAAATTTTGGCGCTTTCAGATTGTTCAGTGCTGTTTTATTCGCGTAGAAAATAGCCTAGTTTTAATGAATATTAAAATACCGTATGCTCCGAATACTGACGCAACTCATCCAATATTTATACTTTACGTTTACAATTCAAAAACATGTCGACAGTTATTCTTTTTATTCCTATCTTTGTTGCTTCAGGCTTTGTTAAAATCTCACCGCAATCTTACATTGACTCAGCGCTTTTACTATAACGCAAACAAATTACGACAAAATGGGTTCGGCCTATAATAGTTTGCATTAGTCAGCGCGATGCTATTATCGTGTTATATCAAATAAACGATAATAGAACCCCTATAACGGCGTAACCTTGAACATTACTTTATTATTACCGTGAACGAGCAACCCTCATCGGTCACGGTCACGGAACGACCTTTGCATTATGTAAGAGATGTCCGCTCACCTCAGGATCCGGCGCCCGAATGGCCTTCCATGCGGTACGGTACGGGAGCCGGGCGCGGTGGGGGGGATGTTTACCTCCCCCCTCCCCCACCGCGCCGTGCCAGCTGAGCAGAGGCACGCTATATTTAGGTTGCGCTGTAAATATTCGCTCCAAGTACGGGATCCACCACCATCCACGGGGGTGGGGCGGGGTTCACTCGCTCCACGAGGCGGCTGAAAGTTGAAAGTTCACCAACGCCCGGCACACGACTTCTCGCTGTTACGGAACGTTTTCTTTATTTAAATTCTATTGCAACTTGTTCACCGTTGTAGTCTCGGCTGAATTCGCAATGCCGTCTAATTTTTCAATGTTGGCCCCGCGAGAACTTTTTCCTCGGTTAGAACTCGTTCAATTGTTTTCTGGGCTTAATTTAGAGTCGAAGTTTCATACGTGTTTTCTCTAACGACTTTTACGGTTATTGCTGTGGTTCAATTTTGTTAGGACGGGGTTGATAATTATAGTGACGGTGCAAATGGCGCGGTGCCCAGTTTGGGCAGCCCATTACGGAATGAAGCCAGTTTTCCCTTTGACAAAATTGAAACGGATTACAGTTGACCGTAATGGACTGCTTGCGTGCAAATCTAATTTGAGTAGTCATCATTGAATGTTTAACATGCGTTTTGTATTGTACAAGGACAGTACCTATGTAAATTATAGAAAATGCTACATGAGTATTAATTAAGGAACAAAATTTATTCATAATTATAATTACAATCTCGCTCGGTCGTTATTAAAAATTAAGCACATTTTCATGTAGTTGGGTATGAACCCATTCCTAACTAACATAATTACGTTTATGTCTACTAGCAAGTATGTAAGTGCGAGAGGAACAAATGCTTTAAGGCCGACATAAAAGCGATCATGTTAGGTGGTAGCTAACAAGATCCAAGCTATTTCAGAAAACATTCAGTTTCTACAGCCGTTATTACAAATTTATTTTGCTGACTACTTAGTTATCGTAAAAATACAAAGTTCCATATAAAACTCTACATATTCCCAGTCAGGCAAATGTTATGTTATTCTCTGGCTAAGTCAACATTGCCAATATACGCGGCACTATTAGCGAGGATTTACTACCATAGAACAAAATCCCCCATGGTTATTTCAAGGTTCCTTTAGTAGTAAAACACGCATTCGGGTTGTGAATTGCCGGCGTCAACTAAACGTAAAAACATACGAGCTTATCCTCTCGAAATACACATGTAGGTGTAATTATTTCATCATCACGACCTTTTACAGGATTAAAGTTTACTTTGGGGTATCACAAGTCCGTATTTACGTTAATACACCGTTTGCCTAAATATCCGTTTGCTCAATAAGGCTTTATAGAAACCTTTGACTTTACTGGAAGGCCGGATAGCGCTAGCCTCAGAAAAAAGGACGAACAACATTCGGCAAGCGATTACGTAAAGGAAACAATAAATAAAACTAATAGGTAACCAATAGGGGTGCAGACACTAAATCAAATAATCAATAAAGATGTATTTTCTTGAAAAAGGATTGAGAATGTAGTCAAATGGAGAAAAAAGCAACGCAAGAGGTAAAATAATCACAAAGTTATTAAGTATCCAAAGTTTTAATAGGGGGTAAGTACTGTCCCTTTTCCGCAAAACGCACCTTCATATGAAACGATCTGCTAGCGTTTTCTCTCTCTAACAAACAACATTAAAACGGATATAGCATCGTAATTTTTGTGAGTAATTTGAATGGGATTTTCGTCATTGGGTATATTTTTTGCCTTCTTTCTTTTGAAGTAATATAATAATACATTTTGAGTCTACACCCCTATTTAATGCTTCTTTGTGACTCATTGTAGATTCGGCTCTGCCTCGGTCGAAAAGCCACTTTCATAGTCACCCTCGTATAAAACCTCATCATCGGGACCCAGGCCGAGACACTCCCAAGTCATCTCAGGTTCTTTCGGGTACTTCTCGTGCTTGGGATCATGGAAACTCACTATGTTCAAGACTGGAGATGTTCCTCCGAAGGCTATCAGGTCCTCGTGACTCGTGATGGCCAGGACCGTGCCCTCTGCTGGGTAGGAGCAGGTTATGTAGCGGTTGTGGAGGTTGACGATCTCGACACAGTTGGTGCCGCTGCCGCCAATGATCCCGTACTTGGCTTTGCGGTTGTACTGGAAGATAAAGGGAAGAGTTCAATTGAAGACTTCAATTGAAGGCTTGGTCTGATGGTAGTGACCCTACGAAGTTAGCGGTCTCAGATTGGCTGCCGCCACGGGCATTTTTTTGTGTGATGAGCAGTTTATGTTTTCTACGCATAGCATATTAGAGTATTTATTTATCTACTAGCTTCCGCCCGCGACTTCGTCTGCGTGGACCCTGAATAAAAACTACCCTATATTTTAATCCATACTATAAACTATCTTCCTGCTAAATTTCATCCAAATCCGTTGAGCCGTTTAAGCGTGATTGAGTAACAAACATCCAAACATCCAAACTTTCGCATTTATAATATAAGTAGGTTACTAGTATGTATGTATGTCGGCGGCAGATCGTTAAATACGCCAGATCACGAAATTCCTAGGCATATCGTGAAACGGCGCCATTTCATGATATGTCTAAAAGTCGGCTAGGCTTATCACGATGTGCCTGATAAACAATACGGCAGATCGATTAGAGCAACGCATTCGTCGATATTCCTAGCTCTATACCGGGCACATCGTAAAATAGTTTCTTTCTTGGTCACTGGTGGCGCTGCACATGCGATGGCGGCCGTTTTTGTTGGGGGCTAATAATCAGGGCGGACAAAAATGGTTTGTCATAAGCGAACTCTGTCTTAGGTCGGTTAGGTTAGGGTTCACTTGTGTCCCTCAGACCAGAAATAGACACCCCGCACAGCGGGGTGGCGTCGACTCGCTGGAGATTATCAGTCCGCACTTCTTATTTTTTTTAATTTACCTAATTCAATTTTGGACACCCTACTTACGTATAACGGTGAGTATTGAACGATATGCCGGCGTTTCATGATATGCCTAGGAATTTCATGATCAGCCTAAACGTCACTGGCTTGGCCAAATCATGAAATGCCGGCGTTTCATGATATGCCTAGGAATTTCATGATCTGCCTAAACGTCATTAGACAAATCGTTAAACGTTAAGTTTTGAACGATATGGCGGATGTCCTTTAGCCAAATCATGAAATGGCGGCGTTTCACGATATGCCTAGGAATTTCGTGATCTGGCGGATTTTACGATCGGCCGCCGACATGTATATCGTCGACTAGTGTCCGTAATACGAGCCTTGTTTGGTTTGGAACTATATCGGTTTGTGTACCAACTCTTATGATTATGAGTATTTAAATAAAACAAAAGAAATTATAAAACATAAGCCGTCTGAGAGACATTGGTTGCCCATTAATGGATATCGCGTCAACAGCAACCATGTGTTGATTCGGATTAGATCTTTTATATTGGAATACCTCTCAATGATGTAGCCTGTAGGGTAGCTATACATTTATATAGAAGCATTATCATTATTTACTAGTAAAGTTAGTTTCCAGTTAAAAAGTTCAGGCTTTATGCAAGAAAATAAAAATGGCGTCAGGTATTCCAATATGTTCAAAAGTTTCAGAATGTTGCATAGTTCCCAGATTTCAAACGGAACTACCCCTGTCACAAGCTAGAATACCGGGAACGCGGGACGTGAATAAAAGAGGTAGTTTGAAATACCTTCGTAAAATATTCTGGTTAGTTTCAATGCAGACTTTATAACAGTTGTCGACTTTTTTCGTGGTAAATATGCCGAGTTACAATTAATTGCTGTTTATGTTTGCGTTAGAGATCCCAAAACTTTTGATAAACATACACGTGTGTTCACATTAAACCAGACTTAAGTAAATATAACGAGTAGGTACCTATCAAAGTACTAATAGCTTAACTGATCTGAGCGCAAATTGATCAGTAGGTACCTACAAGTTATATTTTCTCATGGCGTGAAAATATAGAGGTCGCATTTCACACTACATTTATTATATCTATAATTTATATGTACATATGTATGTAAACATAGCATGAAGCGCTCATAGCTCAGCGGCGCCTGCGAGTATGAAGCGCTCATAGCTCAGCAGCGCCTGCGAGTCGGAAAAGATAACGCAGGTTAAGCAAAGATGGCAGCGGTCAGTCTTTGGATGGGTGACCGCCTGATGTTTGAGTGGTTAATATAAATGAGCGCTTCCGTGCTTTGGAAGGTACGTTAAGCAGTTGATCCCGGCTGCTGTCTATGACAGTAGTCGTTAAGCCGAGTTAGAGGCCTTCGGGCGGCTTAAGAAATTCTAACAGTCGAGTTGCCCACTCACTTGACAAAGGGGGGCAACTGTCACTCGCGTCCGCAGGAGCTACCTACCACAACCCTGCACGTGTCCCCTGGGTGGTATTAAAGAGTGACAAACTTTAAAGGCCAAAATAATTTATGTCATACGATTAAATAAATATGTAAGCATACATGTTACATAAGATTAAAGTACAGTGGCAAAAAATTCCTTATAAGGATTATCTTCACTAACCTTTGAGCAACTGCACGTCTAGCACACGACGGCCGGCCGCGACATACTCTCGATTTTTATCGCACTATAACCTCTTGTTCTAAGTGGTCTAATAAGTGAGAGACGGATAGTGCGAGAAAAATCGAGAGAGCTCGCGCGCCGTCGCGTATTTTTATTTTTTTATTAATTATGGTTGCCACGTGACGTAAAATTAGGTCGCAAGCATGTGTTTTTATTTTTTTATCAAGCCATATTGATTGAAGATAGGGAGGTAATTAATAAACAATTATTAGTTATCAGGATAAAGTAGGTATTATGTGGAAGAGGAGCAATTAAGATCGGACATCGAACCGGGTTCGAAACTACCGATCCAACTTTACCACCAAGAGCCTCAACACAAACCTAACTTGACTATACAAGACCGAGGATTTGGAAAGTTGAGCAATATTAGCACTTGGGTTACGCGATGGCTCAAGGAATAAGCTTACAGCGAGCGCAAGCCGGAATACACGACGATTTTTAATTCGTGATCAGGAGTATTTTTTTCTAATTCTGTAATTGATACCAAACACGATTAACTCGAAGTTAACCAATGGCCGGTTCCAATAATCAATCCACCGATAGTTTTCCTTACCGACAGTTACATTTTGACAGATTACCCGTAGAAAATGTGTCAAAATGTAACTGTTGGTAAGGAAAACTATCGGTGGATTGATTATTGGAACCGGCCTTAAAACAAACGTTATTTTTTTTCTGAATAAAACTGAATAAGGAATTACTTTATAATTTCTTAACTTCAAGAAATGTAGGGTGACCAAACATTCAGTGGACATTAGTGTTAGCATTATCATTAAATCTAATTAACTAAACAGTGATTTAATTGCACGAGACCTCATCCATTGAAATGCGTTTTGGCTATTTATCAATATTTTTCGACTCCTGATCACGGATTAAAAATCACCGTGTATAGAGAGAGGTTAGATGGTTTAATCTTCGCATGCTACATTTAATAGGCGAAATAAAAAGTTTACTTAAGTATGTACATACATGAAACTATAGTCTAGCTAGTTAGCCCTCTTACGTCACAGTATAGCTGAAAGCATCCCATTGCAAGGGACTGAATCTGGGGTCACGGCAGGGCCCCTCCCCGCCAAGTCGAACTAAACAGCCGCACGGCCCGGCCGTACCATCATCCTTTTCTGGAAGCAGTGCACGCCATTTTCGACCCCCCTATAACTTTGTTGTGGATAATACTAGAAGCCTGAATTTTCAGTAACCAAGCCGGCATTGTATAAACACGGTATATTTTTTTCATTAAATGTTGACCCAGTATTTAGTTTAATAATTATAACTAGTCAAAGTTTCTAAATTTTGTCACTCACTCACTCACTGACTGACTGACTGTATGCCCGATCAACAAAACTCTAAGTGCAAGGCCTGAGTGGACGCCCCGCTCAGAGCGGGGCGTGCAGCGTCCATATAAAACAAACGCAATTTATATGGACGCTCGACGCCCCGCTCTGAGCGGGGCGTCCCCTCAGGCCTTACACTTAGGCACTTCTAGCAGACATTTAGTGTTTAGTGTAAATCAAGGAAAAACTAAAATATTTTGCAATTTCGGTCGTTTCTAGATACACACCAACTGCATAAATAAATTGAAATCCCATCATATCAGCCGAAACACGTCCACTGCTGGACATAGGCCTCCTCTAAAGTTGTGTGATTGCCATGTTGCAGAATATTGTTTAGCAAGCTAATAAAGATTAATAAGAATGCCTGAGACCTGTAACAACCCCCATGTAACAATTTATTTCGCCGCGATACGTATAGTAATTACGTAACGTTTTCTTCTCCCACGGCATCGATGGGATTTCCTGATCCCAATTTGATGATAAATATTTTGGCTATATTAAGAGGAATCATTTTTTCTGCGTGTACCGCAGGTTGGCCCCATTTCACTATAGCTTTTTAATCACAGCTTACAGTACTGCAGTGTGACGCAAGACACTTGGCAAGTCAGCGATTAAATTCAAAATCCATAAGTACTACACCTTCAGTGCCAGGAACCCGCTAGGTGGGCGCTGTGCTCGCACGCACTGTCCTATACAAACGGTTTTTGACTTTATCGGCTACGCTACGAGCGTAGCGCTACGAGATTTTTGGCAGCTAATGTGTTGATATTATTGGTATATACGAAAGTAACTCTGTGTCTGTGTGTCTGTAACATTTTCACGCTTAAGGTGGTTCGATTTTCATACATAACGCTTTTGTGATTCGCAGGCCAACGGCGGGATATTTTAAGAAACTTATGTAACAAACTTTCATCAAGTTCTTCTTCTTTCGTCGAGGCATTGAATGGAAAGCCAATTTGTTACATAAGTTTCTAAAAATATCACGCCGTTAGCCTGCGAATGTCAAAAAACGGTTTGTATGGAAATCGAACCACCTTAAACCGCGGAACCGATTCCGATGAAATTTGGTATAGAGATAGTTTGAGAACTTAGGAAGAACAAGGCATAGTTTTATCCCATAAATCGTCCCTTAAGGGGGCTAAATGTGGGATGACAGTTTGAATCGAGTTCCACTCGGGCGAAGTCACGGGCAGAACCTAGTGCTCCAAATATTACTAGTGGTCAAAATGTCAAGAATACTGAAGAACGGTGGTATTCGTCCAATACAATAAAATATATTCGTAGCTTTCCGCTACAGTTTATCTCTTACCACCTTATATAAGTATTGTACCTACAGAGCCGCCGAGAAATTCAAGGAAAACCAACTGCCAAAACCTCAGTAGGTCGCTTGTTCATGACAGACACCGCTCACAAATATTCACGTTTATTCTGCGGTAATTGTTTTTTAAAATTATACAGCTATCTCGATGGTAAACTCGAAATGCGTAAGTTAAGTAAATACGAGAATCTCTACGTCCAAATCATACGATAGAATGGTGTTTTAGAAACAAATTATTTGGACCAACCGGGGCAAATGCGTCGATGGGGTAAATGCGTCTCTTGATGATATCTCCGAACCTGAACATTTTAAAACAATTACAATAGTCTAAACTGAAAACTGGAAACCATACTTTGAACATCGAGGACTGTAATAGTTCTAAAATGTTGCATTTCGAAAATATCTTCAAAAGACGCATTTACCCCATTGACGTATGAACCCTGGTAGGCCTTATTAAGCTGTCAGTAGATATCGAATGTATTATTTTAGTATCAATTACTATGTGTTAATTATATACCTATGCAATATTGTAAAGAGCGAAACGTTTGTAAGTTTATAGCGTTTTACGTTGACAGGACTGATCCAATCAAAAATTATTTCACCTGTATATATAGGACTAGCTGCCCGCATAGTTTAAAAAAAATTGAAATAGAATAAGTGGTTCCGACGATCACCCAAATCATAAAAACTTATAATCTCACAGACTTTCCTCTCTATAATATTAGTACTTATAGAAATATAGATGAACCGTCGGGTTGGGCCGCGTCCGCCTTTATTCTTTGTAATACGGGGGGCAAGCAGATAATATAATTACCAAATTATATATATATATTCCTTACTATTTCCGAGAGCACGACGTGAAATTCGAATATTCCGAACTAGACGAAACATCGTAAATGCTGAAATTTCTTGATGTCTATTTAATTATCTTAACAGCTAGATTACCCTTATAATATTTTATGTGTACAACATTTCTGCGTAATTTCCAAACTTTATATGTCAAATACTCGTAAGATATTAAACATGAATACTCCCCGTGAGTAATACCCGTGTTCCATTTAGTAATTCTGTCTGGCTTTGCCGTAAACGCCTCTCGGCACGCTATCAATCATACACCTTAATGTACTTTTAATGCGTAAAGCCTACAGTTTACGTATTCGCGAGAGGGTTATAAATGGTGAATTGATGGAAAACTAATAAGAATAGGTTATTAAACAAAATTTATCACTTTAACCTTGATCAAGGATTATTGAACTATCAATTAAGCGACGGACATGGCAAATTTGCAAAATATGGTGGATTCAAAAAAATAGGTAGATGGTAAAAGACGTCTTTCATCTACAACATAACGTATTTCATTTATTGCTTAACGAATTTATGTCTAATTTTCGTAACATGATGAAACCAGTGGAATTTGAAGTAAATCTTTAAGAATGTATTTGTTTTAATATGCTGTGGTAAAAACTTAAACGTACTTGATTATATCCGAAGAAAATGGTTTTCTTTCATCATTCTAAATTGTAATTGAAAAGACAATAGACAAAAGATTATTTCGAGTTTAAATATTGTTGTCCATATTAATCAAATATGTCGGTTAATGTTTATTATTGTGAATGACTGTTTTTTGTTTCTTTTTTCGATACGTACATTTCGAATTCTGGAACTTTGATGTTAAATAAAAATAACTCATATTTTGACTTATTATATTGTATTATGATGTAAATTGCAATGTGATTGTATTGATGGATATCTATAACTTCACATTGCTAAAGTACTACCGAATTGTCGCCATAAACCTTACTAATAATTATAGTTTCTACTTCTTCACTAATTGTAATTGCACATACATAATCATTACAATTAATGCGAAGTTGCGTAAATACCACTGTTCAACAGTAAGTAAAACCCACGAGTAGGCAAAACTTACGAGTAGGCAGTGGACTCATGTCCGTCGAAAGTGCAGTGGCACAAATTGATTGATAGGGACGGGGACGTACTTCAATTAATTGATGACCGATTGGATTTAAAATTTCTGGTTTTCGGCGAAAAATGCGGAAAACGGATTGTGATTTACAGTTAATAAAATCATAGTATATTTTGAGGTGTGCAAAAAGAGTAGGTATGTATGTATTTTGTATTGTAATATATCTTGTCTTATGAAAACAGTAATTAAATCTTAATTTAGAAAGTTTTTGTTGAGTCCGTTTGCATTGTTCTTGAGCGTATGTTTTAGTTAGCAAAAGTAGGTAAATGCTCGGGCACTATCTTATACAAATCGACCTAGTATCAAACTAAGAAACATACACCAACAGAACAGTTATAGGTTTTTTAAAGGTTTAGGTTTCTTAACACCGCTATTCCTTTCCGTGTTCCTTGTTCCTGGTACTTACTGAAAGTGTTAAAATGCGTAAAACATATACAATACCTTATTAGAGTTCCAAAAACGGCACGCATAGATGAACTCGCCATCCACATCCGGCCTTCGGTTCTGTACTCGCACGATGGAGACCTTCTTCTTAGCCACGATGTCCCATACAGTCAGGGCTTCTGTCGCCTGCCAACTACCCGCTAAGCAGAAGTTTCTCTGAAATAATATAAACACAGAATATCAACAATGCAGGTCGGTTAACATCATGTTGCATTATTTAAGCAGCAGCTACAACTGTGGCAAGAGGTCTAGGTTTCAAAACAATCAATCAAATAATGATGATTGAAAAGATAGGTGGATTTTGACACTCAAATCTCTGCACAATATTGTAAATTGGTAGTGTAGTGCATTCCGAAAAAAAAGAGAAACAAATCTTGTGCCTTAGTTAGAAATCAAAATTCTAGTACAGGATCATTTTTGCCGTACTACGACAATGCGAAAAGGAAGTGTTATGATTCTAGCAGTTTAAGATTTGTATTAAAGTGTGTTCCACCGTAGTTAACTTTACGCACGGCCACTGGTAACAAAGAATAAAATCTAGCCATAAGCCCAAAACCTTACCAATAATGTGAAATAAGTTTTCCCTGCCAAAGGCCTGGACATGAGAATTTCGCCTCGCCCGTAGGAACGGCTCTCTATTCTATTATTTTACATGGTATTTCGACTAAAATATTACCTGTTATCTTATTAAGTTCCCTTTACAATAGAGGCCTGAGAAACTAAGACAAAAGAATAACAACAAAGGTCAACCTAACTAAAACTTTCCCTCCAAGTCCCCCATTGTACCCAAGTTAGTAGATCTAGTTTGTAAGGTTTCCAAGCTAACGGGCGGGTTACTAATTTCCCAGACGTATCCTATATTGGAAACAACAAGATAATAAAACGTTGTCTACTTAAATTAGGGATAGTCGTGACAGAAGATTACTTCCAAGAAATCCAGAGAGGTGGTACTTTAGTACATAGGTAATAAGAACAACATACGTGTGAGTGTGTGTTGGATGCGTTAATGCATCACCATACCTGGGATAACTCGGGGCACATTCTAGGGATTTTATATCGATAAAAAAGATGTCAATATATAATAATACATGTGCTCATTGAAAATTCTCGATTACTACCTATAAAAAGGTTTTATATCACACCTGATATCACGCGTCATGCAAGATAATAAATGTATGTAATTTCAAACAAAATTACAATTTACTGTCAGTGCTATTCATATGCTAGAGTAAGAATAGGTAATATTACCCAAGAAAAAGTCACGCCCAAGTGAATATTGGCAATGGTTGACTGGTAGAGAATGCTTATGGCATTAAGTCCGCCATACTACTATTTATGTACGTTTAGCAATAAATGAAGATGGAGTAATGTTTAAGAATTAATAAATAACGATATAAAATGATTAGAATAAAACATTTAGTGCCAATGTGAATATACTGACTTAAATATAAAATAAATTCTTCGAAATATACCTTTTTAGAATTTAAGAAGCAGTATACAAAGCGATTTTGTATAAATATATTTAATTTGTAGAACATTTAGATGTTGACAGTAACATCGATATATTAAATTGTCGATAAAATATTTTGCTACGTCACTTAAATAAAGTGCCCCGAGTTATCCCAGGTCCCAGGATGTGCATCACAGTGTGTTTTATACATTTTTATAAGCGCGCGAGGAACCAAACCCGCGTGGTCCGGTTTTTTTTCGCGTTTGGACTTTAACACATTCATTGCCAGGAACCCGCCGAGCGGACGCCTATGCCGTAGTCGCTTCCCGCTACATACGAGGTATAGCTCGAGATCGGCTACGAGACGAGAGCGATTCTTGGCAGTGAATGTGTTAATATATACAGTGGACGCCAAAGATATGTTTATACTTTTTCACCTTAATTGCTTTCACACAGCTAGGTTAAATTTATGAGTCTGTCAAAATGTTCACGAGATTACTATATAGGTTGTGTAAACGATATACGGGACAGAGATCTTGTCATCGAATGAAAAATATTTTCAAAATAAAAGAAGCATCGCAATTTTGTAATAGGATGGGTAGTATAGTTGTACTCGTCTGTGCTGTAACTAATTAGTAATTAATATAAATCAGAATAGGGCGCATAGTCTGTTATTAATAGTTCGTTAAAAATAGAACGGTAGCATGGTTGCAATATTATCACTTATCGTTGTAGATAAGACAGCCGTCACGTTCTGACAAGTATGCGAGTGCGAGAGTGACGGATGTCCGCGTAATCCACGACGATAAGTGATAAAATTGCAACTATGCTATGTAGTCCAGGCAATGAACTGACAACTTGTATGGAAAAAATTACAATTTTGGAAATAATTTATAATAGCTTATTTTTTATGTGTAACGGATATATTATCAATTAAATAGTTACCCAGCGACAAAATCCGACAAAATTTCAGACATCGAAAAAATTATAAGTTAACTGGCGTCTGAAAAGTCAGTAAAAATATTAATAAATGTTTTTGTCTTTATTTTGGTTCATTTACATTTGCTTTATAATATTCAAGATAAATCGTACAAAAAAAGATAATGCATGCTTCATTTAAAGCTACATAAGTACTTCCGGGTGGAAAGTATGTCGGATTCTTGACTAAATCATCTTAGAATAACATTTTCAAATGAAATGAACAAAAAAAACGCTATTATAAATTAATGTTTTTCAAAAGCGTATTTTGCCTGGAGTAATGCACGCAGGTGGTAGTCATTGGTAGATACGAGTACGCCCCTTAAAGAAAACTTCTCTCCCAAACTTACACCAGATAAAAACCAACAAGCATGATAGCGCTCAAAACTGGGGTTGAACATCTCGTTTAAGTATTCAGACAATTCCTCTGGAATAGAAATTAATATAGAACTTTGTCAACTTAGTCTGCAGGGAACCTGTCTGCACACCGCAAAGCTGAAATCGCTTTACAAACTGAAAGTAATGAAAGTACGAAAATAATATTCTTCATCTCAAAGTACGAACTAAGAGCATCAAACTTTATAACGAGCGCCGAGGCACGACTGAACTGTAGATGAAACATTGTAGGGTTGCAACAAATAAAAAAAGTTATACACTATGTTGAATCCCTATTAATAAAGTCAGCATCCTTTAAACATACAATCTTAACACTATCTTCTTTAGATAGATAATGAAAAGTACTATGTTTACTTTATTCGGTTGCTTTATATCTGTGTAAATATCGCTTTGAATACAGAACTAAATCTGCAGAACGGACTTACACATCCCTAATACAAAAACCACTAAGTTCCAGCGAGAGTAAAGGCAAGTTTTAATTAAAAGTGCTTTGTATTAGCTTTACTGGGCACCGCTCAAAATATTAGATAAGCTTAACATATGAGGGGAATAGACTTAGCCAGCAAATTAGTTGTAAAAGTTACAGAAAGTTTACAGTGTACCTACCTATACTTACTAGAGGTACAGTAATATACCCAATATGTTGCACCTACTCGAACAGTTCACAACAACATGCAGTTTTTTTAAGTATAGTTCTTACCTACTTCTCTTTTGAAACTCAATTGATCATGGTATGTAATAGCACAAAGCTGGTTGAAAAACAGAAATATATCAAAAATGTATAGGTACCTACTTATAAATGAAATGTCAATAAACTACATTTAGAAACACTCCCAATCACTTAATAAGGTTTTCTCTAAGACGTTCAAAGTTATGTTACACAAAGGCCGAAGCCAAATTGCTTATTGCCATAAAATATAATTACTATGCCTTTTGCTAAATTAATTTGAGCCTGGTTAAAGAAAAGACAATTTATACTGTCTTTTCTTTAATCTGTTTAGTTAGTTGAGCCTAGTTTGCAAGCTAGACATCAAACAGAACTTGTTTACAAAACTCGCATAAATTTTGAAATGCTATTGTTGCCTGTTAAATATTAAACTAAAAGTTAAACGCCAAATAATTTAATTTAAGAAGTTTTACGAGTAGGTACTTTGCTTCAAGGTACATTGATACACGGGCGTTACAATCAATACATTCTGTATTAATTATCTATGTGACCTCGATGTTAGATTACTAAAATCAATGAAAAGAAAAACGTTGTATACATATCTTGACACTCCTAAATTTTCATCTAATGAGAAGACGGGTTACATAAAAATATAGCACCTAATTAAGTGACAAAATTGGCCAGTTCTTTTAGTAACCGATATGCCATAATTTATTTATTTTATTTATTTATAATAACAATACGTCTATCATTACCAGGGAGCGTACATTTCATGCCGATGACAGGCGTATGACGTCAAGCTACATACAGGATGGAAAAAGTTTGAAAAGGGCAACGGCATAACGAACGTTTATTTATCCGTACCCAATAATGGAAAATGTGATTAATCAATGATTAATCACTGTTATCTAATCATCCTCTTCCGTTTAAGTAGATCTAATATATTGACACTTGAGACGGACATTGAAAGAACTTTATCTGACATTGTCACATCAAAGTTTACTCTTTGTCACAAATAGGAGACATGCGGAAACAACATTTCAGTTAAATTTAATAAGATCAGGAAATTTAATGCTTTGCTAGTGGCCTAGGTCGCCATGGAGGCTATAAAATTATTGTGCCAAATAAATCCATGTTTAGATATAGATAATAAACAAATTTATTGGTCCTGCTGTCAGCAAAGTTTGCCACCAAGCAAGCAACATCAAATTACATTTACAACACAAAGAACATGAGGAACATAAAGAAACACAGTTTGATTTTAACATGGACTTGACCAATTTCATGATAGCATCGATAGATTCGTTGTTGTGGTCTATAAGTAATTAAAAATAAAATAACATATTAGTTACTAAATACGGTTACTAAGTCGTGTCACTTCGTTTTTTGAATCAGCCTGTGTGTTTATATGAATACGTCATTATGACGAAACCGGCATGAAATGTACGCTCCCTGATCATTACAGTTTCCCAATGCGATAGCGTAGCAAATTAATAACACGACAAATATAGGGTACTTACATACTACATCATTCTAAGTCTTGAAATAACATAACACATACAAAGTAACTTTAGTGAATTCATTCAGAGAGCAGTGGAATACATCAACCCTAGTTGCAACTTGATTGAGCGTGCGCAGAGCCCTTGTCCAGGGCGCCGCGCGCAGCAGGCCGGTGCGCGCGCGCGGCACGGCCAGCAGCGGCGGCCGGCGCCGGCGCCACACGTACCGCACAGGCGCGCACAGGCCCACTGTAGCCAGTACCCCAGAGTTACTAACCTTACCGCGTAAAAGTTTGAACATGTAGGACACCAGAGTCAACTCCCTCCTAACCTCTAACTGATTGTACCCTACCATGCCCAACACGAATAACGTAGGGTACATTAATGGGTAAAATGGGTACACACCATAACATTTAAAATATAAAAACCTTATAAATTTATTTTGTATCCGTTCCAACATAAATTGGTACTAAGCTTCGTGCGGGCTCCAGACACTAGAGTTGACCTCCAAGTGGCTTTTTACGAGAGCTTCATACAGTGCACGGATAGCGCTTATGTTGGAAAAACCCTGTGCCTGACGCAAAACAAACCCTAAGTTTCTGTATGCTTTTTTACAAGTCCTAACAATGTGATCTCTGAACGTAAGGTCAGCTGTGAAATGCACGCCCAGATCGCGCACCTCCGTGACACGCTCAATCGGTGTTCCTTCTACCGCGTATCGATGGTGTATCGGATTGCGAGATCGGCTAAAGGATAGCGAGGAGCATTTGGACACGTTAAAGTGAAGCCTATTGTCTATACTCCATTGTACGACCCGATCAATATCACGCTGCAATGCAAGACATCGTCGACATAATAAATCGAAACGGTTCCCAGATTGAGTACTTACAGTAAAATGTAAATTTGGATTACAATACGCTATATATTATTATAAAAGTATTTATTTTAATAACTATTGATTACACAAACATATATAATCATACTTGAAATAAGCATCGCCAGGATGCTCGACCCTTGATGCAAACATACTTTCATATATCTACTCATTTTAAAACGACATGCTAGTATAACATGAAAATTTGTATACACAGTGGGGTCCATCACCATATCTACAACTCGGTTACAATATCTGTGGAGCTCGCTGGAATGTGAAGCCCCTCCCCCTTCTCTTTTACCTATCCGCGCTCGCCCCGCACCGTACCAGAGCGCCGACGTGACGTCATCGCCAGGTCCACAGATATTGTAACCGGGTTATAGGTCAGAAACTAGTTTATACATCAACTACGCTTTGCTCAAGTCCAGAAAGCAGGCATGTATACACACGTTTTCCTGGACTTATAGTATCGCACAGTTTGTTTAAATGCATGGCCGAGGTACTTGAGACATTACTTTTAAAACCAAATTTTCTGTCGGCGCTATAGATATAAGGAGCGGCGAGCTGACGAAGCACCCTTTCCAATAGTCGTAGTGCTATCATATTTGTAAGAGCAATAGGGCGGTAATTGTTTGAGCTAGCGACATTTTTCCTTCTTATCTTGCAAAGTTGCAAATAGGTTTTTCATTCACATCACATAAACTACAGCGAGTAGAACGTTTTTCATACCAACAGAAACAAGTTTTCGACCTAGATATGGCGGATATATAAATTGATTGTGTCAGGGCACCCTGCTCCTCCATTATATTAGATGTGACATATACTTAAACAATACTTAACTATAACTCCGTACAAACAATATTTTAAATTCTTATATTTACAAAAATATAGTTTCTATTTTGGCGTGCGCATGCGTTAAAACGAGAAATAAACTAAGTTTGTAAAGAGAGTTGACTCGAGTCGACCGTGCTGGTGCCTCATAAGGCTAAATATGTACCTATATCATTGAACACAACTTGCTCTATATTCTTTACCTTTAAATCGATACTGTCGCTGCATACGTCGACTCCTTCGAATGTCATCGAGCACCCCACTTGGCATCTCGTATCCCAGAGCTGTAGCAATAATTGTTCATTAATCATGATGATTGGTACATGGAGCGTTAATGAATACAGTAGTAATATTCTCATCTAGGGCGGTAAAACAAAGAATGCCTCATATTGCAGGTAGGTACGCCACATAATTTCGAAGAGCCATTTGTCCAAAAGCATTTTTATTTCGAACTAGCTTTACACCGTCGGCGTGGAACTCGTTATCGTAGCTCCATACAAACTTTCACCCCCCATTTCACCCCCTTAGGGAAAGATTTCCGGGATGTCCTTCCTCGGTACTTAATCTATCTCTATACCAAATCTCATCTAAATCGGTTCAGCGGTTTAAGCGTCGTGTTATGGGTCATTACAATTGTCTCAATGAGTAATTAATTGAGGTCTTGTCTCAAAAATGTAACTGCACGTCTGTGATGCTATTGATACGGTTACAAGAAGACCGTCTGTTACATCCATTATTTAAATATTTCAGCAATAACTCGAAATCCTTTCCTTTCCTCGAGATTCTTTTAGAGCGATTATTTCGGAATATATTCACTAAATCAAATAAAAGCTAAGAGGCCTTATATTTATTTTTTGACTTGCAGCTACATGGTATAATTTGATTACACAACTATATAGCGGCTAACAAAATACACGTATATTCCATTAATTTAAATACATCTCATGTTTTTAGGGTTCCGTAGCCAAATGGCAAAAAACGGAACCCTTATGGATTCGTCATGTCTCTCTGTCTGTCTTTCCGTCCGTATGTCACAGGCATTTCACTCGAAAACTATAATGTGTATTTGAATAAAATTTTAAGAATAGGTGTATTTTGTTAGCCGCTACATAGTTTTGTAATTAAACTACAAAAAAAAAAATTAAGGGGTGCACTCCATACATAAAACTGAAAGTCAAAATTGTTTTTTTCATTGCAAGCCCACATGTGGCACATAAATCGATAGGCCTTTCAAAATAAAAATAAGGTTTCTAAGCATTTTTTTTGATTAAGTGAATAGAGTCGGAGATAATCGCCCCGAATCAATTTTACGATACGGTATAGTACTTTGGGGAAATTCAGTACAAAACTCAATCCAAAGTATTTTTAAAGCGCAAAAAAAATGTGTGAGAGCAATATGCAATATTAAACGAATTGATTCATGTAAACCCCATTTTAAAACACTAGGCATACTGACTTTAACAAGCCTATACATTTTTGAAGTGTCAGTCTTTGTTCAATCAAATCCGGTCCTACTTCCACTAAAAAGCTCCTGCGCAAGCGGGAGACCGATTAGGCATAGATATAAAATAAATGTGGTCCCTGGCAAAACTGTATTACTAAGAAAAAGCATATTGGGAATGGCAACCAAAATTTATAACTTCTTACCAGATGGTCTTAAATGTCAAGATCTTCAAATATTTAAGAAGGACCTGAAAAACAAACTGGTCGAAAGAGCTTATTACACGCTAGATGAATTTGCTATGATGTAACTATTTATTATTGTAATTGTTTACCTATTTTATTTTATTTTTGTACGCCGCAAGGCAGAACATAGAGGACTCCCAATCTACATAGTTTAAGATCTGCAATGTACCTATGTTTCACAAAAAAAAATACTTACTTACTTACTTAAGAAAGTTACTAAAATTGTGTCCCCCCCCTCTAATTTTTGAACCGTGTATTTTTAAAATATGAAAAAATCATGGACATGCTTGTTAAATTCTTTCAACGAAAATTATATTGAACAAGATGGTTTAAAGGTTTTCGAGGTATTTCTAAAAAACTGCCTTACTTAAAGAAAAAGACGTACGTGCCATAAGATTTCAGTAACGATACGATCTTTTTAATAGGCACGGAACCCTTCGGTGTGTGTGGTCCGACACGCACTTGGCCGCTTTTTGTGTAAAATGCCTGTGACATGACGGACTGATACCCATAACGCTATAAGGGTTCCGTTTTTGCCATTTTGGTAAAGAGGAAGGTGTGCAAAATAAAGTACTTGTATAATGTCTGTCAATGAATATTCGGGAAATACCTTATGGGCAATATTGTTTGCTTACCTTTTCAGGCCACATTATTTTACTTCGACTTCATATATTCTATTCTAGGTACAATATTCCTGCTCAACTTGCGTTGGAACTACAAACATGGTATCCACAAAAGCATTGCGGGAATCCAGTATATTTCATAACGCTCAAAGCAAACGGGATACAATTCTTTGTAGAGACGCTCACAACGGTGAAAAGGAGCGCTTAATAAATAATTTGAGCAGTTAACCGCCGACGAGCGGAATATTTTAATCTCAGAGATGCTTTGAGCTGGCAGAACGGTGTAGGAATAGGGCTGTCTAATATAATTATAATAAATGCTTATACGATATGAACAGAGACCAAATATAATGAAAAAATATACCATCATCTCCCGAAGCCCAGCCCATGACAGGACTCGAAACTGTGCCCTCTGTATTGCGGGTACAGTATTTAATCAAATAATTTGTATCGTTAAGAGGTGTAAATCCGCATACATTGCAATGTCACCTTATGTTAAAGCGACACAGTACCAAGATGTTCTGACCCCGTATTATGGTCGGCCTTATTACAAGATAGAGCGTCCGTCACTGGCTGCCACCGTTCGATAGAACGAGACGACGACGCTCCTATATTCACTTATCCCGTGATAAGGCCGACCGTGATACGGGGTCAGCTCCTTGTAAGACCGACCTTAAGTGCCATAAGCTACCGCTTTAGCCTAGTTGGTAGTGACCCTGCCTATGAAGCAAGCGGTCCTGGGTTCGAAACCCGGTAAGGGCATTTATTTGTGTGATGAGCATGAATTATTGTTCCTGAGTCATGGATGTTTTTTATGTATTTAAGTATTTATTTATCTATATAAGTAGGTATGTTTATCGTCGTCTAGTACCCATAGTACAAGCTTTGCTTAGTTTGGGACTAGGTCGATTGGTGTAAGATTGTCCGCAAATATTTATTTTATCGTGCCCCCGCCAAGTCGAGCAAAACAGCGACACGGCCGTACCATCCTTTTCTCGAAGCAGTTCAGGCCATTTTCGACCCCCCTATAACTTCGTTGTGAATAAAACTAGAAGCCTGCATTTTCATTAACCAAGCACGCATTGTATAAACACGATATATTTAAAATTTCATTAAATTTGAACCAGTGGTTTAAGATTTATAACTTGTCAAAGTTTCTTAATTTTTTCACTCACTGACTGACTGACTCACCGATCATCAAAAGTCTAAGGCACTTTTAGCGGACATAGAAGCTTCAAATTCAGAATACAATTAGTGTTTAGTGTATAAATCAAGGGAACACTAAAAAAAATGCAATTTAAGTCCAGTTTTCTACATACGCCAACTGCATAAATAACTTTATAATCGCATATAAACATATTGGATTACAAAGTTATATTTGCAGTGAATGGGGCAAAACATTAACTGCATAAATAACTTTGTAATCCCATATAAACATATAGGATTACATATAACCATAAAGTTATAATTGCAGTGAATGGGCAAAATAATAAAAATCAAGAAAAACCTACAAAAAGAAGTGAGATCCCATAAAAAACATTCCATGTAAAAAAGATGCCAAGTCTCGAAACTCTTCCACCGTAAAAAGTTTTGAGATATTTCGTAGTACCAAGTCTCAGGCATTCTTATTATTTTTTATTAGCTAGCTAAATAAAATTTTGTGAATGGCAATCACACAATAGTTACTACATAGTTTTAGGTATGCAAAAATCCATATAAATGCAGTAAAGTTGTGTGCTTGCCAAGTTGCAGAATATTATTTAGCTAGCAAATAAATAATAATAAGAATGCCCGAGACTTGGCCTCTTTTTTACATGGAATGTTTTTTAAGAGATTTATATTTATTTGAACGCCTCGCCATCCTCGTAGCGTTATTCCCGGTTGTGCTCTAAAGGAGCCCGGGGTCCGCTTTAGCAATGTACTCCTAATAGTGGGGCAGACTGCTCGAACAAATTGTCGTAAATGTGGACACGCTGGACCAAAGCACCATTTTTTTTCAGGCATTTGTTAGGTCCATAGCTTTGAGTTTTTGATAGGAACCGACTCCTCCGTCAGCCATATTTATTTTTCATGCGGCCATTTTGAATTATAGTTAATTATTAATATCTCGAGTTCTAAGTCACTCAGAATCACAAACTTAGTGTCAAATAAACATATTGTTTATGCTAAGTATATGCTGAACCGCATACTTATATACCACTGCATATACATGTAAAACATCTTCGTTCTTAGAGTCTGTTTAAGTTATGTTAAAAAAACAATTAAGTAGTAACGTTACAATATTTCTATTACTTGTTATTATAGAGGCTATATAGTAGGTAATACATAATCTGCGGAACTTTGAAGTGTCTTACATACTCGTATTACGGTTCTAGAGATATACCGATTGTTATGGGTGGGCAAAAAACGCCATAAAATTACGTTTCATGTATGAGAGCACTGTTTAATTTTTAATTTATTTTTATTTTTATGAATGTATGTTAAAGCAGCAATAGAAAAACAATTTTTGTGAAAATTTTAACAGTCTAGCTATTGCTAATACGCAGGCAGCCGGATGGACAGCGGAAGCTTAGCTTAAACTCGACTCTAAAAAATATCTAGTTGAATTCCTTGACCCCAAATATGTATATTTAGACAGTAAATTTGTGATTCTACGTTATTTAGAACTCGAGATATTAATGATATATGAGTAATACAAAATTGCCGCCATAAAATTAAAGATGGCCGACGGAGGAGTTGGTTCCTATCCAAAACTTAACCCTTAAATGCATAGTGTTGCCAAATGTCTACAAAATACAAAGCATTACTTATACGTAAAGCATTAAAAAATGGATTTTATTATTTAGTTTTCCTAGATCATACATCCAATTAATTAAACAAAAACAAGGTTAAAGCTATGGACCTAACAAGTACCTGAAAAAAAATGGTGCTTATGTCCAACGTGTCCACATTATCTCACCTGAATATAAGATTAGGCACTAGTTTTACGAAAGCAACTGCCATCATAACTCATAACTTCCGACCCCGAGCGAAAACTATGTATACCTTATTGGGACAAGACCGATCCTCGTGATGTTTTTCTTCACCACTGCCACCAAATGCCACTTTTAAATATCAAATGATATTCCGTACGTAAGTTTTTTGAAAAATCCCAGTGGTACGAGCCGGGGATCGAACCCGCGACCTCCAGATTGACGTGGAAACAACCAGCCAAGTGCGTGTCGAACCACGCGCAGTGTAAGGTTCCGTAGTTGCCTGTCTGTCTTAGTTACATCGACGTGCGGTGCGGTTGCGTCGGCCGAATTTGTACGAAAATTGGCCTTTCCAAGTACACATTAAGGTGGTCGACTATCAATCGGTAACTATTTTATTGCACTGTTTTGTCGGCGTGATTGATTTATATACCCATGCCGAATTACATTTTTCTAGTAGTAATGGTTACCGAGCTAAGCCGAAGACGGGCGGACAGACAGACGGACAGACGGGCGGACAGACGGACATGGCGAAATTATAAGGGTTCCTTGTTGACTACGGAACCCTAAAAAGGGCTAGGCTACAGTGCCTTCTCGAACGCCTAAATCGAGCAATAGGGGTGTAGGCACTAAATAAAATAATCAATAATGACATATTTTCTCGAAAAAGGATTAAAAATATAGTCAAATGAAGAAAAAAACAACTAATCACGAAGTTATAAGTGTCCAAAGTTTTAAGAAAAAAGAAAAAGTTCTGTCCCTTTTTCGCAAAACGCAACTTCATATGAAACGATGACTCTGGAAGATTGTGACGTCACTAGAAGACGGCAACGTGCCGTGCCCAATCGTGTTCGGCGCCGCCGTCGATGCGGCCCCCGGCAGCATCCCGTAACGTGACGTCACACACTGTTTGCGTTTTCTCTCTAACAAGCAATATTAAAACGGTTGTAGCTTCGTAATTCTTTGAGATATCTAAATGGGATTTTCGTCCCTAGGCATATTTTTTTACCTTCTTTCTTTTGGAGTAATAATAATTTTCGGGTCTAAACCCCTTATCCTGACGGCAGTATTAGACGTATTTGTTTACGTGCAGTCAAGGGTCAAAATATGGGTAACATCCTCTTAGCGTTATTCCCGGTTGTGCCCCTAAGGAGCCCGGGGTCTATGCTTTGACACCTAATCCCATGATTCGGCATAAGCACTAGGTAGTTTTACGAAAACTAGACCTTATTGGGGGATTAGACTGGAAAAGCTTACGCATGCCTGAACCACTAGGCTACCCTAGCTTTTTAGACCGATGCAGGATGATTGCTACTTGAAATTGTTGTATTACAAAACCGAAAAAGTTTTACGCATGTTCTAAGCGCCTAAACCGTCTCAGGAAACCTGATCCGACCGTTGCGTTGTTGCTAGAACCTCAGAATAACAGAACTTAATAGTAAGCTAGAACAGATGAAGGACTGTGAATACCACAACAATAGGCACTAACTACACTGCCCATATGTCTCAATCAGTCATCATGTACGATTGTCGGTATCTAGTTAGTTGCTTTGTTGACGCAATATGACTTTGACGTTATTGTAATAGAAACAATGGCTAGAATCGAATACAACACGCAGTAATTTATTGCAAGATACTTTTTAGGCCGCGTTTATAATATAGCGTTGTGTGACGCCGGCTTTCAAGCGAATACATAAAGTATGACATATAGGCGGCTAACTTTTATACTTACTTTACAGCCGGGCGTATAAACAGTTCTACGAGTGATCATTATTATCATAGCCATCGTCATCATCCTCCTAGCGTTATTCCCGGTTGTACCCTAGAGGAGCCTGGGGTGATATAACAGGTTAAAACAGTCCTATAGGTAAGGCGCGTGCGTCGCGGAGCCCAACGCACTGCTTATAGAACATCTATTAACGCAGCCTGAACCCTAAAGACCATTTACTCAATCACAATGTGTCTGTTACTGCAGTCCTGTGGTTCAATTTTTTCCAGTCTAAATAGACCTTTACTCAAATAACCGCAGCTACGACAGGCTTCTACCGAAATGTACGTTTTTATAACCATTTTTTCAGTTCTTTAATTTTGCAAAAGGTTTTAAAAAGGTTAAGCGGCACAGTTTGATATCTCCGCAACAAAATAACATTTCTGGTATTTAAGTATACACATTTAATTTATAAAAGGCTTATTTGTACTTCGTAACACTTTGCGGGTAAATTAAAAGAGAATTTCGTTTACCGTAGTTTTATAATGGTCGCTAAATTTGTTCTCCTCCTTTGTGCAATGTTGGTGGGAATGGTTTGTTTAAATAATGTAAATCGTAATTAATTGGCAACTGCAAATCTATTTAAATTACCTTTTTTAAACCAAGCCGCGTTTAGGGCCTTATCATACTGGCGATTTGCGAGCGTGTTGTGAGCGCGCTCACAACACGCTATCGCGGCGCTCGAGCACCGCGATTGCTCAACGAGCTCGCCGCGTCGGCATCGCCGCGACACCGTAACGTGATCGCCGCGGGTGTGCAAGGAGCCACGGCGTTCAATCAGCGTTTTGAATAGTCACACAAACCACCACGATCATAGCGTCTACGTCGCGGTTGGGCAGCGAGCTCACCGCGAGCTTGCAGTCGCCTCGGTTGCGCCGAGAGCTCGCCGCGAGCTTGCTGCGACCTCGCTGCGAGCACGCTCACTAATCGTTTCGCTTATAAACCGCTCGGAAATCGCAAGTCTGATAGCACCTTTCGCTGGCAGAATGTAGCGAAACACAAGGCGCGACGTATTAGGGCGCATTTTCATTCGTCAAACGCCCGCATGCGGGGTGCAGTTTCCAAGATGCAACCCACATAATAGATACTGGCGCTATTGCTACCATTTTCCCTGGTCGATTCACTGTATTTAAAGTGCGGGATATTTCTAAAACGCATGCCATAGCGCCCGTATGCCCGTTATGACAGGTCGCTGGGAGTTCTCTTGGATATATATTCAAGCGCATGCGCTCTCCCTTCCGAACTACCCTCTTGCACTCTACTACCTGATCTCATAGATTACACTGGTTTTTATACGGCATTTCTGTATAAATATCGGTATCATCATCATCATCATCATCATATCAGCCGAAAGACGTCCACTGCTGGACATAGGCCTCCCCCAAAGAGTGCCAAAGTGACCGGTCCTGCGCCACCCGCATCCAGCGGACTCCAGCAACCTTTACCAGGTCATCATTGTTGGTGTATTTTGTTGGTATATACGCCGGTAAAACGACTGTATTATCGACTGATGGTGATCACTTTCATTAGTCGTTATCCTGTACGCAACTATTGAAGTAAACTTTAAGCGACTATTAAAGCGAGCGGCAGGCGGCGCCCTACGCAGTGAAAAGTAGCCCTTATAGACATAATATAAGTTAATGAACAGGGCCTCAACTCGGTTTTCTATTTATCCTTCACTAAGTATCACCCCACTAATAAATCCACGGTTAAACTCACGTAATAAATATCACGACAGGTGAAATGTTTGGAACCCTTCGGGAGTTCTTTCAGGAGTTATACGTGAGTTTAACCGTGGATTTATTAGTAGTATCTTAGGCATATGTCACGAAAGTTTAAGGTGAGGCCTCTTGAGGAAATTATCACAAAGGTGTAAAATGGGGCTTCGAATTTCCTACTTTATTACGCGAAAACTACATAAAATGTGACAGTTTCTTCTTTAAATTATATTTGAAGATATTTGCTACAATAGGCATGATGCCTCATGTTCAAATTGATAACGTAGTGATGCTAAATGGATAGTAAACCATCAAATTATCGTAATAAAGTATAAATTATAAAATATCATTCAAATCATAAAAAAATATGAACCTTGAAAGTTTAGAAAAAATATGCATTTTTTTTTACTGTCCGAGAGTAAATTAAAAGCTACCAATAGAATTCTTACGCTTTTCTAGAAACAAAATTGTATTACAACTATGTACTTAAACGCAATATTTCGCGACCGAAACAACAATTTACCTGATTTTCCATACTACGATTAGTACAAATATACAAATGTGACGTCACACTTGTATATTAGACACACAGTATGAAGCGTTTCGCGCTGCCGCCAGCGAGGTCAATCTTTATCTCAAATGTTTAGGTATTTATGTTCTTTAATTGTAGTTTCTCCCATAAAAACATTTGTTCCTCTCCAAAAACTGGTTCGAATGACGTCACGAAAAAATCTTAGTCATCATCCCTATTATATGAGGCCCAAAACACGATTTGATTCATTTGCCTCGATAGATTAGGATGGCAAAGTTAGCTCTGATTTTGCGTTTTTTGGTAGCCCGAGTAGACTAAAAACCTGAACCATTTTTTTGCTATTAAATTTTCAGGATTTATCTTTGTATCCCTTTGTTCCTAATTATATGTGTGACAAGCAAGTGGGCTCCTTTTATTTTTAATATACATAAATAGTAGAATTAAGCACATAAATACAAAATCACGCGCAAATCGGGCACGCATAAGTCACTTCCTTTAAATTTTAGTTGGCAGATGGCCATAAGGCCTCGTATTGGAAGGACGTCTGTCGTGATTTTTTCGTTTTGACAATTGTATAATTCGCTAATTTAATACCAGCAATCTAAAAATAATACGTTTTTAGGGAAAATTCATAGGGTGTTATGTGGATAGTTAAACGTTCAAAATAGATTTTCTGTTATTTGGGCTACTATAATACCTAATATTACTTTCAAACCCTACCATTACAACCCAATTTTTCATATTTTTCCTCTTAGAGCTCGTTCTTAATCAAATAAGTTCGAATACGTTTAATTAGTATGTGGACTATTTTTTAATCACACAGGGCACATTGTCTTAAATATACGGTGTACGTGGGTGTACACTATCGGCTGCATTAATGCATGGACACCTTACGGTCTAGTTATTGCATCGTTTGACATCTACAGCTGATATGGTTGCATGTCGTGCGCACAAAATAAACTAGATGGCGCTGCTGGCTAAAATCTTTAGATATAGACGAATATAAGTAAATTCACTAACTCCTGTAATCACCAAAAAAATATCTTGTGACGCGAGTACAATTATTAACAAGTTTAGCAAGGGTTAACATACTGTACTGTAGCTCGTTTATCAAAGGTATAAAATATTTCACAGTTGAAATACTTACAAGCATACACTATAAAGCACACATATACTTACCCTTGATAAACCATTGACCAGTGTCAACAACAAGATTGGATGGCCTTGTGGATAAGCCCATTAAGTGCAAATGACATTGTGCTGACTGCCTTTTTTGTTTTTTTATCATTTCTGTTTTTTACACTATTTTACACAGCCAAAAGTAGTTTTTTTATATAAATAACAGTCATTAAATACAATTAAATAATTCAAACAACTTTTTATTTTAAAATATATTTATTCAGTAGGAAACTGCAACACTGTTAACAGAAGTTTTTGTTATAGTATTAGTGAATTAGCCACATTCTAACATGTTATCGAGGTTATAGCTTAAGTTTCATTTCCGAAAATCGGAAAAAGATTGAAGATTTACCCCAATAAAAATAATACCTATTGACAATTTTATTAATAATTTCAGACCGGGTTATGATAACATATATCAGGCGAATGCATTCTGGTGTTTATTGCCAAATCTATGAGTGAGCTATGAAATAAGTAAATAAACCCGCCATTTGTGTTAATGACATTTAAAATAATTAATAAATACGGGACAATCTCACAGTTCACTAAGGCTTTTATTATTGATACCAGACGACCATAATTTCATAGATTATAATGGTAGGCTTCCACGGTTATCTATGTCACTCGATCTCGTTAAATAACAAAATGATTATGTTGTTTAATAATAATTCTCCTTAACTTTAACACGTCTATTACTAATAGTATCTATAGGGATGAAAAAGCATGATGAAAACAATATTCTACTTATAGTTTACTTTCGTCATTTGTTTATATATAACCCGGTCTGTCCTTCTTCAAACCCTACATGTTCACAGTTAGGTATACCACCAGATTCCATGTTAGGCACTACGTGATCACTGAACGTGAACTTATATGTCCTTGTGAATAGATTTAAACACTTCTCACTTCTCATCACTAAAAATTACATTTAGTCCAGTGTCCAAATTGCATTGCAGTTTCCAATTGCTGTTTTATGTGCTTCTCTGTAAGCAAGGGTTTAACAGCATCCCCATGATAGTATAAACCCTCCTCGTTTTGGAGACACGACGAACAGTCCACACTTGTGTGCAATAAATCAACGAAATAACTTGTCGATTCAAAATCATTTTCTTTGTAGTCACAGACCACTTAACCTATAGACCCCGCTTACTAAGGCGCCCGCGTGAGCCAAGCTTAAGCATAAAAAGCACCAAGCAGCTACCACGCCCCCAAACATTATTTTAGTACGCGGTCGACCGTTCACGAAGTAACATGCAATATTCAACTGCTTTCTTGGCTATAAAGTATACAAAATATGCCTTATTATATGGTGAAACTGTGTGGAAAGTGTAGCATGACATCTAGTCGTCAAAAGGATGAGATTTCATTTCACAGGTAAGCAGGTTTTTTCTTTTTACAACGAAAAAACAATAATCATTTAAAATTTCAATTTATAAATTAAAAGTTTCTTAACGTGGCGACGCGTTGATGTCTTTCAACGGCTGTCTTTTTCTTTCGCTTACAGTTTTGTGTAATTCCGTCTTTGTCGCACCATTGCAGTGTCTTAATTAGTGATGTGACTGATCGATTACTTACGTCACCGATATCCGTAAAACAATATTGAAGTGTTAATACCTAGCGTACAGAACGAACTTGTATTATTGAAATAAATACTACTAATACTGTATATATTTATGAGAGGTTTATTGTATTTGTAAATAATCGTTTGTTTTGTTTTTTAGTATATTGTTTTACAAAACTCTAATAGTGATATTTATTTCTATACATGCATTGAAGATGTTTAAAAGAAAACAGTTTAAAAAAAAAGCAAGAGGTCCTGGGTTCGAATCCCGGCAAGGGCATTTATTTGTGTGATGAGCACGAATATTTGTTCCTGAGTCATGGATGTTTTCTATGTATTTAAGTATGTATTCATCTATATACTCGTAAGTATGTTTGTCGTCGTCTAGTACCCATAGTACAAGCTTTGCTTAGTTTGGGACTAGGTCAATAAATAATAAATAAATTTCTTTATTCACGGACCAACTTGGATCAATCAGTGTTAGTAATACTTATTGGTAATCTTATACTACGGTTAGTAACAGCAGATTTAATTATATTATATTATTAACATTATTATCACCTAATAATACAAATATTATAAATTATAAATATTATTAAATTATAATTTATAGTATTTATATATTTCTACGCACATGAATGAGGCAGCAGTTGTTCAAATAAGTGCCGTCCACCCTGTCTGCAATCATGGTCAGGATGCTGTTGGAGCTAGCCCGGACTCTGCGCACCAGGGAGGTTGCTCGCTTGCGCATAGTGGTGTAGAAGCAGTCTACCCGCGCTTCCGCGAACATCCCTGACGCGCTACAGAACCTAGGCAGCCCCATCAGCATCCTGTACGCGTTATTATATTGAACGCGCAGAGCGCTGTACCGTTTACGTGTATAGTCTGCCCACAGACTGCTGGTGTAGAAGCACGTACAATAAGATCTAAAAAGAGTGAGCTTTACCTCCCTCGAGCAGTGAGCAAATCTGCGGGCTATCATATTCGCTCTGACGGACAACGCTCTGCGCTCGCGCTCAATGTCGTCGTCGTCCTTTAGGTCCGCTGCCACCACATGACCTAGATATTTAAATTTATCGACAACGTTTAGAGAATGGCCATGCAGTTTAACAGGAGGAAACAGCGGTGGGCATTTACCCTTAGCCCTAAAGACGACACACTCACTCTTTTTAAAATTATAAATAAGCCCATGGCTCGCTGCGTATCGCTCGCAAATGGAGATAAGCTTGGAAAGCCCACACGCTGAGGCGCTCAGCAACACCATGTCGTCAGCGTAGCTTAAGTTATTAACGCTTACTCCATCTATATGGCAACCGACACGAGTGTTACTGAGCTCCTCTATGAGCGCATTCACATAAAGATTGAATAGCTTAGGCGAGGTCAACCCGCCCTGCCTCACTCCGCACTCAAGTCCATATGGCTGTGAGTATGTATCCGCCCATCTGACTACATTTACCTGGTTATGGTACCAATATTTAAAAATACTACTAACCTCAGCCGGCATTTCCAAACTATCTAGCTTTTGCCACAAGATGTCATAATTAACCAGGTCAAATGCTTTAGACAGGTCTAGAAAACACGCATAAATGGCCGTTCGTCTGTCCGTATAGTACTTAACTGTCTGCTTTAGCGCCAAAATAGCACTTTCGGTCGAAAGACCTGGTTTAAAACCAAACTGATTATCGTGTAAATTTAAGCATTTGTCTAATTGTCGGTTCAGCAGACAGTCAAGCACTTTAGCGACTATTGTAGCGAGGGAAATAGGCCTATAGTTGCATTTATCACTGACGTCACCAGTTTTATTTTTCACAGTTGGGACCACTATAGTTTTCATCAAGTCTGCAGGCAAGTATGAGTGTTGTACACAAAAAGTATACAACATCGCAAGCACTCTATTTAGATGATGACCAGCATGATGCAGATGCTCCACACTGAGGCCGTCGTGACCGGGGGACTTCCCTCGCGTTATCGAATTTATAGCGTTTTTGACATCTTTAGCTGTAACCCGAGTACATATCTCCCGCCCAACCAAGCCGCAGTCCGCAGCATCCGCCGCCCGCGATGGTCCCAAAGGTGACTTGACCGTAAAATGATCTCTAAATAGCTCTGCTATAGACCCAATGTCGCCCACTCCATCGACGCTCACGGGCAGGCTTGATTTACCGTTAAGCCGATTCGTAGACTTCCAAAACTGGCGAAAATCTCGTTTAGAATGATGTTTCGCAATGATGTCCAATTTTAACTGCTCTTCGTGCTTCTGACACCATTTTAAACGAGACTTGAACACCTTTCGACTTTCACACATATCGTCGTAAATATGGCCCGACATAGATTCCCCATACCATCTCCACAGCTTAAACTTAAATTTAGCATCTTTGTGTGCGTGGCTTACATGTTGGTTCCACCCAATTACAGGCTTTTTTCTCTTAGACGATTTTTTATTAAAATTATAATTATAACTGAGAGTTGCAGCGTCGCTTAGAGAATTAATAATATCATTATACATTTTGTTAATTATAATTTTATGATTTGGATTGCTACATTTATAGCCACTGCAATCACGAAAAGAGTCTGGAAAATCAATAAGCCTTAATCTTTTGTTACATTCTTCCATATATATATTAATTTGATCCGGGTTCCTTTCACCCCACACTATTTTATTAGCTAATTTATTATTATTATGACACGTACGCTTAGGTTTAACTATATTAAAATCAAATTCTATTACTAAAGGGAAGTGGTCTGACCACATTACATCATGTTTTATGTAAACATCGAAAATTGAAGGCGCGGCTGATTTAGTAACCACACAGTGGTCTAACCATCTTTTCGAACCATGCGCTTCGCTTATAAACGTATAAGCCCCGGACTGTTCGCCCAATTTATCGATATCCGCGCACGTCCAATCTTGATCGGCACAAAAATTTAGTAGTTCGTTATAAAACCGTTCGCCCGGATGCGCGTTAAAGTCGCCGAGTATGTAAACCGATTCAACGGTGCTATTGTCCACGATAGCACTTACCGTAGCGAGGCAGTCTGTAAATTCCGTCAAGTTCTCAGCCTTATCCGTCGGCATATACACGTTTAACACCAAGAATGACCTTTGACCTATAGTTATCTTAACACCACACACTCGCGGATTAACACACTCCACCACGGTTACATTTTGAAACACGGCTTTATTCCAAAGTAATGCGACGCCCCCAAATGGTCGACCCAGGATCATGCCAGCTGCTGCATCCATTGCCGACGTCGCCGTATATCCGAAGGAATCGTCAATGTTACTCAGGAACTGGATATCCCATGGCGCTAGCCAGGTTTCTTGTAGACCAATGATGTCACACGACCGACACAATCGCCGTACACTGTCAATTGAGCGTTTTACACTCTTACAATTGAAACTAATTATTTTATAGATACTTTTATCCATTTACTTGTCTGTTATTAATGCCGCTAGGGCTCCTAGGCCCTTTCGTGTCTCCGTATTTAAAGTGTACAAATTTCCGAAATATTACGCCATGGGGCCATAATGATTCGTTTAAAAATAAATCTAGTTTATTTTTTGCCACTAAGAACTTATAAGCGCAGTGTCCTTTTTCCTTATATATCGAAAGTTTTTGGAGCTTAATATTCTCTCCGGTCTTATCGTACACATACTCCTCTATATTTTTCTCAGTCGTTTCCTTATGTACTCTGGTTATAAACATAAGAACCTTCGGGTCAGCCGCTCGAAACTTTCCATCACTAACATTTGCACAACCTTTTCTGCCTAGAAAACGACCGCTGGGTTTAGTTTTGGACCCCCCTGCTATGTTCCATACGCCCTCCTTTTTAGCAATATCTGCAAAAGATTTACGCTCGGATAACATTTGTTTATCTCCGCTCGCTCCACTATCAAGTTGTGTAAGATTGTCCCTTAAAATTTATTTATTATTTTAAAATGGAAAAGTCGCGGATTCAAAAACCAATTTTGAATAATAATTAATAATAAGTTGTTTTTTTTCTAGTAATAAAGGTGCAACAGATGATGCGATGATATTTTTAACGTTTTTCAGATTTCCAAAATGTTCTACACAAAACCAAATTTGGATAGACGCCACAAAACAGTCACAAAAATGGATTCCTGCTACAAGCAGCGTAATTTGTTCGCGGCACTTCAAACCAGTGTTTCAAATACACGAATAACAACAGACGCTTGTTGTTCAAATCCGAAACCAATAAAATATGATATTCTCTTTAATGTTAAATTTCATTCCAATTAAAAATATTTACATTTATATTCTGTAGTATTATTTTCGAGTGTGTCTCATCACTAACCAAAATGGTGCGCGTCACGTGTCAATCGTGTGATTGCTCGTTGACCTTGAGCTAGCCAATCACAGTTCACTTGTCGCCCCCCGCGCCCCGCCAATTTGGCATAATGAGATACTAGACAAAGTTGTATAAAGTGGAGTCTATAGGTTAAGTGGTCTGTGTTTGTAGTCCATTACCATGGCTGGTGGCCGTTCTTTGTCGGTGTAGCAGAGACGTTTCCTTTTGCTCAACCTTTTTTAGCTGTAACGATATTATTTGTAAATAAATCATCAGAAAAATGTATGATAGTTTAGTAGTAGTTAGTAGATAATTATATCATAAACGTGTAAAAATAACTACTTACGTTTAGATCAGTTTCTGTAGCTTCGTTATATATCGCAATATATATCGCAAATATTTGTGACCTTTTAACTAGATCAATATTACATCGAAAACTAGTTTTAATATTCATGATATCCAGAAAAAAATATGAACAGAGCTGAAGTGGCCTACGAACGAACATGTAACATCTTTGTGATAAAAACGAATAAGTATGGTAGTTTTGAATCATTGGTCTACCCTCATCGATTATTATACTAATCGTAGTCGTAATGGATTAATATCTGAGCAGCAAAATAAACTTATGATGAATATCAACTGCCTAGTCAATTGAACCGATGGTCGAGTGGCTAACAAGGCAAGTAACTGTCGACCTAGCTTGAGAATCGCGGGTTCAAATCTCGCACCCAACCAAAAAAAATGTTGGGGAAGAAGTGTTTTTGGAATTGTTTGAATATTCACTGGTAGTGAATCGGAAACATCGCAAGAAAAATAAATGCACAAAGGTAGCACATAAATAGAAAACACATTCCAAATTGCGTCATAATACCGCCATTATCGATCGATAATGCGTTGGCAAGATTACTTGACAATATAATATAGAAAAATAATAACCCAAGAAAATATAATTATATCCGAGACCAGGAATTAGTTTTTGTGTCCATCTGTGTGAACAACGCCATCTAGTGAAACCTTGCTGATCCTCTGAGGTTTACGTTTACATCTATAATTATATTACATCGTCGTGCACATAGATGGCGTTAGCGAGCGTGTTTCAGGGGAAACAGTTTGCGATTTGGCCATGCACTTATGCTGTTTAGTGTACGTGTGTGTATTTGTCATAACATCTGACACATAGGTAGGTTTGACATTTGTCATTTATGATGTCTTAGACACTATTGATTTTGCAAGTGCATTTGAATAAATAAAATAATAATCGCGATTATGATAATATATTGCGATCCCGCCGTAATAATGAAGCCGTCCAATGAAATTGTCGTGTTTTCTTCCTCAAAAATCAGCAGTGCCAACGAATTGAATATTGTGGAAATACATTGTCAGAATATTTATAATATCAACTCGGAATCTGCAAGCATGAGGCAAATTGTGTTATTGTGATCAATTCAAGACGAAATATAGTCACCCGATTGGATACAGTACATGTTTTTAACTGATTCACTAGCAAGAATTGCTACGCACTACGCTCATTACGACACGACTCATTGTTTCAGCGGATGCCGTGGTTTTCCGCCGTATGTAGCGGAAAGCGCCTACGGTGTCCAGGTCTGCCAGCAACCCGCCTAGCGGGCGCCTGGCAGACCAGAGTAAGAGTTTGAGGGTCAAATGAAAAAGAAGTAGGTAGCAAATATTTGTAATATATAAATGCAGCTAAATTAGCAACGTATTCCATGGCATATAAATATTCATTTACAAGCCTATAAAAATAAAATAATGGATATTGTTTATTTTAATATTTGATGATGCAATTGTATGACGTAACGTAATTACACATAAAATTACATTCTTGTGGTATAAAACATACAAATGAAGTAATTGTTTCATTTTCTTAACCTACCTACTCTGAAGCTAAGGAGTTCACTAGATCAGACATATTGTGCTGCTTTATACTCTGGTTGCCCCTTGGTCAAGTGCGAGCCGGACTCGTGTACGAGGGTTCCGTACCGTACTTGCATGCCTAGTCTAACGTGAGCTTCCGTCGCGAATTGTTTACCAGTGTTTTGGTGCCCGCTTATACCAAAATGTACCCTAAGAAACTACTCAGAATACGAAACTGTCAACAAGTTTCTGTCTTTTTTCAATAAGATGTTTTGACGATTTTGTTTGTTCTATGGAGGTCGGCGACTGATTTCAATTCATAATGTCACCAAAGAAAAAAAAAACAAAGTTAGTGACCTGCCGCTGTAGTGATATGGTGGGCGTCAAATGTAGTAGTGTGTGTCACTGGGGAAAATTACGATAATATTGCGCCGCCTAGTGTTATTTTAGTGTCGCGTATGTAGCTTCGTTCAACTTGTTTCGCCATAAATTCGAAGTATATTAATCTCATTAAAATTTCAAAAAACTTCATATTTAGCTCGGAACCCGTGCTGGAAGACTGCGTTTGGGGTTGGAAATGCCAAACGTCCACGTGGCTTTAGTTAGTAGGTTGCCGATTTTCTATAGCTTTGCTCAGACCCCGTATCATGGTCGGCCTTATCAGAAGAAGAAGATAGAGCGTCCGTCACTGGCTGACACTGTTCGATAGAACGAGACGGACGCTCTATCTTGTCATTTATCGCGTGATAAGGCCAACCATGATACAATGCCGGAGGTTGCTTCAGGACTACCATAAGCATGCCAATTTACCAATATTCCCTCGGCACCTTATCCGCACCAAATACACAAATTTATAAAGCTACAAATAAGGGAAAAGTATCCTGCAAGTCTCGGAACACGTTGTGTCCCTTTTTTCTGGAAATGATTAGCGGATAAAAAGAGGTGGGTCGTGACTGACGAGTTGTGCTAGTCCCGCAGGAGCAGAATATGTTGTCCCCTAGTGTTTCCAAGCTTTACTAAACAGCATGAGCTCTCACTCAAACTTACCCTGATTGTTTTGTCCCACGCTGCACTTGCAAAGACAAACGGCCTCTCGTCATGGCACTTGAGAGCACAGATCTGCCCGAAGTGCATGCGTTGTAGCTTCTTCGGAATAAACTGGAGACGTAACTTGTGAACTTTGTAGGTTCGGGTAGCCTGGAAAAATGAGTTCAACGAAATTAGACAGTGGTAGAGCCTGACAAACGAAAGTTGAAATGTGGACGTGGGTACATTTCATTCATAGCCTAAACGGCTTCAGGTCTGCACTGTATCACTTCGTAGTACAAGATATTATTAATTTCTGAAGGCATCAAGGCATCAATATCTGCCATAACCAAGCCGGCAAAAATATCTGACACGTCCTTATGGCATTAGACATATAACCGTGTCAGATGCGTGCTTAGTTGTGGCAGATATTATTGCTAGTGACTGTAACTAAGTAGAATCATACTATGTCAATTTTTGCTCCGTCAAGATTCTGTGCAAGTAGTCACATTTTGAACGGCTAATGCTAATGCCAGCAGAATACTGCGCGCCTGTTTGGAGCGAAAGCGCGCACGTGCAAAAAGTCGACACGAGACTGAACGACGCGATGAGGTGTGTTTCCGGCACAATAAAATCCACGCCGACCTACTGGTTGCCAGTGCTTAGCCACATATCGCCGCCCCACTTACGTAGGAAACATGCGCTCCTGAGGGAAGCCGGAAAAATAACAGCCCGTCCGGACCTGCCGTGCCACCGCGAATTCACGGATCCACCACCGCAACGACTCAAATCGCGCCGCCCTTCGAGCGAAGCTGCAAGGAAGCTGAGCGCTGACGGGTTTCAACTTGAGGAAGCGTGGAAGAAAGAGTGGGTGGAATCGACTGGCGATCAGTGTTGCCTACGTACTGGAAACCCTACTCAGAAGCCGAAGGGCTTCTCGCTTAAGAGGAAATACTGGTGCCGCCTCAACAGAATCCGTACGGGTCACGGCAGGTGCAATTACATGTTGCACAAATGGGGATGGAGCAAAAGTCCGATGTGTGACTGTGGCCTTGAAGACCAAACCACTCAACACATTGTGGAGCGCTGCCCTAAGCGACGCTATAAAGGCGACCCGGAGGACCTCTACACTAACTTAACATCTGACGCGATCGACTGGCTGTGCGACCTGGATGTCGATTTATAATAGTATATAAGCCTACAGCGTATACGCCATACGATTAAATAAATCATACTATGCAGCAGTCATGATTTAATTATTATTTTTGATTTATTTTGTTGAGTATGATAAAAGTAGGTATTATTGAAGTGAAATAAATTAGATTGAACGTGTTCATATTATGTTTGAGGTAGCTCAGCTCTGTTGACATAATGATCTGATTACTTAAAATTATCTATTAAGTACTTAAATAATAGGCTTCAGACATTACATATATGTGTATAATAATACAGTCACATCAACTTGTCTCAAAATCCACTTGAATTCGGAGCTAGTTACTCAAGTGATATTAAGTTAAATGAACACGAGCCCCGATAAGTATATTAGCTAAACTCAACAAGCCCAAGAATGTATCGTAAGCGAACAAGTAATGTTCGACTTTAAACTTAAACAATTAAAGAAGTTTTTTAGCTGTGAAATGATACAAGTTCGACACTTACTTACAATTTTACAGCGAAGGATGCTTTAAATGTAATCCTAGACCAGTGACCCAGTTTTAAAAGGATTATGCGAGGGCTCTCAAAGATATCGTAAAACCATTGTAATGTGGAATTTACGGCACAGGCCGTAAACTGAGATTAAGCCGAACGGTTTATTGGAGGTTACGTTTTACGCACACTCGTAACAAGTGGTCGGGGATATAAATTAGATTATTTGAAAACTCTCAAGGGCAATAAAATGATCCCAACGGCAATTTTTTCACGATATACGATATAAATTTTTCATCGAGTCTGTAGGCCTAAAGCGACGGGCTTTTGTTCATTTCGTATTTAATATTAAATTAATACGGTCCTTCAGATAGATATTTGATTTTTGAATCAGTTATGAGGAGAACTATTAAAAAAATATCTAGTTGAATCGAAGTTTACGTTCGTGAGACATGCTGAAATTATGCTAATATTACACGGTTCAACACACGTGTTAAGTCACTACGGGCGACAGACACTCATCCTGAAGAAGCACTCCCGAAGAGTTTGAAACATGTTGCCCGTGTCATTTTGCACGCTTGCTATTGACATTTTATACGTGAGTTGAACCGTGAAATTATTAGCATTATCTAGTTGAATGTTAAAAAATCGTGATCTCGAGTTGAGTTTATTTGGGTTAGGTACAGTTAAGTGTAAAAATATGGGTGCATACAACTTACTTATAAATATGTCCCATAACTCTTATGTCTGCGGATTAAGGTTTTGGTACTTATTTAGGAGAGGATGTTATCCATACATAATTTTGCACTTGACTGTACATCTTTCAGATCTAACATAAATATTTTAAAAATACTCTAAAAACAAAAGATACTGGAAAGCATAGGCACAATCGACATATTTTATTCCTTAAGCATTAAGTTGCATCTCAGAATGAATCCTAGCTAAAACAAATAAAACTTTAATGCATAAAACTGGTACTGGAGAACTTTAAACAGCAAAAGCTAATAACGATAAATTGAACACCTGTCGAGTACCAAATGTATTGTTTCACACCTTTCCACGTTTTAATATTCAATGAACATAAATCGAGCTTGCCTGGTTGAGTAAATAAATGTCGATGCATGTAGTAGAAGCATAACGTATTGTGATATGGGCAATAAAATCGTGATCACATTTTTTTGATCACTTTGTTCGTGCACGTATTTTTGAACTCTTTTGTACCTAGTCGCTGCCAAAGGAACTAATGCGTATATTCTGGGTACCTGTCGTATCGCATAATGTTGATCGTCCTAAAAACTTTTGGCCGAGAATGTTTGGCATAATGTTGAGTGGCATACTACTTATTTAGCATATTCATTTTTGCGCATACACATTTAAAAGTTCGAAAGTATGTTTAACCTAATATTGATTACTCGAACATCGAATTAACAAAAAAGTAATAGCCCTAATTTTCATTTTCATAGTAATTATTTTGCCTATTATTAAGTTAAAAACTAAAATTACACCACCTATACTATTTTTTTCCTAAATTTATTACTATTTTTAAACTCTGAGCAGACCCGACCTACTAGATAAATAAGATTCGTTAGTTGCATTTTGTCCCTCAGAGCAAAAATAGGGGCCCCGCGAAGCGGGGCTCCGTCGACATGAGGGCGGGTCATAGGTTATTCAAGTATTTATGTATTAGGCAATTCTCAGCAGAGACAACCTATATTTACATCAATTAGATAGGTTCGTTAGTTGCCTTTTGTCCCTTAGAGCAGAAATAGACACCCCGCGCGGGGTGGCGTCGACTCGCCGCACGGCTATCAAACAACACACACAAGCGAACTCAGTTTTAGGTCGGTTAGGTTAGGGTTCACTTGTGTCCCTCAGAGCAGAAATAGACACCCCGCGCAGCGGGGTGGCGTCGACTGGCCGCACGGCTATCAATCAACACACACAAGCGAACTCTGTTTTAGGTCGGTTAGGTTAGGGTTCACTTGCGTCCCTCAGAGCAGAAATAGGGGCCCCGCGAAGTAATAGGAAATTCTGACCAGATCCAACCTGCATTTAGATTCGGACAATAAATATTTAGGACAATCGATATATATGCGTAACAAAATGTATGCACAACATTTTTAGAACATTAAATATTAGTAAGTAACATCAAAGTTATGCACATCAATCATTCTAAAAAAAAAACTTCGACACAATAAACATTCGGACAATAAATATTTAGGACAATCGATATTAGGAACAACAATTGCGGCAAATAAAAAATATGCACAACAATGTTTATGCCATACGTTATTCGGCATAAAGTTGGTATGCGATAAAATAGTAGGAGTAGGACCAACAATTTTATGCCACCCGATATACACCCATATATGTATTCTAATACTAACAGAGCGTTTTTGACGATTCATTAAACTCTGGTTTTATAAAAATCGGTCAGACATTTACTAAAATTTGTTCTGACACTTGGTCTAATGCATCTTTATAAAACCTGGCCTAAAAGTATGTGATTTGTCGTATCAGAATGTTCTTCCATATGACGCGGACAAAGGCCATGTGAGCATCGGGTAGGTAGCTACAGACAGCACTATCAGCTTCAAATATTAATAATAAGTCTGTAATAAGTAGGTATATCGTTATCATTACCACATCTCGCTTGCATCTCTGATGTGTGAGTCATGTTTGTCATTGTCATCCAATTGAAGATTGAAAAGTTCTTGGGCACGTAATATGCATAATACCTACATTATGCATATTACGTGCCCAAAATTACTCTATTACATCACTCACCTAGGGTGGTAAAACAAACGATGTCTCAGATCGCAGGTCCTATTTGACGCCCGAGCCGAAGGTCGATAAATAAACGATCTGAGGCTCTCGTTATTACCGCCCGTAGTGAGTAACTTAAATGGCTGGCCAGGAAGTGTAATTAATGTAATTATCCACACGCCTCTTTATAACCAGGTGCGTAAAAAAGTTTGAATGTTTACCGCCTGGGTTTCCATGTCATAAACTTTAATGGAGCCATCAGCGTAGCCGACGACCATGTTTTCGGAATCCGCGGTGATCCCCAGAGAAAGTGCCGAATACCGTTCTGCGGAGTAAGGTTTCCTGATCAATGAGGATTTCCAGAATGCATTATATCACCAGCTGACAGCACAGCCGAGAAATCTAGGTGTCAACATTTTATCATATTTAATCATCTTCTGGATAACATTCAGCAATCAAATCAAAACAGAGGCTGTCAAAAAGACCTCAGCTGTTAGCTGGTGACATAACTCGCTTACTAGAAACTCTCCTAACGCTTTAAGAGATTCACCACCAGTGATGTAAGGGTGGTATTCCACTTATCCAATATCTTTGTCCAATGTGAATTTGACCAACTAAATTGGACGGTTAGATCATAAACATCAGGGGGCCTAGACAAGGTTACACTCGACAAGCGCTAACGCTAACGCTAACTAATAAAATGTATGGGAATGACAGATGTTAACGAAAAGTGTTTCGTCGGCATCTGTCATTTCCATACATTTTATTGCTTGTCGATTGTAACCTTGTCTACGGCCCCAGGAACAACGACTGTGGAAAGAAATGATATCAAAGATTTAAGAATAGCAGATATAGAAATCGTACGAGTGGAATACCACCAACATTGTCATGACGATGAAACTAGCTGCAAATGGTTAGCAGGTTTTGAAAGACAACTTACCGTTACATACGTATACGTACCTACATACCTAATACTTACATACGAACCGTGAAAGTTAAATTATAAAGCTTGCAATTAGGAGTATTTACTGACGTGAGATAAAAGGAGTGGAACACGCCGAGGGTCCAGGGGCCGCGTAGAATTGTATCTGTAGGCAATCTAGGCCCGGATTCGCTTTGATGCCGTATTGAGTTCCATCGTCGACCGCATCCGGTATCTATGATAATATTTAATTGTATAAGAGAATAATCAACCATGGCAATGCATCTTAACAATCAAACACTAATATGAAGAGGCCACCTCTAATTGACTAAACGAAGATTTTATGAAGAGACTTGGAAGGTAGAGCAATACCTTAGGCCCTCATCAAACTCAATTTAATTAGCAAAACAAATAATGTGCAATTAAAGTATCTACAAGATTATTTTGCTCAAAAACCCACACTGGTATACTGGTGGTGGTACAAACGAAATTCATCATTTCATGTCGGTACAAATTTAGCTAGGTATTTTCTTTTAAACTATCCATTTGCTCTCGGAAAAGATTCTTATAAATGATCTATGTGATAGACGAGTAGGCCCTTCGTCATTTCGGCAGTACTTGTGAGGGTGTCTGATAGCCTTTTCACCACCATGTCTTTTGGCATTCTCTTGTGCTCAATCCACCACAGTCTAGCGGATTTTAGAATAGCTAAAACTAATTCTTAGGCACAGCGTAGGTAGACCCCCACAGGGTGGACTGACAACGAACGGGGTCCGTTGCATGCGGGTGGCGCAGGACCGGTCATTGTAGCACTTTTTGAGGGAGGCCCATGTCCACTGTTGGACTCGTCTTTCGGCTGATACTTACAAAAGGTATTTCAATTCGATACACGGCGCCATCCATGCAGGCCGCATAGCAGACACGCTCCTCAGTACGGCTGTATTCAAGGGCGTATATCGGTTTTGGCGGGAACTGGACTGCGCGCAGCGTGTAAATCGCTGCACCCGTGCGGCCATGGTGCATCTGTAAATGAGAAATCGAATGTTGAAAACAATCGAATATCCTCTCAGTCATGTAAGCCTAAATTTCGGCACACTAAGGGTTATTAGGGTAATACTGTAGCACAGAAAACCTTAACAAAATTCATGTCAGTTTGGAATATCAAAACATGGGAAGCCGCATAGCACGTCCTCTTTCGTTCCTAGTGAGACGGCCGATTCGACACCTCGGAGAGGCGCTCTCACCGAGGTTAGCTGAAACGGCAAGAGGAACAAGCCTAGTTATAGTAGGTGAGTAGAGACTCAGGCCCGCGCGATTCGGGGACTACGCCATACATGACCACTCACTATCCTCAAAGAACTGCGTGCTGGACGCAGCACCGCACTGTGATCTGTTCACAACCAGATTGGCCTGCTTGTTGCAGGAATGCAAGGTTTTTATTGAAAAATCATTATCAGATTAATCTGCAAGTAACTACTCATGCATGCCATGCGTAATGTTTTAATTTATAATATGTTTTAGTTAAAGATCCTTGACGCTTTGGCGGTTAGCTGTAAGTTTCAGATGTACATTTTTTAATACAATAAACAATGACCATACCATGATCCTTTGAATTTCATTGTTCTGAGAATACCATTCGAATTCGTAAACGAAAATCGCAAGCTTAAAACACGGCTCTACCACCTTGGTTTATTGAAACCGTACAAACAAATTACCTATTCCTGTTATCCAAATCCACAAAGGCATGACGTAATTAATTGCCGCAGTCACCAATCCCCGCAAATCCCGCAACAAACAACAAAAGAACAGGTATAAAGCAGGTAAGGAGTACGCTTAACAAAAATTAAGCCGTTCCATTTTTTTTCCCGAACGAGACGGTTGTATTTTATTATTATCCCCACTGAAAATAGAATGTACGATCGCAGAGCGGAGCGGTCCTCTGAACCGGGGAGGTAATATAGTTAAAAGACAAGTATAATATTTATTTCCACGGTTAACTTGCGTGAGACGTCGATAATGATACGAGTGTCTACTTATACCTAAGTCTTATAAGTAGACACTCGCCATGTCCGACTGTCCGTTTGTCCGTCTGTCCCTCTGTCCACCTGTCCGTCTGCGGCTTAGCTCAGTGACCCTTTACAACTAGAAAGCTGTAATTCAGCATGGGTATTGGATACCTATATAAATCAATCACGCCGACAAAACAATAAAATACAATCTTGAAAAAAAAATAGACAATATAATCCTACCTATATAATTTAAATGCGAAAGTTTGAATGTTTAGATGTTTGGATGTGTGTTAATCACGCCTAAACGGCTCAACCGATTTGGATGATTTTTTTTAGGGTATCTCCTCTACGCGTAAAGTGGAGATGTATTTTTTTCTTTTTAAACCCCTGGCCCCGTATTATGATACGTCCGTCCCTGGCTGACACCGTTCGACAGAACGAGACGGACGCTCTATCGTGTCACTTATCGTGTGATAAGGCCGACCATGATACGGGGTCTGGTGTGGGGTATCGTTGGATAGCTTGTTCAAAAATATTATGGGTTTCTACAAACCATTTTTCTGGCTAAATGGCTACCTACTACTGAGAGTGTGAAATAATTCATAGCAGTAGTACCTACCTGCATACAATCAATTTAAAAGGAAAACTATCACGGCCGAGTAGGCATAACTAGTTACCGAGTAATAGTCGACCAACTTAATGTGTACTTGGAAAAGCCAACTTTTGTACAAATTCGGCCGACGCAACCGCACCATTTAGTTTGCGCGGTCGTGTCGATGTAACAAAGACAGACAGGCAACTACGGAATCCTACACTACGGTTGGCCCGACACGCACTTGGCCGGTTTTGTAAGATGCATCATAAAGTTGCATTCTCAGCCCGGTAGATCTCAGAGGCTTATTGGATTTACCAAAAGCTTTCGGATATGTGATTATTTGCCACATCAATAAATGCCCTACAAATGTATTTTTTGCCCAATGTAACAACTACAACTAAGTTGACCGTGTTGCATATGTGCCGAAGTCAACGGAAATTCCCGGGAACACCGTCGTATAAAGTAATTTCAAAAAGTGGGGCATCTATCCGGGTTTTACCATAATTATTAGTATTGCGTTTGAGGAAAAAAATATACTAAATGAGAATGTTTGGTACGCGCTTACGGTCGACTTAACAATCGATGATCAATACAACAGACCTGAACAGGTAGGTCGAAGATTGGGTGGAACAATGGATCTATTCTATACAATCCAACCCGGCAAACCATCTTCAATCACTTCTCTTCTGCTAAATTATGGGTATGCCAGTATGGTACACCGAAAACTAAACTTTATTACAGGACCTCTTTACTAACTGCTTATTTTATACAAAACGTATATTGAACGTTGTATGATATAATAGGTATAGAATAATGTAATGATAGAGGCACACACGCCAGAACACTATTTACCCCCTTATTCATAAAACTTAAAATGCCTCTGCTAAATAAAAGGTGCTTTTTCCCTTTCTTACGAATACAAATTTCAAAGTGACAGATAAGGACAAACGAATTTTAACGCCATTTTAGTTAAACCAGGCTTGTAGTACGTTTATGAATACGGCCGTTAGTATGTAACACTAGTAGTACTTGATCAATCAAATGAAAACAATTAAAACAGTCGGTATCTACCATCTTTAGTAAGGTTAAATCCTTTGAACCAAACCGCTTAACAACCTTAGACACAAAACGCCAATTGCGAAAGGAGAGGCCTAAACCTTCCTACGTACACCTATAACACAACTGGCCAACTCTACTGTCCCTGTAATAGAGTTTTTAAGAGTAAGTTTGGCCTAGTCAGCCACATCGAAATCGATGAAGAGGACTATATATATACATGTGTTATACTGTCCTCTATTTACTATAGGTACCACAATTCAATAAAGTTACATCAAAATGTCCTTTTTGTAACCCGTAGCTGCTTAGCAATCGTGTTCTTTACCTGTATTAATCCAGATGAATGACCAGCGATAATATGAGATCCATTAGGAGCATACTCCAATGCCGTAATATAGCCTGATTCGGATAGATACCACCTATTGTGCAATATCTCATTGGCAGTTCCTTTCATATATGTTTCGTAGTTTTGTTTTACCCATTGCTTACGGTCTTTCTGTTGTATTCGTCCTTTGTAGAATAAAGGGTACCAAATGTTACTCTGTTGGAAATCCTGTTCGTAGTATATTTGGATTTCGTTTGCATAATCCGCAAGTATGGTATTAAGTTCATCCATTTTGGTTGATGAGAAAGCCTACTAGACTATTTGGCAGTGTATACTTCGTTACGTTCCGTACCTATACCTATGTAATTATTTTGTTGGAACCTAGTACTTATATAAGAAAACATCTACAACCTAGACGTGGTAGTGTGATGCTATCTACCTACCCGTGGGCCGCGGGTAAACCGGAACGAATCTTGTTTACCTACTTTTTAAGCGTGCTACACGGTTTAACTCCCCTCCCCAGTTACGAGGATAAAATCTTACCGTATCTGCGTAGTGTGTAGCACGCTTTATAAGCATGTATGCGTTCAAATAGGTACCTACGGGGCTGTCCATATATTAGGTACGTCATTTCTAAATAGAGGGGGAGGGGGTCTAACCATTGGATGACGTAGTCATTTTATTAGGCGGGAAGGTTCCATTCATGGAATTTACAGGATGATTATGGGGAAAGGGGTCATAAATCATCAAAAAACGAAACGGTACAGTCGACGTCAAATATATGTTTACCTACACTTTTAGACCTTATTCGCTTGAGATAAGGCGAACAATGTATATATCTCTTTTAGGTTTTAATCATTTCAGACCCAGACCCCGCTAGGTGGGCACTGTCTCTACAGGCACAATGACTCGGTATCGGTACCTTACCTACCAATGCCTGGTCGTGGTAACACAAAACATTAGAGTCGATTATCTGACACATTCTCACAGTTCTACAAACGAATTCATTGTCAGATCTTTTTGTGCACCTTGTCCGGTCAAACTAATGGTCGGATGCCAATGAAAGCGCGTTTACCTACCCTCAGTCCTCGGTAACTACCTCTGTGGACTTTATGACATAGATACCTTCTTACTACGTAGTGTATGTCATTGTTTATTACTTTTCATACCTATCCTGTTTACCTACTTACCATAAAATACGTACCATACACATTCATTAAATTACCTGGACCAATCCAGTGGAATATCCTACAATTAAGTATTTACCATCAGGAGAATACAGCATACAAAAAACATAACCCAAATCCGATAAATAGTAGTACTTGAGTAATTTCTCATTGGGTGTTTCTTTAAAGAATCTTTCTTCATTGTCCTGAAGCCAATATCCGTCAGTTACTACAGAAATTCTTCTCTCAGCAAATGAAACAAAGGGATTTTTAAAGTTGTCATCTAAAGTTTCTGCTAGAACACATTGTACGCGATATTTGAACTCATTTATAAAAGTATTCATTTCTGTTTTTTTTCTTGATATATTAAATGAGTAAGCGGAGCTAGCCATAATTTTATGGATTATGGTATTATTTTGCTTTCATTTACACATGTAGAGTTTTGAAACTAGTGATGCGATGCGCAACTTTGAATGATATTAATTCGATTAGTCGATTATTATTAATCATTCGACTAATTCAAAAATCATTCGATTATTAGTAATACTACTAATCGACGCCCGAGTCGAATGGACGTAAACATCAAGTAAACATTAAGTTGTAGGTCTTGACTCGCTCCGAACAACTAACGACTCTCCACCGTAACTGGAACTCGCCCATGATGTGTCAGCCCAGTCGTCCCATAATAGTATGAAGGGAGAGTCATGGGGCATCCACATTATGTGATTTTGCCCCAATTTGTCAGCCCAACATGTCGAAGTCATAATTGGGTGTAGCGTACAGACGTAACAACTGCAACTACAATTTCATTCAGTGTGGCCAGTTAACAGTACGAAAGTGAAAATGGCCGCATTCAAACGGTCCTGCAAAGCGGACTGCAAGATTGTTACTAACCGATGAGATAGGGCTAGACAGCACGTCTATCATGGGACGGCCGCGACATAGTCTCGATTTTTCTCGCACTATACCTCATGTTCTAAGTGTTCTTATAAGAGAGAGACGGATAGTGCGAGAAAAATCGAGAGAGCTTGCGCGCCGTCGCGTGATAGCCATGCAGCACACAAAAATCGAGAGTATGTCACGGCCGTCTCATGATAGACGTGCTGTCTCGCCCTATCTCATCGGTTACTAACAATCTTGCAGTCCGCTTTGCAGGACCGTTTGAATGCGGCAATTTTCGCTTTCTTACTGTTAACTGGCCACACTGAATAAAAAAGTAGTTGCAAAACACCTGTTTAAAAAAATTGACTAAATTACAGTGTAAAATATTAAAACAATATTCTTTACGATATATTTTTTAATTTTCGTTTAAATTTATTTGAATGAAATTTGTGAGAAAAAAAATATTTGGCACATCATGCCAATTCCATGGTCCAAATTGTGATTTTCATGCAATTAGTCGGACAACTCGTTTGACGGTTGGATCGGCAGCGCAACATGCATCCACACGATAGCAATTAGTCAGATTCTGATGAATTGGGCTGACAAATTGGGGTAAAATCACTTAATGTAGATACCCCATCACACTTACGGTGGTTATCGACGCCCGCACGTTGACATTAGTAACTAGGTAATGTCGTTAGTTGAGTTGAGTTCCCGGACGAGTCGAATTAACCGAATTAATAGTATAAAGGGGTGTAAAGGAGAGTCACGTTTACGGCGGTTATCGTTCGGCGGTACTAGTAGCAACGATTACTTCTACTTAAGTAATAATTATTAGTAGTCATCATTCGATTATTAGCATTAGTACCTATACCTACTACTAATTTCCAATTCGAATATTGACATTAGTAATCCCTAATTATTCGAATAGGCAAAGCGTTCGAAGTCGCGCATTACTATTTGAAACTATTCGCGCCAGTAGTATAAGTAAACTGTCAGTTTCAAAAATGGCAAACCAGTCGAGCAATGTTACATGCCAGTATTATTTAAACAGAGCCTGATTTAGTTCTGACCGCCCTAGACTAACTATGAAATGTAAGATTACACACGTACAAAATAAGAATACTTTTCGTTGATGACCTAGACCTCCCAATCCTTCCCATATTCAGGGCTGATTTTTTCCGTGTTAAAAGGAGATTATTTTACTTTTTTTTAACTAGGCTATCTCTGTGTGCCTGAACCCACAGTTTTATTCGAATCCATTTGGCCATCCATCACTACATAGTATAAAACAAAGTCGCTTCCCGCTGTCTGCCCCTATGTATGCTTAGATCTATAAAACTTCGCAACGGATTTTGATGCGGTTTTTATTAATAGATATTATAGTGATTCGAGAAGAAAGGTTTATATATGTATAATATAGTACCCGAGCGAAGCCGGGGCGAGTCGCTAGTTATAAATAATTCAATAACGTAGAAGAACAAGAAAAACGTGAATGTTCATGACGCCTGAACATCCAAAATAAACTTTCATATTTATTATGCGTGCAATGAAACGTTATCGTTGGTACGCTTATGTTGGTAGAACATTTCTTTGATGAAAAAAAGAGACGAACTTATTGTTTCTACATGCGTGTAAGCAAGCTAGCAATACAGCTACCGGTCTGTCCCGAATGTAATCGAAACATTCACATTTCGACGCCATATTGTCATGTCAGAGTTTTGACGGTGGATGGCGAATGCTTGAGAAAATAATTTTCTGTAACAAATTGTTCAAATACGTGTTTTTCAATTGAGTGCGTCTTAATTTCTAAGGTAAGACTGTGTACTTCATTTTGATAACTGCAAAGTTTCTATTCTTGCGGAAACTAAGAATCGATTGAAATAATAAAGTCGGGTGTGGTATTTAGTTCACGCTATCCCCTTTTGTAATTGTTTGTTTTGTTTTATGCCTTTGATTTTAGCTATGGATTGAATAAAACTTGAGCCAGGTGGAACTGTTTGAAACGAAAATGTAAACTATTATGGTGTACGGTCCATAGATTGGTGAATAATCGATAGACGCAGCATGTCTACATAGTAGTAGTAGTTTTATTTTATTGCATTTTCAGACGCTGGGTGCAGGACGCATCCTGTGAACCATGAGCTATCAGATTCCATCTTCACAGAGCCGCACAAGTGAGTTTTGTGATATCTTTTAAGTTATTATCTGTAACTTAGGTACGATATCTAGGATGCTAAAGTACCTATTGTGATTGTTATGGTGACTCACGTCAATGGTATTGACGGTTTGAACTTTCATGCTGTTCTAGTATAATATCAGTATTCTAGAGCAATAGTACTTGCTTCTCATTCATAACCATAAGCTTGTCTTCACTTCACTTAAATACATACGTATAGTCACGCGTATTTCCCGCGGGGATAGGCAGACATCACGGATTTCCGTTTGCTACGATCTTGACAAACTTTCATGCTTCATTCACTTTCATGACATTCCTCATACATGCTCGTCGGTTTAGGGTATACTCTTGACCTGACCTTTCTTTATGATTTCTCCAATTTGGTCGGAAAAAGTTCTACGAGGTAGTCCTAACGTGTTGTTCACTTAAGTTTGTTTAAATTCCACTTTAATATTCAATAGTTACAATATTTGGCTATTCATTTTATAATATGAAAATATATTCTGATCCATGAATCATGCAATACTAGAGATGGTATATTCTCTGGATAATCCTGAACCTGTTTATTCCAGTGTCTCACAGCAACTATGGTGGATCTGATGTGCCGATGGCCCCAAGCAAGGAGCAGCAAACTCTGCTGTGGCAGCAAAACTCCTACCTTGTGGATTCTGGTATCAACTCCGGAGCTGCCACTCAGGTAGTACTTAGTTGCATGTTTCTGAATCAAGTATTAAACTAGTGTTAGTAATATATGAATAATGACTACTACTATACTACACTAGAATGGGCATGTTATGTCCTGACGTTGAAGAAATAAGCCACAACCGTTCTGGCTTGTCTAAAGATATGTCAAATGTATGAATGTGATATTGCATGCCTTCCTGATAAACTTCTTGCCAAGAGGGCTTTACATCCTGAAAAATGTTTGCCACCTCAATGTTTACTGTATGGCAAAGATATGTTTACACTTTTCCATCTTCCATTGTAGGGACGAATATCCACCAAAGTTGTGTGCAGTTGTACATTCATTTATTTGACACCTAGTTGACAAAGTTTACGAGCTGTAATTTTTTTTTATTGCTTCATCACTTCAACATCATGGTGAAGTATAACACCAAAAATTACACAAAATTTATGATGTCTGCTGAAAGTTGTAACAGCACACAAAGAAGGACAAACTATCCAGAATTGTGGTAACAAAAACAAAAACTTCATGTGTTTTTATAATTTATAGGTGCCATCACTCACTGGCAAGGAAGATGACGAGATGGAAGGTGATCAGCTCATGTTTGACCTGGACCAAGGGTTCGCCCAGGGTTTTACCCAGGAGCAAGTTGAAGGTAAGAAACAGCTATGTTTATGCTACTTGCAAATTTATTCTTTGATGCCATATAATTTAGTATTTTTTTAAGACATAATTAAGTCTATAAACTATGACTTGATTGAGTGGTGAATTTGACATTTCTTCTTTATCCTTTTACCCTCTGAAGGGGTGTAGGGCTTAACATTTTCTGAATTTGACTATGACACATACACTACCCCCCTAACCCCCATCAAATGCTCCTCACACGGATATTCGCCTATTCCACAGATCGCCATACAATTAAATAATAAATAACTATGATGAACTGAAATTTTACTTATATTTCCTTCAGACATGAACCAGCAGCTCTCCCAGACCCGCTCCCAGCGTGTCCGGGCCGCCATGTTCCCGGAGACTCTGGAGGAGGGCATCGAGATCCCCTCCACCCAGCTGGACCCTGCCCAGCCCACCGCTGTCCAGCGCCTGTCGGAGCCGTCACAGATGCTCAAGCATGCTGTCGTCAACCTGATCAACTATCAGGATGATGCTGATTTGGCTACGAGGTGAGAAATGTGTTATAGCTTAACATTTTTATTCTAGTAGTGAGCTATGATGTTATAGTATTTTATGCAACTGTTGTATAAGTAAGGTCTTAAAACGAGTGTCGTGAGAAAGACGCCACGAGCGTTTTAAGACCAAGTTATACACCGTTGCATACAAGACTTTTTCTACAACAAATTTTAAATAAATAGCATTTGACTTTTCAGGCAGTAAGTTTTCCGTTAGTTCTATTACTACTCACGCAATTTTTTCAGCGGTGCAGTTATTTTCTTGTTTGTCCATTTTAAAAGGAATGTACACATTCACTTCACAAACACTAATAAAATCTTAATAACTTATTAATAACGAATAGTTATCATATTTCGTCTTTTAATTTTGAACTGGAACTTTGGTGGGAAATTAGAAATATATAACACATGACACCTCTTGTTTATGGTCTGTTTTGTTTTTAATTTCCTTGCACTTGCCATCCGAACCAAACTGAATCCGGATCCGAACTGAATCGGATTGGTTTATATTCATAAATACATTCACTTCACAAACACTAATACAATCTTAATAACTTATTAATAACGAATAGTTATCATATTTCGTCTTTTAATTTTGAACTGGAACTTTGGTGGGAAATTAGAAATATATAACACATGACACCTCTTGTTTATGGTGTTTTGTTTTTAATTTCCTTGCACTTGCCATCCGAACCAAACTGAATCCGGATCCGAACTGAATCGGATTGGTTTATATTCATAAATAATACCAATAATTGGTAAAATATGTATATTAACACACAATACATGATCATTTATTTTTATTTTAGTAAATAATTTATATTCTACAAATGTTTGATAGTAGATAAAAACTTTTTTATATCGAAAAATTTGCTTATGATGTTGGTACCACTGCAATGTAGCAGCCGATTAAAAAAAAGTTAGATGATTTGACATCGTGGTAAACAGAGCTTTTTTTTTTTTTTTTTTTCTTACATTTCTTCTTAATTTGCTTCACTAATTGCCTCTAACAACATTGTGGTATAAAACACACAACTATAAAAAACATTAACAAAAAGAACCTAATACAAACATGCAAACATAAAAGAGTGCTTTTATGAAAAATGTATGCCATAAAAGTACACTAAACAGTTCGTTTATGGGCCATAGAGCATAGAGTTTCTCGACGACTTATTATCGGTGTCATTGTATTTGAGCTAAAGCCTATATAAATGACAGATAACGGTACAGGAGTAGAAAAAAGTTGTTAATACTTACATGCACATTATGTATATTTTTTTTTTTTTACTTTGTGGGCTAAATAAATATTATTTTATTCTTAAACTAGCTTCCGCCCGCGACTTCGTCTGCGTGGACCCGGGATAAAAACTATCCTATATTTTAATCCAGACTATAAACTATCTTCGTGCATAATTTCATCCAAATCGGTTAAGCCGTTTAAGCGAGATTGAGTAACAAACATCCAAACATCTAAACATCCAAACATCTAAACTTTCGCATTTATAATATTAGTAAGATAAGATAGTCTCTTGGCATGCGCAATCTGCGCCATCATGACCAGGGGACCGATTTTTGACTTTCGAGTGCTCGAAAATCATATAAAAGTAAATACGTTTGTAGTGTCAAAATGGCAGGCACTTACTTTCTACCAATATAATTAATTACGAGTGGTCAATACCACTCATTTTTCAATTTTATATCGCTATTTCAAAATAGCATTTCATCATTTTTGTCAGTTAGTCCAGGCAATGAACTGACAACTTCTATGGAAAAAATGTCAATTTTGGAAATAATTTATAGTAGCTTATTTTTTATGTATAATGGATATATTATCAATTAAATAGTTACCCAGCGACAAAATCCGACAAATTTCAGACATCAAAAAAATGTATGTATGTATGTATGTATGTATGTATGTAAATACTTTATTGTACACAAGACACAGGTAAAAATACAGACAAAAAAAAGTTAATTCGGTACAAAGGCGAACTTATCCCTGTAAGGGATCTCTTCCAGTTAACCTTTGAGCAATTGAGTTGAGATCAGGAACAACAAGATAGACAAACTAACACGTGTACAGACGTATTTACCTTGACGCTACAGTAAATTAATCTTACAGTAAATGATAAGTTAATTGGCTTCTAAAAAGTCAGTAAAAATATTAATACATGTTTTTGTTTTTATTTTGGTTCATTTACATTTGCTCTATAATATTCAAGATAAATCGTACAAAAAAAGATAATGCATGCTTCATTTAAATCTACATAATTACTTCCGGGTGGAAAGTTTGTCGGATTCTTGACTAAATCATCTTAGAATAACATTTTCAAATGAAATCAACAAAAAAAACGCTATTATAAATTAATGTTTTTCAAAACCGTATTTTGCCTGGAGTAAGTTTTCGAGTGAAAGAGTCGAGCGCTCGAAAGTCTAAAATCGGTCCCCAAGTCTCTTTAAATCCTAGTCAATGCACAAGATCAGGGACATAGTAGAAAGAGTCCACTCTTTCTACTATGTCAGGGAACATCAAAACAGATAAAGCCATTGCTAACTCCTCCAATGTTCAAAATGAACCTTTTTCATGCCATGACCCCTTTGGAATAGACAAATATTTCACGGCCTCCCCCACAAACATCAAATCATTACATCAATATTACTAACAAAAATACAGTAGTTGCAAGCAAGTGAAACGGCTAACAAATGCTTGCCAGCATATACATGAGCGTTTATGTTAATAAAATACCAAGTTCATATACACAACTTTTTTTTTTTTCGTTCATTTACCAAAAGAACAATTACAAAAGAAAAAATTGTACAGCGGACAAATCCGTAAAGGTTTAACTGCCGCTGTATTCACTCTTTAGCTAATTATATGTATATACTTTAAAATATATATGTATATATTTTACAGTGGTTCTATTTAAACTAACATATGGATACTGAATTTCAGGGCCATTCCCGAGTTGATCAAGCTCTTGAACGACGAAGATCAAGTTGTAGTATCTCAAGCTGCAATGATGGTCCACCAGCTGTCGAAGAAGGAGGCCTCCCGGCACGCCATCATGAACTCGCCCCAGATGGTGGCCGCTTTAGTCCGCGCGATATCCAACAGCAATGACCTTGAAACTACTAAGGGAGCTGTCGGGACCCTGCATAACTTGTCCCACCACCGTCAAGGTTTACTCGCCATCTTCAAGAGCGGAGGAATACCCGCTTTGGTGAAACTCCTGAGCTCTCCGGTGGAATCCGTTTTGTTCTATGCCATCACGACCCTCCACAATCTCCTGTTGCATCAGGACGGATCTAAAATGGCGGTCCGCCTGGCTGGTGGGCTTCAGAAGATGGTGGCTCTGCTACAGAGAAACAACGTCAAGTTCTTGGCGATCGTCACTGATTGCCTCCAGATCTTGGCCTATGGGAACCAGGAGTCGAAACTGATCATCCTCGCATCCCAGGGACCGATCGAATTGGTGCGAATCATGCGCTCTTACGATTACGAAAAGTTGCTGTGGACCACTTCAAGAGTCCTGAAGGTAATATTAGTTTATTTTTGAAGTGAAAACTTCTTTAGCGGCGCTGAGCACTTTTTGGGATGGGGAAAAATTGTTAAATACGCGACAGAGTTTTGTGAAGTCAGATGGGAAGGAGGACTTTTTGCTGCTGATTCGACTTCGTTCAAAACTGAACGCTATTTGTAAGAGTATAAAGCCGTTAAACACTTTTTGCAATAGCATATTCTGCAAATAAATTTGTAATTATAACCAACGCGTCCTTCACCGTTTTGCTATTGAGAAAATTCGAATAGTTCGAATTTGGGCGTTATTCCTAAAGAGATAAAGCTTAGAAAAATATTTACCAAACCAACGGCAAAAACAAATTGATATTTTGGTCGCCACCGCCGTTTGCTGTTCTTGCAAATTCGAATAGTTCGAATTTAGACGTTATTCCTAAAGAGATAAAGCTTTGAAAAATATTTGGCAATGGCAAAAACAAATTAGTATTGTGTTTGCCGCAGCCCATCGGCGCGCCGACGGGCGAGCCGGCGGCCCGTCGCACCCAACGCGCCCGCGGCCCGTCCGCCTAAATAATTGATAATTGTTTATAAATTTGCGTCAAATTAATTTTTAGGGTGACGCCGTAAGATGTCACGTGACCTGATCGAAAAACTGTTACAATGTTATTGAGTTTTCCCTTCTGCCGGCACTCCCGGAGTGCAACCCGGTCTTTTTTTTTTACTAGCTTCCGCCCCCGACTTAGTCTGCGTGGACCCGGGATAAAAACTATCCTATATTTTAATCCAGGCCATAAACTATCTTCATACAAAATTTCATCCCCATTTTTTGAGCTGTTTGAGTGTGATTGAGTAACAAACATCCAAACATTCACATTTATAATATTAGTAGGATTGCTAAATAATTATGCAGAAACATAGTTATTGAATGTGACAGTCACTTTTTAAGAGTGAGTGTATGGTGCAGCTACTCTAGTTAACATTAAGATTTTGATCTCTAGCGGATAGATGGAAGGTTAATTCCTGACATTCTATACTTAAAATGTTCCATACTTATGAAACTAAGATTACACTGATTTACTAAGTGGTTATGAAGTTAAGGAGATCCGTGATCTCTGCCTACCCCTCTGGGAAAGAGGCGTGATTATATGTATGTATGTATGTATGAAGTTAAGTCTGAATATGGTGCCTGAAGGTGACTAGGCTTTTTAACCCTTAGGTGCATATGGTATGCTTATGGAATGGCTAATGTTAACTCTACGTCACATTTGAGATCCAGTGTCTAGTTTTATAAAGAAAGAAGGGTTGGATCTAGGTGGTGTGTATGTATATGTATTATAGTTTTAGTTGACGATGCGTGTTGCGGATTGTGTGTTGTATTTATATTTTACTGACGAAACCTGTGGCGGATGCATTATCTGTGGAAATTAAAGTTTTATAAAGTCTATAACTGACATTAATTTGATTACTACTTGTGTTACTAGTTGTATCATTTCTGATACTGTATGCATCTAAGGGTTAACTCTAATTTCTGCCACGCTGTGCCAGAAAGAGAACAGTAACCAGAAACTTTTCAGAAAAAAGAAATGACATAATTATTCCCATTATGCAGGTTCTTTCTGTGTGCTCGAGCAACAAGCCAGCCATCGTAGAAGCCGGCGGCATGCAAGCGCTCGCCATGCATCTCGGGAACCCGAGCGGCCGTCTCGTGCAGAACTGCCTCTGGACCCTGCGGAACCTGTCCGATGCAGCCACTAAGGTAAAACAAATATAATGCTGGACAACACGCGTGTAATGCAATTCCATTAGATGCCTCTTTAACATTGTATTGGAGTCAAAATTGTAATCTGAAAGGCTACTCTCCTGTATGGCAAACCATTTGTTTCGAGGAGAGTTATGTCCTTATGTGCTTGCTTACTTACATTATTTTGGCAGTATTTATTTTCGTGTTCGAGTGTTCCGTAATTTTGATTAAGCCACAACCTTAAATATCATCCAAGTCAAATAAAAAAAAAAGACTGACAAAACATTCTAAGTGGAAACACCGTGACTAATGCACGAGTATTTGTTATGCCATAGTCCTCCTAACTTATCTGCAGCTCTTTAAAATGATTTGAATAACATTGCTATTATAAGTATAGTAAACAACTTTAATATTGGTGATAGTTGACGTTTCCCCAGGTGGATGGGCTGGAAAACCTTCTTTCCAGCCTTGTTCAGGTGTTAGCTTCCACCGACGTCAACATCGTCACTTGCGCTGCTGGAATCCTGTCCAACTTGACGTGCAACAACCAACGCAATAAGGTAAGCTACTTGTTCTTTCTAGCGCTTTTCAAGGTTCTATAAGCATAAACATATTTACGTCACTCTGGGCGGTAAGTGAGATTTACCGCCCACGGGCGCAGCGGCAAATATCACTTCACACCCAGGAGAAGACGTAAAATTGTGCACGCACCACGGGCGGTTAATCGTAAAGCCCCAGATCGCATACTACTCTTTCTAATCTACTATTACAATGCATGTGCTCGATAATTTACTTAAAAAACAAAGTTTTAACCAACTTCAATTTAGTACTCCGCCAAGCCACGAGAACATTAATTTTGCACATTTATTCACATGAACTGATTTCCTAGAGCAAATGCGTTGATTATTACAGAAAAAAACCCAATCGCTGTATGTGGCCCGATAATATTTGAGGATTTCCGTCGATTCCACAAGGATCACCTTTGGCACTTCATTAGTTGCTATATCAACGGAATCTTATCAGAATCTGTGACGTACTTTTGTACTTTTAAGTACTTCATCATCAATTCCACTCCACCAAATTTATGATTTCCGGGTGTAAATACACGAGTTATAATAGAAAATACCAAAATCACTACACGCGTGCCTAACATAATTGTGGAGTTCCCTCAATTCCTCATGGATCCCATCATCCAACTGATTGTTTGATAAAAATGAGACTCACCTGGAAGCATATACTTACAAACAAAAAAAAATTACGAATCGGCTCATCAATGACGGAGTTCTAAGGTAACAAACATTGAAAAAAAAAAAAAAAAAAACAATAAAAAATACAACTGAATTCAGAACCTCCTCCCTTTTTTTGAAGTCGGTTAAAAAGAGCGTTTTACAAGCAGCCAATTCGTGAGGAAAGTGCCACTTTTTCGCACTAGTGCTTTTTACGTTTTTTTTCCTTGTCAGCCTGACGCAAAAAGTTTATTACCTAAGTTAGAAAAGCTTTTTAGGGTTCCGTAGCCAAATGGCAAAAAACGGAACCCTTATGGATTCGTCATGTCCGTCTGTCTGTCTGTCTGTCCGTCCGTCCGTATGTCACAGGCATTTTACTCGAAAACTATAAGGTGTATTTGAATAAAATTTTGAGGATAGGTGTATTTTGTTAGCCGCTACATAGTTTTGTAATTAAACTACAAAGAAAAAAAAATATGGGTGCACTCCATACATAAAACTGAAAGTCAAAATTTTTCAATCACTAGGCCTTTCAAAATAAATATAGGGTTTCTCAGCAAATTTTTTGATTAAGTGAATAGAGTCTGAGATAATCGCCCCGAAAGTCACTAAAGTTGTGTCCCCCCCCCCCCCCCTCTAATTTTTGAACGTGTATTTTAAAATTATGAAAAAATCATGGACATAGGGCTTATTAAATTCTTTCAGCGAAAAATGTTTTGAACAAGATCAGTTCAAAGGTTTTTGAGATATTTCTAAAAAACGGCCTTCCTTAAAGAAAAGGACGTAAGTGCCAATGGATTTCAGTAACGATACGACCTTTTTAATAGGCACGGAACCCTTCGTGTTGCGTGGTCCGACACGCACTTGGCCGCTTTTTTCTTTCATATAAAAGGTGCATAAATATTAATCATGTATAAAATGTTTTATGATCCTTTTTAAATTTGGAATTTGATAAATTAATTAATTAATTTTAAATATTCACTTAATGTGTTAGGCGTTCGCCATCATTCTTACGCCTTTTTCGATACGACAGTATGACTAATGCACATGCGCAGTAGTACACATGTTGAGCGCGCATGTATTTAAAACTAAAAATCCCGCCATTGTTGTTATACGCGCTTAAAGGTGATTTCAGACTCGTGTCGAATGATACATTCGCTCGCTTCACTCGGTCATGTTGATTTGACACTTCGGGAATCACCTACTTTCCACACGTATAGCATAAATAACTATTCTACGGATAATGTTTTTTTCCGTGACGCAGATAAAAATATAGGCAGCATCAGAAGATCGGTATACAAAAAATTACTGTCTTGTCTCTTCTAATGCAGTTACCATAATGGCGGTATTCTTGAGGGTGGAGTGCCCGAAAAGCAGTCTTATTTTTATGCAAAAAGGCCACACTTAATAAATAGAACACCGCATAGTAATAATGTATTTTATGAATAAAAAATCTGAATCTGAATCTGATAGTGTTTAACTTCAAATATCAATCATATATCAATATAGATTGGGGCTTAATAGTTAAACCTAACGGCTAAGGGCTTATGGTAGTATATAGTAGTCTTAGGATTAGATAAGAAGCTGGTGGTAGGTGCTTTGAAGCTGGCATCAAAGAAAAAGTAGAAAAGTGAAATTGGGAAGCAAACCTGGTTCCTGGTTATTTGCCCCGCGCGTACTTGACGCGTGATTGGACGCGACGTATACGCCTACTTCTTCTGCCTGGCTCTGATTGGCGATAAATTCGCGCTGATTTACTTGATTTTGTCCACTCGCGGTATTTTCTACGGAAGGGAGCGTGTGCTCGATCCGATGCGCGCAGTAGTAGAGAGAATTAGTTAGTTGCCTCGTGTTAAAATTGAAAACGTAGCGTAGTGTTGCTAAATGGACAGAAAACCAACAAATTATTGTAAAAAAGTATAAATTACAAAAAATAATTAAAATGACCACCCCTGAAAGTTCTGAAAGAATAAGTATTATTTTGATTGTCCAAGAGTAAATTTAAAGCTACCAGACTCCTTACGCTTACTCGGTCGCGAAATACTGCGTGTAGTTTCAACAGCAATTTACTTGATTCAACGATTAGTACAAATAGCAAACTGTGACGTCATCATTTTGTGTCAATTAGTATGAAGCGTTTTGGGTTGCTGCCAGCGAGATCCGTCTTTGAATCAAATTTTTTGCTATTTATTTTCTTTAATTGTAATACAAACACTTGTTCCTCGTAAAACAATCTTATTTTTTTTACAATTTCCTTCATAGATCGAAATTTTACCAATGTAGAAAATAAAGAAGAACTGTTTCAAAAAGTGCAACTCGAGCCCTTTCATATAATACCCCACTTGACCTAATAGTTGATTTTTTTTTTTTGCCCCCTCATATTCGTAATTTTTCATAAAGAATTTAAATGTTTATTACATTTTCCATTTTCCATGCACGTTGATAACTCTCATTTAAAACTATTCCAAATTTCAAATTGATAGCTCAAGTAGTTCGTGAGATATTTCACTTTGTGACAGACAGACAGACAGACAGACAGACGGAGTCGCACCAATAAGGGTTCCTTTTTACCTTTTTTGGTACGGAACCCTAAAAAGGGTACTTTTACATTATTATTTTTGTATATGCTAATTTGATGTTATGACTTGTAAATGTATTTAATTTTACCAATAAAAAAATCTGAATGTGAGTGATGGGATGAATCGTCATTTGCCAGTAGCAGTATTTGAGGTTACCGCAATTACGCTAGGATCTCTACTGACTATTTACCCATTTCCCAGGTGACAGTCTGCCAAGCCGGCGGTGTGGACGCCCTAGTCCGCACGGTGGTCTCGGCGGGCGACCGCGAGGAGATCACCGAGCCGGCAGTGTGCGCACTGCGCCACCTCACCTCGCGCCACGTCGAGAGCGAGATGGCGCAGAACGCCGTGCGGCTACACTACGGGTTGCCGGTGAGTATAATGTGTTCCGCCCTGCTAAGCTGGCGGGGACGCTCTAGTCCGCACGGTGGTCTCGGCGAGCGACCGCGAGGAGATGACCGAGCCGGCCGTGTGCGCGCTGCGCCACCTCACCTCGCACCACGTCGAGAGCGAAATGGCGCAGAACGCCGTGCAGCTACACTACGGGTTGCCGGTGAGTATAATGTGTTCCACCCTGCCGGGCTGGCGTGGACGCTCTAGTCCGCACAGTAGTCTCAGCGGGCGACCGCCAGATCACCGAGCCGGCCGTGTGCGCGCTGCGCCACCTCACCTCGCGCCACGTCGAGAGCGAGATGGCGCAGAACGCCGTGAGGCTACACTACGGGTTGCCGGTCAGTATAATGTGTTCCGCCCTGCCAAGCTGGCGTGGACGCTCTATTCCGCACGGTGGTCTCGGCGGGCGATCCCGAGATCACTGAGCCGGCCGTGTGCGCGCTGCGCCACCTCACCTCGCGCCACGTCGAGAGCGAGATGGCGCAGAACGCCGTGAGGCTACACTACGGGTTGCCGGTCAGTATAATGTGTTCCGCCCTGCCAAGCTGGCGTGGACGCTCTATTCCGCACGGTGGTCTCGGCGGGCGATCCCGAGATCACCGAGCCGGCCGTGTGCGCGCTGCGCCACCTCACCTCGCGCCACGTCGAGAGCGAGATGGCGCAGAACGCCGTGAGGCTACACTACGGGTTGCCGGTGAATATACTGTGTTCCGCCATGCCAAGCTTGGCGTGGACGCTCTGGTTTAGTCTCCCTCGTGCGGTTCAGCTGACGATTTTTTTTGTCATAATATTGGATGAAAAATGAATCGGGGTAAACGGCTTTTATTTTTTACGTGTTTGGGGTCTACTGCTGGTAAACCCACCGACGGAGCCGTAGGTGACGTCCATGGGGCTTCATGATACAACATTCTGAACCTTCTCACAAGTTATCGCATGAAAATCTGTTGCTAGCTCGCGGGCTATTAAAGCACTGCACGAGAAACATGCGTGTGGCCACATTTAATTGCCGCGAGTAGCCAATCGCCCAAAATTAAACACATACAGTGCCAAAGGTTTCATAGTGCTACACTCGTAGCTGATACCGCGGTATTTGTAGTAGAGGGAAGCGGGCTACGAGCAGCGCGCCAACATAGGGCGTTCCTGGCACCGAAAGTGTTAAATCGGTGATGTTAATGTGACGTTATCTGATCGGCAGGTGATCGTGAAGCTGCTGCAGCCGCCGTCGCGCTGGCCGCTGGTGAAGGCGGTGGTGGGGCTGGTGCGCAACCTGGCGCTGTGCCCGGCCAACCACGCGCCGCTGCGCGACCACGGCGCCGTGCACCACCTCGTGCGCCTGCTCATGCGCGCGTTCAACGACACGCAGCGGGTAAACACACAACGCACTAGTTACCGGGTACAGGATGGCTGGCCGCTGGTGAAGGCGGTGGTGGGGCTGGTGCGCAACCTGGCGCTGTGCCCGGCCAACCACGCGCCGCTGAAATTAGATCGAGGCCTCTTTGTGCAGTTCAATCACCAGTGAATGTCCACTTAGCCACGACACGAATACAGCGTCATTATCCGTCTTTTGAGTCGTTTACACTAAACCAGAATGAGAGTGTTTACTTGTGTATATGCTAAAAGTTTCTCTTTAACCGAAACATATTTCGTAATTCCAGCAACGCACATCGGTCCCGGGCAGCACCGGCGCCGCGGGCGCGTACGCGGACGGCGTGCGCATGGAGGAGATCGTGGAGGGGGCCGTGGGCGCGCTGCACATCCTGGCGCGCGAGGGACTCAACCGGCAGCTCATCCGCCAGCAGAACGTCGTGCCTATCTTCGTGCAGCTGCTGTTCAACGAGATCGAGAACATACAGGTCAGTACTGTGACTGACTCGAGAAGTGACTACGCGGATTAAGTGCGCATTTAGATCGTGGAAATAACAGTGGGCGCGCTGCACATATATTCGCGCGCGAGGGGCTCAATCGGCAGCTCATCCGCCAGCAGAACGTCGTGCCCATGTTCGTGTAACTGCGGTTTAACGAGATCCAGAACAACGGGTCAGTAGTGCGTACATTGGCAAAGAGCGGTGGCTGTGAGCGCGCTCCACATGCTCGCGAGACCCTCAATCGGCAGGTCATCCGCCAATAGAACGTCATGCCTATATTCTAGTACGTGAGGACTAAACTGCATCGCAAGTGAAACGGCGGCCATTTTTCAATGTTCTAAAATATGAGTTTGCTACTTTTTCTATAGTGAAATAGGCAACAAGGCACAGTTACGTGAATGCGAGCGCGTTTGTCAAGGCAATCGAACATCCATACTGCAAACTGCACGAAAGATCTCATGAATCTTTGTGCACGTAAGATATCATGTATCTTTGGTAAAAAATATGTGAAGACATTCAACTGACTTGGTGATCTTTCGTTCAATCTGTCTGAATGTTGATAAGTCATGCTTGGTTTCCCGTGTTCCCCCGTTCTTACTACTTTTAGAAACAGTCAAATATTGTGTTGCTCTGTTATTCTGCAGCGCGTGGCAGCGGGCGTGCTCTGTGAGCTGGCGGCTGACAAGGAAGGCGCCGAGATGATAGAAGCCGAAGGGGCCACGGCGCCTCTTACTGAGCTGCTTCATTCTCGCAACGAAGGTAAGCACAATGTTTTCAACGACCTATGGATGAAGAAGACAACAATAAGTTAGCCTCGATTGGTGAAATTACATTCAGATTTATGTTGAGTTATATTTATACACGTCTTGACAGGATAACGCCTTGGGGAGGTCACATGTCACTAGTGTTGTCCATTGTAGAATTGATCTTACATTTGCCTTGCTGCAATGCGGTTTGACCTTACTTGACGCGTGTTGTATATCCCAGGGGTCGCAACATACGCCGCCGCCGTCTTGTTCCGTATGTCCGAAGACAAGCCTCACGACTACAAGAAGAGACTTTCCATGGAGCTGACCAACTCGCTGTTCCGCGACGACCACCAGATGTGGCCCAACGATCTCGGCATGCAGCCCGACTTACAGGTAACATCATACTTTATACACTCTTGTAGAAAGACCAAATGAATTGACATATTCACTACAAAGGGCAACCTGTCGTCTGTGATGGGTTAAAAAAATAGTGAGTTCTCAAGCCTCGGTCGCGCCGCATTAGAGAAAATGTGTTAAATAAATGCAAAAAGGTGACTAAAAATATAGTTAGGATCCTTATCAAACACAGATGAAATGTTAAGTTAAGGTGGGCGTAAGGACCGTTCCGAAATCACGACGGTCGGTGTTGCAAGTAGCTGTGAATGTGTTATCAAAATTGACCTTTGGAACGCCAACAACACTGGATAGAAGCTGATTGCCCAACAGCTAACTTCCTCCGACTACTGTTCTTGTCAAATTGCAAAGCGAAGCAATTTGCTATCTTTAAAGTATGGTTATATTTGTTATTTTACAACAAAGTGTTATAAAACGCTGCTTTTGCGTGGTGTCCAAAAGGTTATATTATAGATTACCATCTGTTGATTAAAATATGAACTCCTGCTGTTCACATTTTGGCTTTCACCAATTCCAGAATGCATAGTGTCATCAGCTGGCAGCTGTGGTGAGATGTCTTTTAAAATCAACCAATCAAATGGATGATGATTAAACATGATTGCGGTGGATTTGACTCCGAGACCGCCACAATGCTGTCAGCTGGTGAAATAATGCATTCTGATCACCCAGTGTTTTTAATGTGTGACAGTGTTTTTCGTGTAGTTAGTTACCCAGCTTTGTTGAGTAAATATATTTTATTCAAGTGTGAAAGATTGTTTTATGTTATATATTCGTTTTATCCCAATTAAGTAAAATTGTTCCACTACATTTTTTGATGAAGTTAGTGTTCAACCTCATTCATATTATTTTTTTCATATATTTTTTTTCATCTTGACTAGTATTAGCCCTGTTTTATTTGATTTTGATGGAGATTACCCATTTACTAGGATATGCTCGGGCCAGAGCAGGGATATGAAGGGCTGTACGGTACCCGACCGTCCTTCCACCAGCAAGGTAAGATTTAGACACCCTTAACCCAGCTTGTTTTCCATTAACGTGTAGATATTTGAAACTTATTACACATTATACTCACTAACACAACATGTATATAGAACAATTCAAAAATAACAAAACTAACACTACAAATAAGATCAAAATTAGTATTTTTTCTTCATTACTAACTATTCCGGTATGCTTTGTTCCTGGCTGATTCAAAACTACTTAAGCTCCGTCTTATTCCCATTGCTGCGTCATCAACTATATTGTAGAAAAGTCGACCGAACACAATATACTATTCCGACTAAAATGATGTATAAACCATCTTTTATATTTACTGTACTTATGCTTCATTATTAGAATATTCTATCTTGTCCTGTAATATATTATCAAGTATCTACACCAGTCTTGTAGTTGTATGAGCATGGACGTAACTATAAAAGGACTTGAGGGCGGGTGTTTAATTATTTTTCTCTCTTCTTTACACGCAGCTTAATCCGGGACCTATTTATCACTAAACAGGTGAAGGGAATGTTGTTTGTATTATCTTTTGATGTTATATTTATTATGACTAACTCGATTCTAAAACTGTTGTGCCGGCTGTACACAACACATTGGGCCAACGTTGGCGCGTGAGCAGGATGCAGCTATGTAAACGAAAGAGATCGAGTTATAGCCCTCTCCCTCTAACGCATAGCTGCCTTCTGCTCACGCGCCAACGTTGGCCCAGTGTGTACAGCAGCCTTTATATTTACACTCACGTCGATTGTGGTCGATCTACAGATAATAATAATAATGGTTTAAGAAGCTAAGAAAACATTAACAACTCGTTTTCGCTTATATTCGCTTGCGTTTACTAACAATCAAACCTTAAAACAATAAGCTGAGATACCGGAAATATGACATCCGAAAACTTGCCTTTGCCCGCCGGCATATTAAGCAAGGTGTGGCATAAAATTAGCCATGAAGGTTTCAAAGTAATAAATAACAGTTTTTGCTTAGCAACAATCATAAATGAGTTGGCTCAATAAGTTCGGAACCTGTTAATTTTACATGTGAAATATTGTGTTGTAAGTTTCTGTTTCTTGTTTTATATGAGATATGCAGCTTTCGTAAATTTTGTAGCATTAGCGGTGGAGCGTGGCTGTGTTAAAAGACTTGTTATATAATCAATCAAAATTCTTAATTATGGTTAATATTAACGCCAATTATATATTATGATTGAAATTGTTTATACCAATTCCGTTATTACTACGCTGCACCGAAAATACTGCAAAATGTACCATGTCTGGTGATATAATATATTTGGTGTATGATTAATAATAACAAACGTCATGTTCTAGGATACGATCAAATACCGATAGACTCGATGCAGGGCCTTGAGATCGGCAGTGGGTTCGGCATGGACATGGACATAGGGGAGACCGAGGGCGCCGGCGCCGCGTCGGCCGACCTCGCCTTCCCGGAGCCGCCGCACGACAACAACAACGTGGCGGCTTGGTACGACACCGACCTTTAAGCTTACAGTACGGCTGATATAAGCGCAATAATGTACCATCAGTAAAGAAAGTGGTCTACCACTTTTGGACCTTATTTTGCATGCAATAGTCGAAAAGTGGTAGACCACTTTCTTGGCTGACTGTACCTACAACTATGCACTCGTGAATTCTAAATTTAAAACAAAATGACGCGTACACGTTGACGCGTGCGGCGTTTCACGGAAAGCGCATCATGATTTACATACAAGTTGTCGCGTGACTTTGAATGTTTCGATTTAGTTTTATTTTAGCCGATTTCAAAGTGCAAAGTCGTTGTTAATCGGTAATCAGGAGATATTATGCTTTCCACGCTGCACTAAGCTAGCTCTTAGCCCAGGGTGGAGAAATAAAATGATACCGAGTGTCGACTGACATTTGTTCAAGAGTAGATCTCATATCAAAATTTAATTGTAACCTTGAAATCAACGAAAGAGCACATTGAGGCTCTCCTGAATACGTACGATTTCATAATACTTATATGTATGATCAAGAAACCTGTGATACACAAAGCAGCTTTATGTCAATTCAGTGTTGCTAATATGCAATTTATATAAACTATGTATACCATTAACATGACTTAATTTTACAAGATTTAGAAAAAAATATGACGACATAAACCGCATATGAGTTTCAAAATTACTTTGGTGCTAAGTTTACGAGCTTATTGGATTTATATGTATTGTTATATCAGTCCACCGAGATATTAAATGAAACCCGATGTTGCCCTGCGTTGATAATATCGGTAATTTTCACGCAAAACGTGAGTTATTCGGAAAATAGGGTAAATCATTTTGTAAGGTTTTATAGCCTTTACATTATATACATAGTTAAATGTATTTATCGGTATTGAATTTTCTAGTAATTTCTAGTAGGGTCATAAAAGGATTTCGGTTTTATTTGACTCTCTTGGTCCTCATAGTTAAAGATAGACATCGGAGAATAAATTACCAACGATTTAGGTAAACTTTATTGGGAGCGCTTTATGCGTATTATGACACAATCCCAAAAACTAGGCCCCATTTTCATGTTCGGGAAAATAAAGGAATTTATTATCAGTCCGAGTATGACCCAATAACTTAATTTCTTCCTAACCAATGTTTTTGAGATTTTGTTACACTTTTTTATACTTGAATGTATCTTTTTCTATTTAATTAAAAAGGATAAGACTGTCCTGTTATCGTGTAAGGCGTGTATCGTAAAAGTAAATTTTAGTATTTGACTGCCATTTTTTTTTTCATTCAAATTGTTTTACGTTAATTATTAAGGTGGACGCTATAATGGATGAGCGATTATGATTGATAAATAGTATATTGATTTTGTTTAGTCTAGTTGAGTATTTTTTTTTATAAAATGATAATGTGATTAGTATTTCTCCGGACTATAGTTTTAAGCGATTAGAATGATTTATCCATAGTTGCTGTAGCAGTGAATATCTCTTAACGGTTGTATAACGTAGGTATAACTCGACGCCAAACTGAGTGGAAGAGGGGTTTTCGCATTTAAACATTAGGTTACTAAAGCTACGGCTTTAAAACCACCCCTATTTTAAACCATAATACAGATCAGGGTGACCATGAAATGTGTCAGGTAAATTTAGTCTTTGCATTTGGTACCTACTTATAATTTCGCAAAACCCTGGTATGTTATTATACCTAAACAATGCATTCTAACATAGACCTTGCACATTCTGTACTTCAATTGTAGAAAATGCACTCGAAATTAACTTGAACCATAGCAGAATGTAATTTTTAGGTTATAATCGTTAGATTAAGACTTAACGTATAGAATTATGTAATCGCCCTCATCTAGGGCTCTCTTATGTATTTTTTTTTATTGATACATATTTAATAACTTTGCCAATGTTTTTATACGTTCGTTTATGAAAACATTGGTGAAGTGCGTATGAGATTTTGTGTCCATTTATGTATGGATATTAAATAAATTTGATTATATAATATTATTTGGTTTCAATTATTGGTTTACCTTCAAGTCGATACCTCGCACTTAAGTACACGAAGTAGCGCGCCAATCCGTAACGTAACGTCAATTGTGTACTAATTTGTGACATGTCAATAGCTTTGGTAGAAGTGGCACGCTACTTCGTGTAAAGACCTTGGGGGGCGTCCATTAATTACGTGAGACGTTCAAGGGGGGAGGGGGTCAAACCGAATCTCATCAAATCTTACTTTGGGGAGAGGGGGTGTTTATACTAACCGACAACCCGACGTTTCGGATGAGTTGCAACATCATTGGTCTCGTGACAATTGGCTTAAACGGGAATCAACATCTTGCTGCGCGAGTTTTTCGAACTACCCGCACTTGTTTTTTGTTTTTACCCTTCCTCTCCCGTGACCTTCAAAGGTCAAAGGTGTTCAAGGCCCGGACGTTTCCATGTTGTTGTTTAAATTAGAATTTTAATTAATAAAATAATTGAGTTTAAAGTATTTTGAAAAAAGTGACCCATATATGGGGCAGCGGGAGTCCAGGAGTGACCTGTGACCCATATATGGGTCAGCGGGAGAGGACCAGTTAACCACTTGAACCATGTAGTATAATGAATAACCTACATGTACACCAGGGGCCCGTTCCATGAAGCAACAAATTACAAGCGGAAGTCTCTTTTCAATACCTTTTGATAGAAAGAGACTTCCGCTTGTAATTTGTAACTTGTTGCTTCATGAAACGGGCCCCAGTGTTGTCACCCGGCCGACACACAACACTAATAATGTCCGGTGATATAATGGACGATCGTTTTTGACCCACTTACGGCAGGGCTATCATGCATGAGACAGCCCGCGAGCTCTCGATTTTTCTCGCACTATCCGTCTCTCTCTTATTAGAACACTTAGAACAAGAGGTAGGTATAGTTCGAGTGCATGTCGTGGCCGTCTCATGATAGACGTGCTGATGACTGGATTCCACGTAGATGAAATCTTACAACCGTCGTCCAGATGGAAATTACGATCTGATTTCAACGGCTTCACGTATTTTACAAGCTTTTATTTGGTTGTTTAATCTAAATAATGTGTGAGAATCGTGAAAATTTAAGTCCGTATATGCTTAGAACATGACAAGAACATTTGAAATGACAATGAAATAAAAAATATTTGTTCCTAACAAAACAAATATATCTAATACTACATATAATACTATTTAATTACTTAAAACTATTTATTTGTTACGAAATTGTCCCCCCGCCGGACCACCTGTACCATTGGGAAGTACCATTGATGGTACAAATGGCACTGATTTATCCCACTACTACCATTGATGGTACAAATGGCACTGATTTATCCCATAAGTACCATTGTACAAATTATTTAATGTAATGAAGACAGCAACTATTTCCTCCTTCGTAATTATAATATATTTTATTGTTTCCTGGCCGCAAATGATTCTTTAAAAATTAAGTATTTGTTTCCGCAATGTCAGTGTCATCATTTATTGTGTGTTAACTAGTAGAGAGTATATTGTAACCTATATAATTCTTTCGCTCCGCGAAAAATGTGCGGGGAGTTATGTATAGTTGCTCGCGGTAGAGGTAAAGTTTTATTGCACAATGGATTTCGAGTACTATTATCATGTGAAATATCGTAGCAACCATAACAGTTTATGGAGATGCATGAATTACAAAACAAGAAAATTTCGTTCTTTACGTTCTGGATGCCAAAAAGCAATACATGGTGTTGCTTTGCAAAAAGACACCGCACTACAAATATTTGCGAAGGCTGGAATGCCCAGTACAACGGCAGTTTTAAAAAACGGCCCACTACACTTTTTGCCTTTCTTAAAGTAATTAAAAATGACTCCGAATTTCGCACCGTATCGAAGCCTCAAGAGAAACGGAAATCATCTGTGCTGCAAAGAAACCTTTACATACAACACGTGCAAATGCAACTCACCGTGGGCGACATAAACGTCCCGCTTTTCTTAGAAAAGTTACGACAGTAGTCTTAAATTTTTTATTTAATTATTTTTATCCACAAATACGTATGCGGTTATGGTTTTGTTGCATTTTTCGAACTAATAAAACAAACAATCGACGGGTACGGTTTTTTAGTTATGGAAGTAACGCCGAGTGTCACACTTGTATTTTTTTTCTGGTACTAGTGGGATAAATCAGTGCCATTTGTACCATCAATGGTACTTCCCAATGGTACAGGTGGTCCGGCGGGATTGTCCCGCCTCAGCATAATGCTGGCTCACGAGCCAACGCTGGTCTTCCGGCGAGACCTTTTGGTGGACTTTAACCCATAAAATCGCAGTTTCTAGACGTAATCTAGTCAACTAGCTTCAGAAATGTTGATTCACCCATTTACCAATTACATTTACAGCAATGAACCAAGAGACTATAATACATAGTTGTACTGGAAAACTACGTGTATATCACAAATTAAACTTAAGAAAATGACAGATCACCACATGAGCACCTATTTTCTGCCTAAGCCACGGCGAAGTTGAAGCAAGATTAGTGCCGCATGCCTCGGTCTAAGTCCTAATTGTGCATAATAACTGTGAGCACAAAGGTGGGGAAGTTACGTCGAGCGGTTTGCGGTTGCACCTAGCTTCGGAACAATTTGTGGGGAAGCCAAGTTATGTGCCTTTCGCTGATAGACGTCTTCTACCTATTGTTTTGCACGTTTTAGGTTGTCAAGTTGCGAAGTTTCGAGAATCCCGGAGGTACCTATCTAGAATATTACCGATTTCCAATAAATTACTGAATCGCTCAAGCCGTTTTGGAGATAAATGGGGACTCCGCATCAAGCGCAAAAATAAACAACATCTTGCCCTCATCGCTTATAGGTATAGGTATCGGTATTTTCATGATATTAGAACGGTAATCCAAGTATTAAATTGGTACGTAGGTACCTACGAGGGCTGCCTTTTAAGTTGTGTCGTTTGGAAAATCTAAAGACAATTTAAGTGTTAAATGGTATTTATTGTTTTTCAAAGTAATCACCGTGATATGTAATACACTTTTTCATTCGATCGAACCAGTTTTCGAAACACTTATTCCAGTCCGAAGTCGGGGTCTCCAAAATGGCCGTTTTGTATGACTCAACCGCTTCTTCAGGCGTCTGGTACCGTTGACCACGAAGTCGTTGTTTGATTTTTGGAAAAGTAAAAAAATCGTTAGGGCTTAAGTCTGGACTGTACGGCGGGTGTTCCAGAATTTCGACGTTTTGCTCTTTTAAAAACGCAATAGTTTGCCGGGCGGTGTGCGAGCTCGCATTATCGTGGTACAGTCTTATACGACGTCTTGGGTTATTTTTTCGAAACTCGCCGATGACTTCTGGTAAACAGACAGTGGTATACCAGTCAGCATTAACCGTTTTACGATCCTCGAGCACGATGGTGGCAACGTGGCCACTTTTCGCCACAAACGTGGCGACCATTTTTTTCGAAGTGCTCCGTGAGCGTATTACTTTGGTCGGTTTTGGCTCATCTTGGAACACCCAAACAGTCGACTGCTGTTTAGAATCGGGATCGTAGGCATATATCCAAGATTCGTCACCACTGATAATGTCGTAAACATGTTTCGAGTTTCCTCGGTTGAATTGCCGCAGGGTTTTGCGACACCATCGAACGCGAGCCGTTTTTTGGTCTTCACTGAGTAAATGTGGTATCCAGCGTGAGATCAACTTTTTTACGCCTAAGTGATCATGCAAAATACTGTGAACACTGGTCCCTGAAATACTTAAGGAAGCTTCTATCTCACGGTATGTCGCATGGCGATCTTCGATGATCAGTTGCCGTACAGCATCAATGTTCTCCTGGGTTACGGCTGTTTTTGGTCGACCTTCACGATGTCTATCACCAAGACTAGAGCAACCACGTTGAAATTCTAAATACCAGCGTTCCACAGTCCGAAGGCATGGTGCTTTATCATTGAAAACCGTAGTCAACTCTTCGAAGCACTGAAGTCGCGTTAAGCCCCTTTTGAAGTTGTAAAAAATGATCGCACGTAAATTTTCCTTCGAAATTTCCATTTTCACAACTGACTTGTCAACTTTGAACGAACGCTGTACTAAAACGGTTGGGCCGATTTCGAGTCATTCTTTTGTTTTCGAATTCTAAATTCAAATATTTTAACGTGACACTAGTTCTTTTTTATGCAATCACGGGAGGGTTGCAAACGACAGAACTTAAAAGGCAGCCCTCGTATTGGCAGGCGCGGGACACTCCGCGATTTACGTTCATCGCTACAAGTACATGCCGGTGCCCCAACGTTGGGGAACCGGCATGTACCTACTTGTAGCGATGAACGTCGACTTCGTCGACGACGTCAGAGGGCCATAAATCTTAATGTTTTGGCTGAGAACAAAGCGCCTTTTGTAAAGATCAAAGGAGTGTCCCTTCTGTACTTGTACTATTATCTATTCTGTGCTATTGGTTGGGGAGTAAGTATTCACCTAACTTGTTACGCCACGATGCACGATGACTAGATGAAAACAATAATAGAGGGAAAAATAGAAGGGAAAAGGAAAAGGGGAAGGCCGAGGATATTTTACATGGAGGAAATAAAAGAAATGAAAATTAATACAACTTAAAAAAGTTGTAAAACCCCGACATTTACATACTTATCGAAGTCGAATATCTCAAAAACGGCTGAACAGATTTTCATGAAACATGGCTAAGAACAGTCGGGATAAAATTATCTGTGACAGAAAAAAACCGCATTGAAATCGGTCCATCCGTTTGGGAGCTACGATACCACAGACAGATACACAGACACATTAAACTTATAACACCCCTCTCTTTGCGTCGAGGGTTAACAATAATAGAGGGAAAAATGGATGGGAACAGGAAAACGCCTTCCGTAGGATACCTTTCTGGAGGAAATAAAAGAAAAAATAAACGCTTCATCATCGTATAGAGAAATAATAATTTACTTTAAAAACAAAGTTTTAACCGACTTCCATTTAGTACTCCGCCAAGCCACGAGATATTTTCAACATTTCTTTTCCAATTTACCACATGAACTGATTTCCGAGAGCCAATGCGTTGATTATTAGAGACAAAAACCGGATCGCTGTATGTGGCCCGATAATATTTGAGGACTTCCGTCGATTCCACAAGGATCACCTTTGGCACTTGATTAGTTGCTATTTCAACGGAATCTTATAAGAATCTGCGATAATATACTTTTGTACTTTTAAGTACATAATTGAGGAATTCCATAAGTCGTCTGTGGTCTTCATCATCAATTCCACTTCACCAAATTTATGATTTCCGGGTGTAAATACACGAGTTATAATAGAAAATACCAAAATCACTACACGCGTGCCTAATATAATTGAGGAGTTCCCTCAATTCCTCATGGATCCCATCATCCAACTGAATTTGATTTTGTAAAAAATGCGACCCACCTGGAAGCATATACTAACAAACAAAAAAAAATACGAATCGGCTCATCAATGACGGAGTTCTGAGGTAACAAACATTGAAAAAAAAAATGATAAAAAAATACAACCTAATTGAGATCCTCCTCCATTTTTTTTGAAGTCGGTTAAAAAGGAAGGCGGAATGTAGAATAAGTTGGAAATTACTCCACCGACAAGAGCCTAGCTCTTAAATAAGAAGAATAAAGTAGGTAATATGTGTTTCTTAAATGACGCTCAATAAAGCGACCCCGGACTTCTTTACTATAAAACCGGGAAAAAATATAGTAGGTAGAAAGACGACATGAAGCTGAATAACATAGACAATTATTTTGGACACAACTTCGAGTAAGTATCATTATCTTGAAAAGAGTGCCACTGTTGGGCACGTTGGGATTGGGAATGGGCTCTGTGCCGCCACGCTTACTTACGAGTAAGTAGTATGGTTCCTACTTATGGTATGGACGTACTTACCTGGAGGTACATATGGCAATTTATTCGCAGAAGTATGGTGACCTCGCGAGGTTTTCCTCCACACCGAAAATCTCGTGCTAGCTAGAGTACTTACCTACTTGAAACTACCTGTTGTCGGTGAGTTCAGTTATTTAAAAGCGATTATAGAAAGAAAGAAAGATAAATTTATTCACAAACACACAGGACACACATGTTAAATAATAAAATAAACAAGAAAAGCACATGAAACATCAGAAAAGTGTCTCTGCGGTAGTGAACCGGACACTGGCTATAATGTGTACCTTGCCTACCGATCCTACAATGAATGAGTTCAGAATGACGGTATTTTAGATAACAATCAAGCTGTCAAAACCCTAATTTTCAAATGCCATTCCCAATATCGACCCTAATATTTGTAAACTGCAATTACCGACTCAATCCTTTGACCCGTTAATTAGTGTGACTACAACTATAATTTGGCTAATACGTTTTAATATTTGCTCAAGCTAAAACACATAAATTATTCACACTGGCACAAACCACTGGCTCGTACCCGACAATCATCGACGTTAATATATGTTTGAAACGGGCAAGTATCTAAATGGTTTTCGGTCTTCCCGTGAGACCATTCCCATGAGTAATTAAAGTCAAGTATTGATAGTTGTTATTGAAAGGTAATACGGTATGGTTTCGTTTGTTTCTGGAACCGGTATTTACTGAGAAGTTAACTGTTGTCGATAATTATCGGAACTGAAACGGTAAAAGTACTGATAGAGCGTTGTGTGAGTTGTGAACTGTAAATCTTAAAATTATATAGGGTTTCTGATGCTACTTACGTTTATGTATTGTGTCTTTTTATGTGGCGCTCGCCCACATTTAACAAAACATTTAAGCTAAGCTACGTTATTTACTTGGTAAGCAGTCTGACATTCTCATTAGAATCAAAGAAAAAAAAAAAAAAAACCAACCAGACCCAAACGATTAAGTAGTTGTTTTTTTTATACGGCGATGGTGGCAAACAATCGTACGGTCTGCATGCTGTGATCACTGGTCACACACCGTAAGGCAGCCAGCGTTGCCGACCCTTAATGGATTTGAGGATTCGTTTTGTTGATAGGTTTAGTCGAAACACTGCACAATGAAAATGGAAAACAAGGAAACTAGGTTTAGGTTAGGCTGTTAAGCATTAAACTCACGCGGGAGCTGTGTTACAAAAATGCAGGTTGACTGGTAGCGAATGCCTTGAGGTATTAAGTAACTATTTGTTACGGTACCTAGTATGTTTTACAAATAAGTACCTATTTGTTATTCGATTCGTTGCACAGGGGACACTGACGCGGTTTTCAGATTGGCGTGGCATCTTGCACCCGGACGGCCCGCGGTTAAGAGGGGGCGCTCCGCGAAATCGGGGTTCTTAGATTGAATATTTACCTATGACAAACTAAAGCGAATGCCAGGAAAAAGAACATACCAAAACTACATCATATTTGCAATTGAATCGTCTGAACAAAACCATACAAAACCAAAATTGCCTCGATAGAAAAGAACCGCCAAAACATGTCTTATTTTTACTCAATTTCAATAGTGTGAGGTTCCCGTGCATATAAATTAAGTAAAAGTTGAGTGTATAATAGCTTTTCACATTACCTAATGAAAGTACTAGCGGGGTATTTTTATGTAGTCCCTTTTCAGACTTATTGAGGTGAAACGTATTTGGCGTATAGGCCTTTTTTATTTAGCGCGATACCCTTTCTCCCGTCGCGTGTTTCGTGCGGTTCTGTATATCTTTTGTTGCCGTTCGCGGGCGGAGTCAGTCGTAATCGCTCCGCTGAGACGAGAGGACTACGTTCTGTGCTCTCACGACAGCACGATGAACATAATTATTTCAATAATATTGTGACCCAGTATATTCGTCCAGTGAATGAACGTATCATTACATTCCAGTAGATATTTTGCTACATTTTGAAATAATATATTTAAAAGTCGACCTTAACATATAGATCTTAAAGTTCAAAATACAACTATAAGATTACGCAGCGATCGGCGGGTGACCGGCTTCTTAGAATAATTTGTGCAGTACATGCAAAACTAGACGAACATTTTTCTGTCGATCGTGTATTTACTTTATGAAAGATTATCACTATCACTACATAGTATAAAACAAAGTCGCTTCCCGCTGTCTGTCCCTATGTATGCTTAGATCTTTAAAACTACGCAACGGATTTTGATGCGGTTTTTTTTAATAGATAGAGTGATTCAAGAAGAAGGTTTATATGTATAATATAGTATCCGTGCGAAGCCGGAGCGGATCGCTAGTTGAGAATAAATCCGGTTATGTTCAAAATCGATGTCTGAGAGGTCTAAATACGAATTCATAGTCAGAAATATTTCAAAAAGTGGTAGCATTATTTAAAATTTTTTAAACATTCGTTGTAAATTAATATGCGCGTTTTTTTAAAGAGCAGGCTTCTCGAGGGTGAAGATTCTAGAAATGATGTCCATTTTGAATTCCAAGATGGCGGACATTGCTTTTCGAATTTAAACTTTCGTGAGACGTGTTGAAACAGTACTAATAATTACACGGTTCTACTCACGTATTAAATGTCACTACGGGCGACATGTTTCGAACTCTTCGGGAATTCTTCTTAAGGATGAGTGTTTTCGCGGCGGTGTAGCTTGAATCTTGTCGTGATTCAAGCGACACCGCCGCGAAAACACTCATCCTGAAGAAGAACTTCCGAAGTGTTCGGAACATGTCGCCCGTAGTGACATTATTGACATTGTTTTTCTTTAAAGTCATCACGGGTGTCGCTTTTAGGGTTATCGAGAGTGCAGATTCCAACAATTATTGCCTGCGAACTTGGACATTTTGATATTAAAAAAGTGAACATAATTATGCACTTTTTCTTTAATATGTTCAAAATTGATAACTAAAGGGCCAAAGCGTCTCCATTGTCTCCAAGTACGAATCCGAGATCAGAATTGAAAAATTTGGCCGCCACACAGTAGTGGCCTGAAAATCTGACTTTCATAGACATGATCGAAGTTTTCATAATATATTACAGTTTTTTTTTAATGCTACTAATAAATTCACGGTTAAATTCACGTATTAAACGACACGACAGGCGACATGTTTTGAACACTTCGGGAGTTCTTCTTCAGGATGAGTGTTTTCGATGTTTGTTTTGAAGAAGAACTCCCGAAAAGTTCGAAACATGTCGCCTGTTGTGACATTTAATGCGTGAATTTAACCGTGGATTTATTAGTAGTATTTTAGACATGTCTCACAAAAGTTTAAATTCGATTATAGCTTTTTTTTGCTTTAGGCTTTTACTAGCCATTATTATGCTAGCTCACAACCGTTACGTGATTTAGTAAAAAAACGGAAGGCCATATTTCAGTTATAGCTCCGGTGGTTTTTTAAGCAACAAAATGTAGGTAGTGGTATTCCTTGGGTAATTAAAGTAATTTGTACTCTATAAAGTGAGTGTTTTCGCGGCGGTGTCGCTTGAATCTTGTCGTGATTCAAGCGACACCGCCGCGAAAACACTCAATCCTGAATAAGAACTCCCGAAGAGTTCGAAACATGTCGCCCGTAGTGACGTTTAATACGTGGGTGAACCGTGTAATTATTGACATTTTTTTTCTTTAAAGTCATCACGGGTGACGCTTTTAGATTCCAACAATAGGGGCGTAGACACTAAATAAAATAATGTGATATTTTCTCGAAGAAGGATAAAAAAAATTGTCAAATGGAGAAAAAAACAACGCAAAAGGTTAAATAATCACGAAGTTATAAGTGTCCAAAGTTTTAAGAAGGGATGTGTTCTGTCCCTTTTTCGCAAAACGCAACTTCATATGAAACGATGACGCTGGAAGAATGTGACGTCACAGAAGACGGCAACGTACCGCGCGCATCGTGGTCGGCGCCGCGTTTGCGTTTTCTCTCTCTAACAAGCAATATTAAAACGGTTGTAGCTTCGTAATTCTTTGAGATATCTGAATGGGATTTTCATCACTATGCATATTTTTTTGCCTTCTTTCTTTTGGAGTAATAATAATTTTCGAGTCTGCACCCGAATTATTGCCTGCGAAGTTGGACATTTTTATATTAAAAAAAGTGAACACAATTTTGCAGTTTTTCTTTAATACGAGTATGTTCAAAATTGATAACTAAAGGGCCAAAGCGTCTCCATTGTCTCCAAGTACGAATCCGAGATCAGACCCCGTATCATGGTCGGCCTTATCACGCGATAAGTGACAAGATATTAGGAGCGTCGTCTAGTTCTATCAAACGGTGTCAGCCAGTGACGGACGCTCTATCCTGTCACTTATCGCGTGATAAGGCCGACCATGACAATCAGAATCAGAATTGAAAAATTTGGCCGCCACACAGTGGCCTGAAAATCTGGCTTTCATAAACATGATCGAAGTTTTCATAATAAATTACAGTTTTTTTAATGCTACTAATAAATTCACGTATAAAATGACGCGACAGGCGACATGTTTCGAACTCTTCGGGAGTTCTTCTTCAGGATTAGTGTTTTCGATGTTTGTTTTGAAGAAGAACTCCCGAAGAGTTCGAAACATGTCGCCTGCCGTGACATTTACGTTAATTTTTTAACCGTGGATTTATTAGTAGTATTTTAGATGTCTCACAAAAGTTTAAATTCGATTATAGCTGTTTTTTTGCTTTAGCCTTTTACGAGACATTATTATGCTAAATTACAACCCTTACGTGATTTAGTAAAAAAACGGAAGGTCATATTTCAGTTATAGCTCTCGAAACTGACTTAGCTACTAGCGAAAATTATATCTTCAAATATAGGTACTTACAGATTTTGTCTTTCTTTCCACTTATTATAACTATCTATAGGTATTCATCATGTTTCATCTGACTGTCGGGGCATATACTATGCGAGAAGGAGCGGGGCAGCAATAGACGCATCAGCGCGGCAGGTACGGGGCGCGCGGGTGATTTCTGATTTTTCCCTGGCGATACGCCCCCTCTTAAAAGCTCGTCACAACTTTTTTCATTACCACCCGGATGCCGGACCGTCGGATTTGCATGCATTCTTTGCAAGTGTATAAATAGAAATTCTGATGAATTTGCTGTTGGGAATGGAAGGAAAAATAGGTACCTGAGTAAATACCACGTTTACGTTCTTTGTTGATCGATTTCTATTCGTATCTGTAACTAGTAAGGCCTTCAGCGACTCGAGACACGTGTCGTGTCACCGACCGCTTACTAGTACGACAGATTTCAGTACGACATAATAGGCGTAAATTAAGTTTAGGTTATAATTATATAAAAAAACCGGCCAAGTGCGAGTCGGACTCGCGCACGAAGGGTTCCGACCATTATATATAATAATAAGTTACAATAGAATTTGTACGAAACTATTACTTCTTGAAGTACATTTTATAAGTTGGTCGACTATTACTCGTAAACGTGTAAAGCCTACTTAGCTGTGATAGTTTTCCTTTTAACTTCGTTATATGCTACTACCATGAATTTTTTCACATATCCCAAAACAACCATTTAGCTAGCAGGGGGTGGGGACACTGGAGTCTAACAAAAATTAGCACTTTAAGGCTTAATATTTCACAAACGGATCGTTTAATCGAAAAATTGTTTTCACAAACCCCCAATATTTTTAAAAGACCTATCCAACGACACCCCACACTATGGGGTAGACGACAATAAAAAAAATCATCCCCACTTTACATGTAGGGGAGGTACCCTAAAAAAAATGTTTTTCAAGATTTTATTTTACCACTTTGTCGGCATGACTAATATGTATATTCATGCCAAGTTACAGCTTTCTAGTACCAAGAGCCTCTGAGCTAATACTCCAGGCAAAATAGGGTCAGCTAGTATGGCGAAATGGAAATAATTTATAATAGCTTTTTTTTTCTGCGTAACAGATAAATTATAATTGTATTAATAACGACGAGACTAAATCCGACAAAATATTTGTGATTTAGATATTTTAATAAATAATTGAAAATTTATAAATTCCTGTAAAATCGGAAAAAAAAATTAACTCATTTTTTATTCTTTGTTTTGATAAATTAATATTTCCTCTATAAGTTTGATGATAAATCAGGCAAAAAATGTTTCCGAATATTACATTTCTATTTAGTAGATCCCTAACATTTTATTCATTTACCATATTTCCGTGTCCAAAAATAATAATTGGCTTTAGGTTCCTACATTCTTTGATGAATGTAGTGGACACAAACATTAGAAACGAATCGCACACTAAACAACAACGGAGGGTGGATTTTAGGGGTTAAATGCTGTTTAACTATTTAAAAAAATGCAAATTGATCAGTTACTTTTGGGATTTTCATTATAAGCTATTTTTCATCGAATAATGTACGAATCCCCTTATAAAATCGGTTGCAAGTAATGTTATTACAAACACCTGTTAAAATAGGTTTAAAAATGCCGCGCGCGAGCCGCAGAGCTAACGTGATTGGCCGGCCGCCCGCTCGCCGCGTAGGTACTACATACTAGGTAGGTAGGTAGGTACCGCACGAATCGCAGCGATTCGCGAAACCATCTAACGCGTCTAAGATCTAGTTGTTGATAGTAGTTAAATTTTAATATACTCGTTGTGAAACGAATTATGAAAATATTTAAGTATTTTTATTTATTTATCAATGAGTGACACTGACGAGCGTGGGATGAAGATACCTATGCAATTTAACTTTGAACTTTGACGTAGGTAGTGGAAGTTGGAAAAAGGGACTTCAAAGATTGTGCACACGTGTATATTATGTAGTTTGTGATGGACTTTTTAAGACTAGAGGAAGATGCTTGCTTTGTTTACATTAATTTCTTTTTTGGTTCAGTTTTATTTATATATTTAGTCTTTATTGCACTAAGGACAACTTATCGTACAAGAGGCGGACTTAATGCCGTAAGCATTCTCTACCAGTCAACCTTTGCGCAAAGCAGATTGTGGGCGTGTAGTAATTGTAATAGAGCAAAATTCGTTAAAATAGTAAACTAGAGAGATTTATACCCTTACCTATTATTTGATTTTTATTATGCCCAATATTACACGTTAGATAATATACAGGGTGAAAAAATCTATGGAACCTGAAGGGAAACCCTTAAGACAGCTCATTCTCTCGCTCTCATTATCATGAATTAAACACTATTTAAATTTAATTTACCTACTTTTAGCCCGAATTACATTTGAATTACAATTTACTATCGCAATCACTAAAATTTATTGACCGAATATCTTTTGTCCGAAAACTTTTCGTATTTTTATGACTTCTCCGAATATACAATTCATTACTTTTTTCATTTACCATTTGATGTTATCCAAATGTGTCAGTTGTCCGAAAAACTTTTACCACTACAGTCTTTTGAGCTTTGTTACAACTTTTGTTTCATAGCCAATTTTTGACTTATCCAGCATTACTTTCCGCATTTCATACGTTTAGTCAAATGTTCATTTTGAATGAAATTCAAAGTAGTTTTACAGAGACTAAGGCAGGTCGGTGTAGGTACGACGACGAGCGAAGCGAGGAGGAGTTTTAGGTGAACTGCGAGTTTGCAACCCTACATCGCGCGAGCCGAGCGAGCGTAGCGTGCCGTGGCAGCGGCCGGCGAAGCGCCAGAACCGAACACTTTTTTACTACTTAATATTTACATATGTACTGTATAAGTAAGGGTCAGGTCGGAAGAAATAACTTGATAAACCAAATGTTGTAATTATTTAGTATCGATTTATTTAAAGAACACCCTGCCTAGAGATGGTGTTTACCCAACCTACCCAGAGTTACCCATTTCATCCCAAACGTCGTCCTGTGAAGCATTTTTGCAAAATATAATGAAACTTCTTACGTCATAGTCATATAGGAATGTGTAAACGTAAACGTTGTTCTCATTGAGATTTTCTTACTTGGTTACTTGCTAAATATGCAAACAATATAGGCTCATCTTTCCCTGGCCAGACTATACGTGTGTTATTTTGAATAATAGTACATTACTGCAGAGGCAGTGAAGTAAGGGATTGCTGGACTAGTCCAGGCAATGAACTGACAACTTGTATGGAAAAAATGTTAATTTTGGAAATAATTTATAATAGCTTATTTTTTATGTATAACGGATATATTATCAACTAAATAGTTACCCAGCGACAAAATCCGACAAAATTTCAGACATCGAAAAAATGATAAGTTCTTCTAAAAAGTCAGTAAAAATATTAATAAATGTTTTTGTCTTAATTTTGGTTCATTTACATTTGCTCTATAATATTCAAGATAAATCGTACAAAAAAAGATAATGCATGCTTCATTGAAATCTACATAATTACTTCCGAGTGGAAAGTTTAGCTAGCTAGTATATGTATCCCATATTTACTTCAAAGTTCATTGTTTTCGATATATTTGGCATCAAAGTTGAACAATTTTAGGCCAAAAAACTGGTTTTCTGGTCATAACTTTTGTGTTAATTAGTAAGATTATAAAAATGCATATCAAAATTATAAGTAAGTTCAGTATGTATAAGTAGGTATGAGTTTCGGGTGTATACAAGTTTTAATGAGGATGAGGTGTCGGGTTTTGTATTTTTACAGACCTTTCTTTATAAATTGATAATTAATTCTGTATTAACATTTTAGTTTTTCAATATCAAAAATGTTAAACAGGAATCAAACTTTCCCATATCTGCACCTGGAAAGCTAGCTTCAATAAACCGAGGACGAGTCTCGAAATGAAAACTACTAAATTTCGTTGATTTTTGACGGGAGCCCCTTAACTTAAAAGGTTTAAGGGGCGCTAGCTCTAGTAACTTAAAATTCTTGACCAAATCATCTTAGAATAAGATTTTCAAATGAAATCAACAAAAAAACGCTATTATAAAAAACGCTAAATTAATGTTTTTCAAAACCGTATTTTGCCTGGAGTAGACGAGATTGGGGTAAACCGGATACAACGAGTCCAGCAATCCATGTTCCGGCCGAGGAATGTATAGTGCGTTTCTCAAACGATGTGAGGAAATATTAAAATAAAAATAAATACAAGGTAATCAATTAAATAATAGGTAATTTGCCGCCTTTTTATTTTTTAAACATGCCATTTAAACAAGCCGTTCGAGCACTATGTTTAACCGCACATAGGTATAGTACCATCGTTTTTTTTTTATGTCACAAGTTTGCTTACAGAACAGAGTCTAGTGGTGGTTGGCAGTATGTAATTTTTCCTTTGTCACTTTAATATTAGTAAGCAAATTTAAAAAGTTAGATTAGCGGACAATAATGGTTTTACTTAGGGTTACTTTTCTCAGTCCAGTTCCATAGGAAACAATTCACAGCCGTTACTAGTGTTAGCAAATTGGTGGGAACTGGCGAGAATAACCATCGAATACCAAAACCAAATGGTACTCAAGTATTGCATTTTTATCGAGTCGATACACGCGTAACGTAGCTGAAAATCGAATTTACCAGTCAGGGATAATAATATTTGTACCAGAGTAAGGATAAAAACTGACATAGAGGCGTACACAGATATTTATGCCCTTTTTTTGTACATATATTAATGCCTGACTTTAAATTTTCACCAAGATTAAACATATGATTAGTAAAAATAAACCAAATCAGCCCAAACTACCTACAATAGACGGACAGACAGACAGACAGACAGCGGAGCCTTAGTAATAGGGTCCCGTTTTTACCCTTTGGGTAAAACAATATCACAGATTTGAGTAGGGCAGGCAGTGTCTTTCTGCCTTTACGTGGTGCACGCCACTGATGTTATGAATTTACGGTGGTTTTCTTTCAGGGCCCATAGGTTTTTCCACTCTGTATAGCTATAGCAGCTAAGCAGTATTTTAGCAGCGTTTTCTTTCTTACCCATTCCAATAATTAAGTACCTACTTCCGTTACTACAATGATGTGCAGATGGATCTTGTACTACCTACGCAGATTAAGTGGGAAATTAACTACTTTAAGTAGGAAATCACCTGTTAAAATTGTCGTCACTGTTTTATAATGATGACATTTATCAGTAAATAATTATGAAGCATTGAGACACCAAACATAGAAATGTACTAAATTCTTGGCATGTTTTCACTAAAATATGTTTATAAATTTCATTAATTGTTAGCGCGTTTCCCGCTTACGCCATTATTACACCGTGAATAGTCGCATTCTCCTACTAGTACATCGTCGAAGACGATATAAATGATTACAAATAATCTGCGTAGGTAATGTAGGTATCTATCTACTTCGCGTCACAGAAAAGGACTCGTTGCGTGCCGCCGTTGCGAGCGAATGTGATCGTTAACACACGCGGAAAGAGCTCAAGTTCAATTGTAGAATTAAACAGGACTATTCAAATGTGTATTATGCTTTACATAAACCTTTTTTCTGTAGGATTCGTGTACTACTTTAATAATCTATATAGTTAAATTAAATTTGGACACAATTTGGTCCTATAAATATATTTACCGATAGTTTATTGGAGTAAATGTATTTATATGCAATTCTAAACAAAAATCTATACGATTTTTAGCAAAATAGGTTCATCAATTATTTTTATGAGAATCAAATCAAAGTACTACTTATTACAATTTTTTTCTACCAACTTCTGTCACCTGTCACCCAAGCCATGCATTTTGTTAATATATTGATTTTACATGTAAAAAAAATGTCGGATTTCATTGTTTACAGGTTAAAGACAATAATATTGTTGTGTTGACGATTATAGACAACTATTATTAATTTTAATTAATAAAATCGGCGTATATTTGACAGTATTTTTTTATACCTACTTTCGGGTCGAAAGTTTGTAAGATTCGTAAATAGAGTATCTTAAAATATGTATTTATGACGGAGAAAAAAAACACAGGCTATTATAAATTAATGTTTGGCGAAACCGTATTTTGCCTGGAGTATAAGCTGCGGACGGACGGACGGACGGACGGACGGACATAGCGAAACTATAAGGGTTCCGTTTTTGCCATTCTGGCTCCGGAACCCTAAAAACGGTCATTTGAGATGTTCACTGATAGTCATATCAGCAACTTTTTATGAAACGTGGAATAGTTTCGGTTAGTTACAGTCACCAGCATAAATATATGACTATGGGCAACGCTGCAAAAATATCTGATCATCAATTGAAGGTATAATTATATGACGATACAAAGGCGGTAAAAATATGTGATGATTTACAGCCGGCATAAAATCATTTGCCTGTAACAGCATAAATATCGGATGAGACCGAGTAAAAATATCTGATACTCCACGAAATCAAAATGATGTGACATATGACCAGCGTAATTATGTATCCGCTGTAGAAGGGTAACCATCGGATCACGTAACGACTAGGGAATGCAGAACCGGTTCTGTTTCAAAGAACCGGGATTTTCGGGACTGGCCGAAGTCAGAACCGGGATTTCCCGGTTCTTTCGGGACTTTCGGGACAAACCTTCAATACTCATCGATACTTCAAGAATTAATAATAAAACCACATATATCAATAGAATTTACGAGATATAACTGATGGGTTAGTTATATTTTAATTAAATGAGCGCATTGCGATCAATACACAGCTTCATTCATACTTTTAATAATTACCATTCTTCATCGACACTCCACAGCTATAGATCACTACTATCACTTAAAACAATATCTGGCGTACGAGATGAAATAGGTATATTCTACTTTTTCTGTATACATATAGTATTAAGCGTGAGAGGGAACATGCAGTAGTCTCCACGCAGGCCCAGTGCGGGTTGGGGACTTCACTCACGTATTTGAATTTCTTCGTGCATGCATGCAGGTTTCCTCACGATGTTTTTCGTTCACCGAAAAGCTAACGGTAAACATCAAATGACATTCCGTACATAAGTAGGTACCGAATCACTCATTGGTACGAGCCGGGATTTGAGCCCACGACCGTCGTTTGACAGCTGCATGCCTGAACCGCTAACCGCCTAACCGCTAGCTTGTCCAATTCAATTCAATCATTTATTTATAAAATAATATTTTACATGTCAATTCCCCCGTAACTATTTAAATTTAAATAATAAAATATAGCTCATGAAGGAAAGGAGTGAAACGATTCTGCAGTCTTCAGCCGATGCGATCTTATACCGTCAGCTCAATAAACAGATCTCCAAGTCCCTTACCCGCGATCTGCGCCAATTCAATACAAATCGTATTGAAGAGGCCATCCAGCGTAATAAGGGCTCTAAAGTGTTCTCGGTTCTCGAGAGGTCTGTCTATTGGGCAGAGCCAGCTCGTGAAGTTAAAAACTTAAGATGGTAGAATCGTTTCTTCTAAACCCGAGATTCTGGGTGAGATAGAGTGCTTTTACGGACAGCTATACACGTCAACACGCAGACCCGAAGTTGGTCGGCCGGAAGACCCTAGAGCTAGACTAACGCGACACTATACCGACGACATCCCGGATATCAGCCTGTACGAAATTGTAATGGCTCTAAAACAGCTCAAAAACAACAAGGCACCCAGGTGAAGACGGAATAACAGCCGAACTCCTGAAGGCGGGTGGAAAACCGGTCCTCACGGCCCTTCAGAAGTTGTTCGATTCCGTCTTACTGGAAGGGAGAACTCCAAAGGCATGGAACGGAGGGGTGGTGGTGCTGTTCTTCAAAAAGGGTGACAACACCCTGCTGAAGAACTACAGACCCATCTCACTTCTGAGCCATCTATAAGCTGTTTTCAAGGGTCATGGTCATTACAAATCGTCTCGTACGCAGGCTAGATGGCTTCCAGCCTCCCGAACAAGCCGGTTTCCGAAGAGGCTTTAGTACCGTAGCCAACATCCACACGCTCCGTCAGGTTATACAGAAGACCGAGGAGTATAACCTGCCCCTCTGCTTAGCGTTCGTGGACTACGAGAAAGCCTTCGATTCGATTGAAGCCTGGGCTGTACTACAGTCTCTCCAGAGCGGTTCCAAGTTGACTTTCGCTATATCGAAGTGCTGAATGTTTGTACGAGAACGCTACTATATGTCAGTCCGACTCCAGGACCAGAACTCGAAACCTATTCCGCTGCAACGGGGAGTCAGGCAAGGAGATGTTATTTCCCCAAAAGTTCACCGCTGCACTGGAGGACGTTTTCAAGGCTCTGGACTGGAGAAGGCTAGGCATCAACATCAACGCCGAGTACATCACTCACCTTCGGTTTGCTGACGATATAGTAGTTATGGCTGAGACCATGGAGGACTTAAGTACGATGCTCGATGACCTCAGTAAAGCTTCCGAGCGAGTTGGTCTAAGAATGAACATGGATAAGACGAAGATCATGTCTAATGCCCATGTAGTACCAACGCCCATTACAATCGACACGACATAAGTAGGTACTTTACGAAGCCACTCTGATGAGCGATGAATAATGTCTTGGTACTTGGGCAGTGAAATTAGCGAACCGAAGTCGGTGTGCGGGGCAGGGCAGGCAGGGGTCGGTCGGTGAGCCGTGGCCATGGCTAGGAAAGGTCTAGGGAATAGGATATGTGACGCCAAACGTTCGAGCGCGCCAGACGGCACGAGCAGTAGGAAGTTATAAGCTAGAATGTTACGTTACGTACGTTATTCGTTTTAAAAGAAACGCTAAAATGTATTTCCCGAAAGTCCCGAAAGAACCGGAATTTTTTTTTTCTTGTCCCGGTTCTACTAGGTTAAAAAAACCGGGGAGTCCCGGGATTTTCGGTTCCGGGATGTCCCGGGTGCAAACCCTAGTAACGACAGCATAAATATCCTTTCTTAAGCTAATTGATTACTAACAGTTTTCCCGCCAATCATTGACGTTCGTCACAAACGACGATGTTCACTTGACAGATAGTGTTAAACATCTTGTCAGTTAAATGCACAGGATGATTATGTTTGGGCGAAATTTTAATTTATTTATTTTGTTCCGGAAATTAAAACAAAAATATCATATAAAAAGTTTTCTTAATTTCTATTTAATGTTAATTGTTTTGATGTAATGTAACACCTCTTAAAATATTGGTTCTTAATTTGTTAGCACCTTATATAAATAAGCATAAAAAAACTAATTCTTTTATTTTCAAACTATTTTTTAGGGTTCCGTAGTCGACTAGGAACCCTTATAGTTTCGCTTTGTCTGTCCGTCCGTCCGCGGATAATCTCAGTAACCGTTAGCACTAGAAAGCTGAAATTTGGTACTAATATGTATATCAATCACGCCGACAGTGGTAAAATAAAAAGTATTTTTTTTTTTTTAGAATACCTCCCCTATACGTAACGTGGGGAGTTTTTTTTCATTTCAACCCTAACGTGTGATATATTGTTGGATAGGTATTTAAAAATTAATAGGGGTTTGCTAAAAACATTTTCCAAACGCTCCAGAAGTAAAAAAAAATGTGACCCCCCCCCCTCCCTCTAACTTTTGAACCATAAGTTTTAAAAATATGAAAAAAATCTCAAAAGTAGAACTTTATAAAAACTTTCTAGGAAAATTATTTTGAACTTAATAGGTTGAATAGTTTTTGAAAAAAAATTCAAAATAATTTCTGGACGAAAAACTACGGAACCGTTATAACAGTTGTTAAAATAGTTGATTTTTAAAGCGTTAATTTTTTTATTGCCAAACCTGCCAACTTTTATTTTTTGTTATGCATTTACTATGGTGCTCAATTCTGGTTCAGTTTTGATACAATATTTTAATAAAATTGTTTTTCGAAAATAATCACCGACCTTCTTTTGATTCTAGGTGTGCGGTATCGTTTAATTGCCTTGCTTAAAGTTAAAACTCCCGAAACCATGTCCATGATTCAAAAGCTAAGATCAACTGTTAGGTACTTATTTATTTTATCAATGGAAATAATGTGGTAAAACGTAAGACGGCAAAATCCAATGATGGGTTAATACGCTTTTCAAGGAGCGTTAATTTTATTCAAATTACGACTGTATTAAAGCAAATAAAGTTCGTTTTTCCAGAATTTTGAGATATTTTTTACTGACAATCGTATCAGATATTTATGCTGTCTTTATGTGATCCAATGGTTATGCTTCTACAGCGGATAGATAATTTTGCTGGTCATGTCACATCATTTTGATTTTGTGGAGTACCTATCAGATATTTTTACCCGGTCTGATCCGATATTTATGCTGTTACAGGCAAATGATCTTCACATATTTTTACCGCCTTTGCATCGTCACATAATTATAGGTTGATTTTGATCAATTGGTGATCAGATGTTTTTGCAGCGTTGCCCATATATGTTATATTTATCAAATCAATCAAATCATCAAATATCATCAAAAAACTCAGCCAATTGTATGACCTTGCCTCAATGTCGCGTCGTCAATGGACGTCTCAGCTGTCAGATTTGGTGGCCATTTTTTAACACGGAATTTCATATAGACAACGTATCTACCTCTTTTTAGGGTTCCGTACCCAAAGGGTAAAAACGGGACCTTATTACTAAGACTTATACCCACCTAAATATTAAGGCACTTACACAAATCAATGGCAGGTAGGTGCTTCACTTTCAATCCCAATGAAAATATTGAAACTTAAGATTCTATCAATATCTTTGAACAAATTGGAAACCCTTTGACTTGAATTTGAAATCTCCGATCGAGGGTTAAGGACAGGGCGCGGCTTATTGAAAATGGAATCGAAGAGTTATTGACGTCTGATTCAGCGTCGGAAATTTATAATAGTCTAAGTAGGACTTGATTTATATTATTATTATTATTTATTTATCTAAATGTATGTACCTATATAACAAAGTTATAAGGCTATGATAATGTTGTGACCACATAACGGAACAGTGGAGGTGTCCAATAAAAAAACTCAATTCTGAACTGAGCACTAATTCTCATGTGAAGCAGTAACAATTGCCAATATTTAATTATAACAACTCCAACCAGTTAATCCTTTATCTGCAAACTACATTTCACTTGGCTACAAATGAAGTTGTATACAAACCTCAACGCGATATTAAATTGTAATAGCCGGTACACGACCGAAGGCGTGGCAACGAATTAAAATTGTAAACGTTAAACGTTTTTACCCAAACGTATGTTTAACCTGCCCCGCTATTCTGTAACTTGTTTTAAACTCACCCATAAATATATCGTGACACCGCGATGCGTAGTAACTAAGCGTAGGTAGAGGTCTAGTTTCGTGACGGACGGGTGACTGGCGGGGTGAGTCGTATTAACGCTTAGCGAATAACAGCCTCTGTGTGCTTATGGGCGGTACTGTTTTACGATACAGTTGAAGGTTTGTGGCGTATAAATGGACATTTTGAACAGCTAATAGCTACCATGTACCTATTGGTATATTATTTAGGAAGTAATGTGAAACGAAACCTGTTATTTCAGGTATATTTATAGAATACCTATATCCTGGTTAATTCATAAAGGAAGGTGGTCAGCCATAGTTTTGCCACATTCAAGTTAAAAGTTAGATTAGTTGGTGAAGGATAGATATTTTTTCATCTTTGGTACTTTTCTCCGAAAGTGATTTCTCGCAAAGCAGATAGCTGTCTTCTGAATTTCTTTCTTCCCACCACCTTGCTTCGCAATCGCCTCTTATACCATGATATAATTTTCTTCAATTTCCTTTTAAATCATCTGTTTAGTAGGTACTTAGGTATAGATACAACCTGCGTTGAAATTATCCTTAAGCAGAAAATAGGTTTCGGCAAAACGAAATAACGAAGAACAGCGCTTTCGCAGAAAATACTTCAAAACGTTAGGGACCTGGTCTGTGAACCTTAAAATAAATATTTCTCATATTTGCATGAAACCGCTGATATTGCGCTTCGATTTTACGGCCCTAGTCCCCAAATTTGCCTCGTCCCCTGCACTTACGGTTTACGACTTTTTAATAAACCTACATTTTAATGCTTGATGAAGCCGTAATGCAGTTTTATGGCTACATGGAATGTACATCCGCAGTCTTAATTAACTAGTTCAGTCCGAGTACCTGTGCGGTTTTTGTTTTGATTATAATAAATTATGAAAGCGCTGCAGAGGTTACTAGCTAGCGAGATAAATGTCTCGGGTTGGACTTTAGCCAGGATAACTTTTTGCCTTGAAGAAAGTTTTCCGAGAAAGAAACATTTGACATAATAAGTGAAATATTTGAAACACTTCAGCTGCTTAGGTCACGATTAAGTGGGTCTTAACACTTTTTAAAGATTAAAAAAGGGCTTTCCGAGCTAGTGAGTGAAAACTATATTCTTCTTTACATTTTTTTACGAAGCCTTGGTTTTATAAAGATTGAACTTATGTCACATCATACTAATACCAAAAACTTAGTACCGATTATATTGTCATTGAATGATATTTTGACATTAGGTACCTACTTACCAAAAAAATATCTAAAAGGATTTTTATAAAGCCGACCCGAGGTATAAATGCCGTCTTTGTATCATAAATAATACTTTCTAGTTAGGTAACCTATGCATTTTTAATACATAGGCACACAGCCAGAAACTCGCCTATAGCGTTAGCGCTTTCCGCTACTTACTTACTACGAGAAAACCACGGGCTAGGCCACGAGCGCAGCGCATATCGATTCTTGGCAGTGAATGTGTTGGTATTCAATAATGTCATATAGATGCATCTCGATTTAACAGAGGGTGGGTGCCTGATTCTGCTTAACAGTTTCACTGTCCGGAACCCGCCTAGCGGGCGCCTACGCCGTAGTCGCTATCCGATACCTACGGGGAAGACCACGGGATCGGCTACGAGCATAGCGCGTAGGGATTCTTTGCAGTGAATGAATTTATTATTATTTAGTAATTCGTTCATCGCGCTATGATTTGTTCGCTAAAGATAATGTTTAAATATTTATACAACCACGTTATAGAAAAGTATGAAAACGACCTTATCTTTACAGTAACTTTTTCAATTTTAATAAGGATGGTAACAGAGAGTATCGAGCGCCAGCTGGCTACTGTTTCACGATTAATGCACAAGAGTTTTTACTACTTTTTAAAAGCCACGGCGGGCAAGATTTTATATTCTGCCTTGAGATAATCTTGGGTCGCTTTATGAGGCTGCTACTTAGTCATTTCGCTATGTTTATGCGTGGAACGCTTAGCCAGGTGTACTTAGGTGTAGACCCATAGAATATGTTTATCTGTGAAGCAGACTGACACTGTTGTAGTGTTGTCATTAAGCATAATAATGTTCGGTTCAATTGGAATACCTACAAGAATAGGGTTTCAATTGTATTGACATTTTTAAGAATTAAGTAATACCATAACATAAGGTGCGTGTAATAGGTTATATTATAAGTATTAGCCAGAGCGTACTTACCCTATTTTATCAGTACATGGTACTTAAATATTGCTAGTTATGTAGGTAAGCGAGAATAGTTATAAGGAAATAAAATTGGATACAACCAACCCGTTACTAGCCATCACACTAACGAATTGCGTTGTAAGGTCTAGACAATATCAATTAAACCGTACCCATGGGGTGCCAAAACGGTTAACGATATTCCGAAACCCCACAAAAACATTTTGACATCGGAAAAACTTGAATGTCCCAACGTCGCAAGCCTGGAGCTGACATCTGCAATTAAGGGACCACGGGCTCCATTTTGGAACAAACCGTTTCATTTTAACCACAACTAGATGTCATGCGTCTTGCTCACACCCTTGGCTATGCGTGTGAGCAAGAGGGAATGCGTGTAACTATTCACTTATCATATTGATAATTTAAAACGCGTTCCGAAATCGGCTCCAAGTCCGGTGCTCAATGGCGATTCGCTCGGAATGTTAATTAAATAACTACTCGAAGATTTCGGATATTTCGCTGTTGTCTATTTTCATTTCAGTACCGGAAAGTGGAAAAGTTTACGAAGTAGCCTCAAGAGTTGTTAAGTTTATTTTTAGTTCTAGGTACTTTAACTGAATGCTTTTAATGCAGTTTGAACTGTTTTGCTGTTTTCATTCTATTTGTAAATATGAGTTGTATACACTGATAATCTATTCTATAATACACATTTCAGTACTTAGTATCAGTATTTTGTTTAAATTGGATATGGAAGTAGGTATCAGTATTCGCGTACGACCGAGTAGAGCAAGAAAACCAAGGACATTCATCTCCATTCCAAGTCCGTCCGGCTCCAAATGTCGTGTGTGTGAGTGTGAAATTACAAACCAACAATCTCACAAACTTTTCCTTTTTATTATATTAATATAGATTCCCATTTGACACCGGATAAACGACCTGTTTATATTGCAACTAAAATGTTAGATATTTATTCTAATGTTCAAGAAGAATACACATTTTTAGGGTTCCGGACCAAAAAGGTAAAAAATCGGCCAAGTGCGTGTCGGCCACGCGCAGTGTAGGGTTCCGTAGTTGCCTGTCTGTCTTAGTTACATCGACACGCGTGCTCCAACTAAATGGTGCAGTTGCGTCAGCCGAATTTGTACAAATCTAGGGGACCCCAAAAAGTTTATTTTCAAGATTTTTTATTCTATTTACCGTTTTGTCGGCGTGATTGATTTATATAACCCATGCCGAATAAGTTTTCTAGTAGGTAGTAATGGTTACTGAGCTAAGCCGAAGACGGACGGACGGACGGCCAGGTGGTCATGGCGAAACTATAAGGGTTCCTTGTTGACTACGGAACCCTAAAAACGGACTTGTCAGTCTGTCTGTCTGTCACAAAGTTAAATATCTCAGGAACTGCTAATAATATAAAGGGAATAGCTTTAAAGAAAGCTAAAGCTAAGCTAGATATCGCTGCCTGTAAGATATATCCCGCTAACGTTTGTTCGACATAGAAACCATAAGAAGGAGAGTACTTGTACAGCGCTTTATTGCTGGGACTCTCGGGGACTAACCCCCAACGGTTGTTCGTGTTTCGGATGATCACTATCCTACATCTGTGAGGTGGCATTCTGGACTCAGACAGTATTACAAAATAAAGCGGGATCGTGTCGGGTATAGTGTATGAAAGTTTGTACGGAACCCTCGGTGCGCGAGTCAGACTCGCACTTGACCGGTTTTTTAAGAACAAGTGTCCGTGAGTCAAGTTGCCGCGGGCGTTCGGAAAAGCCACTCTTTTCTTCTAACTGAGATAGAGACAGAGACGGCAATGGAGAGGAAACGATACGATTAAAGTTACATTTACCCAATATAGTGTATTCAACACACAAACATTTATAGTGTGCTATTTACGTTTATACAGAAAAACCCTTTGTCGTCTCCCACACGCCTCTTAACTATAACCAGGAACCTGTCCTGTCCTGTCCTATCCTGTCGGGGGCTACAGACGAAGATGGTTTATTTTTCCATTATATTCTTTCTCTGTATCATATCGATTATAAAATGATCGGGGTAACTTCCTCGTTAAAAATAACACGAAAAACAAAATATTTAATAAAAAATAATTTGTTTCGTGATAAGGGTATTTATAACCACGAACTTCGAAATTCGCACTTACCTACATTACTCGAGGGACAGGGATGCATGTATACGAAGTTCGAGTTTCGATTTTCGTGGTAGCGCCGCTGTTGCATCATCTTATATAGTTAGGCGTCTCAGTAAAACGGTGAACCTATGCGAGAAGATGGCCCGTTGATAGCGTTATATTTCAAAGTTTATGATAAGTTAAAATATTTCTCTGGTGAGACTAGGTAGGAAGAACTCAAATTACCGACACACATTTCAACAAAAAACTATTAATTTTAAGGGTTTCCTCATTATTCATTTAATTTATTTTTAGACATAGTTTACATTAGTAAACTAAAAACAGTGCAATAATAATGGTTCCAAAAACAATAACCCTTGAAAGTTTAGACCAAGTGATCCTTCCTAACCAACCAACCAAAGTAAAAATATCATCTGCGCGTACAATACAACTTGCCTATCAATTAAAGGGTTAATACTTCTACTATAGATGACTTCGCATGGTTTGAGGAGTATTCTCATTCTAAATACAAAACATTCAATGGGTCCTACTCCACACCTGTTCTATCGTAACGGCAATTTAAGGGTGGTAATTTTAAAACATTATTCCTGCTGCCTATTTATTACGGCTTATCTTAGCACTTTCGCATAAATTAGAGGGCAGGGAAGCTGTCGCCTTAAGGTGCTTCAAATTCTTCATACCAGTAATTACCTCCCCTTAACTCGATCCTAACGAAATTTCACTTCGATTCTAGGAAGCTACTTTGAATTTGACTCAGACGTTGGTTAATATTGAACACAAAGGTTTGATTTGCTTTGTAGCCGTGCCCATTTACGCGACTTACTGTTCAGCTTTCTGAAATTTGATGTTGAAGTGGCGCTGCTCGTGATTCATTTAATCTTTTCTTGTAGTTATTTATTTAATCGTATGGCATAATTTTGGCCTTTAAAGTTTATCACTCTTTAGTACCACACGGGGACACGTGCAGGATTGGGGTAGGTAGCTCCTGCGGACGCGAGTAACAGTTGTACCCCCTTTGTCAAGTGAGTGGGCAACGCGACTGTTAGAAGTTCTTAAGCCGCCCGAAGGCCTCTAACTCGGCTTAACGACTACTGTCATAGACAGCAGCCGGGATTAATTGCTTAGCGTGCCTTCCAAAGCACGGAAGCGCTCATTTATATTTAACCACTCAAACATCAGGCGGTCACCCATCCAAAGACTGACCGCTGCCAGATTTGCTTAACTGCTTTATCGTTTCCGACTCGCAGGCGCCGCTAGGCTATGAGCGCTTCAAGTTACGCTGGTAGCACTAGGCCTTAGCACAGATTAAAGAATACAAGTACAGATACCCAATCTCATAGAGCAAAAGCGTACCGTCCTAATGTAGGCAATTCTGTATACAATTTTAGTCCCGTAGCTACACCAGTAGATGCAGTATCCGAGCTACCACGGCTATGACACTGTCAGCCTTTAGTAATACATTGAGATATCACCAGATGGCGTTGACTTCCCGGGCAACAAATAGAGTATTTTTGTTTTTTTCGATATAAAAGTAGTATTTTAGAGACAATATTACACATCACACAAAAATATATATAACCAAATGCTTAGAGCCTGTGGTTCCATAGAACTTTCGCGACCCGTGATGGCGCCATCTAGTGACAGTACCCAATAATACGTAGCAAGCTTGAAAGCTCACTCGTATAGTACGAGTTACATGGATTTAGTATCAATTTTATTGCATTTACTAAACTTATAAAATATACCTTTATTGTATGTACGGAAGGATGTTTGTGATATAATTAAGGTACGTTGAATTTATTAAGGTGTAAAAATCATTCTATCTTCACGATTACTGGTTCAAATGTTTCGCTCGGTACCTGTGTCGCCATCTATGAGTTCTTTTTAGTATCAATTATACGTTGTTCTAGTTGGGAGGCCATGGCCTTAGTCTTAGCACGCTATGACCACCGTGTGTCGTGAATTCGCTGAATGGGTAAGCACGGTAGCGCGGTGACGCTATGACCTATACTTAGTTTGGGAAATATAAATTGGTCGCGCGACCTGCGCGGCGTAAACACTTACCGCTCAGTATGGGTACTCGAATAGACTTCAGTGGCGGAGCGCCCATACACGCCGATTCCCACCGGCTTACTCCAGGCAAAATACGGTTTTGAAAAACATTAATTTATAATAGCGTTTTTTTTGTTGATTTCATTTGAAAATGTTATTCTAAGATAATTTAGTCAAGAATCCGACAAACTTTCCACCCGGAAGTAATTATGTAGATTTAAATGAAGCATGCATTATCTTTTTTTGTACGATTTATCTTGAATATTATAGAGCAAATGTAAATGAACCAAAATAAAGACAAACACGTTTATTAATATTTTTACTGACTTTTTAGAAGCCAGTTAACTTATCATTTTTTCGATGTCTGAAATTTTGTCGGATTTTGTCGCTGGGTAACTATTTAATTGATAATATATCCGTTATACATAAAAAATAAGCTATTATAAATTATTTCCAAAATTGTCATTTTTTCCATACAAGTTGTCAGTTCATTGCCTGGACTAGGCTGGCCTAAACCTTTTTTTAGGTGGTCATACTAGTAGCTGTAGGGTCGCCTCGCATCGGTCTCACACGCCAAGTACGTAAGTAGGTTAGAAAGAAAGAGATAAAAAAGGGCACAAATAAATATATTTACATGGTACAAAATAGAAAGAAATTACATGAATTTAAATAACTCGGGGAGACTGGGGTCTATCAGAACGTTCTTACAATAATGGCTATCACTTCCTCACGTTTAATATAGTTTGACTGATACTATAAAAATACGCCAAAATAAGTAGATGCCGAATAAAATATTTATGCGAAAAGCGCTGGTAGAGAAATACAAAACTTTAAATATTATCTACCGAAACTTAATTAGCCGTAAGGAGGGGTCGCTGGTCAATGAATCCCAATAAATTATATAAGTACCTCAATATGAATATTACAAATCAGGTTATTAAGTTCCGCATCTCCATGCTGATGATGTAGCCATGCAATGCCAAACGTTGCAATAAGAGGTGTGTATCGCATAATGAGTATTTTATACACACATAAGTGACAATATAACTTCCAAACATAAACACATTCAGGGTCCTCACCGCACGCGTAGAAACCATTCCAAAAACGCTCGAGTGTATTTCTCGTCCGCAGTAATAGGTGCTTAAAATTATTCGCCTTCTTGACTCATAACTGCATAGCACTCAATTCAAATTAGGCCGCTGCAATAAAGGAAAATTGAGATTTTTTACGAACGGAAAAGTGTTGTTTTTATAGGACAGGACTTTTTCCTGCTCCACACTGATTAGTTCATTTATTCGAGGGTGGATTTATTATGATTTCTTTCGTTTATTTCCCTCTTGATAACTTTGTTTTGCGCCATTGTTATGTGGACGTAGTTTTATTGCTGTATGGAAATCGTTTTTGTTTTATTGGACACAATGTGACGTGACGAAGATACCTAAACAACCTATTTAGATTATGTGCAGTCTGCTGCGGAAGTATCTAAGGTACGCAAAATAAGACCTACACTTGAGTCGTGTTTAGATCATTTTGAACACTAAGTCCGTGTAGCAAATTCTGTTGCTGTCTACAGTCAGTACACCTACTAGTAGTACTATGTAGGTACCTATACTTACGCGATTTTTAGGGTTCCGTAGTCGACTAGGAACCCTTATAGTTTCGCTTTGTCTGTCCGTCCGTCCGCGGATAATCTCAGTAAACGTTAGCAATAAAATTTGCTACTTACCTATAGGTAAATCAATCACGCCGACAGTGGTACAATAAAAGTGTTTTTTTTTTATTAGGGTACCTCCCCTATACGTAACGTGGAGTGTTTTTTTTTCATTTCAACCCTAACGTGTGATATATTGTTGGATAGGTATTTAAAAATAAATAGGGGTTTGCTAAAAACATTTTTTGATAATGTTAATATTTTCGGAGATAATCGCTCCAGCAGTAAAAAAAAATGTGTCCCCCCCCTCTAACTTTTGAACCATAAGTTTTAAAAATATGAATAAAATCTCAAAAGTAGAACTTTATAAAAACTTTGTAGAAAAATTATTTTGAACTTGATAGGTTGAATAGTTTTTGAAAAAAAAATACAAAAACTACGGAACCCTACACTGAGCGTGGCCCGACACGCTCTTGGCTGGTTTTTTTTAGTTAGCCTATACTTGTTTATTCGGATAAACTGTAACAAGTCGGTTACCGAGAAGTGCACAGGTACGCAAACTTCGAAAGACAATTTACATAGTTACATATTTACGAGTACATACAAACAGTGCAAATTGCTTGTAAAATAAACTCGACACAGCCGATTTGATGGTAACCAGCGACGGAAAAAGATAATCGAAACAGAATCCCTTTTTTTTTTGCTGTGAACAAGATTTCGGCTGTGAGGGGTTTTTGAAACGGCCTTATGATTACTGGAATAAAATTCTTGGGCTTTTGTACCTAAATTTTGAATTGAATATATAAGAAACATACCTGTTATTATTTATCTTAAATTCATATTCTACAGCTAGCTTGATTATTTTGTACTAATGATAATATTAGGATTTGCAGGAGGCTTCTTTCCACACATTAACATTTTCAAAAAATAAAAATCAAATCGTTTAGATATTCATTCCACTTCCCAAATAAAAATGATTATCATATATTAATATGCAGGTATAACAAACGATTCAATTCAATCAGTAAGACACAAAACGTTTCGTAAACATAGGTCTGTAAAAACTATATAGGTGTTTAATTAATTCCAATCGAACCCATAAACAAAACTACATATTGTCAGAGGGGGTAAGTGCGCCCCCGGGGTAAGTGCGCCTTTCATCAAACATATCGAGATCTACAGATATTTCACAAATAACGACATCTTATATTCATGCCACAAACTAAAACAAGTTTGTTGCATGGATTTCAGCGAATTTGTATTGATTTAAATGACTGAATGATGAATGAGGCGCACTCCCCCCCCTGGCGCACATACCCGAACTGACTATTCATAAATACTCATCGATGCATTGGTCTCGGCTACACTAATTCACCCAGACGGACAAATAATAACAAAACACACTCAATCAAGGAATAATGAGGCAGCAGATTAGATAAAATAGTCTCGGCTGAGTTAGTGAGACGGCACATAAATCTCTCCGTACCAATTACAAGTATATGATCACCGTGTATCGAAACAGACAATGGGTCTGCTGGGAAATGCTGGGGTTCGGAACGTCCCTTGTATTTGTCAAGATTATGCACCTTTGTTGGGTTTTTGTGGGATGTTTGTGATTCTTGAAAATAGGTTCGTGAATTGGAAATGAATCGGAAATGTCGTGCGTTTATAGGTATGTATACTGCTTATACTGGGCAGTGCATCTTTAAATGCACACATTTTTAGTCACCGTTTTAGGGTTCCGTTTTTTGCCATTTGGCTACGGAACCCTAAAACGGTTATGGATTCAAACGATATGATACAGAGAAAGAATATAATGGTAAAATAGACCATCGTCTGTACCTAGCCCATGTCTGTCTGTCTGTCTGTCTGTCTGTCTGACCGTCCGTATGTCACAGGCATTTTACTCGACAACTATAAAGTGTATTTGAATAAAATTTTGAGGATAGGTGTAGTTTGTTAGCCGCTACATAGTTTTGTAATTAAATTATAAAAAAAAAAAAATTCCATACATAAAACGGAAAGTCAAAAATTTTTTTTATTTAAATATAAGGTTTCTCAGCATTTTTTTTTGATTAAGTTAAAAGAGTCGGAGATATACGCCTCTAAAGTCACTAAAATTGTGTCCCCCTCTAATTTTTAAACCGCGTATTTAAAAAAAAAAAATGAAAAAAAACATGGCTATGTCCATGATGGCTTATTAAATTCTTTCAGCGAAAATTGTTTTGAACAAGATCGGTTAAAGGTTTTTGAGATATTTATAAAAAACTGCCTTCCTTAAAGAAAAGGACGTAAGTGCCATAAGATTTTAGTAACGATACGACCTTTTTAATAGGCACGGAACCCTTCGTTGTGCGTGGTCCAACACGCACTTGGCCGCTTTTTTGTATTTGTAATTTTTTTGTAAGCATAAACGCACGGTTTGTTTTATTTTCCTAGGTAAGTATTGACATAGGTTTTTTTTTATTAAATACTTGCTTTTACCCGCGACTCCGTCCGCGTGGAAATTTTTATATCGTAGTTTCATACAAATTCACCTATTTCCCTATTTCTCCCCCTCGGAGGATGATTTCTGTGATAAAAAAACTATCCTACGTCCTTCTCTGAGACTCAAACTATCTCTATACCAAATTAAAACAAAACCTTAATCTGCTGCGGGGCTACCATAGCTGCTATCGCTTGTCACGCTATAGTCGATATGATTCTTTATCCAATGTGATACGTTAACCAAACGACAGTCGACAGCTTGTCGCTTATCCCACGAAGAGTGATAAGATGACAGTTTGTCGCTTTATCCCACGAGGAGTGACAACTCTAGCCATAGAGGCTATTTAGGTGATATTGGATGAATGTTTGCACAAAAATAGAATGCTTTATTTATTATACCACCAAATTAAGACGATTTAGAAATGTCTTGAGTGTAATAATCTTAAGTTACTTTTTTAAATGTACGGTTAGAGATACATTTTTGTAGCGCCAATGTATAGAGATAGTTCAATCCCGGGAAAGGACATAGGATAGTTTTTATCCCGGAAATCATTTCCTAAGGGGGTGAAATGGGGGGTGAGAATTTGTATGGAGCTACGATATGAACGAGTTCCACGCGAACGGAGTTGCGGGCAGAAGCTAGTCAATAGATAAATAAATATTAGGGGACTTAAATACAGGCACGCAAGCAATAAGGGTACGATAAATAGCAAGTCACGTGATTTGTCTACTTATTCACTCAAATTACCGATTCTCAATCGTCCAAATAGAGTTATCCAACTTTGACAGGGATACATGACAAATGACAGGCATTACCGTTTTGCATAACATAGTACGTTGTTAATGTGATAAATTATCGTAATTTGACGTCTCAACTTAGTTTATTTTATCTAAGTGCGTCCGAGGTAACGATAAGCTATATCGGATGTAATAAAACTTGGTTTACACCAAAACTACGAGTGAATATTCGATTTTCTAGTGATAATAATGATTAATTTTGTATTAAGCAGTACCGCTGCTAACGAAATTATACATTTTAAATTAAAGGAAAAACATAAAAAATAAAATTATTGCTCCGAGCCGGATTCGAACCGGCGATCATAGGCATTTATGGCCCGTCGCTACTGGGTCATTGTCAGATTTAGGTGCGCGTATCTTCGGTGGACATTGTCAAAGTTAAGGCCTATGAAGCCTAATCTTTGATTGAACTCTGAATCCGCATACACGGTGTTGCCTCTTCTATAATTCTATGGGATGAAAACATGTTATATATAAACATAAGCCCTTAACTATTGACCACTGGAAAGACGATTTTTGTTTTAACTGACCTACCTACTAACCAACTGAGCTATCGGAACAATCCGGTTCGGCCACCAAATACTTCAATCAGTTCCTTCCTACAACGCCATAGGGAGGCGTGTAGCGACATCTTCCAGCAGACTTAGGCTTCTTAGCGGCACCAAGGTCTCAAATTGTATTGAGAAATCGTCAGTAACGATGCGCGCCACCCCATACTAAATTACGGCAATTAGGCCACCAAATCCTTCAATCAGTTTCTTCCTACAACGCCTTAGGGATGATTTTCGGTGAAGGAAAACATCGTGAGGAAACCGGTCTAGTCCCAATACGGTCTAGTTTTCCCTCTGGGTTGGAAGGTCAGATGGCAGTCGCTTTCGTAAAACTAGTGCCTATGCCAAATCATGGCATTAGGTGTCAAAGCGGACCCCGGGCTCCTTTAGGGGCATTACCGGGAATAACGCTAGGAGGATGATGAATAATTATTGTTACTGTGATAAGTTATTTTTTCCCTATAAAAAAACAGATTTGTTTGTTGAAGTCACACCTTATTGAAAGAGAAGGGAGAGTCTTTAACAAACGCTGTTGGAACTTGGGAGTTCCTAAAGCAGAAATTTCGCTACATATCATTAGTGTGCAAGGGGATGACACTCTTTTCGAAACGGTAGGTACTTAAGGTTAAGGTAAGTAATGCTATTTGGATTAGTGACGATAACCTATATTGTGCATGAAGAAAACCTGAATTTCCGCACCGTTTCAAGTAACTAAGTATATTTTTATACGAGAATAACGTACAAACACTTGATATGTCAAGATTTTATTTTTAGATCTGTCGGTTGCTGCTGCCGAAAACCAGCACCGGCGGGCCATCCGGGATGCCAGCAGCTCGTTTGAATTGCCGGGTGCCGAATTCTGTCACATAAGGTCAGTTCGGGTATGTGCGCCACCGGGGAAAGTGCGCCTCATTCATCATTCAGTCAGTCATTTAAATCAATATCAGCACTTACCCCAGGGGGCGCACTTTCCCCGGTGGCGCACATACCCGAACTGACCTTATATATAGAGTGCGCAAAGAGATGGCACTCTATTATTTGATGAATTGGACGAGGACTTCCGGCCGCATTACGACGACGTGTTGCCGGTCCATATAAAGGTAACTTAGGTATATTGTTTCTCGAATGGATCGAAGTCTGAGTGACCATTCTCACTTAGACTAAATCGAATCAAATCGAATTTGTTTAAATAACATAGAGAGTAAACCTACAGAAACTAAAAATATTATTAAGAAAATGTTGTTATTTCATTGATTTATTCATGAGCAACATTCATTGCATTTGAAATTAACATTTACGCATTAGAATGTCCCAATCATTTAAATAATAATTTACTACAATAAAATAATTAAGAATAAAAGTACAAAAAAAGTAGTTATAAATTAGTTATTAAGAATAAAAGTTAGGAAATAATCTTAAATAATAAAGATTGTACTAAAGGTAACCAACCCACCATGTTACTGAATTCTACTTAAAAATAAAGCTCAAAACTAAATTATTGAATCTGAATTTCAAACCTTGCAGGGACCCACGTTTACAAATAACAAGCTTCTGTCAAAAAAATATTTTTTGATACAAGCTTTTATTGCCAACTGTACTTTTCTGTATACCATCATCAACTACTCATTGAGACGATTCTAACGAGCCCAAACTCAACGGGGTTACGTCGGTTAAGTACCTACTGAATTCCCATGGCCACCTTCGGAGACAGAAGGTGGCCATGGGAATTCATCAGATCAGCTCGATGTTACCATAATATTGAAATGTCATTCAAACTATACCCTAAATTTCAGCTCAATCGGTCACCGGGAAGTGGGTCAAATTTAACTTGCAAGATCTGATTACAGACAGACAACGGGACAGGTGAAACTAAATAAAAGCTTGCAATGACATTAAAAACGGTCCCTGCCGTTTAGGAGATCAGTGACATACCAACTGCAGCGCCACCTAGCGGGTCCCCCAAAACCAACCCCCAAACCCACATGAACGTTTCAAACCATGCAAGAACCCATTGAAATGTGCACACAAAATTTCATCCAAATCAGTCCAGCCGTTTAGGAGGAGTTAGGTTACTAACACGTACTTACAGAATAATTATATATACAGGGTGTAATCGTTAAGTGTAGCAAGGCGATTATTCCGTAAGAGCTCGTTCCCACTATGTCGTCTGTCGGGACGATTTTTAATCGTACGTTCCACTGGCAGAACATTTTATATGAAGCTGTTCACACACGTCCGACAACGATTTTGTGTCGGATACGACATAAAATGTCGTGCGTTTTGCCAGCCCTCCCAGCCCGGAAAAAAATCGTGTCGTGTCTCGCTCGCGTACGAGTGAATATAGCGCTGTTCACATTTTGTCGGATGTCGGAACGATTTCGCCCGCGCCGCCCGCGCGGCAGCCCCTCACACACCCGCGCGTCGCTGCCGCGTCGTTGCGATCGCTCGCATTGCGCAAACATATTTTGGCGCGGAAGGAGAGTACAATACAACAAACAATACAAATACTCTTTATTGCACACCTCACACAAACAAAGCAGTTAAAAAGAGAAACAATACAATAACATGTAGGTAGAGGTAGACAACAGGCGGTCTTATCGCTGAAGAGCGATCTCTTCCAGACAACCTTTGGGTATCGGAGAAAGAGATAAAACTAGATTATGTAGTAGGTGGTGCAGAGATTATAATAAGCCAAAAATCAAAATAATTATATCAATACACGTACATAAATAGCTCTATATATAAACATACATACACAATCATACATATATACAAATAACACAAATAAAAATATATAAATATAATACATAAACAGTCAGCCAATAATAATAATAGTAAGACAATCGGGGTTAGGGGAGAGACAAATAATGTATGTAATGTATGTATGTAATGTATGTGTATGTAGAGTATTGTGTTTTTATGCTGCAAAATTGTAATAATGGCTGTACTTAATATAAATTCTGAAGATTTCATCGCACTTGTTCAGGAAAGAGGTATTATTTGGGACAAGACTATAGAAGAATATAAAAATAAGCATTTGAAGTTGGCTGCTTGGCGAGAAAGCTGCGATCGTGCACGACAGACGACTAGTGGGAACAGTACCGCCGACACCCGATTGAAATCCGGATCCGACATCCGACATAGTGAGAACAGCGGCAACGACACACGATAAAAAGTCGTCCCGACAGACGACATAGTGGGAACGAGCTCTAAGGCGTTTCTCCCACTAGAGATGTGTCCCGCCGCGGTGCGCGGAGCGCGAGGCGCCGTCCCGCGCATTGCCGCGTCGGCAGTGTGTAGTACTAGGTACTAGGCGTGTTTTCTATATAAATTGAGATTATTTCATACAATGGTAAAATCTGCGGCGCCGCGCTACGCGACGGGGCGCGGTGCAGTGGGTGAATCGCCTAAATATAACAGATTCCGTTTTCCCGTAGGAATGAAGCATTTTCCCGCGGTAAAAAGTAGCCTATGTTCATCGGATAATGTCGTGTTCTAATGGTAAAATATTTTTTCAAATCGGTCCAGTAGTTTCAGAGCCTATTCATTTCATTTCATTTATTCAATTGTAAAGTCATGTACATGCATAATTATCAAGGTGTTACAAGTTTTAAAAAGTCGGTCCATGACGCCCACAACAATAAATATATCTTAAAGCTAATAAAATTTCAAATAAATATTGACAAAAATTCATAATACACAATTCAAAATTGATTAATGAAATGTCTGAAATACATTATAAATAAGCCTATACTTTTACCGGAAATAAATAATAAATTACTATTTATTACACGTAATTAAAACATCCAAGTTAACACATCTTCTAAATTAAATAAAAAATCTTGAGATTCAAAAAAAAAACAAAATATATATATTTTAAAATAGAATTCAAATTCAAATTATAAATGACTATAATTTATGAAATCCTTAAGCGAATAATAACATTTATCTATTAATAATTTTTATAACTTCCTTTTAAATATTGCAATTCAATACAAAATTCTAAAAATTCAAAATAATTTATTTGTAAGAATACAGTTACATAAATGGTCTTAGGTTATGGTGTAAAAGTCCTCGTGTTCAAGCAAGCATACAAATAATAATGTCGTATGTCAAACATTCTTATAATTTAAATAGTCCTTGACGCTGTAAAAATATTTTTCTATAAACCATTTGGTCATATTTCGCTTGAACATTTGTGCCGACAGTGCTCTTAATTCATTTGGTAATTTATTATACAAAACTGTGCTCATATTTACAATATTCCTTTTGTACGTCTTTGCGCCAGAGTGGTTTGTATAGTCTTGTCTGCCTTGGTATCGCTACACTACGTTTGATAAAGAGTCCTTGATGACAATATTGACAATTGACAAAAACACACACGTCTCTAATATACAAACATGGTAATGGCAGAATATTTAGCTTCTTAAAAAGCGGGACACAACTGACATCCATCTTTACTTTTGTCATCTATCAAACAAACAAACAAACAAACAAACAAACAATCAAATCTTTCCTCTTTATTAGTGTAGATTTCAGAAAACTTTAAACTGATATCGAAAGTACGTTACCCAATAAGTAAAATCACATCAATACCTTTTTAGAAATAAACCTAGAAATGTCGAAAATATTAAGTTTAAACGCTCCCATAAATTTAGTATGACGTTAGCCGAGGCTGTAATTTCACTTATTTCCGAAGTGTAAAAAAACTACAAATATTTAAGATTCACTATTTACAGGATTAAATTATACTTAATAAAGGAATGAAACTATCCTTTCAATCCCTCCTCTTCCGGCAAAAAAAATATATTTTGTACTCCATACTAAATTCTGACGCACATATGGGTCAGCGGTCGTCTAGTGTCGGCTCGGCGGCAGTCTACGGCGGCGCGGGCGGCGCCTGCTTGCACGGCAGGTAGTGATCTCCTTTGCCTGCAGCTCTTCCAGTTCTTGGCCTCTTTGAGCTCTTTTTGATTGCATCTTTGAGCATGTACTCGTATGGTTTTGGTGACTTGTACTGTAAACATAATGAAAATGTATGATATTTGGACCTTATACCTTTATATAACAAGGGCTGTCATCCCAGTACAATAAACGTCAATGACGACATAATTTGTACTAGGATGACAGCTCTGTCAAAATGCAAATAGGAATGCAAATACTATAATAATATAATATTTTAAAACTTAGAAAAGTTGAAAAACCCCCGACATTTCATTTCAAAGTCCATCATCTCAAAAACTTCTGAACAGATTTTCATAAAACATACCTAAGAACACTCGGGATTAAATTATCTATGACACGAAAAAACCGCATTCAAATCGGTCAATCCGTTTGGGAGCTACGATACCACAGACAGATACACAGACAGACACGTTAAACTTATAACACCCCTCTCTTTGCGTCGGGGGTTAAAAATAGTAAACATAGTTATATATGCCTCATTATTGAACTGAATCCTTAGTCACTGCACTATACCGACGACCACTTTAGCCTAGTTGGTAGTGACCCTGCCTACGAAGCAAGAGGTCCTGGGTTCGAATCCCGGTAAGGGCATTTATTTGTGTGATGAGCACGAATATTTGTTCCTGAGTCATGGATGTTTTTCTATGTATTTAAGTATTTATTTATCTATATAGGTATGTTTATCGTCGTCTAGTACCCATAGTACAAGCTTTGCTTAGTTTGGGGCTAGGTCGATTTGTGTAAGATTGTCCCTTAATATTTATTTATTTATTTTATTTATATGCTCAGTGAATACAAGCAAAATACACTTATTCCCTTACACAGATTAAGTATAGTGCCTTGATTAAATATACCTACATATAAATTTAATATAACATAGGTACTCGGTAGTAAAGGCGGAATCAGACGGTTCACTCGGATGAATGTTCCCTCGGGTGATTGATTCTTTTTTCTTTCACTCAATGTTCACACAACTCAGGTAAAATGACATATAAATTAACATTCACTATTCTAGGCGGAATCAGACGGTTCATGTTTCGTTCATTTTTATGTTTCATTCCGCACCTTTCACCCGAAGTGACACGTCTGATCATGAAGTAAACCAAAAGTGCCGAATGAATTCACTAGTGAACGTTCTTTCCTTGTTTAGACCGTTCATTTTTCGGTCATTCGGAGTGCGAGTGAAAGATGCCGAATGAAAATATCAAACATTGTTGGATCGGTTCACTAGTCAATTCATTCGGCACTTTTGGTTCACTTCATGAGCAGACGTGTCACTTCGGGTGAAAGGTGCGGAATGAAACATAAAAATGAACGAAAAATGAACCGTCTGATTCCACCTTAAGTAAATCTCATTACAATTTCATTATATATTCATGTATCTTATAGATAAAATTTTAATTACTTGCGGTTTTCCACGTTGCCACCGACTTTTAGGCGGTCGTCACACTGCGACACATCAACGGACGGAGGTGCGGAGCTGCATACAAATTTCGCTGGACGGAGGTGCGTTGCAGTGTGTCGTACCACACGGAATTTACTTGGATACAACGAGAAACGCACCTCCGTCCTGAGATGCGTCGCAGTGTGACATCCACCTTAAGGGCCGAACTCCTTCAGCCATTTCAATTCCTGCCACTGAGCCTCGTGCTGGCGCTGGCGAGCACCCAGGGGCACGCCGTACTCGACGTTGGCAAAAAGCGCGTGCGTCGCCATGTACTCGCAAAGCTTCCTCTTTTGAACGGCTGAAAACGTATTCATCACACAAATAAGTAAGACGACCAACGTTGAAATAATAAACTAACTTATTTTGTTTGTTACTTACACTTTTCGTGGCATTTTTCATCGTCGTGTAAACTGAATTTAACTTATATACTGTTTTAAACTTAGATAACCGGGAATAACGCTAGGAGAATGATGATATTACACTGTTATTTATGATGATGATATTGATAACTGATAACTTGCTTGACGGCGACGGTTTATTTTGCTTGCTGTCAACTGTCAAGCCTTTGAAAATGGCACACACAGATGCAAAATACAATGAAAACCCAAATATTTTGAAAAGTTAGTCTACTATGAGTGAAGGTGAAACATTTTTATTACCTCTCGGTTTGATGGCATTATAATAAAGCGTACTATTTATGAGCAAGCAGTCATCCAATATTACCAACAAATGTATAAAAAAGGCTTTATGGCTAGAGTTTTTGAAGCTCGACCAATTGGCACTTGTCGTGGGATTAAATTTATCATACATGAAAGCATGTTTGGATTATTGGTAAATTAACCACAATCGATACGATAAGGAATTACGAGTGAAGGACCGCTAGAGGCGCTAGTGGCGCGTGATGTCGTCAACATTGAAAAATGTCAAATGTTATTGTTAAATGCTTCTGTTACGCTGGATTGGATTATTACTAAACTAAGAATAATCTTGTGAATATTTTGCTACTTATACCTGCAAAGAATTATGGCAAATATGTGTTACGTATCAATGAAAGGCAGTGCTTTAAAAGCCAGGCCGAATTAAGCGAGCCGAAATACAGCTAATTCAGAGGTTTGTATGTTTGTTTACTATTACCAACACATTTTATCAAAAGTATGCTTATTTACCGAGTGTACCGCTGTGTTTCTTCTTTTTACAGACTTCAAGACGATGATAGAAATAATAATTTTATTGGAAACATAAGATTGCCTTTGAGAATCAAAAATGAATTGGTAAGTTGACATTTACAGTGATTATACTTGTTTGCCCAAGCAAATACTAACTTCTAAAATTATTTTTCAGACCCCGGATCTACACTAGAGACAAAAAAGTTTTTGCTGTGTAATACCTACAGTTCTTTCAGTCCCAAATGGTTAACCTAACATTCCTTGTCAAAAAACCAGGCAAGTTCTTTCTGAAATCCTACCTTTTTTAGATAGCATTAAGTAGGTAAATGTACTAGCCTTTAAGTTCTAAGATTTTGGCTAAATACAAATTTTGTGTAAGTACCAAATTGTGTGTTACACAGTTTCAATACCAATTTTGATAAAACTAGTTGAATGTGGAAGTTGGTGGTAAATTATCTAAGTTAATATATATAATTTATTAGAAATATTTGTCTACTAGTGTGAAATATGTATCCATGTAATCATATTTCACCGGTATTACTTGTAAAAAAATACTAATCATTAACAACTTTGTGATTTAAATTATATTGGAATAGGTAAGATATAAATATCCAGTCAACTGTGGATTAGTGAAATAAAACTAAAATTTATTTTGGCATTATAATAATAATGTAGCCGCTACTCTAGTTAACTTCATATCTGTTTCTAGACTACTGAAATGTTACTCAATTTGACTCCCATACCATGCAATTTTATTGGACAAAGAGTGGCAAACAAGCATATGGCCTGTCTGGTGATAAGCAGACACTTTGTTGCAACTTCAAAGAAATCCAAGATTGAATCCTTTAGTTGGTAAAGATTGAATTGAGGATTCTGTTTTAATAGTTGGAGACAAATGCAAGTCTCTTACTCTAATCACACCTTTGGGAGGTCTGGCCACCTTACCCCCCTGTCTATATCTATACCTATCACAAAAGTCAGTCTATTCATATTATTAAGAATGTACTTAACAATACTTTTATGTTTCAGAATGGTGGAAATGACATCTCAACATTAAAAATTAACTCAAATCTACTCAAAGTTTGACTGGACTTGAAATGGATAAATCTGTGTTTGTACCTACTCTTACATTCTCTTTTGTAAATTGTATACCTATTGAGTTTATTTTGCACAATTGACAAATTGAAATAAAAGTAATAAATTCAATGTGATCATTATATTGTGTATTTTTTTATACCACATCGTTGGCAATAAAGCGTACGGCCCGCTTGAAGGTAAGCGGGCATCGTTGCCTATTGAAGCTTGAAAATTGCGTTGCCAATTCTCCTTCTATGTATGTAGTTCTTCAAGAAAGGACATCAATAAAATAAATTTATTTTGTGTTTGTATTGTAATACTGTGTTGTGTTGTGTCACAAATGTTAGATTCTTAAAAATCTTGAGAATATCTTTAAAAAATGGTTGTCATGCACAAAGTGTTTGAAGGTTGTAGGTATGTTAGTATGGATTGTCTGGTCCTCCGTCTTGAACCTCACCTTTCAAACACTCCCTGCATATAGGTGGCATAATAAGTAAAGGAATCAATCAATTGAAATGAAACGGTAACTTATTCATGTATTTATGTAATTCGATTTTTGAACATGTGGTATGTTTTGAGTACCATCGGTTGTAATCTTCTTTTCTTTCTTCGCTAATAGATCTGAAAAGAAGATAAAATACAAGTCATGAGTACTTAGCCTGAAGCACAATTACACGTATTATATCACAATATCCTGAATATCTATCCTTACTAATATTACAGATGCGAAAGTGTCTATGTCTGTCTGTTACCTCTTTACGCTTAAACCGCTGAACCGATTTAGATGAAATTTGGTATTGAGGTAGTTTGAGTCTCGGGAAAGGACAAAAGATAGTTTTTATCCCGGAAATCATTCCATACGGGGGTGTAAGTTTGTATGGAAATGCGTTATAAATGAGTTCTACGTGGACGGAGTCACGGGCAGAAGCTAGTATAAGATATAAATAAGAATGACAAATTCAATGAAAAATTTTAAGGAATGACTGATTCCCAAGTACAGGTTGATTACAGTACCTAAGTAGGTACCTAGGTTTAATAAAATAATCACTGGCTACCTCAAACCAAATTAAAAATACTGGCTACATTTGTATTATAGGATAACATTGTTAGGTACTAAACACCATCCTCCCAACAAACCTTGGGGTCCATACAATTTATCAATTAATTCAAATAGCATTACTTACCTTAAGTACCGCTTCGATAAGTAGCAGCGAAATTTCTGGTTTAGGAACTCCAAGTCCAAGGGCCAACAGCGTTTGTTGAAAACTCTCCATGATGAAATTTCACTAGTTTTTCAATAATAGGTGCGAGTTCAACAAACAAATCTATGTTTGATTATAGGGAAAAAATTACCATTATCACAGTTAACTATCATTATTGTCACTAGAATCGAATATTCACTCGTAGTTTTGGTGAAAACCAAGTTTAAAATAGCTTATCGTTAATACCTCGGAAGCACTTAGATAAATAAATAAAATAAACCAAGTTGAGACGTCAAATTACCACATTAACCACGTACCATGTTATGCAAATGTCATATATCGCTGTCATATGTCATAGTTGGTTAACTCCATTTTGACACGTGCAACCATGTTATGAATCGGTAAGTTGAGTGATTAAGTAGACAAATCACGTGATTTGTCATTTGTCACGCCGTGATAAGTGATAAAATCTCATCCATGCTAAGGCTCCTGATATAAGAGCCATGGGACATGTTTATGAATAAGTTGTGTACACCCATATTTTTACACTTGACTGTTCAAGCGTGAAGAGGTAACAGACAGACAGACAGACACACTATCGCATTTATAATGGATACCCACTGAGAGATAAAATAAGCGAGTAAACACAAATTTAAAATTTAATATGTAGCGAAGACCACCATTATTAAGTTTAAAAGAAAATAACTGGCTGACAAAACTTTCAGATTAGGTTTTGTAATTACCTATTTTTTGTATACATATTTACTTTTTATAGAAATCGTGTTAAAAGTAATCTAACAAGATAAAAATAAAAAATGTAAAATTAATCTTGTTCTGAAAATATTTATTCCGGCTTGTATTATTTTAGGCCAGATTTTTTTCTTCAGTATTATAATCTGGCCACGTATAGGAATCCCCTTGGCTTGAGGGGTCTTAGGACGGTCTAGTCAACACGACCGACAGCAGGTCCACTTTGTAATTATCCAGTTAAACCACAATATCTCATTAAGTCATTATCACGCACAGGTGTATAACACCTATAGTCGCCTATGTAGGTATAAAATAGTATTAGAGGTACGGTCTCGTTACTTTATGTCAGAGGTTTACAAATTTTTGTGGCCATTCCTAAGGTGTTCCAAAGTAATATAAGATTTAAGACTCTACTAGCTTCTACCTTTATGAGAATCGCAATATTGACTTCTTTTGCACCGGACTAAATACTCAAGAATATACAATAACTACCTAGTCCAAATAATCATAGTCCAAATTTCTATATTATCAGTAGAAATCTGATAAACGGTCCAAACTTATTAATTTATTTGAATGTGTTGAAGTCTTATGTGATAATGATAGAATAATCGTGTTCTGCAATCATTTTAAAACCCTATGTAAAACAAAGTGGTGGTCTGTGTTGCATTATAGCTTCCAAACGGATGAACCGATTAGAGTGCAGTTTATTTTTAAACTTGTCTGGCGAGATGGTACATACTTAGCTATGTTATGTACAACGATATGGGCCATGGCCTGAAATAAACGTTTATTTAATTTAATTTAATTTTTAATTTATGTTGGGGGATTTTTTAAATACTTTCTTATCGAAACATTTTATTTATTTTAATATTTTATTTCGTGTTATTTTAACGAGGAAGTTACCCCGATCATATTTTAAACGATATGACATCCCTGAAGAATATAGTGGAAAAATAAACCATCTTCGTCTGTAGCCCCCGACCAGGACCTGCGATCCCTTTATTGTCGGTAGAGTGCTAACCCTTCAGCTGTGGTCATCCCATTGTGGGC